>JAYRBT010000093.1:17243774-17254337 GCA_036023395.1 Myiotriccus ornatus
ACCTAAAAAATCCAATGCGCAGGCTGGAAGGTGTAAAGACCTTCCCCGGTTCTTCGTTCGCAAAGTCTGGCCATTATGTACCCGTTTAATGTCCTGACATTTAGGTCATATGCTTTCTAGCTTGAGTTATCATAAGGTTCATATTTGCAAAGCTGTTGCAGTCTTTCCCTTAGCCAAAACTCGCCATTATTGTTGTCTTTATGTTTAAGACATACATCTAATAGATTGTGATGAGTGTTTCATCATATCTGCCTTGGCAGGGGTTTTTTTGGGGTTTTTTGTTTGTTTGTTTGTTTGTTTGTTTTTGTTTGTGGGTTTTTTTGTAGTCATTGGACTTCTAACTTGTAGGTCTGGTGCATTCTAATGCATTCTATTACATTAGGCCACATATAAATACCCTCCAAACCGCATGCATAGGCATTCCTGCAACTCCCGAGTTCTATATCACCTGCTACAGTCTTGGATGCCTCAGTGCCATTTTTCTCTCTGAATTTCAACTGTACCAATATTTGCATAGGAATTATACTTAATTGGCTTGCTATACCACTGCAACTATTAGTAAACTACTGGTTGAACAATCATTTTTTTAGATGACACATTATTTTTCTCATTTCCTCTGTGGGACATGGATTCTTGACTTGTCTGGAATTATAAATTAAATACAACCAGCACTATTGCAAGTACCTTTCATTTTACAAGCTTGATCCTTGGTACATGAATGTACTAGCACCAGAGTACTATATTTTTACCCATGTCCATAATCTTTTCTAGCAGTTTCAGAAGGTATCTGTAATAGAACAGTCAACCAAAATGGATCCAGAAGAAAACACTGTCTTAAAGTACCAGGAAGGCTTAACACACTTAATACGAGCTAATGGCTACCACAAACTGGAACTGCTGAAACTACTGGAAACAAGGTTCACCAGAAAGTCAGTTGCCATCATTAAAAACATCAGCTACAGTCTCAGAGCTAGGTCCTGAGAAAAACAGAGGAGTTACAACTTCTTGGATCAAGTGGCACCAATGTACCAAAGATCTTGTACAAATTTCATGTGCAAATCCTCAATTTAGAATGTATGTTTAAAAATATATCTTCATGAATAAGTAGTCTAAAAATAATTTTCACTAAAGTCAGCAAAATCTACTGCATGACTATGGGTAAAGAAACATACAGTCTTGATGCATTTGTTCTACTTTTCAGTTTTCTGATATATTCCTGAAATTAAAGACCTTATGGTTAAATAAACATAATGTCTATGTATAGGGATGCATAAATACATATGTATTTTGTATGCATACATATACATATGCACATGTATACCTACACCCATATACATATTTTATATAAATATAATTTTTATATATATAAGAATAAATATGTAGCTTCTTTCTGTTTTCCAGATACCCTGTATGGAAGAAAAGAATCCCAGAAAGACATTACAAGAATAATTCTCTAAGAAAATATACACAGCATTCATATCCAGGAATCATTTTTTCCTTTTTTTCCTGAGAGTAGGAGCTCTATGATTCTGTATATGATGTAGAGCTTTTGCTCTTATTTACCCATGTTACTAATATTATTTAAGCATAAAAAATATGTACTTTTATTCAGATTTATGCAACGTCATTGAAGGTGACCGTTTACTTGAAACTTAATGAGAATAGAAAACTTTTTATAAGCTCAATCCCTTCAATATAGAACACACTTGTAATTTTTATATCCAAACACAGTCAACTGACAATTCAGAAGCAACTAGTAATAAAAGCTGATTATCATATGGTTTGCATCATGTCTCCTTGTATTTTAAATCTCCTAACTTCTTTCAATAAGATCAGTCTCTGGGGCTAAGCTCTCGCAGATGAGTAATGCTGTAAGATTGCCTTTGCTACAGAGTAAAGGAGAAAATGTTTAAGTAAAAGTAGAGACTCTATAAATCATAAACCACTTTCTCAGATAAAGGCCATTAGGTAGGTCTGTGTACAAATTTGACACTTTGTTTCCTTGCTTTTGACAGCCGTTTAGAAAGGCTTAAATACACAAGATCTGACTAAAGCTTTCAAAAATTCATCACAGAATATTTGTTAACCTTGCTCTCTATTATGATAGCTGTAGAACAAAGATAATGCTCTTCAAATGGAGATAAATTACTGTCTTTCAAAAGATTATCACCAGTCTTAATCGAGTTTGCTCCTACAGCTGAACGGTCAGTGACCTTGTTACTCACACAACAAACATACCTGCTACCTTATGTTTACAGGCAATAGGAGGTACTCTAACCAGGCTGCTGAGAACAGCTCCACAGGTTTGTTATGATTCTAACTTCAATAGATAAATTAGGAAACTCAGCTGAAGGGCAATATTTCAATTACCTAAATACCATAATGCGTGAGACTTGGTTAAATTTCAAATGGAGCTTGTGTATACTGATCAGCTGTTCTGATATGATAAAGACATGCTGAGTGCTCAGCAGGTGTAAATCAGTGGGGCACCAGAGATTTCCAGGGTGCTGTACCATACCTGCTCCTGCTTCAGCTGAGAGGCTGCCCAGGCAGCTGGTTGCCCTTTTCTTCAGCAAGAAAGGAGCTCTGAACAGATAGTGAGGGATCTTACCATGTAGCTATGTGCCTTTTCAAAGGCCCTTTTTTGGTTTTGTTTTATTTCAGCTAAGAGTACTCCTACACCTCCTTATTTGACGTAAAAATTTCAACATCCATTTTTCATATTATAACGTTGGCCTGACAGGAACTGCACTGCAGGGAGTTGGCACTCAAGCCAGTAATGCTCTGGCTCTCGCTCTTTGCAGAGGTGGTGGGGGAGGAGATTAGGTTATTATTATCTCCTAATGGTATTAATTCCTGCACTGTATGAGTTTGGGACTGTCCATACCAGCCCAAGTTCAGCAGAATCAGATTAAACATCACAGGTTTAATATGCACTTTTTGCAGAGAGAACACTTTTCTTTTTTTATTCCCCCTATTAACAACATGACCTTTATTGGAATCAGCACGTCTTGATGTTGCACAGTGGCACAGCATGGTAAAAGATGAAGCTGGGGTGAAGGAACAGCTCTGTCTTTTCTGAAGCAGCCTGTGCACTAGTGAGCAGAGCTGTCTGAGCACAGTTCAGAGTCAGTCCTGACATGAAAGTTAAGCCAAGACCGCTGTAAGATAAAGCATTTGGCATTACAGCTGGTATATACCTCGGAGCTAGGAGACTTTCTCTACTTTCTTCTCCTCTCTCTTTAGTTTAATAGCTGTTGGGTTTGCTACAGTATTTTTTTCATACCTTTTGGGAGAAAAAAAGGTCTATTGTGAATGTTGCTGAGTGCTTTGATGCCTCAATAGCAGTGGTCACAGTGGTGCAGGTCACCCAGCACCACACAGAATCAGACCATTAGCAAAGACATCTTCAAAAGTTGGAAAAAAAAGGCAAAAAACCTTTTTGTACATTTCTCAAAATTGTAACCAAGGAAATAGTAATATTTTGCTCTCTCCCCAGAATCTGGAAAGGTTTCAAGGCCAATAATAATAATAAAAATTAGCTATTGGCACATAACCTGATGACAAAGCTTCGTAAAAAACTGCAAAGTAAAGTTTTTTGTGTTTGACATGCCTCTATCCTCTTTCATGTCTGATTGATCTCCCTTTTCTTATGGTTTCTTCTGCTTTCATGATTACTAAACTGTTCCTGAAACTTTTCTTATACAGTTCTACAGCAGGCTTTGGATAAAAGAAGTAAAAAATCCTTTGAGGCCTTTCACTCATTTACCCACACTGCTGCTGCACGAGTTGATTATCCCAGGAAATGGTTAATGGTGCTAAGTGTTTTTATATACTACAGCAAACTCCAGGATTTGACTGTTGCTTTTGTAAGTGAGCTCATGTGATTTTATTTTTTTAGGGCAGAGGAAAGACTCTGTTTTAATCATATGGGTATGAACTGAGCTTCATTTTCTAAGAAAACAGCACATGAGACTTCCTTCATAAAAACAACAGTAAAACCTTAGATCCACAGGGTGGGTTTTTTTGTGGGTTTGACACAAAATTATTTTGCATAACCTCAAAATTATGCCTACAAGGCACAAATATGACAAAGCTAAGCAGATTCTATTATTTATCTTTTTTTAGCTATGCCTTTGGGTCAGCTGAGCTCTGCTTTATGGAGAGAAAGCTGTGAATAATCTCTGCATGCTCCTTCCCTTGCTTGATCTGTAAAACAGCCCAGGGCCCTTGGCAGGACTGCTGTACTTGAGGGAGTCACTGTTGCTTGACTCTTTTAGTTTGTAATTACAAGCAAACCTCATTAAGCTCCCTGGGTCTGAGGATTAGACTGTACTGCATGGCACACATGCAGATACAACGGCTTCATGCCATCAAGGTAGAGAGAGCCACGGCATCGGTCACGGAGCCTCTTGTTCAGCTGCCTTCCAGAGCTCATGGCCCTATTCCCCAGAGCAGATATCACTCACCTGCAAAACTCTGACTCAGCAACCACAGTGGAGTGGCATGCTCAGGAAGTCCACAACTAGCCTCCCTTTTATGCACCCTCTCAGGACAGCACCAAATCTCTGATGTACTACTTGAGGAATACTAAGTTGTCTTAACATGGGGCTTCCCAGGGCACCTTTGTTGTAGACTTCAGCTAGCAGATTTAGTCTGGTGAGGCATGTTAACATTCATGTAAGCCTGTGTAAATAGAAACTGGCAGACCAGGTAGCTAGGCTTACAAAAACCAATTTTGCAGGTATCTGGAAATGCTTACTTTTGGTAAGAATCCAAATCAGCTACTCTGACCTTTCTTTTAAATTTACACACAAAGGTCTTGAGGAACTAGTACAATTAATTTTACAGAGTAAAAAAGCTAAGAGTTTTCAATTTTCAACTGAAACCCTCAGTTTGAAGAAAAACCTTACATTAGCAAGGAGCTGCTTTGAGAAAAAAGCTTTGATTTCTTTGAAGAGGTGACTGAGAACTCCATTAGAGTGCCTCTGGGCACTATGATAGCACACTGTTGAATATTACTGGATAAACTACAGAGGAAGACAAAAGGTCTTCTGAAATCTTGTATAGTGCTGGGGCTTTTATTATGTTGCACTTCTATTGCTTGTAACACCTGAGTTTTTGCAGGTTTCCAACCAGTTCTCTTAATTAGTAGCTATAACTGTGCTGTTGCTCTGGATTACCATAAAAGAAATTAAAATGGTTGAGACTAGAATTGTCTTTGATCTCCTGCACTCTTTTCCTGTTACTCATTCTCCCATCATTGTTCTATATGAAAGGCTTGCTACTTTGCTACAGCAAAGTGTTTTGGGGCAGGTCATATGCATGGAGGGTAGGACTCTGTTTTCCTGTTGCCTACAATCACAAGTGAGCAGGTGGTGGCCCAGGTTTCAAGTTTCTGCCACTTTCTGGACAAGATCTTCCATCATCAAATACAGGCTGAGCACTTTGACTGTTTTAAAGAGTCAGAAATACGTTGCATATGTAAGCACACATGCTCTCCAAAAAAAGACTGAGCATGTGAATTTGATATTTGCTGGTGGGGAGTTATGCAATTTTCAGGAGACAACTGCATGCAGCAGGACTGATCCACTCTCAGCTATGGCAACTCACAACAGGTTACACAAGCTACCGCATGCGAGGTTCTTCTGCATGATTGCACATTTGACCTTTCAAATTCAAGCCTGAAATGTCAGTGATAAATATTTTTGTTTGTTATACAACTCTAGTGGTGTAATTGTTTTTACTGTTACTCTTTGTTTTTTTTATTACTCTGTGGTTAACCCCAGGATTCTAGAGGAACTCTTGCTTGTTGTATTAACACATGTTAATTTTGTTTATTGTGCACATTTTTCCTTTTTCATGACTCAAAAATAAGACACAGTGAACCTGTCGCAAGTAGCCACAGTTAGGAAAAAGTCCATGACTCCACAGAGTTGTTTGTTCACAGGATAGCCAGGAAAAAAAGGTTTGCGGTGCTTTTTCTTTCACAAGAAAGCATTCTTTCACAAAAGTATTCTTGCAACCTGGACTGTAATCTGTCTCATGGAGAGTGTTTTTTTCTTGCCTGTTTTTTATTGGTTTACTTCCTTCTTTGCTGTTTTTATCTGTTCATCTCTTGTATAGGCCATTCACTTAAGAGTTGGACTCAGTGATCCTTGTGTGTCCCTTCCAGCTCAAAATATCTTGTGATTCTGCTACCTGAGCAGGAAAAACCACCCCTTCTCACTGGGAGAAAAAAACCTTTTCTCCACTGATCTTTTCATACCAGGACATCTAGACAACGTTACTTTTTGTGTAGCATTTAAATGGTCTAATTAATAATGAGCTGAAACTTGAGAGAAGTTATGTAGAATCCTTAGAGATAGTCCCTAGAACTTGGATAATATTTATTACAAGCTACTTTAGGCCTTTCACAGTCCTTCCAAAAGTCTGCAAAGCAAAATATAATTCACTCACTAAATCTGCGGCAACATTTGAATATTTTTTCACAGTTTTCTTCTTGAAGACTTCACCTGAAGAGTACCAAAAAAATAAAATTACCATATCATTATTCTCAAGGTCCTCATCTGCTATAAGCATATCTGGACAGACACAATTTTTACATGAAAACACATCTTCAACATTCTCCGAAGCCTTGCAGAAGCAATGGCAAATCATTCATCTAACTAGCCAATAACATGAGAGAAACCTTAATTTGCATCTATAACATGAGAATTCCTATATGGTATTCAGCATAAACAATTTACAGCAAATGCATAAATTGCATTTGGGATAGCCTGATTGGTCATATCATATAGAACCTCCATATGTCCAATACAGTGATTCACCCAATAACAGTTGATCTTGGGAAATAATTATCATCAGGCCTTCCTTTCTGCCACCAGTATCAACAGTGTTCACCTCTATCTGCATATGCTTACATGCAACTATTTTAAATCTTATAGAAGAGATCATAGTTCATCTAATACCCAGGAGAACTTGCCTCCTACCTCTGTGCTACCGCAGTTGTTGTAACGCAGTTACTTCGTATCACAGTTGTTGTAACGCACTTCCTAAATGAAATATACATTTTCATATCTATGGCTACTGCACTAAGATCAATAGGTCAAGCATTTTATCAGCAAAGTGACACTGGAGTATCCCCCAGACTGGTAGAGTGTAAAGGCAGTAGTCCTTATATGTAATTTTTCTACCCAGAAGTACCTAGAATGTCAGACTTCAATGAGTAAGTCAGCCTGTTTAAGGACACGCTTTATCAGGCAGAACCTCTTTTTTCCTTGCTAATTTGAAGGAGTAGAAGGAATGTAGAGAAAATAGCATCTTAAAGCTAAGTGCTTTAATTCAGATGTTTTTCCAAATTTTGTCATGACATGTCTTCCCCAGATAACTGAGGGCCAGATTTTCCAAACAACTCTAGCCACAGCAGAGAGCTTTAAATTACCTGGGGTCCTTGAGAAGGGTATGCCTTTGAAGGGAGTCAGGTATGTCCCAAAAGGGTGCAGTAGAGCCAGCATATGTAGCACTGAAGATGCCATCCTAGCTGGTCAACTGGCACTGCAGCCTTGTTCTGAATCTCCAGGCTGAAATACTGTCTTGCAGAAGACTATCTGAAATCTTTCCTTGGAAGATCATTTCTCTCTCCTTTAAATATATCTATAAAGCATGAAATTTGCATAGAGAATCATCTCATCAGGTACCTATCTAGCCAGAGGAAAATTAAACCAACACTTCTCTCTTCTTTTTCCCCATCAAAATCACCAAATGAAAGGGCATTCATAGTTTGAGGCACTCATGAGTCTTTTTGCTGCAGCTATTTTATTTAAAAGAAAATAATATAAGATTAGTAGGATCACAGAGTGAAAGCAGGTTGTCTAGATTTTTTTCTGATTTCTGCTTCAGGGGCTGTGCACATGTGCACAGAAAGGGTCAAAGATAGACATGATGAATCTTATTAAGCCAACAATTATTGTTATATCAGTACACAAAGGCAGAGTTAGAAGACTGTGGGACTAAGTGTATAAAATACTAACTTTAAAAAGGAGAAACATAAACAGGCAAAGCTAATTGCCAACTGATGAAAGTACCAGGGAGCACCAGAAAACATTTACTCAAAAAGAAAAGACAAAAGAAAAGTAGAAAATTGAAGAGAATACAGAAAAGTAAAGCTATAAAGGCCTAAAGCTGTAAACAGTAAGAAAGGAGCTAAAGAGAACAGAAGAGCAATAAAAACATTTATGAAAAAAATATGAGGCCATTAGTCATTCCAGTTTTAAAGCAGGATTGACTTTGTCTGATAAAATGAGGCTTATATCCATTTGTTAAGCCAAAGAGCAAATGTAGATCATAACCAGAATTACACTACCTACTCTCTGGATAATAATTCAGTTTTCTCAAACGTTACAGGAAAATTGTTGAAGGAAATTGAAGAAATACCTTTTTGCTCAGTGATTGTTAAAACTTACTTGAAGAAGTTATTCTGAAGTTTCTTTTCTTTTCTTTGTGTCCCTTACACTTTGAGAGGGGAGGAAAATTAGCTCTGCTGGTCCTTAGACTTAGTAGCATCCATCATAGACAAGCTGTCTATGTCACTGAAGCCAGCAGGTGAGGAAATCATGCCAGAGGCTTGAATTTCCAAATAAGCAGACCAAGCTTCATTGCACATTTTTGGGTGTATTTTCAATTCTACTTTTCCTCACGAGCAAAGCACAGAAAATTCAGAGACAGTAGATTCATTAATTGCTGTTTCAATTGCTTGTTGTTCAAGACATTCCAATAATATTTGTGTAAACAGCAACACAGAACAAAAACTCAATTCTGAACATTTTACTGGGAAAAAAACAGAGCAAATCCACACAAGAAATTCTACTGGATTATTTTTCATTTTGATAAATGCTTCAAGAAACCACTGAGACTGTCTCCAGAGGATGTCTCCAGTAACAAAAAAAAAAAAGTCCCCAAAATTATATTAATTGTAATTATGTAATTTCATGCCCTAGGGAGCAGCATGACCCTCCCAGATCACTAAACCATCCTTGCTGGAGGATGGTGTGCAGGTAGAAACAAGCAGATGGAGGGAAGAACCTCTTGTTTCACCATCAAAGAAAACAAGGAATGTAATTGCAAGCTTTAGTACAGACAGGTTACCCTGTCTTTTAGTGTCAGTGAGAAAACATGAGATGACATGAAGCCATGACTGGAAGCACTGAAAGAAATGTTGTGACAACAGAAGCTGGACCACTTTCTGTTTTAGTCTGTATGGTGAAGATGGTACTTTGGTGGCTGACAATATGCAGGTGAGATGGCAGAGAAAGATCAGTCAGAACATATGCTGTTTATTGTAGTGCTTCCAGAGGTTTATTCTTAGAAGCTGTGTCTTTTTCTATGTGGTCAAAGATAAGGAATCACTTTGAATGGCAACTGTGAGAACCAGCCCTGTCAAAGCAAGTCCTGCTGAAAATTTATGGAGAATGAGAGGCAGTTGGAAAGACATCACTGAAGATTTAGGGATTGCCCACACGGAGATTTTAGTCATGTTTTGGAGTTCTTCAAGGAGAATTTCACATCATAGTGAAATCATAGTTGTTCTACAGGTTGTCATAGTCAGATAATGATAAGCCTCAAAGGAATTAAGTTTAGTTTCAAGAACAGTCTCTGAAAATAGAAGACCTGACTTTGTAGTAGTTTAGCCAACTAGTTTCTTTCATGTTCCATACTGAAAATTCATTGCTATTTAGGGCATGCTGCAAAGTCCTTATCTTTTGTGGGTATTTAGCAAGTCTGCAAATTTGTGAGAGAAGAAGCTAAAGATTACAGGAGACTTTGATTATTTTTTATGATGTGTTATTGCCAGGCCTCCTTCAGGGATCTGTGAGAATCTATTAAAAAGAAAATCCATAATAGGAAATTTAATGAATAAGGATTTTTACTGGGAAATGCTACATTTTCTGATTGGGTATTAAATTTTAGAGGATTCCAAGAAGTCTGGATACTTACCAGAAAATAAAGTAAAATGAAATTAAATAAATAATTTCCATCAGTAAGAGATGAAGATACAAAATGAGGGCAAGTCTGGATTGGAATGTTTAACATTGTTTAAAGAGCTCCATCACTAACTCTTCCCTTGACATGCTTATATTTGAAATATTTCTTTCCATGTGGCATTACCATATGTTTTGTATTGCATAGATTTCCATAAACAGAGCACACACACATTTTATAGACTATGGATCTTTTTCCTGTTCTGAACAATGTGCATGAGAGTTTTTTCCCTGACTTTTATAGGAAAGTTTTTGGGTTAGTTCTTGGGGGTTTTTTACAGATTGAACTATATCATGTGCTGTTGGGGAGGTTAGTACTTTTCTAAGCTATTCCTTACTGTGACTATGTAGATTCTGACTAGAGTCTAATAGACTTGCACGTAGTATGGGCAACAAACAAGAGGAGCTGGAAGCCATTGTGCAGCAGGAAGGCTGTGATGTAGTCTCCATCACAGAAACGTGGTGGGATGACTCGCATGACTGGAGTGCTGCCATGGATGGCTACAAGCTCTTCAGAAAGAAC
>JAYRBT010000093.1:17255248-17278026 GCA_036023395.1 Myiotriccus ornatus
GGAGGTTTTTAAACAGAGATTGGACGTGGCCCTTAGTGCCATGATATAGTAATTGGAGTTGAATCAGGGGTTGGACTCAATGATCTTGGAGGTCTTTTCCAACGCAATCTATTCTATGATTCTATGACTTGTTTGGAGAAGTACTTCTGTCAGTCAGCCACCCCAAATGCTCATTTCAGAAATAAGCTTTACCCCAAGCTCTGCTATAGTCAGTAAGTGAGGTTAACTGTGACAAGTTTCCTTTGTGTGGGTAGCCCACATCCAGGCTTTGCTCATCTTCTTTCCACGCACTAAGACCACCAGTTGGAATGCTTCCACTTTTACCATGAGACATATAAAGTAGGACACACTTTTCTGAAAAATTACATCTTTTAATATATGCAGTTAAGCAATCTGAATCACAATCACTAACATATCTCTCAGCAGTTATAATGCTCTTGTCAGATACCCTTAGCAATTACCAGTTGCTTTTTTTTTGCTATAATGTTAGCTTCCTTTATATAGAAAAGAGTTGAAGGAAGAGACACCGAGCTACGCTAGGATGTTAAAGCCATACTATGAGGTCTATGTATGCCATCCCTGCTGCTATGGAAGTCTCTGCCCTCCTAGCTGCTGTCTGATCCTCTCCACACTAGTGTTACCGTGCAGCCGGAGCCAGAAGAAGTGTTTATGTGCTTGTGCTGTGAGCTGGGATCAGAAAACTGATACAGCTGAAGACATGGAGATCATGAACAGCCTGGCATAAACTGTCCTTCAGATGGATCAGTTCCCTCAGCTGCTTTTAGTCTCTGCTTCACAAATGCTGCTTCTGGCATGCCACTGGTTGGTGGTCAGCACAGGGGTGGGAATGGGCAACACTAGCGTGGGAATAGCTGTGATTTTGGCAGCACTGACAGTTTACAGGTGCCTAATCCTGAAGCCTAAGATTTTCAATAAATGATGAGGCTTCATGACACAAGGGCTGCATGGATTCTTTTGTCTTATAAATTAGACATGACTGAAAATTTCTGTATACTACTGGCACAGAACTTATAAATAAAATAGGAATTGAAAGACACAGGTAATACAGACTTAGCAATAATTTACCAGAGTTGCATTTTTCTTCTTTCTGTTCACAACATTAACTCATTCAGTTAAGTCACTCTTTATTAAAGTAATCTCTTCTTAGTTATACAGGATGGCCTTTTTTATCACCTGTTTTAATGACAGAAACAGTATAGATTATTTATGGATGCAGGATCTCCTTTGTTAAGCTTATCTCAGGTAATGCAGAGGTGAGCCATCAATATATCTGTTTGACAGCAAACTTTCAAGGTGCATCATGTATATTTCTAATAATTTTAAAATGTCATTATGGTAGGGAATCATGTTCAAGAAGGGGAAACTGGTGCATTTTATGATATTCTGAAAGGCTTAGGTATAATTTCTAGAATACTAATGACAAAGTTAACATTTGTATTCCTATGTATTTCTCCATGCAGGCTATCCAGATTATTACAATTTCAGAATTTTTCCTTGTGGAACATTTTTACAAATTCTTTATTTCATGTGACTTGTCCAGGAGAGATTAGTTAAGTTCACTTGTACTTTAAGGAAAAGAGAATTAACAGAATTTTCCATTACAATATCATCTTAAACCATCCTTTTAAGGCCATGTCTTTCGTGATGATAAACACCACATAACTCCAAATTCATAATAATTTCTTTAGCAAAGGGTAGCTGTTGGAAAAACAATCAAATAAGAAACACCACCACCCACAGTTGCAAAAGCTCATGTGAACCATTTGAATAGCATTTGTTTCCAGAAGGTATCTCTAAAATGAAAGAACAAAATGGTTGCAAATCATACAACTGATCTTAACCACTGTTTCCAATGGGTCAAATGGCCAGAGAGATGTCAGAGCTGGTAGAGCTACAACAGTACAGTCCACTGAGAGGTGAACAGCTTCCGCCATCTAAACAAATCCCTATTTGATGTTGATTCAGCTGCTCCTGAATCCTCAGTTTGTTTTGCCATGGGGAGGTCTAGTTTTAGAAGCTTGCCTAGAGCAGTGCTCTGTTTACCTGTGATTTTTTAAATGTTGGCTGCTAATTGTATTGTGCTTCAAGGGATCTGAACTCAAAAGATTCGAGTGAAATTTTATGTCTCTTTTCCACTTGCCATGCAATGGTAACAAGGCAAAGAAAAAAAAAATCCTGTTGCTTGTCATGGTTCATAAAATAAATATGTTTTCCAATTCATTAGTGATACAGTAACTTCAAGAGATGAGTGAATAATACCAGGTGTTCCGTGGGATAGAAACATTGTACTCACATTTCGTTTCATAGGAAACCATGGAATAAAGCCATGTTTGCGTTCTATAGCTGGAAACAAAGAAGTGTATACTCTTGAAGTGGTTGCCTTCAGTGTGAAATGTGGAATGACGGAGGTTTTGTTTACTGTGAGGAATGTCACTACCAAGTTTCTTAATCCTTTGTCAACACTGAGCTAATTCAGCTTTCATAAAGACAGGGTAGGGCAATGAGTAAATGAACAGTTACATTCTTCTACTATCGCACTACATTAACATTAGAGTTTTCAGGTTGCTCTGCTCAAAGGGCTGTCTCAGATTTATGCATCACAGGGATTTTTTTGGCTAAGTCTTTGGCAGACTATGCCTTAAGAATACAAGGAAGTGACAGAAGATGTCTGTGAAACAAACATGATGCATTTCACAATGATCTCAGCTATGCAGTAACAGCAATTAAAAGCTACAATACCACAACGGTCACTACAATTAATGCCGTTAAAGTAATTAAGCCTAGCAGCTGTAGGGTCAAATAAAGACAGCTTTGTAAGGACAGTATGACAAAAGAAAATTACTGACATTTTCATCTAATTTATATTCCCTACATTATCCTCTTAATACTAAATAAATAAAGCTACAATAATTCAAAGACAGAATACAGATGGAAATTAGCACAACTACTTATTCCAGAGTTGGCTAGTGTTAAAATTTAAATGTAATTAATAGCCTTTACTCACTGTATCTGGTTATACATGGTGTTTCTCATTTACATTCCTTTGCAATATGCTGACAGCACTAAATGTCTGAGAAGAAAGATCTCATCCACTAGAGGAAAATGGTTCTTCATGTTACAGTGCTTATAATGGACATGGTTGCTGCACTGTTCTAATAATAATGACCAGAAAAAGGAATGTGGGAGAGAGAGGCTCTATGCTGTTTTCCTTTCAGTTTTGTGTTCCAAGCCTTTCCTGGAGTCAACGTGAAATGTAATTGCTCTTTTGACCTCTATCTTCTCTCTCCCCAGGTCTGAGGAAGAGCTACACTGGTTGATTATTGCAGGAATGAAAGGCACTCTGACCTTGCCGACCGAACGCCTTGCTGCTTTCAATATTGCCCATTATGCTGAAGGCAGGCAACTCCTGGAGAGAGGCTGAAATCTACAGGAGAACTGCTTGCCGGGCAGACTGCCAGCAAGGGCTCAGCAGCCGCACGGCAGACACCGCCAGGCAGCGAAGGAAGCCAGTTGGGGGAGGGAGGTGGGGAGACTACATCAAAACATTGTTAGCACAGGGTATAAAGAGCTCTCAGATGCTGATCACAGACTGCTTCTTCATTAATAAAACTTTATATCATCCACCTGAAATGAAAAGCGGCAGAGATGTAAAGGAGAAAGAAGAGTACAATGATGACTTTTTGTGGTGGAATGTGCCAGTCATTAAGTTTTTTAAAAAATAAATTTTAAAACAAACAAACATCCGAAACCCAGTTCTCACAAGAATAGAGAGAGTGTTGCTGTATAAGGATCCATTGAAAACACTCCTCCGAGGAAAATGGGTCAAATATTCAGTTTTTATAACTGTGCTAAATTAGAAAACACTCACCATAAAATCTTCCTTAGAATATTTCTGGAGCTGTAAAAAGCTGGAAAACACACCACCTGGCAAACATTCTCTCTCTTTTCATGTGTCTCCATGTTTTTATATTTATATATATTTCAGAAAACCAAAACCTCAGAATTCACAGAAGTCATAAGAAGATACTATTTGAAATTATTTTCTATTACTCTGACTGTAACTTTCTTTGCTCTGAACCAGCTAAAGTGACTGGCTGAATGAGGTTCGTAATTTGAATGAAGACAATACAGAGCTGTTGAAGGGTACTGATAGTATCAAATTGGTTCTATTTTAAATTAAGCAGTCCAAAAGGATGTTCAAATGACATGGGCTTTTCATTTAGAAACAAAGTCTATCCCGGCAGGGTCACTAGTATTTCAATGTCATCATGATTTGAAGACTGCCTAGAGACTCATACTCTTTATTTATTCGGGTTTTTTTCCTCAATAGTTTATCCCACTCACAGAAAAAAATCAACTAAAATTTAGGCAAGATACACTTGTGTTGTTTCCCCAAGCTGAAGTAAGGACTTGATGATGGCTAGGTCATTCTCACACTCACAGAAGCTCATTCTGCTTACCACAGTGGGGGAGATGCTGCACCAGGAAGACAAACATTCAGTGGTCATGACGCACATTCCCCAGCCCTGCTAGTTTCCCGTGTGTACTGTCAGGCTGTGGACAGGAGTGATGGCTGCTCCTTGAGGCAGCAGGGCCAGAATATGCTGGCAAGTGGCTGCCCTGCATTGCCTCTTGCCACTCCCCTACTCAACTGCAGAAAGCAAGGCACATGCTATGTTTTCACTTTCTACCTTGAGAAGATGGTTATATCAGGTCACAGCTGCTCAGAAGGAGAAGTCCTGCACCACACCACTGAGGTTGTACTACTGACCAAGAAGCCTGGAGGAAGAAAGGTGAAGCAATAGGTTGTAAGTAATTACTACAATAGGGGATATATTCCCCTCATTGCTTGCAGCAGGGTGTTTGGACCAACGGTGGAGAGAATCAAAAATATTTGCACGTGGCTAATGACATTTATTGTTAGAAGGAATGCTGCCCATCAAGGTGGCACTGAGTTTATCAGCAAGTCATTCCATACAGTTATGCCTCTGATGATATGTCTCCATATCATCAAATTTCTGATTCCTTGTAGGAATTTGTGACTATGACCAGTGTTCTCATTTAAGCTTTCTGTGATAAATAAAACCAACTGCACACCCCAAATCTTTCACAAGGAGACTTATTTTCCAGTATTTAAATTTCCCTTCTGTTTCTTTTTTGTGTTTTCTCTAGAATATCAACATCCTGCTTGAACACCGTGCCCACGTACAAACCATCCTACTAAAAGTATCTTGAACCTTATTTGAGAATCACCCAGCTTTGTTACTCAATTAACTATTCCCCACAAGCCACAGCTCATTTTCAAAGCTGCTGAAGTCTTCTTCATACCCTCAAATACTGGCTTCTATTTTTTGTTCCAAGTTGAATTGCTATATGGTATGTCTGGTTCCTTTCTCCTTCCTATTGCTGGAAAAACAAAAGCCATAGTGTGTGTCAAAATGAAATAAGCCATGTTTTAAAATAGTATGTGCAGAGAACCTGAGAGAGCAAATACTGGGGATCCTTTCATGTAGTTACCATACCTTCGATAGTTTTTCCATTGAACAAATACAGATTATAGACAGAAATTGTTACATTAACAGTTCACTTTACAGCAAAAGGACATTTACATTGAATACTATTTTTGTTATTATTTTTATTAATACCCTGTACATTTCAAGAAGCAGTTGCCAGCTTGAGTGTGAGAAAGGGAAACATATTGTACAGGCAGAATTGACACATTAACAAGAATGAAGCTAGGTGAGCAGGAGTCTAACACACAAATGAGAGTACATATATTTTCTCCAACATATTGAAAGAGCTAAATGACTTTTTCCAGATTCTTTACAGAGTTCAAATCCCTGGAAAACGGCTTGCTGCAGCTCAAATTATTTTGTTTGGAGAAATCTAAAAAGGTTAAGCCAACTAACACCATGAAACAAATGGATCAGAGGTATTTGAGCTCTAGAAAGTCAAAGTATTAAATAAATTGTAAGTTCATACTGTGCCAGTTCTTAGTCTTCATTGCCTTAATCTGAAGGATGAAGTAAAATAAAAGTGTTAAAAAAAATAAATAAATAAAAAAGGTATAAGTAACGTGACATAACATATATAAAATAGAAAATAATTGTTTCCACTCAGTCAGTTCACATAGAAACTCAGCAAATCAGCTTGTTTTTTCTGAAAGCAGTTCAAAGAACACAAGCTGCCATTTGTATCCTGTGTTTTTTGCATCTTCCATGCTTGCTACCTAAATGCTTTGTATTGTAGACACAAAATAGGAGTTTTGACTGTGAACCTGACAACACATCCAGCATTTTCTGGCAGTCTTGATGGGTGCAGTTCTCCACAATAGAAGTATCTGCTTAACTCAAATGGCTTATGAACATACAGAACTGCATGCACTTTCAAAATCAAATATTCCTGAATGTTGAATGTGTTTTGCATCCATTGCCTGAGGCACAGATCCTTGTTTTGCCTGCAAATCAGGCAGGGACCTATTCAAAGAGTCCAGAAAGGCATGTTACATAACATGATCTCCTGCCCAGCTAGCCCTTTGTTCTATTAAAAAGTAATAATAAATGTCATTTTTCCTGAGTATGATGGTATGTTCACCACGAAATCACTGGTCAATTAAAAAAAAAAAACAAACACAACTTTAGAAATCACCAAGTATAGCTCCAAAAACAACTTCAGGAGGACTTTATCTTGGTCGAAAAAGGAAAACTGAACAGCAGTGAAATAGAAAAGTTCAAGCATGTCTGTGTACATTTTGGTGTATAATCTATTTGGAGTTATCTTCAGTCTTTATTTGGAATTTTTCTCTTTGTTTTGATTGGCATTTTTCTCACACAGATGATACTTTCTATTCTTAAAGCTTGAGAGAAGGGTGTTAGTAAACTTCATAAGGAATGGAAACCCTGAAAAATACATTAAAATTTAGTTCTTTTCCTACCTGTCAAACCCTGCAAGACGCTGGAGTCTTATTGCCGTCATTGAATTGACCTGGGAGAGATTTTACCTCTGGAAAAATCATGCACCCCTGAGGCCCAAGTATGTCTATGGGTCCAACAACTGGGCTTGATGCATACCTGCAATCTATGTTTGCTCTTTATTTTAAAGGTTGAAATGTGGCATTTCAAAAACATAATGTCAAATAAGTAATAAGTCTGAATGTTAAGGGTTTACTGAATATCAGATTTCATTCAAGGAGATAAGAAAGGCATAATTTCTGCAATATTTCCAAGATTAGGGCTTTTATTTTTGTAGGAAGGGTGGTTGGCAGCTCCTTGCCAGCAGACGGGTAGGAGTACAAGAAGCTTCCTTGTGTTCAGGATCAGGAACTCCTGTTTAATTTGCATTTGAGGGGGTTTTTTCCATGGCGTATTCATTTGCCAGTGAGTTAATATGTCCCTGCATAATCAGATAAGAATGGAATAGAATTACTGATGATAACAGGAGGTAGAATAAGGGCATGCCAGTAGAGCAGCCTTTCCTTCACCCACTCAATCTGAATAGATCATAATTTCAACTATCTCAAGCTTGGTCTTATTTCTTTTCCCAAGGTAGGGAGGTTTGTTGGTTTTGGTGGGTTTTTTTCCCTCAAAGCTGAGTTTAGAAAATTAAATGCTGTGGATTGGTTATGATAGCTACTACTTCATTCTGTGAAGCTGGAGAATAAAGGACTCATGCTTGCAGCTAGACAAACACGTCATTTACCTTCTAAATCAAATACAAGAGCAAATTAATTACAGCAGAGCAAAAAGTATTCTCTGTGAAGCATGAAGGCAAAAAGAAAAATCAAAAAAGCCCAGAAAAATTTTGGTCCCAGTGAAACATACTCTTAATGTGTGCAAGTCAATAGCCATAATTGCATTAGAGTAAATGCAAATGTCATAAGCCTTTCAGGTTGTAATGTACCATTTATTGGGCAGCCTGCACAGTGAAGGAAGGAGGGCTTCCAAACAGCTTTGTCAGCTGCTATTGTGCCTCTGGGGCTCAGAAACTATGTTGTGAGCAGCAGTGCGTGAGCTGCCCTGCCAAACTCGTTGGTGTTCAAGAGGTGGTGCCTTGACCTCACCCAGGAGGTTACGGCTGCACCGCAGGGGTTTGTGTTGCAACCAAGGACGATGCTCCAGGCTGCTTAGCAATGCACTTGTGGGCCCTTCTGTAACGTTTGCTAAGGGGCACAGTGACCAGCAAAAGGCTGCAACACGAAGCTGCAGCATGTTAAAACATCCTGCAAAACCCTATGAATTTACCATTAGTAAAATCATCCCTTCTAGTGTCTCTTGGACAAAGCAGCACTACAAACACGCATGAGTTTTGTGTTGCATTATTACTTCTAAGCTTCTGTAACTCAACATAGTTTATCCCTTTTAGCTGAAATACTTTGTAATGTAGATGAAGCTACTTTTGAATAAGAGAAACAGGTGTTAATGGAGAAGATCCAGGAGGCCCAATTTTAAACTCATGTATGATGTAATTTCATTTGGACTAACTCAAGTCCTAATTTCATTTTGTCTGTGCAAATTCTCAGTGAACTCAGTGAGCTATACCATTTGAACAAAATAGTTAAAACAGAAAGTGGGTACTCCACACAATTATTAATTCTGCTTTATAAATTTCACAGTAATTTTACCATAAAACCATGAGCATATATGCCATAATATATCAAAAGTGCTATGAATATCCAAAGCAGTGTATATGCAGTTTGAAAGAAAGTGGGGGGGTGAAGAAAAAAAAAAAAAAAAAGGAGAATACGGGTGGGGGAAGGGGAAGGAGAGAGAAGGGGAAGAGGAATATCATCTGCTCAGCAGGAAATATATGCCAACTATAAACTATTCTGCCTAAGTGACATAAACTACATGACCTTGCACTGGCCTTCGCAAATGATTTGGACCAATGATGTGTTTAATTGGGAATTTAATGAGTGAAATAGATGTTCCTGTGATTTTCCAAACCACAATTATGTTCTTCCGCTTTTACTTCCAGATAACTCTACTGACTCTGAGGGACACACACTTTGGACAAAAAAAAAAAAAAAAAAAAAAGGCAGCACAACAGGCCCATGCAAAGTTTGCTGCTGAAAACCAGCAGAATTTACACTACCATGGATCAAGATGTAAAACAATGCAAATAACTACGGTGTGTGCTGAAACAGCTTGCCCAAAAGGAATACCAGACTCCTGAGACATGTTTCATGCACTGTCACTAAAACTAAACTTTGTGACTGCTAATCCTGTTGAGCGTTGAAGAATGCTTGATCCGGTCATTGAAATCACGAGCATCTCCCTCAAGCAATACAGCCCAAGAATCACCCTAAAGATTACAATACCATAGTCCTTTCTGAAGAAAGCCTATGTTTGATGCTGCCGGGTTAAGTCTTTATAGTAACATATCTTCTAAAATCTCTTTTCTCAGTAACATAATTGAGAAGAATATATAGCTGTCCCAGCTGAATAGATTTTGTACACTTAGTCCATCACTATTAATGCTTGAACATTTAGTACTGGTTTGTGAACTGTATTGGTGTCTCTCTACATAACAGAATTCTGGGATTACTCATTCATATAGAAGTATGCTTCAGAAATCACCTTTAAAATTCAGATTATATAAAAAAAAAATCTAGCTTTGATTACCTCCAAAGTCACCTCATAATTAGCAAACCACAGAGAAGAGGCAATAGGCAAGACAGGTAAAGGTGTGAGGCCCAACATGGCAAAACACAGAGCAAGAGGGCTGCTCCTGTGGAAACTGGAGCACATGAGCACACCTCAGACAGTGTTTAATGCAGAGGTGCCAAGCTAAGGACACCTAGCACTTGGGGTAGATACTCAAACAGCATAAACAATCCAAGTAGGATGCTTGTTCCGAAGTCTAAAACAGAGATTCAGACTATGGACAGCATGTTCAGATCACAGAGAGATCAGGAGAAAAAGGTTTTGCTTCAAGGACAACCTGCTGCATAGAGTTTCTACTTTTTCATTGCCTTCTATTGATGTCATTGAACTTCATTAAAAAAAAAAAAAGTCATGATCTGAATTTGCCCACACTAAAATGTCAGTGATTAATTGCTAGTTCTTTGTGTCCTCATGGAGTTTATTTATGGTAGGCAACTGATAAAGAGACAAGAACTACATGCCTCTGATTTTTAAATATCATTTTGTTCCCTCTGTACTGAAGATTCTTTTCAAGCACAATACATCTTTCAGTGAATCACTAAATGTACAAGAGCCTCAGGTCCACACGAAATTTTCAAAAAATAGGTGTAACTAGCTTCCGTACTTCAACTTTCCCCCAGTCCTGCTAGGGACTGGTGTTGCCCTTCTGGTACCCAGACAATGTCTGGGAATGTCTGTGATCTTTAGAATATAGAATTCCAGCTCCACTGTATTTGTATGAAAGCCAATTCTGCATTTTTCCCCAAGCCATAGAAAATGTCAAAAGTCATAAGGCATAATGACGGATCAGAATTAGAGTTCCTGCTGCATTTTTTATACACATTAAGATATGTCACAGCAATTGTCCTACATAAAGAAGCTCAAGAAGCTTCTATTTTTAAAGGTCTTCAAGGGGATATTTACATGATAATGCTTGTGAAGACGTAGTAGGTGTGTTCTGCTAGGAAAACCTCTGTGAGTCACTTCTTTCTGCAACTGGCAAGAAGTTTTTACAAAATGTTGCATGAATGGCTATGAAGTTGTTGTCATGTAGTCAGAAAAAAACAAAACTTCATATTTTAAGAAGGGTTTATTCATTCATATAAGACTCTAAGGCCATAAATGGCTCTGCCATGCTGTATGCTTCCATTGGTACCAAAGCTGCTGCATATGTTTAGTGAATTGGCCCTTTCCAGTTGTTAGTGCTAGCCACATCTGACTGTTTTTTAACTAAAAGGGGAAAAATTAATTTTGTTTAAATAGACCACTAAGCTATGGTCCCAGGTTCATGGGAGTACAAATATATTTTTAGGATCTATCTATTCAAGTCTCTTCTCTATACTCCAACAACAATGTAAAGGCAGTATTTGAGACACACAGCCTTAAAGGAAGTTATGCCAAAGCATTTGAACCACAGAGATTTTGATTAAGCAACAACAAGGATGAATATCCATTCCCGCCTGTTGGTAAGCCACCAGAAGGTTTCTAAAGAAGTTAATTTCCTTGGAGAAAAGCCACAGACTTAACAAACTGGATAGTAACAGGATAATCTCAACTAACTGAAAGACATGGATGATGGTTTCTGTGACTGCACAGTAAGGTGGAAGTATCAGACTTTCAGTCATGGGTGAACCTCCACTGTGTTGTGAACATATCTGATCATCGCTGCCCAAGGGACACCTGCGGGGTTGCTGAGCAGCTTTGTAGAGACTGTGCAATGTGTCCAACATGCCTGGGGTTGAGTTTTCTGCACTGTCTGTTGGAGCCTCTGTGGATGGAGACCTGCAACCCCAGGGACTCCTGCTCTCAAATGGTTTTGAATACAAGAGCAGTAAGAGTGAGAAGCACTCAGAAACAGATTCATTTTCCTTGTTGATTGTTTTGGTCAGTTTTTACTGAGTTGTGAAAAGCAGACAAAGTGATCACCTTTGTGCTCTTGAAGTGTACGTGGTGAGGACAGAGATACATAAATTCTGCCAACAACGTTAATTTCCTTTTTTTTCTGCTTTACTGCTTCATGGTGACCTGTAAAAAAGCCCAACAGGCAATAGGAAAAATACTGTGAAGATGAGGGAGATGGTCTTATCAATCAGGTGTTCAAATATTTGTTCTTTTTTTCTCCAGTTTTTTGTCAAACAAATGCAAATCAAAATCACATTATTTGATTGCAAAGTCTTGTATGTCATTCTGTATTATTGGTCCTATTGTATTTCTTTAGTAGGACAGAACACACATCAATTACCACTTGCAGGTTTGGAGATGTATGTATTTGTTACATCTTTCCTGAAAGGCTTGAAAATAAAAGCATTTTCATTTTCTTATTAACATTATGCAAATGACAACATAACTAGTCTTGATTTGCTGCCACTACCTTAGAAATATTTAAATATTATTATTACTCAGCTCAACCTTTCAGTTTTATCTCTGAAATCTATGCTTTTCAGTTCAATTTATGCCTGTCAACAAATAATGATCATAGATGTGAGCTGGTTCATAATCCAGAGGTACTAGGTTACAATGTGTTGCCATGGAAACTGTGTTTTATTGCATTTTCTCTACTTGATTTAAGACATTTGACAATCATAGCAACTGTTTGCCTGTCTTCCCATATCATAAAATATTCAAAAACACAAACAACCAATGGGGGACATTCACACAGTTCTTAGACCTCACTATAAAAATAAAAAAGAAATTACAACCTTACATTTAATAGGGACCTTTTGTGAATAGTTTATCTCACAGAATGTCAAAGAGTGTTGGAAAATTCAATCAGAGGTTAGTCATTGAATGGACCTGTCTTGCCTGTGGCTCATTTTGTTTATTGCATCATATATCTTTTATGATCACTGGGACTTTAGCCTGAAACAGCATTTTCTTTAACAAGAGCCATGTTTCCTCTAACGTTGTTTATTGCATCTGAAACATTACTCTTTGAAACCACAGTACATTTTCAATTGAGCAAAGGTCTGTAACAGAATACAGCATGCCTGTGTTTATTCAGGATCTGAGTAAAAAATATCCCAGTTCATGTAACATTAATCACCTTGCCAGTGTTCAGCTGAGGTCATTGCCACATTCCTAGCAGTATTAAGCCGAGTCAAGATTAATCACATACATTAAACCCTGCAAGGAAAGCACGTGCAGCATATCTGAAATTAGACATTTGGTGAAGGACTAAGAGAGCACTGTAACAAAATATGTTAGCAGGGCTGTAGCAAGCTTTCAGAATGATTTGAGATTTTTCCCTACTATGTTCTTGTCAGCTCATCTATATCTAAGGCTTTGTTGCTGTCTCCTTCATTTAACCCGTTCTTAAAAGTACTAAATAAAACACTAAAATCCTTCCCAGATCATGTGAATTATTTCCCTTCCTTTTTTATTTATTCATATATTTTAAAAATGCATTCATGTATTCTTATGTGACTCATATTTGGCTTCTGGGATTTTTAAAAAACTGGTAATAAATTCCTACAACATTTTAAGAAAGAAAAGTTAATAATCAAATAGTATTTTAAATCAGTTATCCTTTCATACTTTCTCTTCTTTCCGTATTGTGCACACACGTTAGGACCATAAAGCTTTGCATTTCAGGCTGATGTTGCTGCAAATGTAAAAGATACTTTTTACAGTATACTTTTATGTTCTACAAGATAGACTGTGACAATTCCTTTGTCCAGTCTTGTAAAATTCCGTTAGACATTCATTTTCACTATGTTACACAATCAGAAAAGGATAATTGAAGCACAAATAATTCTCACTGAAAACCCCAAAGAGAAAACCCTATTGTGACACGAAGTTTGCAGTCAGTTATCTCTGTCTTGAGAATATATTGACATGTCAAAAAGACTAAATTAATGTTTTTAAAAAATTAGGAAACTGAAACATTGGGTATGTCTTTCCATATTTGGATTGGATATGTCTTTCTAGATTTGGATTCTACCTGCTGTAGAACTTGGGAATAAATTCTGTGGGCTACAGTGTTTCAGTAGTATGTAGAATAAATATCCTGCTGCAATGGCAGGGATTTGTATTTCTTGTACAGTGTCCTCTCCAAACCCACACTCTGTTGATCTCTCACAAAATGGCTAGGAATTCAGTGATTTTGACTGTGCTCCTAGTTCTGCCACAGACTTGATACATGACATTTGAACTTGCATTTGTTCATATTATTTGTCTATTTAGCAGTTAGTCTACTAGATATCTCTGTAATATTTCGGCCTTCTGCTTCATATTCTAAAAGGATGTTTATGACAAATAAACCAAGCCAAATCTTTGTGGAAAATAAAAGATAAGAAAACGTTAAAAAAAAAAAAAAAGTGTTAGTCTCTCTTTTCTCTGTTCTGCTCCCAAAAACTTAATTAATGCAAGTTAAAAGTCAACTGACAGGACTTTGCATGCCTGCAGTTTATCAAACTGCATGTGCAACATTTTCTCTGGAAATCAATTTACCACTGGTTCTATCCAAGACTAAAGTCACAGAATCATAGAATTGTAGAATATGCTGAGTTGGAAGGGAGCCATCAGGATCATCAAGTCCAGCTCCTGGTCCTGTACAGGACAACTCAAGAGTCACACCATGTGCCTGAGAGTGTTGTCCAAATGCTTCTTGAACTCTGTTTGGCTTGGTGCTGTGAACACTTCCCTGGGGAGCCTGTTCTAGTGTTCAGCCACTCTCTGTGTGAAAAACATTTTTCTAATAACCAACCTAAACCTTCCCTGACTCAAATTCATGCCATTTCTTCAAGTCCTGTCACTGGTCACCACAAAGAAGAGATCAGTGCCTGTCCCACAGCTTCCCCTCATGAGGAAGTTGTGGACTCCAGTGAGGTCTGCCCTCAGTCTCCTCTTTTCCAGGTTGAACAAACCAAGGGACAGCTGCTTCTCAAAATGCTTCCCTACCAGACTCTTCACCATTCTTGTGGCCCTCTTTTGGATGATCTCTAGTAGCTTAAGGTTTTCTTTTATTGTACCACCCAGAACTGCCCACAATGTGATGCTGCCCCACCGCAGAGCAGACCAAGGCAATCACCTCCCTTGACTGACTGGAGATGCTTTGCCTGATGCTCCTCAGGACACAGTTGACCCTCCTGGCTGCCAGGGCACTGCTGACTCATATTCAACTTGCCATTTGTACCAGTACCTGTCCTGTTGGCTTTAGGTGATGCTGTAATATTATGTTGGGTTGGAATTATTACCACATTTAAAGTTCCATCACGGTAACAACCTGACAATGTTTTTCTGTGTCTCTTTGTTGTTTTTTTTTTGAGTGATTGATTGATTAATTGAGTGACTGATACTCCATTATGGATTTGGAATGAATACTAAGTCTGTATCAGTCCTAAGAGTAGGGATGTCTTTTAGAGATATTTATCCATGCTCAGCTTTAGAGATGAAGAGACAAAATGAATGTGTCAACAATGTCACTTAACAGTTCTGGTTTTGCTAAATTCAGGGTGAAAAATAAGAGTGTTGAAATACTCTGTGAAAAAACATGGATCTGTGACTCCCCGTGTGCCAGTGAATGCATCCCAGACTGATACACTGAGTGCCAAGGGAGACAGAGCAAGAAATAGTCCTCATGGGTGAGTTCAGTCAACAGATAAATAGCCTGCTTCAAGGCCAGGAAGAAGGCAGTGGTTATAACATGGAAAGAAATCAGGTCACTTTGTATCAGGCTCCTCCCCCACAAGTCATACCAAGATTTACTTTGGATTTCTAAGATTTCTTACAATTTTGAAACTCTCTTCTGTAGTCAATAGCTTGGGCCTGAATATTCTCTGTGCCTTTTCCAAACCTTTTTTTTTCCCAAACCATTTACTACCTTCAGCTCTGCTCATCACCTACTACATTTGTTGGTCTAACATCCAAACCTCCCTAGTCTATTATGAAAGCCAGTTTATTTCTTTCCTTCATTTGCTTAGGATTTCCCAAGTGTCCATGAGTTCCCCCTTGATTTTTTTTGCCCCTCCTTTTTTTTTTTTCTTTAACTGAGGAAGCTATTGCAAAGTATATTGTTGTGAATTTATAGCACAGTCATTCTTCTGCACTAAATCCCTCATAGTGCTGAAGCTCTAAGGACAGAGGCAGACAATTTCTTTTTACTGTAGCCATGCCAGAAGGGGTTTCTATCCCTAGGGACTGCAAGTTTTTACCAATTCCTCTGAATGAGATGCTTTCGTGAGCATGTCTTAGCCTTCTTTTGGAAAAAGGAATGGGAGCGGGTTATGTCTAAAACGTGGGGTGGGGGCTTTTGTATTTTTTTTGCAATTTGACCCTCAGATTTGGTGATGGCAGGTCTCTGTCCCTTGGTATAGTTAGATGAAATGACATCAAACCCAGTTTGATGGTTTACTGTAACTAAAAGGAGTGGTTTTGCTCTGTTCAGGCCTCCATTTCCTCACACTCACTCCCACTGCAGTTACCACTGACACCTCTGGAGGTGACACATCTTGTCCTCTGACTGCAGAGCGCGCTCATTCAGTTCGATGAGCCAGCAGCAAAGCAACCCCACAAAACAGTCAACAGTTTTTGTTGGCTTAACAAACTCCACTGACTCACTGAGGGGTCAAATGAGTGCCAGAACTGTGCAATGGAGAGAATGAGACCACACAACTTGAAGGGCTGGAGAAAAAGTGGGAAAACGGGGCCCTAGAGAATGGAACTGCCCCTTTTGGCAGCAGCAAGTAGTTAAAGCAGCTGAAGTGTCTGTGTGACCTGCACCCTTGCCGTGCACAAAGGATGCCCATATGAGAAAGTGCTGTAGTGTGCTGTAAAGTCACACCCCTGACTATTTTGCAGTAACTTCACTTGATCCACAGATCTTTTGTTCTGCATTGGTTCTCCAAATTCCCTCCCTGCAGGCAGGTAAGGGAAGTAGCTTCAGCTAATCTCATTAGCATACCTATTGTCTGTCTAAAGTACAGTCATTATGTTCAACAAGCCTCCATTGTAACCAGTCTAGTAGAGAGAAGACACAATCCACCTGAGTTGTATGCCCATTTGCCAGGGCATTCCGAAATACAGCAAACCTGCAAGCTCACCACACCAAGCAGAAATCCTGAATCTCACCCATTCACCCCATCGTTGCATTATGTCAGAGTTCAAATTACTAGACACTGATTAGGTGGGAGAAAAGTTTGCCAGAAACTTTTCTGGCTGAATGCACATACACTGCGCAACAGAACATGTCGGGGCCCTTATCTAATTAATTCTGTAATTAACAGACATTGCCTTGTTTTGGAGAGATCAGTCTTTTTGTGAGCACAAGTAATGCCAGTGACTGGAACAGAAAATGTGGGTTCGAATTAAATTTTCAGTGACCAGTTTTGACCTTATTCCCTCTAGTAATTAGCAAGAATATTCTACTAGAATCAATGCCTTAACAACAATAGAGGCAGCTCCAGGATATGACTACTGGGCTGTAAACAACCATTGCAGATGAAACAGAATTATTTTCTAAGTCTACTGCGACTTGTTTATCACTGTACTCCCATGTCTCTTCCCAGCAGTCACTAAATATCACCTCTTCCAGTTAGAACCTCCTCTAAATCACTTCTCCCTAAATGGGTTCAACTACTTAAACAGTGGGGAAAATTGTTTAGCTAATTTGTCTCATTTTGTTTGGAACGATCTAGAGAGTGTTCAGGTTAAGTGGGAATATGACATACCAATCCTAGGCAGATGATGGACTGTATCTCTTCCACTGGGACAGTGATTGGCAGAGTAAATGTCTATCTCCACTGCTTCAGTCTCCCAGGGAGACAATCAGTGATATTTCAGAGTAAGAAACTTTTAAGGAGCAATTATATATATATTGGTTAAGCCATTAAAACATTATTTCATTTTAATGATTTGTATCTGCAAGAGGATGTAAATCAGGAATGGCTTATCAAACTTTTCAGTTAAAGGTATTTAAAAACACCTCTGAACAGTAGGTGATAAAAAAATTATATATATGTATTCGTATACATATAATCACACAAGCATACACATTACTGCAGGAAGAGTTCAAATCAGCTTGTGATTTTTTTTGTCTCTCATAAAAGAAATGGTTCACACATGTTGTCCAGCTTGAAAGTTCCAAGATTGCCAAAAATTATTTTATAATTTATGGTGCATTCTTTCATTCTATATTTGGTTTTGTTCATATGGAGTGCTCACTGCAACACAAAGGTTTCTAGAGGTTTGGAATTCCTAGGTTCCTCATGAAAGCTTGCTATTAACAGAGACTGCTTAAAAAAACTTTTCCATAGCTGCTGGATGTTTCTGAAATGCATAACAACAAGATTTCAAGGAAAAAACCCAAAACCTGAACAACAACAACAAAAATAAACAAAAAATCTCAAAACAAAACAAACTTAAAAAGGAAAGGACACTAATTTTCCTCATTCTGAGTAGGAGGTATAATGTCTTTATAAAGTAATAATTAAAAAAAATACAAAACAAAGGCTGGTGCCTTATCTGGGCCTTGCAGCTGTACTTCCCCCTTTTGCATTAGCAGTGTGTGTTCTAAGGTTATGAAAAACCATGAAAATTGCAGCTTAAGAGGAGTTTTATTCTTTTTCCTAGGATTTGATTGAAACAGACAGCTACATTTTGTGTATATATAATTAGCCAGTAAAATAGGCTTTGAAGGCAGATTTCTGTTTAGTATGTGAGTCACATGCACAACAGTCTTTCATTCAGCAATGAAAGACTGATCTTTTTAATGCCTCAACTCGCTCAACATGTTTTCTGAATGCTACATCTTGCAGGAGGGAAAATAAAAAAAAAGGAGAGAAGGGTAAAAAATTACACACCAACAACCCAAGCAGCTTTAAAGACATATTTCTCCACTTCTTTCTGTTTTTCCCTTGTTTCCCCAAATGAAAAACAATCTGAAAAGCCAATCTAGCTAGTCTGTAGTGATTTAACCTTATGACAAACTGATTTTTATCGTCTTTCTTTCCAGATTGTTGTCCAGGGTAGCATTGAATGCTGCACCAGCTCTATGCGTATCTAATCCCTCTCATAAAAGGCCATTGTGGTAGTTAAAACTGAGACCAATGGCTTTTTCACTCTCCACATCTCAGCTCTCCAAAGTAATGGCAATGGGGTCTCCTCTTCATGTTTTTCTTTTCAGATGCATAATTTCTCCTTTTAATAAGGCTAAAAGAGAAAGAAATAAAAGGAACACAATCACTTTTTCCTCAAAGTTCTTTCTATAAATACCTTCTGGAGAACTAAACTTAGGAAAAATTATCTGAATTCTGAGTTGCTGTGACACTGTGTGAATATATAGCGAAGTACTCCTGGAAGTTTCTGATCATTATGAAGTATGTGAACATATTAAAATGTTGGGCAGATATTACTTAGGGCTACATATTTTCTGCTTAAGGTCAAACTGGCATTCTTCTTCATCCTAAACCCTGTGGAACTATTAATATGAGAGGGGCAGTGCCCAACACACAGACTTATTTCTTTCAAAATAATCACATAGAAGCCATTGTCCACTTATTTTGTGCACTTGCAATACATTCTTGTCAACAATATTTTCCCCCCAAAATGACACATATTTTTAACAAATAACAACTAAGAAGCTTAGACAGCAAATATTCTTCAGAAAAAAAGTTCATTTTCCTGTTTTGGTTTGTTTTGTAGTTTTTTTCCTTGACCTCAGTGCTAAATGTTTTCATTAATGGTATGTTAACAGATTATATTTCAGAACTAGTTCACCATTTTGAACAGCAATACAAGAGAGAGTTGGCCTGCATTTGATTACAAATTTTTATTTGACCTCAGGGGAATGCTTTTAACCAGCAAAATACAGAGTGCTAGATGAAAAGATTTTCAATTCAAAACAGTTCACATGAACTTGTTTCTCCAAATAAAAACAACTTCATTTTAATACACCTGATTAAAATTGATGTACTTACAGATATCTTTTAATAACACCATTAAAATTAAACCCCAGCAACACTTTTAAATGCTATAAAACTTTGTTTTGAGCAAAATATTAACACAAATGTTTTAATTTCGAGGGCATTACATTTGTGCAGCTATAGAAGTGCAAAATGAAAAAGCAAAATTTTATAATAAAAAATAAATTTTATCATAAGAATAATTTAATCATAATTTAATCATAAATTTCAAATCTGGAGAGAAAGGGAAGGAGGGCTATGTACTCTGCAAAATAATATTCCACAATCCAGAGTATGGAATGATTCGTAATCATCCTTGCCTTTTAAGTACAATTTGGAAATCCTCTGGACATTCTTTATAAATATGAGCTACAATACACTCTGCAGATACAGTGATCCTCACAGAACTTCTTCCAGATTCTTTTATAGTGTATCTGTGGGAAGATGGTTGAAACAGCACTTCTGGCTCCAGGACACCGCAGAAAACCTTAGGCTCCTGAAAATTCCTAAACATCTCCTAGGAACTTAAGATTTCTTCCAGTAGAACCACAAAAAGTGCACCAAGTCTTTCTTATTTCCACATCCCCAGGCAGTTCAGGGATCAAGACAAAAAGTCTGCTGCCATCTCTGCTTAAAGGGTTTGAAAGCAGAGAGCATCTTTACATAAGGCAGATAAAGCTGAGAGCCCTGTGTGACTCTTGGGACCTATCATTCTTTTCTCTAGTCCCAAAAAAGAGAGCAGTTTCAGTCATTGGAAGGTCTGCTTTAGTAGTAGCTATTTGCAATACATGTCTAAATCTAATGCAGATGTTCTTAATCACATTACACTTGATCTCAATATGCTTAACAAACACAGTCCTCAGGGCACCCTGTAAGGTAAGTAATCACTGTTACACGAAATTACAAGTGAGGAAGCAGAAGCTTTGTAATGAGAAGACCCCCAGGTTTCAAAGTCCAGATTGTCAGCAGCCAAACAGATCACCTCTGCCTTGTTGTCTGACACAAACAGTGCCAGCTTGAGCACATGTCACTGCTTTAAAACAGATGTAGGTGATGCATGCAGTTTAGCTACAATCAAAACTTTTTCCCTCATAAGAAGAATGATCAAGCAGGTACGATGATGTTTGTTACTTTCTTGTACCACAGATGTTGTGTGTAATACCAGCCAAGTTTCATGGCCCCTGCTGTCGTACAAGTACTTACTCTGTGCATTCTTTGGAGATTTTTAAAAAATTTTTTCTTTATATATCGGACTTCTTTTCTCTTTAAATTAAACTTTTGCAACCGTGCCTTTGCAGAAAATATCTAAAGGCTGGATGAGTCATCTCAAACTTCAATAATGCAGTTCTCCAAAGTTTCAGGTAGCTCCATAGAGAATGTAAACCTTGAAAGCAAGTAATGTATCACCTGATTGTGTCTCATCATCCACTAAAAAACATAGCTGCATATTTTTTGCTAAGGAATTCAGAATGTTTTGACATTTAGTTTACCATTGCAAGGCAAGATAGCCAAGTCACGGAAGTACCACGGTCACATGCATGACACAGCTGAGAACAGACTGCCTCAATTCCCCATCCTCCACAGTAATGAAATCATTCTTCTCTTTTTGTATTTACACTGTCGTCTTTACTGTCTCCCTCTGTTGGTCTCAAACCCCTCCCCCCTCCTTCTTTCCTACTCTCTTGGTCCCTATCTTCTCACGTTTCTTTTCCAGCAGGTCCCTTCTTGTGCAGTTGACAGAAGGAAGCTCTCTTTGTGTTTCTCTCCTGCCCCATTACAGCAAAGGAAACAACAAAAAACCATCAAGGATACTCAGGAAAGTAAGAGGGCACAGTTGCCTGCTCTGGTACACTATAGAAGTTCTTAGGGATACTCTCTTCACTTGCAGCCCCAGTAGCCCACATACTTACTTTGTTAAAATGCTTCTCATCCTGATTATCAAGATTTCTCTCAGGCATTTGTCGTGTCCCAGAGCATATATTTTTCTTCCTCCACACCGCTGCAGTTTTTAATTCTACCAGATATCAACTCTCAAACATATACTGATAACTTCTTTGGGGAGTTTTCAAGGCTCATTCCTCTTTAAGCTCCTTTATGTCAAAAATGTAGCAGGACGTTTTCTCATTCCTCCCCCGAGGATGATATACCTAACCTTGGCTTTGAAAACTTTCATGGAGTCATTCCTCACTTTGCCAGACACTCCACACTCTGCCTCTTAGTCTTTATCTTATTCCTTGCATATGCTATCTGATCTTATCTTTGGTCTTTTCCTTCTGCTTATCCAACGTCATGCTTCTTGTTCTCCTTTCACACTGGACAAATCCCTCTCAAATCCACTACTCCTGCAGACTCCTTACATCTAACTGGCTATTTCTCTGCAAATTTTATTTCAAGATTCAACTTCCCTCTCCCTGGCCTATGACTCCTAACTTTTTCTTTAATAAAACAATCTGATCCTATTCAGTAAGACTCAGTTTCATTTCCCCACGCTCAGTAGTTCTCTCAGAAAATCTGGAGTATGGCAACCAGCCACTGGCCTTTTGTATATTATTCACCTTAGCACAACTATAATGTGGATGCTGCCCTACTAAAATAATGAATATCTGCATCTATCATTTCTGATACAAATTATAATCAGCTGTGAAACACTAAGGTATAGAGTACTAAGGCTATGAAAAAGACTGTAATAGATTTTAACATGTATTGCCCATTTCTTATAGCACACCTTTGATTATGCAAGAAATACATGGTTTTAGTATTACCTGAATGTTTACACAATGCACTACATAAATAAATATGCTGCCTAAATTATTTGAGGAGAAATTGACTATTTATACAGTGAACCAAAGGCTATACTCATGTCTGGGTAAGAGGTTTGTAGTTCAAATTCTACAATAGAACTTCACAGAACTGTTAAGTTACAAAATGAAAAAGATTTACTAGGTCATTCAGTCAACTCTAATGCCAAAATGGAGTAATTCCCCATAGTATTTATTTCTAGGCTTTTTCCAGCGTAATTTTCAAATCCTAAGCCATGGGACTTAAAAACTTTGGGACATTATTTATTTCACTGATTAGCATATTTCACTGTTAGGAATTTTTATTATTTTATCCTCTTTTCTTTCTTCTTTTCTTTCTTATTTTCTCTTTTCTTTTCTTTTCTTTTCTTTTCTTTTCTTTTCTTTTCTTTTCTTTTCTTTTCTTTTCTTTTCTTTTC
>JAYRBT010000093.1:17284751-17302453 GCA_036023395.1 Myiotriccus ornatus
CCCTCCCCCGCCCGTTTCCCCTCAAGTTACTTCAAGAAATCAGATCTGTCAGGACGGGCGAAAAAAATGCCACTTCCCAACTAACAGGCGGAATCCAGCCCAGATTTTCAGTCCTTTCTTCTTCTTTTTTTCCTTCCTCCCTTTCACTAATTTATCCCGATGTTAGCACATTCTGTCTTGTAACACCCGGGCGCCTGTAGGTTTGTTTCATGGGATCATTACTTACTGATCAGGATGGCTCCCGGGTCCGGGGCTGAAGACGGAGTGTGAAGTTGGGGAAACATTTTTTTTTTTTTTTTTTTAAATTACTGTGACGATTATTACCTCTCGGTGCTTATTCAGGAAAACCAAACAAACAAAAATCTGGTCCTTGATGCTTCACTTCTGAATGTGAAATACTACCTACCAGCTGGTAAAGTTGTGAGGCACAGCATTTTTTTTTATTATTATTTTTTCTTTCTTTCTTTTGTTTTTTTTTTTTTTTTTTAAACAAGGAGGAAAAAAACCTAAAAAAAAAAACCAAAATCAAAAAAAGGACTTCTGATCCGTGTGCCAAACTAGGGGGAGATATGTTATTGACCGATTTATACTGGCTGAGATGATACTTGCTTTCTACTTCTTGATCACTTGCTCTTTAAGTAAAATGAGGCACAGAGTTGTTGCTGAGACGAGTGGGAACAGCATTTTGATTTACTGGTTTAATTAAAAAATTATGAAGGATTAAAGGTAAGCATTATGCATATATATATATGTATAAATATTTCGGCAGTCGACTGTAAAAGGGAGAGATCCCTTTAAAAATCGTTTTAACTAAGCTTTGTCAAACACACACTCATTTGCGGTCACTGAGGCCACCTTGGTGCAGATCACTTAAAGTGTATGTCTTAATCAGTTTCCTGTACAGTCAGTAATACTATATTTAACAGACCTAACAATTTTGTGACCTAGGAGTACCTTAGAAATGCTTTTAGAACTGTTATCTTAAGAATATTTTTTAAACAGAATTTTTATTCTCTTTTTTTAACCTTTGGAGTTTAATATTTTACAGTAAACATTTGTGTTTATAGGTTGTTGTTTTTAACAGAAGCTGTATTGTGGCAAGGAAAATGAGGTTTCCCACTTCCCTTAGCACTCTCTCCTCCCCCTCCCAAGAGATTAAGTGGAAGGGAGCTAAAAGATAATATAGGAGAGTCACAAAACTTCAAGGGTCTGGTTTAAAGCCACGAAATCCATGGAATGCAGTGAAGAGTGAATCCGTGTCCTTCCTTTTTTCTGTTTCGTGCTTAGGTGGTGGTCCAAGGGGTTAGATTACAACATGTGCTCCAACAGCTAGGCACCACTTCTAAGACTGTATTTCCTGAGCTTTGTGGATTTGAATCATGTAGATAATTTTTTTCTTTCCTCTTTCTTTTTTTTTCTTTTTTCTTTTGTGGACATAGCTTTTTAAGAGAGACTGTGAATGTTGGTATACAACTAGATTAAAGAAGCTCGGTATAAAAGCATCACAGCCACTGCCTCAGGTTTAGCAAACTTAAGGAAGGAGTGTGGCAATGGTGAAAGATTTCGCTTCCCCCTACCTTCCCCTCTTTTTATTAAGTCATGTTATATTCTGGTAACACCTAGACAAGAACTATTTGACTTTTTCCCTCCTCACAGGACAAGGTGGACGTGGACTGCACGTTGTGAGCCTAGACACACCTGGGGGAGGAAGACAAGAGTTGAACTTAAGAGAGAGCCCAACGGAGATAAACGAATGTCCCCACATCTCCAAAGGAAAGTTCATCAGATTTTTACTCTAGAGATCTCATATTCAGGATGTCATTGAACACTTCTACTGCAGGAAAAGGTGTGGATCCAAACGCAGTTGACACTTATGACAGTGGCGATGATTGGGAAATCGGTGTTGGGAATTTAATAATCGATTTGGACGCCGATTTGGAGAAGGACAGACAGAAATTTGAGATGAATAATTCTACTAATACCACCAGCAGCAGCAACACCAGCTCCAAGGATTGTGGGGGTCTGGCTTCCACTGGGGCTAATGCTACCTCAGCCTTAGCTGATGGCCTAAAATTTGCTTCTGTTCAGCCCTCTGCTCCCCAGGGAAATTCCTCTCACAAAGAGACTAGCAAATCAAAAGTGAAAAGGAGTAAAACTTCTAAGGATGCTAATAAATCTCTGCCTTCTGCTGCCTTGTATGGGATTCCTGAGATCAGCAGTGCTGGCAAGAGGCAGGAAGTCCAAGGGCGCCCTGGAGAGGCAACTGGCATGAATTCAGCACTGGGTCAAAGCGTGAGCAGTAACCCAAATGGCAATAATAACAACACCAGCAACACCACCACCATTGCCTCTAGTGGGAAAAACAAAGAGGAGAAACCAGGTAAAGCCCTGGGCAGCAGAGGCTCCAAGCGGGATAAGGATGCAGGAAAATCTAGGAAGGACAAGCAGCATGACCTGCAGCAGGGCCACCCCAACGGCAGTGGGGGTGGCAGCAGCCAGGTTTCCTCTGGGCACCTCTATGGCTTTGGGGCCAAGGGAGGCAGTGGTGGAAGCAGCAGCCCCTTCCACTGCACTTCCTCTTCTGTGGGGGAGGTGAGCAAAAGTACCCCGGATTCAGGGTTAATGGGGAACTCTATTTTGGTAAAGAAGGAAGAGGAGGAGGAGGAGAGCCACAGGCGAATCAAGAAATTGAAAACAGAAAAGGTAGGACAAAGCTCCTCTCCACCTCTTCTGTGTTTCCTTGTGTCTATAATAAGTGTCCCATAACTGTGCGTCTGGCACCTGTGTCCTTCCCTCTGTTGTGTATTTGTGACATCCATCTGCTCTTCCTCTTTTCTTTAAAAAATCCAAACCAAAACCAACCCAGAGACCTCCTCCCCAGACAGAAGCCACCATGTTTGCTGTGTGCTGCTCCTCCTTACGATTTCCTCTCCCTGTCCACAGACCTGGTGAATCTTTCTGTTTTGTCTGTTCCTTTTGATTGCACTTACCCAGAAGGAGAAAACCCGAGATGACCCCCACTGAGCTGTCCCCAGTTTTAGCAGAGAGCAGCAGTATCATTGGGATGGCATGTGTTCTCAGGCTGGGGGTGCGTAGCTGAGGCTCCCAGGAGCAGCAGGTCTTTTATGTGCTGACTCTCTTCTGCAACACTGGCTGGCATTCGTGGCCGTTCTTCTCCTAAGGTCTAAAGGAACCCCTCTCCCTTCTCTGACCCACTGTCCGGAGCTAAGATTGTGCTTGGGGGAGCAAACAGGAGGTATCAGCAGAGACTCGGGCTCTGCCGTTGCCCTTCGTGGAAATGCAGGATGCTTATGATATTGGGGGGCTCCTGTGGTGCAGGAGCCCCAGAGGCCCCAGAAGCTGGTGTAGCTGACCGGGAGGAAGGAGCCAGCAGACAGTCGGTGCCTCTCCTCTTCCTGGGAGGAGGCAAATGCACTTTGTGCTGAGATGTGTATGTGCAAAACAGCTTTTGGAACAGAGGGTAGCAGTTTGCCTCTTGTCTGGGGGAGTTTTCCTCTCTGAGCTACTCTGGCTCTTGGATTTGAACTACTCCTTTGTTGAGTGGTCGAAATGTATGAAAGAAATCAGACAGGGGTGTGTGTTTTTATTCCTTTCTATTACATTAAGAAGGATGCTTTCTGTAAGAATAGATGGCCACGACTCTATTCTCCGGGAAGGGTGGAGAGAGAGCTTGTTGTCCTTTAAGTGCTGATTTGAGGAGGTTCTGGTGTTGGTGGGAATTGTTCTGTCCCTAAGGCAGAAGGTATTTTTTGGGTGACTGATTACCCAGGATTACAATGAATTCTACAGGTTGTTAAACAAAGGTAACCTGGTCTGCCTGAAAAATAAAGCAAACTAACACCTTCCAAATGAACTGTCTCAAGGTGTTAGAGTGTAACTGTATTGTCAGCTGTTGGTCTTAAATTACCTGCTTTTACAACTTCCCTACCTGAATGTTCAGTGATGGGAAAACTTTCGGGTCGGTGTTAACTGTGTGGCCTGCAAGTGTCTGGGAGGGCTGAAGGTCTCGGGGGAAAAGTTATGTCTTTCTACGACTGGGTTACTGGCTTTTTGTATTACGGTCATGTTGGAGTTTTTGTAATACTAAGTAGGCTAGAAGATTAGATTTGGGTGTTCGTGACATGAGATATTTGTTAGTACTGGAAGATAATTTCAAGGGCTTTTGTTCAAGGCAAGGAACAAATTAAATTTTATACTGTATGCATATTATTGCTTTTAAGATAGCATATCTGTGGTTGAATTTGAATGAGCCTTGTGACCTTTTCTAAATGCAGATGAGAGAACCAGATTGCTATGTAATTCATGTGTACGTGTTTGTGCTTTGATTTATGAAAAGTGCTGTTCGCGGTGGAAAGATGTCCTAAAATCTCATGGTCTCTTTATTAACTTAGTACAGTAGGCATTTACTTCTGTTGCCAATAGTCTTCAAATTGCAGTTCTCTAATCTGTTTTAACTATCTAGATAAATTGCCCTAATCCGGTCTTCACAATGGCTGTGGTTAAAGAGTCAGAGCCATTTGATTGGATTCAGTGGCTGCCTGGAATGTGGGAGGTACTGCCCTTTTGCAACCTCCTTAGCCTTTTAATCTCTCAGCCAAATGTTCACATTCAACAATTTTGTTTAGCTGGCAATCTGAACATTTCAGTATCTCAAAGGCTGCTGCCATGGCAACAGAGATTAGAGGGTGGTGTGGTTTCTCCCGTTTTTGTGTTCTTTCAACTCTATACTCACACAGGAAATTGTATGAAGAATCCATAAACGTACGAGTAATCTTATGTGCAATGTAAATGGGATGGCATGCAAATTCAGAGCAAACATGTATGGAGGGGTTCAGCGTCAGTGTACACTCTCTGTGTTGTAGATGTCGCTCCAGGAGGAGGTCTGGAGCTTGCATTTCCAGCGACAGCCACTGCTGTTGGCACACAGCGGCTTTAACATAGGCTTTGCACATCAGAGTCGTGCAGCCTTGGCCATTGTCTGGCACAATGGTGTGCTTGCTTTCTGTCTTAAGTAACATCCCTTAGCGTTTTTCTTACCCAGGAGTGTTCCCTTTTAAACGAACAATAATGTTAATAATATAGCTTGTTGCTGACAATGATTGATACCTGAAGTCCAGACAGTGGCAATATTAGTGACACTCGAGTGTTTTATGTTTGTTGTTATGGCTTTTTTTCCCCAAATGATTAATAATCATTAGGAAGATATTTTTAAGGGTTTTATATTCCTGAAGTGTTATTACTTTGACTGTTTATGAACTAGAACATGTATGATGTACTTGCACAAAGCACCTTGTGCCTTTAGGTAAATATATGATTTTCAAGCCTGCATGTTAAAATCAATTGCCAGCTATCTTACTGTTGTGGAAGACATGCCTCGTGAATTTGGAAGTTTCCTCTTAGAATCAAATGAGTTCATGCCTGCTGATTCAAAATCTACATGTTTTTATATGTGGTATGGAATATAATATTGCATTTGTTTACTATTTGTGAAAAGCTTGGAGCAGATTCCCAGGAGTTGTAGTCACTGTTTAGCTTTCACAGCATGCTTCAATGTCTATTTTTAGTTTATTTATTCTCTTTCCTTGCTGCGGAAAGTCATGTAAAACATGATAAATTGGATCTTATGAAGCCTAATTAAATCAATGACTGTGTTCTGCCGGCTCTTTTATGCAGAAACCGCAAGTATGTTGTAAAAGTCGCCACTCCCCTAATATGTGGATAAAGTCAAAGTATGCTAAGATGTTTGAGCTAAATTCGTGCAGTCCGTTTTGTGGTTAAACCACCAGTGACATGTCTGAATAAGTAGCTTTGACAGGTAGGCTAACCACTCCTAAGATTTTTGGTGTTAAAACCTGTCTCCATTTTCCATTTCTCATCCACACCATTTTTAGCACAGTTAGTGACTGTTTGTCAGCATGAACTCTTCATCTGTTTCAGCTAAGTTTTTCTGTATTTTTAACAGCTGTTATATTGAAAAGTGTTCAGGGCATCTACAAAAACTGCTTTGTATGCGTTGTGAGGAGATTTTGGGATTCAGTCACAGTTTACTCTGAGATATGGGAAAACTGTATTTGGTATGGGAAAATCAGTATGTTTACATTAAAATAGTACAGAAGACACAAAGCTGTAATTGGAGGGGTCTAGTTACAGTTCTAAATGTCTCAGTGTAGTCATACTCTGGGATTGAATTTTTCTCTTTTATTAGCTCAGTGCTTCTCATTAAGACTGCATTTCACATTTGAAAGTTGTCTTCAACAAATTAATGTGTTGGCTTGTATTCTTTTATCTTTATTTTATTTTATTTTTTTTTTTTCCTAGTTGCAGGATTTGAGGGTGTTTTGCACTTCATCAGGAATCTCTGGATGCATTTTCCTATTGATGTAAATCATTTAAGTACATGCTTTGATTAATGATGTTATGGAGATATGCTTTTCATGTACTTTTCTTGCCGGCCTTGTGTGTAGTTTATTCACTGTGAAATAAAAGGGCAGGGAGGTCACTTGCTGTAATTAAAGAACAAAGTCTATTGTTGTTTGACCGCGAACTGTTTTGAAAGCTACATAAGGGATTTAGCTGTTAAAAACATTGATAACTATGGGTGTCTAACAATAAGCACAGCGCAAGGTTCTTAAAGTTCTGTAGTGCTGTCTAGTAGTGTGACGGTGCTTTTTGAGCTGGGTGAAGAGGTGTTGCCCTTTGGCTGTGGAAAGCTTTCCGTGTGAACCTGCTGACCTCTGCCAATATGTATGACCAGATCTGCTATTGAATTCCTGTGCAAAGCAAGAGTTAGCATAGCACAATGGAGGCTGGTCTAGAACATCTATCTAATCAAGTACGGAAGCCATCTGATAACCGTACTCGGAATTACTGGAAAAATATTTCATTTTGGGCATTGGTAATTTTACAATTTTAATAACTTCATAAATACCCAGTAAAAAGGAAAGGATTGATTGTCCAGATGTCATGAGGTTAACCATGTTCTCTATGTTAAAGGGCTTTCCTGCAAGACTGTTTTAATTATAGCTGTATAAAGACTTGTTTTTCCAAAGTAGCATTTTATAGTCCAATAAATGAAATGTATGTTAAAAGTGCTAAGCAAAATCTCCCGTAACCATAGAGGTGTTCAATAACCAGATTCAAGTAACATGGAAAGTACCATCTGTTCCTAGTTTTCAGCATAAGCCCAGGAACTGCATAGCTGAGATTTGCTAGTATTTTTTTCAACTTTCTTTCTTTTTTTAATTGTTATTATCATTATTTTAAAAAAGTTCACCTGGCACTTTATAGAGGCTTTCTGAAATGCAATAATACCGGAGAGACTGTGAAAACATATGTTCGTACATACAGTTAACCAGTACCACTTTCATTTAAAGAGATTTCCAGAAGCTCAGTCATTGAAAAATTTATAATAGTGAATCACCTCCTGCAGGCAAACACAATAAGGGTCAGTTCTTCAAAGGTCTTACTGTTCAGGTAGAATCTGATTTACTGTGTCTTTCCTTACGAAGTAAAAGGAGGGGGGAAGGGAGGAACATCACCCCTCCCCCCTCACTAAAAACCACCAAAAAACAAACTCTCAAAGGATAACTTTAGCAAGCTCTTATCAGTCACCTAATTGCGTATGATAAAACCATTGACTAAAATTTTCCATGTAGATTTTTCTGCTCTTCAGAGAAGTGTTCTAGAATTGCTGATAGAGAGAAAACTACTCTTTTAAAGATAACTTGTTCTAAATTGTTCGGCAATGAGATTCTTGGCTGCAGCCTATGAGCCCTGGATAAAATGCCATCCGGCCTTTGTTTGAGGTCTCTTACTGAAGCTAATGACTGGTCTTGTGCCGCCCTGAGATAAATGACATTATCTCTGAGTGGTCTGACAGGAAACAGACATGTTAATGGTGAAGCTGCGGGGAGGATCTGCTGTAGCTCTGACAAAAGAGTAAAGCTTGGACCCCTGGTTGTGATCATTAACACAGAATGCATTCCAGCTTCTTCTACCAGGGCTTTCATAATTGGAAAGCTGTTTTATCGACAACAATGTAAATCATAAATCTGAAATGTGCAGATTTCATGTGTGCTAAAACTCGTGCCATATTTGTTTCTCTCTCCTCTCCCCGCCCCCCCATAAGAAATGAATGATCTCCACAGTATTGACGTTTCTGGGAGATCCTGGGGTCTGCTTTCTGTTAACTGGACACATCCTTTGCACGCTGAATGCAGGTTACCCTTTATGTGCTCTGTGTTAGCCATGTGATTTGCATTTCTGAAAGTAGGTTAAAAGAATAAAAACACCAATAAAATCTGTGTTTCTCCACATCTCACATGGATATTGGTGCATGTGGTATTAAGTATTTTACAATCATCATCAGAAATATCATCTTGGAGGTACAAACATTTTAGCTATCCTTCACCTGTGGTTCCATTTTGGGTAAGGACATATATATTTTGGATTTCTGTTACCCACCCTTGAAAAAGGTTAGCTTGCTTCTGGAGGAATTTAGGCAGCTTTGTGTCGTTGCCACACGGTCTGTGTTTCTCAAATGTAGTACTCTCTTTTTGAATGGCATGTCAGCTACATGTCACAGATTAGTTTCATGGTTTCCAATTGGAATTGCTGATTATAACCAAGTTTTAGAGTCTACCCTGCTCTGAGCTGAGATAGTTTGTACAGATGATCCAACAGCCAGGTTACTATTTACAGAATAATGCTTAGCACTGTACTGGCTTTGTATTGTACCAATATGATGTTCTAATGTACCTGGTGACATACTGCTGCGTTCCCTGAAAGGGTAGAAAGATTTTCTGACTTCTTACATGTACTTCGTTTCTTGCAACAGCAATACGTCCTCCCATGAGTCCTCAGATAGCGTCACACCTGTGGATCTGCGTATTCAGTGACTTCAGTTGTAGGGCTGGCCATATTTTTTGCTAAAAACTAATGTTTGATTTAGTGTGTTTACATGACAAAGAGATTTTTATTTCCTAACAATTGCAGGAAATATATGGATTTTTTTTTTTAAATGAGATCTGTACATAACATTCCCTGTTTGGTGAAAGATAGCAAAATGGTCTTGCGTGGAAATGTCTGATCATGCATAATTGCAAAAAGTAAATACATTTTTAACAATCAGCAATGGTCATTTAAACCTCTTTCTCCTTTTGCACCAGAACGTTTCTGCCTAGTGCAGCTCTTTTGCAGTATAGCCTTTCACCAAAGTGAACAATAATGCAAGCTATCTTTCTTTAATTTGCTTAAAAATAAGTTTGAAACATGGTAATTTTAATAAAGATAATTACCAGTTTTCATAACAAGACTTGAGAGACATTCTTAAATGAGATTTTAAATCACGAGATTTTTAAAATTATTATTATATTCTTGAATTAAAGCCACAATTTACTGAAGGCCATTTGGACAAATAGGAAGGTCAGACAATGACTTTTCGTTGTGCTGTAGGATTTCAGTAAGCACTCCTACCTCACTTTCAGTTCTTACAAAGTGGTCTTGGCAATTGGAACAAAGCCTTTACGTTTGAATGAAAGGTTGTAAAACTATTCAGAGCCACTTAACTGACAAGCAAAATCTTTGTAATTTTTGTTTTCTTTTTTAAAAAAAAGCTGAGAGAAATATCAAGGGGGGGGGGAGTAGGTAGTTTCCTCTAATTCCCCTGTTTGCATGTACATGTACACATCCATAATACATATGCTTACACGTGTTAAGACTACTTGATTTAACAACTTAAGTGAGAGCACAGGATAAGTTGCATAGAACGAATTAGGATTGATAACTGTATAGACAGGTTTTCCAGGTCTAGGGTCAGTCTGGCGTTGATTAAAATCTAATCAAAATAAAAAATAGAAATGTTGTATTTAGTGACAGAGATTTGTAATATGTCTGCTTTTACTCTAATTGGGCAAATACTGCTAAATCTCAAGATGCAAGGATCAACTTCTTTAGCATCTGCCTGTATGTAATATCTTCTGAGAATTAAATACGAAGCTCTTCGTTTCACTAATTTTGATGTGAAAATGTACTATGTTGAATTGTATGTCTTTCATAATAAATCTTCCTCAGCCGATCTCTGGAAAAGGAATACTCACTATTTGGTTCCCTTATCTCCTCCTGGTTTCTGAGTCTTCCTAACCTAAACCTTATCTGTGCACAAACCCAGCTTGGCTGAGGTGTTTGTCTCCTGAGAAACTCCACCAAATAATAATGTAGGGAAAATAACCTCATGACGATGTTTGAAGCATGTGCCAATAGTGGCATGTGAATGCAGTTTTTGCAGTCAAAAGAGCAAACTAAAATCTATTGATTGTGGTTACTTGGTGTTTTCAAAACACTAGTATTCTAGTTGTTGAACTGTCATGTTAACCAAGAAGCAGATGGCATATCACCACAGAAGTGTATTTTTACTTAAAGAAACTTTAGAGGTTTTGATGTGTTTTCTTTTCCTCATATTTCCCTGATGGCTTCTTTTTATTGAAGAGTAACATGAGGAGACCTGGTAGCAATTTTATTGCTTTCCCATAACAGTTTGAAATAATAGCTTGGTCTTTGGTTGCCAGTCAAATTTCTACCAGTCAGCTTGATTCTGTTTTTTATCATGTGGCAGTGGAATATATAAAGTATATGTTTGTAGTTTGCCCTCAGAAACTGGCTCTTTTTTTCATGCTTCAATTAGCAACAGAAGACTAAGCTCCAATTGGTCACACTTTTGTAAACTCCAAGGGCTTGCTTTCTTCATTCTGATAAAAGAAGGCGCCAAGTTTAGGCTCTGTTTCCCAGGAAATTTCGAGGCACATCTGGCCTCTTTAACTGTGTTCACTAGACAGTTTGATTTTGCACACATTTAGTCATTTGCATTATCCATTGAATTAATTCAGAGGTTTTGTTAAGCCCATCCCCCCCCCCCAATACAAGTTCATGCTATTCAAATGCCACCTTTATTGATGAATTTCAGTGATGCTGTGCTGAACTGTGGTAGAAATAGGACTGTGGATACCACAGTTGCTTGTTACGTAAGCACAGCTTTTACAGTTTTCACCACTTCCCTCAAGCAGAGTAAGAAGAGTGAAAAGCAACTTGTAATCTCCTTTCTCATAGTGTGTAGGGCCAGACCAAATTATTTTTGGATTTCCTGTCACCTCCTTGGCTGATTTCTGTGGATGGCTTATGTTAAAAGCAACAATAATGTTTGAATTGGAGGGGTTTGGCCTTTGGGTTTTCATTCTTCATGGAGAACTGTTTATTTGAGTGTGGTTCGCCACACTACACGGATAGTACTATCAAATCTGTGCTTTATTATAGGCTTTTAGCAGTAAAGTAATGGCAGTAGTTGCATGTTTCAGGTTTAATGTTCTTGCCAACTTTTCCTTTTTGAAGGAGAGAAATGAAACTAGATCTGTATCTCTTCAACAAAAGGTAGTAGTTAGAAGAAAATACAATTAGAAATGGATCTCATTACTCCATTGAACTTTGTTTTGCTGGCAGGATTTTTAAATCCGATTTGGTAAATGTTGAGGGATTTGTTCAGTTAGTTTGCACTGACGACAAGGATCTAATAATCCGGGAGTATTTATGGATATAATGGACATATTTGACATAAAGTTTTACTAGGTAATTTTTGCCCTGGGTTTAATGCTAGGCACTATATGTTGAATTGCATGAGTTCTGGAATTTGAAGGAAAAATACTGCTGCATTTTGAGAACAGTGAAGGTGATTGCTCCATACTCTGTGTTACTGGAAAACCTAAATTCATGTTCTTGCCCACGTCAGCCAGTAGTAAGGTGCAGTGTCATGTAATAGTGCTACTAGCTGCTGTTTAAGGACAGGATTGTATACATGTATGTGTGTGAATGTATATCAGTATATGCTGGTGGTATCTATCTATCTATCTATATGTACATACATACACTTGAAAAAAAAGCTGCTATTTTTTTATAAATACAACAACCGAGTATTGGCTAATAGTTTTATTTACATTTCACGTCCAGATCTTTTAACAGTCTTTCCTGTGACGCTGCAACGGATGCCAAACACTAAAGGAGAAAGCTAGCAGCTGTTTCCATTACAACATTGGTACATTAGCCTCTGCACTTTTCATTTTATAATCTCCTCCAACCTTTTCTAATGACCCTCTAAAAAGGCTTTTGCCCTCCTGCCTTCGGTTTATCTGTCTTCAGGGTTCTGTGTTATTCTTAGCTTTAAAAATGTAAAAATCTGTGTGATTTTTTTTTTCTCTTACAAGCTTAATGCTTTGACTCTTACTTACACTGAGCAAGGGCTCCTTTCTTAACTCAAGTAACTTGTGTTGTGCCAGTGTAAGTCCTTACCTGAGATGAATCTGGGTTAAAACCAGGGCCCAGTATGACCAATTTGATTATTCTTGTAACAACGTGAACCTTGTATGAATTGTATTTCTTTGGCACACCACCTGAGTAGCGTTTTGTTCATTCTTGCTCTTTCCTTCACCATCTCTCTGAAAATAATTGTTTCATGGCTGTATGCTCTTATTGCTGAGATATGACTGAAAACTGCATGCAGTACAGTGAGACACATTCATTTTCATCTAGTACCCGTTTATTGCCTTGAGCACTGTAAATCTGTCAGCTCTTCACGATGCTTTCACCTCTTTCTTCATTTGCTCCAGCTTCTAGTTTGACAATGTTCCCCTGAGGCAGAGTTCTAATCTGCTTTCAATTAGTTGCAAAATGTGACTCAAATTTCCACATTATGGCTGCTGTTTTACTTGCACGCACACATCTAGAAACAAATTAATGCTCTTGAATATTTATTTTTGAGCCTCCAGATTTACTCTGGGTGGAAAAGTTGCCAACTATTTTCAAGCTACATCCAAGATTTCTATTTTTCCTCAAACTGAAATATTTATTTGAGATTTAAAATGCCTCTTACTGCTTAATTTTTACAAAACCTTTCCAGCTGGTCAGTAATTAGTGAAGATACATTATATCATGATAAGTTAAAGTTAACAATACATATCGTTAATCCTTTAATTTGGATGTGATTGCTGTGCCAGTTTAGGATAAGAGACACTTCTTCTCTGTAGTGTTAGGCACTGTGTATGTATGTATGTATGTATGTATTTATTTATTTATTTATACCTTTAACTAGTTTTTCAGGACGAACATACTTACCTGACACCTGTCTGCAACTTCAGAAGTTGGCATTTGGCTGGGGGGGTGTGAATAGGTATAGCTAATTTGAAAGTTTTTGTGTGTTCTTTTGTATATGTCTGTGCTTGTGTGTTCATCCGTATACATGAGTACATGGTTGTATCTTTAAAATCTTATATATAAATTGAGTTCTTCAAAGGAGTTTCCTGTGGTATTCATATTCCTATGAGTAGCTGCAGTAAGAATATGGCCTCTGATGTTGTATTCACTGGGGAAATAGTGAAATTTTGAGTGGAAAGTGTGGAAATCAGGACTAAAACATTGAGGAGAAGACTGGAAACTAAGTGGGAGTCTGAACTTCCTTATTCAGGCAAAACTAGCATTATAGGCTCCGTGACAATTCTGCTCTGTTGTCTATCCACCTCTAGTTGCCTGTATAGACAAACACACAGTATTGAATTAAAATATAACAGTAGCTAAACATGTAGGCGAAAATCTTTAGTGGAGATTAGCACACTGAAGCTTGGCAGATTAATGTCAGTATCTGTAATAGACTTTGAATAGATTTGCAGAATTTCACTGGAATTATGTTTCTTAAGTTGAAATTGCTAAGTATCTGTCATTTCTGAATGAGATTTACACCTGTAAATTTAGCTTTTCAATAATTCGCTTATTTATAGACATGATTTAAAAAAACATTTAATTGTCTTTATCGTCCCACATTGAGGTGGTAGCTGATAGTCCCATGTTGTATGTATAAACATCTGCATGAAGTCAAACACACACATGCTGTGTTTTGATTTGTAATCCCTGAGAACTTATTTTCTACCAAGAACAAAACCCTAGAAATAGAGATAAAGGAGAATTATCTTGATGTTATTTTATTTTCTCTTCAGTCATGAAGTCTTTCACTGCAGAGATGAAAAAGCTAACATGTTATTTATTTCTCTAAAGGTTTTACTTACTCTAATAGACTCCTGTGATTCACAACATCATTCTGTAAAGAAACAGTATTTGCAAACATCGTGAAACACTGCAGCAGCATGACATTTTTTTCTCATACAACATCAAAGTGTTTGAGGTTCAGCTTTGTAGCCACGGTGAATTGTCAATTTTTGAGAAAAAAGTTCACAGACAAATAAAATTCAAGTGAAATGCATGTATTTGTAGCTTACAATAGCTGACTTAAAGACATCCAGAGTGAGTAACCACGCCAACACATAAAAAACCATCCGCACATATCCACACATATGTGTGCACACATATACACATGCAGCCACACATTATTAATTTTTCAGGCAAAAACCACAGTGCTTCAGAGAAGCATTAAATGCTTTTGTTGATAGCTTATAGTTTTATAAACTCTAAATGAGCTTATTGCCTTTTAACCAGCACTAAATAATAGGAGAACCTATGAGCCTCCACATTGGCCAGCAGCCAAGAAGCCAAAGAAAGAGAGGGAAAAAAAAAGACAGAAGTGAATGGTTTAATTGTAGAGCAAATCATTTGTTTACAGATTAAGACCTATTTGGTAGCTAAATCCTATGGACAAGGAGGTGAAAGAATGAGGCACTAAGGTACAGGAAATGAGCTTTATATTTTGTGACTAAGTCCTGCTATTTTTGCTTCCTCCTAAAGCAGAGGAGGCAAGGAAAAAATGAATTGTTTAACAGCAAAGACTGCTGAACAAACTGCACATATTAAGTAGGAACAAAAGGGAGGGAAAAGGGAAGTGTTGCTGCACTTTCGTGCTGACAGGAACCTGACAAGTGGAGCTGCTTTCAGCTAAGGGGAACTGGTTGTGGCAAGAAGAGTTGCCCTATTTTGTTTTCCATCTGAATGGGGTGGGGGAGAAATGCTTCTGTTAATCTGAGCAAACATAATACATTTTCTTGAACCTCTTTCCCCAATATGCAGTTTGGCTTGCTCACTAGAACTGCCCCACCCTTTTTTTCCCCCTTCTCTCTTTTTCTCCTCTTGTCTTTTTTAACAGTAAGTTTTTTAAATAGGCCTTTGTTTAAGTATCATAAGTAATTAGTTGACAGTTCAAATGGTTAGGAAGTGCTTGTGGTTTTTGCTTTATTGTTGTACAGCATTTTTTTAAAGAGTCTCTTACCGGTGGCCTGTAAATTTGAAGATATCATTTTCTTGAGCCGTTGGTTTAAAGATCAAAGCCGAGAAAGCATTACAGCAGAAGTGAAGTAATCTCTGCAATAAACATTATTTAAGCTTTTTCAGTCGAAACTCCTTTTTTCAGTAATTTCAAAAATTTTACCTTTTCAGTTGAATTTTCTGTGCCTTATTCACCGTAATTTTTCTCGTGGTCACAATGTGGAAATGATACAAAATCTGAATAAGAAAATAGGTCCATAGGTCATGGAAAATAAAGCATTTTATTTATATAGAACATCCCTGATACCAATAGCTTGGTAGACAAAGCCTTCTGAAAAAATGTGTCATGATTATTTGTTTGAAAATTAGCTCTGATTTGTTCAGATTATAAAACTTCTCTAGAATATGTTTGACCTATGTAAAACAGCTATTCCATTCTCTGTCTTCAGTAGCCATAGTCATTCAGTAACATGAGAAAAAGAGTAAGCACAGCTGAGTTTGGCAAGTTGTGTCTTGTCATCTGTAGTAATAATACACATTTTTAGTTTGATCCCTTTTAACATTTAATAAAATGGACATTGAGTTTTTTGCCCCTTTGGCTAGTGGCAAGTTTGTGTAAAGAAAAATTAAAAGATGCATGAAAAAAGAACTTGTCAGTTGTTTGTATCTGAAAGCCAGTATAGGAACAGGGAAGCTTTTAGTGTACATTACATTGTGTAGTTCTCATAAGGGTACAAGAAAAAAAGTTGATGAGCTTCAGGTGTGACCTTTTAAGTGCTTGGCAGTGTTATGCATTGTTTCTTTTCGTATTGCTTGATTGAAATTCACTGACAGTGTATAAAATATTGCTCTCTGTGTAAGTATAAACAAATATAGAGAGGGTTGCGAGTAGGTCACACTGTTAAAAATATTCTTCCTTCAAATTGTAGTCTACTAAGTAGTAACCCAAGAACAGTACTCTTCTTAATAGCATGTTTCTTTCTTTAAATTTAGTTTCTGCTGCATTTCTAGATCACAAGAATGAGAGAGAGTGCATGGTGAAGTGCATGCAGCTGTATGCCCAAGTATTCCCCCATTACATTTAGGCACAGAATCTGGTTGCTTCAAAATGAGTAGCAACATGAGCACTAACATCTCTGCAAGGAGAATGCTGCCATGAAAGTTATGTAAGAATTGTGTGGTTTATATGCAGTCTAATTAAAAACGTATTTGTGTATGTTTACATCTCTTTGTATTCTCCCTTGGCTGTGAAATGATTATTTCTGTTGGAACATTAAACCAGACTATTATCTGATATCTGTTTGGTAAAATGAGCATTGACGTATTTGAAGTGATTGAAAGCAGTGTTCTCGGTGATGACCATTAAAGAACTTTACGTTATGTGCTGGTATTGTGATTTTGTTCACATCATACTTTAAAACCTGTATAATGTGACTAGCAAAATTATAAAACCAGTCTTTAATAAGAAATTTTCAATAGGAAATTTAAAGGCATAATGATTATATTTTTTGCATCTACTTACAAGTATATAATTTTACTGCTACAGTTCTAACAGATACCTTGATGGTCTTCATTCTCCAAGTTCAAAATTATAACATTGAAATAACAGGTAAACTTTCATAAATTCTCAAGACAAAATTATTGTTTCTTTTTTTATGTGTGTGGGGGAGGTTATGTGAGCTTTAACTACCAGTAGGCAAATTCACTCCAAGCTAAGTCTTCCATTTTTGATCAGTGCAGTGAAGTATGTAATAGAAAGTTAAGGGATTACTTCATCAGTAGCACCATAACCAAATGTTTTATAGACTTAATGAACTTGTCTGTATCCTTGGTAGAATATAATCAATGATTAAGCAATGTTGTCATGAATGTGTGTTCAGTAAATTCCAATTTTTGTTTAGCATCTTTTAATCCTTACAGGACGACCCATACAAATACAATATTACATTCAGAATTTAATGTGGAGTGAGTGGTGTAACTTGCACTAACAAATTTCAATATTTTACAGGGGACAAACCTTTCTTAAGTTTAAATATAGAAGTGAGAGTACAATTTCCTCTGTCCTATTTGGCCTGCATTTTTATTGCCCATAGGTGATTTTGATTTGATCTTGACACTTGCACAGAGTGCAAGTCACTGCACTTGCTTTTTGTGAAGAAAAATAAGCTCAATGGATAAGTGCAATGCCTTTGTGGTTCATTCTTGTACTTTTAGTATTTTCAGTTTTTTGACTTAGAGACAGTCATCTGATCTTGCAGTTGAAAGTCTACCAGTTTTTTTTCCAGGTAATTAGGCTAATTTGTTTTCATCATTACTATATTTGTGAAGCATTCACTAACAGACCAGGCAATGAGCAGGGAGGAAATACTAGTTACTTTCGGATTAAGTGAATCTCCTTTTAAATTGCAGCTTTATTTAAAGTTAAACTTGTAGCC
>JAYRBT010000093.1:17302617-17332724 GCA_036023395.1 Myiotriccus ornatus
TTGAATTTCTGCATTCACTGGTTTGGGGTGCAGTAGAAAAGCATCATTACAAGCCTTTAGAGTAGGGAAACATAATTTCTTAGGATGGTTTAAGTCAGGGTGTGCTTAGAGGAACCAGTACCTCAGGACTAACTCCTCTTACAGCACTACAGAAATTCTTTGATATGGCTTCCCCAGTATGGAAGTGGGCTGTGGAACATCTTGTTTTCTTCAGGTCTGGACACAAAAAGTAACATATTTGCTCAATTCTGCCACAAAAAGTTTTGCATAGTGGTCTTGCAAAAGTGTGCCTGCAAATGTCTTGGCTGTACCTTACTCTTTGCATCTGGATAAGCAGTGAAGCTATATCTGTGAAATGTGTAGGAGTGGAGCAGTGCCAGGACAAACTGAAAGCTGATTACCAGAGCATGCCTCAGCCTGCAGGTATTGGTGGAACAGTTTTGTTATGTTTCTGAAAATGAAATTTGAGCTGTAATCTCACTCAGGGTGCTAATAGCATCTACCCAGAATACTATCAATACTCATCAATGATGAATATTTCTACAGGGTGGGCCTTTCCTTAGCCTGTCTCAAAAATAAGGTCCTGGTGATCACAGTAGTGTGCTTTTTCTAACCCAGTGTCCAGGTTGATTGGGGTGAAAGGTGAGGCTACATAGGCAATGCAAAGGGAAAGGCAGTGATCACCAGAATAGGTGTGATGGGGCTGGTGGTGAGCAGCTAGGTTTGATATCCTCATTTCAGTTTACCTCAGCTGCATCTATAAAAGGCTGTGTGAGTACAGCCTAAATGTACTGAGTTTATTTGAGCATTTAGACTGACATTTGCAATCTCCTGGAAAAACAGAGCAATTTATTAAAAAAGAATAAACGTCACATTTGCCTGCTTTCTTCATGAAGGCCATCATATCACATTACACATTATGTGTAATTCCTTCTCCTTTCAACTAGATGAGTGATAATTCTTACTTCTCCTTGCATTTGTGAGATATCAATTCCTTGCCTTTTAATCTCGCATTGTACTACCTTTTTAATGTATTTCCCATCTTTTTTCTATATTCAGTGTTAGTAGAATAGGGGGGATATAGGGAGAAAAGTTTCCTTAAGACCCTCCTGTTCATTTGATAAATTGTATAAGTAGTCAAGTCTCTAGCACTCTGCCAGTTTCCCCTATCGTTTCTGTGGAGTTATTAACTGGTTACCAAGGAGAGAAAAGTATTTCCAAATTAATAGGAAAATGTGTTGTGAAACCACAAAAATGTACAGAAGTCTCCAGGGTAAGCTGTGTATCTGGAATGCTCTCTCAGGGCTTTCTTTTTTAAAAAGCTTTCATTAACCTGGAGGGACACTGCTTGTAGAAACCTCATTGCTGAAATCCTTGTCCTGTTTGCTGTCCTGCTTTGGACATCTCCATCTCTTTGGCAACATTTCTTTATCAACATTTGAAATTTCTTATCTGGCTGTCTGGTGGCTCTGGACATAACTAAGAATATCACACCAAGAAGGACAGAGTTTTCAGGCATAATGGTACGAGTTGGAACTGAGTCACTTTGTATAAGTGAAGCTTACTTAGAAAGATGAAAATTCACCCTTCAGTTCTTTAGGGGAAGCTTAATTCTTTCTTTTAGAGTAAGGCTGGGGTAGGAGGAGGTGTCATCTGGTCATAAGGAGGGGGGTTTTGGTGGTTTTGTTTGTTTGTTTGTTTGTTTTTTGTTGTTTGGTTGGGTTTTTTGTGTGTATGTGTTTTAGTTTGGTTTAGTTCAGTGTGGTTTGGTTTTGGTTTTTTTTGGCAAGTACACTTGCCACTAGACTTTGGAAAATCTTTTTTGTAGCTGGCACAAGGCAGGAACAACCTTGTCTTTATGGCATTGAGTGCTGAAGAGTTTTTTGGTCCCTCATTGGTCTGTTGATTGCCCTGTGTACCCAGTGAAATAGTTAATGAAACTGGAATTAGGTGAGCATTTGATTCCTTGTGCAAGTATTGCAATTTGACAAATTCTGTGTTTATGTGCAATTCTGTGCTGTTTAGGGATCCAGGTGTGACTGTGGAAATGGCATTTTGTTCTTCTGCATTTAATGCACATTAGCTAGCTTTCTATAAGCTATTCTATGATGAGAAATAAAAAAGCACCTCTTTGGAAAGGAAGAGGAAGCAACTGTAAGCCTTTGGCAAGGGATAGACAGTCTCTCCACGGACTGTGTTACCCACTTGAAGTTGTGTCACAGAGTGACTCTTGGCTTCCTTGTCATTCTGTGGCCCCAGCCAGATATTGATGGTGCTATGTTTAATGCTGAAATGCAGCTTCTGAGTAACCATTATAAATCAACAAACATTTTGTGTGTTCGTTCCTCTTAGGTGTGTTTTCACAGTGCAGAGCAGGCTATGGCACTAATTACCAAAGTTATTTTTTCCTTTAGTATGTCACCATTTTCATATAGATGCTTATGTTTGTAGTAACATGGATTTCAAGCTACTTTCATCTCAGCAAGAGAAGCCTAAGGAAAACAAGAGATATATATTGACTGTATGTATACTGAGGGCTGAAAGTAAAACGCTATCCTGGTTACAGTTAACCTCTGGTTGAACTCTTGACAACCTAAACTGGCACCATCCACATTTCTTCCAGAGCTTCCTCTTCCAAATTTGTACATACAGATATGGTGGGAGTTATTATGCTGATGACAGATGCCATTTACAGTGCAGTGGAGGGCTAGCTTGTTTGCCCTGTCCTGAGAAATGTGCTTTATGTAGTTGTAGAGACAAAGATATTTAATATGTGAGGCAAACAAGCACAGTAATAACAGCAATTTCCAGACTGTTGTACTTTGTCTAGCCTAATTAATGATTCCAGAGAGTTGTTTCAATACTAAGCCACAGATATGTATTGTGTAGAAAGCCATAGTTTCTTCATAGAAGTAAGCTTGAAATAGTGTGCATAATTGGAGTCCATATCGTGATGTGATGGATATGGCTATAAATCTTGTGCATATAGAAAGGAAAGATTATCTGGTTTACCTACAAAATCTGTGATTAATCTACTGCAGAATAACGTTGCCTTTGATTACCAAACAGTTTCAAAGTATGGTGACATAATGTTTGTTCACGAGCTGTTAACTTTCTGAAAAGTCACTGTATCTTAGTTAATTAATTATGTTTATAGGATCAGTATGTTGTTCAATAAGCAAATTCTTCACGTTAATTAAAACGTGTTATAATCTTAAAATACAATTATCTGACCTTTTAAAAGAACTGTTCGTGTGCTACTCCGTGCCACTGTTATAATGAATTAGAAATCAAAATCTAATGATGAGTACGTTTTCTCTCTAATGAAACTAAATGTGGAGATCTTTTCCCTGCGTGTCACTGCTGTTACAGTCAAGGGTGTTGTCAGTTTTAAATTTTGAATACCTTCTCCTCAGTATGACGACTCACCCTTAAGGGGAAGGTGGGTCGTCACGCTTAGTCATCACCGATGAATAAAGTTATTTTTGATTGTAACTTTACAGATTAACAGTTCCTTACTTCCCATATTGCTCTCCAAAGCACGGGGTAGCCTAAAATGGCTGCAGATTATGATGTATGGCTGCTCTTGTGAAGCTGCAGCTGTGAATCTCAAAGAGGATGTAACCATGCAGAATCGCTCTTTTAGATGGTCATTAGCGCTGCATAAGTACAAGCCTCTTTTTCAGATAGCATTTATTCTTCATGGTTCTTCTACTAGTATGTGATGGCAATGTCATTTGCCAAGCATTGAATAACAATGAATGTTTTATTGAAGTACAGTATTCTGAACCAGTGCTTTTTTAAAGCTGTTTAAGTGCTTAATTTTCGATCGACTGCTCCTTTTCATGCAAATGCGAGTGTAGCAGAAAAAGCCAATACATCTTCCTCCCTTGTGCTTGGTGATGTATTGGACTAAGCTGAAGGCTTGTGTGTGGCAGGAGACACAGCATAATTTTTCAGAGTTGTCCAGTGGCATCCTATCCTGTTCCAGTTTTAGTTGTCTTTTCTTCATTTTTCTTAGAACAAACACGTCACCCTCCTCCAAAAAACCCCAAAAAACAAAACACCAACCAAAGCAGAAATCTTTCTGTGTCATGCTAAGGAAAAAAAGTGAATCAAGAAACGATCTCTTCCTTGCTCCTAAAAGCCCCCAAACAGTGGGAAGATTAAATACACTACTCTTTTTTTGGGAATTAAAAGTGGAACTGGGTCTAAATATTTCAATGCATGGTTATTTCACTCTTCTTCCAAGAATCAAAAAGCACTTGGAGGCATTACAAGTTCATTTATGAAGGGCAGGTTTTTAATCTGGTTAACACCTACAACTATGGTAAGATTTTTTTGAACAGGCTGTCACCTACTTTTGCCATTATTAGAATCTGAGGGGAAACTCATGTGCCCAGTGTGCTTTGCCCTTTTGAACACCTGGCCCCTTGTTTTGATTTGTGAGCTGTATTGAAAATCTGGCATCAGTTCTGGGGTTTAAGTTCTAATTAAATAAAGTACACAATCTGGCCATAAGCTTCATGATATACTGAAGGAAGGAGAGGGGGAAAAAAAGCTTCCTAATTTTATAGTCAGTGAAATTGAGATGGCAAGAGTTATCGAAAATGAACAACGCATGTCTGTACTGAATAGTTCCTTCAAAAGTGGCTTCTAGAGCCTAAATACTGACCAAACCAAATGAGTTTGTGATCTCAGAATTCCTAGCTTTTAGAACCACGAAGCAATGATGACATTATGGCATGAAAATTAGCCATGACATAGCAATTGACTGTATCCATTCCTGTTTTATAATCACTCTTTAACGTGGTTTGGGAATATCATTGGGAAATGATATTCACTTCTTTGTGAGCAAAACAACAGATATTGTCTTCTTTCTATGGAACAGTAAACAAATACAATTTAATTGCCACAACACTAATTTTTAAAAAAATGCATAATGATTCCCTTCTAATTATAAACAATATTGAAAGCAAGTGATCAGTCTTCAGAAGGTATTCAAGTTAATCCAGTGTAGGGTAGCTTAAATACATATTTCTTGACTATGTAAGAGTGAAGAGTTTTCTATGTCATGTCTATTGAGATCAAAGAAGCTTTTGTTTATCTGATTCTTTTTGCCCTTTTTTCTCTACAGAAAAGCTAAGTTGAAACATAAAAATCGATATAAAGTTCTTTGCTTACATTCAAAGATCCACTAATTCTGTCTCTGTATCTTGGATGTCTGTGTACGCTTTTTCCGTGTATGTGTGCCTTCTTTCTCTGTCCTCACACAAGCAATGCATCATCAGGTATCTTTGATCCAGTCTCTTCTGGTTGGCCATTAGTCGTATTGATTTCTCAGCAATAAAGAAAGCTTTGTTCTCAACGCAGTTTTAACAGTACAGTATCAAGGTCTGTCACATACACATTGTTGATATCAAAGAGACCTTGTGAAAATGTGTAATTTTGAAAAAATACAAACTGAGTTGTATTTCACCTTTTGTATTTGAGATAGAGAAAGAAAGACCGACTAGGTTGGTTTTAATGTCCAAGAGGAGTGAAATTCCAGAAGCAAATGAAATCAATGGCAAGAAAATTTAACTTTTTGATTTTCAGTTGCCTAAAATATTAGTAAGAATACAAGCAAGGTCACTTAATTTTTAACTTGTTAGTATTCCTTTAATGTAATTTACTATTGATGCAATTTGCTACATTTTCAGGAGTAGCTCCCTCAAATTGAAAAATAAGCATGCTGTTAGTTTCAGTATCTGAAAGTAGTGTTTTGAACTACTTTGTTTGCAGGTAGGCTTTGAACTAAAGTACTGTTTACATACATATTGAGATCTGTTGTCAACTTAGTGCACTTTTTAGGTTTTATTGTAGTACAGTGCTTGCTTTAATCCATATAATCCATCCAAGAGTCAGTCCAATAAGAAGGAAAGGAGAAGTAGCAGAGGTGTAATAAACACTGATTTAAATTTTACAGCACAGTATATTATAGAACTATAAAATTGTGTGATTAGCCAACTCATTAACACTGTCTTAAAGCAAGTAAGTGTTTAGAGCTTGACACACTTAGTGTTGAAAACCTTTCTAATGCTAAATTTAAAAAGTAATCGGTGTTGCTTAGGATAAAGATCATGCTGCTCTGCATCATCAGGATGTATTAGGCCTGTCATCCAAATATTCCATTCTAATGCATTCCGCATTTTACAGCACTTCTGTCTATACTGTTTTGACACTTCCTTGAGAGTGGTGCCATGTAGAACCTGCAGAGCACTTGTACAGGATTGCCACAAAAAATAACTTGATTTAAGTGCTGCCCTCCACTTTATGAAACGGTTTCTTTTCACTTGCTGTTTTATCCTGCATTTATTGGTAGTGACTTAGGAGGCATAGTAAGAGCCAATCTAAGAGTCATTGCAGTCGCCTAAAATCTCTGCTTTTCTAGTGGGATCCCATTGATTCAAGGACTGTGTTGTTTATGTTCTTAAATTTTTCAATGATGTTTTATGAGAGATCTAATTGCGTAGTATGAGACACCTGAAAATTCCTGGATTTTTGTGCATAGATTGTTCAGTGCTTTCTGAAAATGTTGTCTTCAAGTTGGACACTTTAAAAACTGTTTTGAGTAGTCTAAAAATAGATAAACAAATTTGCTAGGTACTGGGACGTCACTCCTGTCAAACTTATCCCATGCCACTTGGTGCATTAAATCCGGCATTTGGTATTAGTTTGTAATAGTTCATTCAAATTTGAAAACAATGTTAAAGAATGCTGGAAAGGCAAATTTCTTGTCTCAGCCAACTTAACAAAAACATGGCCCCAGAATATTTTGGGTTTTGGTGTTTTTGTTTTGTTTTGTTTTTTTTCTTCCCCATTATCAGCTGTTCAGTGGTTCAATCACTTTCTTGTTTCATGATAAGCTTAGGAAGTTACTGCTTTGGAAGAGATCTGTCTGATAAATGTTTTCCCAGGTTAGCTTTTAAGCAATTAAATTGCAAAATCACTAGTTCACAGAGAGTGACAGAAGGAAGGAACACACTGAAATTAAAAACCTGAGATGTTTTTGGGTGAGGCTCGTAGCATGCTGTTCTTTTTTTGGTATATTATCAGAGAGAGTCTTTTAGAACAGTAGATGTACTCCCAGAACATGTCTAGGGTAAGAAAAAATATATTTCTAAAATTCTGTCAACTCTTCAGCTGCAGGTGATAGATCGTTAAGGACCTGGTGTGTTCCAGGCATTGCTTTTGCTATGGAAAAATAAGTGCAAACCTAAGTTAGCAAAGGACTCTCATACACAGCATTAAGCTGTGAAACATCAGTTGTGCTTAATCAAGTGAGTTTAAGATGTTGCATTTCTCTAGCAGTTGCCATCTCCATGGCTGTGCTGTCAGAATGATTGTGTGAGTCTTCTGTCCACTTCTGTGCAAAGCATACACATGGGTTGTGATTCCACCCCTGCAGAAAACAATTTCAGACTGAGCTATCTCTGTCACACTTTCCCATGGACCTTTTCTAACTAACTGGCATGTCAAAATGAATACCACCAAGAGCGTGAGACAAGTTGTGGGATTTTATTCTGTCCAGATACAAGTTGTCCACAGATGCAGTAATACAAGGACTGATACAAGACTGTGCCCTTAGTTAAAATTGTCATTACAAGTGTCCCTAAAGCAGTAAAGCTGTATAAGCTAACATAGCCGTGGTTGCTTGAGCAAACAGTCTGGGACCGACCTCTCTTTACTCCAGCTGTTTACTAAAGGGGGAATTCCACAGTGTGAATCTGGTGCTTGAAACACTTCCTGCCTGTGTGTGCTTCCTTGAGTAGTTAAGACTCTCTTGGCTGTGTCATCCTGCAGTAGGATGTTTATGTGTTATACTCCAAGGAAGAACAAGTGAAGGAAATGAGTGTCTGGAAGACGAAGTGGGAACTTTTAAAACTGGTTCATCTGAAAACAATAGGTATTGTGGAGCTGTGCCTAAAGCTACTGGCTCTGGAACAGCAAAGACAGTTGAGAAGGTTCATGAGTCTTGCTTCCTCTTTGCTTAGAGGTTAATTACTGGTAATAACTGAGGCAGCTTGTATAAAGGTAGCTCTGGAAAATCCCCCAAACCGAAATTCTCTCTTCCCTTTAATATACAGTATTGGTAGAATTGACTGTGGGTAGTTTGCAGCCATACTCTAAGACCTCTATTTTTAGGTCGTGGAGTAGAGAGCAGAGAAAGTGGACTCTCACCAGACACTGATGGGATTAAACTCCCCAGTTAAAATTGCTGCATTTAAAGTGCCAGCAACAAGTTGTTTGAGGTCCAGCATTATAGGCATGTTTACTTTTGTGCAGAGGAATAACTGTTCCCATTGGACTTATATTCTTGTCTCATTTCCGTTCATTTATGTGTAAGAAGAGTAAACCTCTAGTCAACCATCCTGCATAGAAGTCAGTAAGAAAGGCATAACTGTGGGATTTTTTTTCAAACATTTGAAGACCAAAATGAACCTGAAGAGGAGTTGGTAGTATTTATACTTTAGTTTTTCAAAGTCATTAGCAAAACAGTAAATAGAGTAAATGGATGCCTTGAAGGCTGTCTAATTTGTAAATAGTAAGTAGCTCTGCTTTTGAGGGAGAGAAAAGTCATCAAGCACTTCTGTGCATGCATGTTCGTTTCCAAATATCTGAGTTATAGTTGCAGGATTGATATATTCAGGAAAGGAACAGATAGAAGTTGTCGCCTTTGTCCACCAAATAGAGCTTTTCCAGCCTTTCACAACTTCCCATATGTTAATGAAAAACATTTTCTGAGAAATTGGCAGCTTCATGCTTTGTAGCTGATGCCAGCTTTTTTCATGGACCAGTTCAAGGCAGAGCAAAGGGAAAAATGCCTTGTTTTAGTGCATGAATTACTCTGACAAGCTTTCACATTGCCCCTCCTCTTATTAATATTCTTTTTGATGTGAGCTTGTAAAACAGAGGATTGGCTGTTAATCTCTGGGATCTCAAGGGCTTTTGGCAGTGGCCCATAATTGATGTGTTCACATGGCTGTTGTCTGACTACTAATGATTAGACAGCAGTGTTATCTCCCAGCTAAATCAGTGTTGCTTATAAATCACACTTGATAAACTGCAGTTTCATTTCTTCAAAAGGATCTGTACATGTCTGTATAGTTTGATACAACTGCCAGAGCCATTTCATGATTTCATGACAGCTTAAATTAGGTTTATTTTTTTGAGCAAGACATTTGAATTTCTACCCAGCATAAAAAGTGTTTGGTTTTTTTTTTTTTTTTTTTTTGCTTCTTTGTTATGAGCTCATTATGCAGTGAATAGAATAGAAAGGATATGCACAGTTAGGGCAGAGCATAGACTAGAAGGTGCAAGTAACTGGAGAATATAACACATGAAAAAGTGGAATACTTGAGCTGCTGATTTCTTTTGCTTTATTTGAACAAAAAAGGAGCTTCTTTTGCAGAAGGTGTTGATCACGCTGTTACACTGTAAAAATAATCTATGAGAGTGTAAGAAAGTACATACGGAAACACAAGGTGTTTTCAAAAATGGTGTGGGGGATTTTCTGGGTGAAGTCAGGTCCTTTGTTTGGCTCCATTGTTTTCTCAGCAAGACAGGAAGGATAAGCCTCTAGTCTTCAAATATAAACTTTTGTCTGTATTTGAGTTCCTAGAGAGCATGCTAGTGAGGATCTCAAGGTGCTAAATCTAAATCGTTAGTGAAAAACGTTGTTGAGATAGGGACATGAAAACAGAGATCTCAAGGTGACCTGATTCTAAGCCACTGAAAGAATAAGATTTGGCTGGCTGTGAGGTAACATGTAATCAGATAATTTCATGTTGATAGTGTAGACGCTCTCATGAAAAAGAACTAAGAGAACACTAAGTCTGGGTTTCTTCTCTCTACTGAATGGCAAGTGGGTAAGCAAATTTCAGAAGGTCTTCCCTGCTGACTCCGGTTCTTGTATTCGCCTTCATACTGTAAGATTAATCCTTCAGTCTCATTGTTAAGGGTTATTGAGCACTTTGCATCAGTACTGTGTTCAGTTTAGAAAAAGAAAAAAACTAACACCAACCTAGCAATTTGGAGGAAATAGCAGTTTCCTCCTTATAAGGATTCTTTTCCCTTTAAAAATCCTCACTGTACGTGTATTATTTTCAAAATTTTTTTTTAGAGCTCTTATTTGAAATGCTAAGTGGTAAAACAACCACTATGCTCCAAATGCTGCTTATAGGTAAGCTTGAGTGGAACTACTCTAGATTTACACCAGTGAAAAAAAAGACTTATAAATTGTCTTTCCTAGAGACAATGTAAATACATCAAACTGCATTTGAGAATTAAGATTTTATTTTTAGCTGTAGATACCCAGCAGTAGGCAATTTCAGGGAGAGCTAAACACTAATGCTTCAGCTCTTTTTTCAGTTGAACTATCCCAGTGAAAAGGAAAGCTGAAAGGTCATTTTAGAGGTGTTTCCTTTATTGACTTGCTAAATAATAATGTGAATGTCCCATTCTTAAAAGTAATAATACTGTCTTGTCTCTCAAGTAAAATTAGGATGCAATATCCTACAGTTTGTACTGTTTGTAGCTAATACTGTGAAGTTGATCTAAGAAATATAAAGAAAAACTAACTGATATGGAATCTGTACCCTATCAAAAGGCACAAGCTGGAGACCTAGGGTAATAGTACAGGAATATATTAGCCAAAGACCCACCTGTCTTGCCTAAAAAGCCTAAGGACTAGATAAATTAAAATTTTTAGGGTTTGCAGACCAATAAAAATGGGCCATCAAGTCAAACGCTCAATTTTCAGAAAATGCTAAAAATGTCATCCATAAGAATCTAGTCAGGCAAGTAAAAGCTTTTGTTAATACATAGAACATCAAGAAAGTTCAGTTCTGTTTCTGGGGATGATAGAGGTTCTTTGACAAGCATTTGGAAGAAAAATGAATAGTTCAGTTGATTTTTCCCAACAAAATATTATTAAATTGTGGAAAAACAGCCTGAGTCATAATGTGTGCAACTTTGCACTGACAAAGTGAGTGGCTGGCAAATGGCTAAAAGGCCGTTGACATACAGGAAGTCAAAAAGGTGCAAGGAAACCATTTCTCTTCTGAGTTTTGTTTGCCATTCTGTTATACATGGTGGATTCCTGGAAAAACTCGCAAAGTTATATTGATGAAAATTTGTAGTGAAACTATTAAACAGTGCGATCAAATTAACCATTATCTTCCTATATACAATTAAAGGTGAGAAATTTTTCCCTGATCGTGTGATGTCTTGATATGTCATAGAGCAACCATGCCTTCTTTCTTAGGTCAACACACTTGTTAGCAATAAACATTGGAAAATGCAGGATAACATTTATTTATAATGCTGTTAAATTTCCATAAGCAAATACCTTGTCTATTTTCAGGCTCAGAACCCTGAAAGGTTGACTGTAGCAGAAACTTTGGAAGAAAAAGAGGTGGTTGTCATCTTTAAAATGAAGGGATTTTTTTTCTTTAAAATAAGAAGCTCCTAAAGGGTCACATAACTCAAAAAACCAGTACCCAACCCTTACCAGAAAATGGACATGCCTTGATTTTTGCCATATTCAGTTGCAAGACACTGACAGATGAACAACATCTTATGCACATTCTATCTAATCCCAGACAATTCTGACAAATTCCTTTTTTGACTGTCCAGAAAAATTCCTTTCTTGACTGTGGAATACAGTTTACCTCTCTACACAGGATAGGTATCTTGAGAGAATTTTAGTACTTGTTTGTTTTAAATTAAAGCTTAAAAAGCATGCCAGCTGACTGCAGAAAAGGTTGGAAGTGCAGATTGACCAGGAGAAATCAAGTTTCAATGCAGAAATGTGTTCTAGAGACAATTTCTCAATGAACGTGATTTTCTTGGGCTGAATGAGAAGAAATGTCTTTACTAGAAATGTGCAGGTGGTGATCTGGGCATCCTCCCAGGACTCTGCCAAACATTAGGGTTGACATACAGTTTTTCACAGGCACAGCCTTGGCAGAAGGATATCACTGGCAGCTGTCAAATGCTAATCTTTCTCACAGTAAAGTGGGTGAATGGCTTTGGGAAATCCCAAGCATCTGAGCTAGAAAAGGAGGTATAAGAGAGGACAAGGAAGTTTCCATGTCTTTTGTTTAGCACCAGTGTGCTGCATTAGATGTTACTCAAAGCTTTGACTTTTCAACATGGTCTTCACTGTATATTAATGCTGACTTAAAAGTAAAATATTAACATTGTCATGTCTGTGGAGGTGCTGCAGATACAGTCATTTAATATCTGAGGAGGTCTGAAGGTCAGTATGTAGGAAGAACATGTATTTGTGGAAAGATTAGGCATTTGCAGAACTGTGTGCATTGCAGCTGATGCAGGTGGTATAGAATATCTTGAGTACAAGGGGGATTTTTTTCCTTGTTCCACATACTAAAAATTTATTAGCAAGTAAGAGGTTTAAGTGGATTTTTTTTTTTCATAGTAACAAATGTTCAGAATATTGAAATCATTCCAGACGTGATGATTTGCTGCTTCACTAGGAAAAAAAGTGTCAGTTTCTGTTAGTGTGTCTTTTTGCTCTCTCCTACTACTCAGTTGATTGAAGTGGAGGAGTTATTTTTAAGAGTAGAACATACTTGGAAACTGCAGTTAGATGCTACTTGTGTTAATCACTTCAACACAATTGTGCATCAAGTGTCTTGTCCATAATACAATATTTGTAAAGCATAAGCTATTATCATTATTATTATACATAGGTTTTTTAAGTTTGAAATTTGTATGAAATTTAGGCAGTGTAAATCTTCTTCGTCCTTCTTTTGTATTTAAGTTCTTGTGATCCTCAACTAAGTCGACCAAAATAAATAACATTCTTAGTATCTCTGACCTGCCTGTATTTTGAATGCAAGGCTTGAAATGGATATGTCTGTCCTATGACAGAAATTCTTTCCTACTTCTGTGTGCTGTAGTATTTCTTTCTTATTTTCCATACATAAACTTCATGTCACTGACCTTTTTTTTCCCACAACAATTTGATGTAGAACATTTAAAGAAAACAAAATATAATTTCCATTGGGCATGGTGTCAAAATGCTTCTGAAGTTGCATCTTACATGAATTTATATGCAAGAAATACTGAACGGAGATTAAATTAATATAATTCAGGTGATTCTTGAAGATTCTTCATAAGGTTAATTTCTGTTAAATGGTAGACTATGAAAGAATAGCTTTAGTTTTTATAGGTGCAAAGTCTTTGTGGGGCAAGGTTTGTAGAAAGAAGAGGTTTAAAGATCAGTGAGATGTCTAGAAATGCAGACATGCTGCTGAGCACACAGGCATTTTTTTCATGTCGCATTCTCCCACATTTGTTTTCTCCTGAAGTAGTTTCATTGATTTCATTAGAATTACTTCTGATTTATGATGCTGTGCATGAGATTACAATGAGGTCTTACGGGGTCACTGTTACTTTAGAAAATTGAGGTAGAGGCAAGCATACTTTATGTAAAAATAAGCTAGTCTTCCTTTCACCTTAAAATCTAGAGAAAGCAATTTGTAGGAGATAAACCATATATATGGCCAAATTCCTTTATTTCCTGTTTTCCTTTTCAGACATAGTGATTCTTTGAAGTATTAATTCATAATTCTAAAGAACTTGTCAATGTAATTTTCAAGGTTGGAAGTTTCTTAGTCCTTTCATTCTTTATGTTGGTGTCTTTTTTAAAGGAAGGATTTAGTTTTGCAAAGGGTCAGGCTTTGTTTTTTGGGTAGATTCTATAATAGGATTCTTTTCACATCCTTTCTGCTAATGCAGATGTTCCCACTGGGAATGCTTACAGCAGACTTTTTTTTTCTCAATTTAAAAACCAGTACTTTCTGGGAAGGGCTTACGCTTACTCGTAAACCTGCTCCTCTGCCTTTCTCCAGGCTTTGTATTGGTAGATGGATTGAATGGTTCATAGCATGTACAAAATCACCTGGTGGGTGACACTGCAGTAGTGTATGACCTCATTTGGTCTTAGATTGGTAGACTGTGTCACAGTTGAGATACATCTTCAAAGACATATCTTGATTAAATCAGGAAGGTGAATTTTGATAACCAGAAATTGATTTCAGCATGCCGAATGCATGAGCAGCTGAAGGAGAACCTTGTTTATTAGAAAGTCTTGCCTATTTTTAGTTAGGATGATATTTCCTTTCCTTCCATGTGCTGTTCCTTATACTGACTGATGTTATGCAGCCACAAAGACAGATGTTTTGTTTTGTTTTGTTTTTTGTGGTTTTGTTTGGTTGGTTGGGTTTTTTTGTTTGAATTTTTTTTTTGGTTTTGTGAATATTCAGGTAAAGGAATGTTCCATGGAGCAGTGGCTACATTGCTTGACAGGCTGTCTTAATCTTCTGTGAGCTTTCTGCTACTAAGCGTCATAGCTCTCTGATACAGTCAAACATTTGGCAGCGGAAAACTGCCATGAATAACACTGCAGCCTTGTAGCCTTTGTCAGCAATCAGTTCTCAAAAGCTCTTGGAATTAGGTGAAGTAAATATCGCTTGAATGTTTCTGTCTTTTTGTACTCCTTTGATTGTGTGTATAAGGAGAGCATCTGTGTAAATAACCTTCCTCAGATTCAGATTTTCAATCTCATATTGGAATATCTTGTGTGATAAACAGCAAGGCTACTGCTCAGTATGCACCAACACCTGGAAATAATAATGAAGAAATAACAGTGAGTAACTCTAGTGCATCTGTTCTTGACATTAACTTTCCTCAGTTTGACAGACTGCCACCACCAGATGTTAGTCTTATGTGCCTTTTTTCCACTGGATGTTGGGGGCCTTCCTGCTTCTCTTTGCCTCTAGTGCCCTACATCAGTGCCCTTTAGAGAATTCATGAAAACAGTTGTGTCACCACAATGATCACTAGGAACCACCGCTTTTCTGTGCTGATGTTGTGATTATCAAACAAGATGGGATAATATTAAAACATGGTAAAAATTGGAGCAATATTTAAGCTTAGCGTTTTTTTTTTCTTGTGACTAAGGTCATATTTGTGTAATGAACATGCACCTCAGGGACAGTAAATGTCCACTTAATTCTTGACCAAAGGTTTGTGTTCTAATTCAGAGAGACAGACCCTTTTGGTTCAAGAGCCACTACTGGGCCTTGTCCTGGGTGAATGTTTCTAGTGGAAAACATGAACATTTATTAGTAGGTCTAAATAAGCCAGAACTGAGCACAAATATTTGTAACAAAGAACTTAATAGGATACACTGTCAGATCCATGCTTTCTTTAGCTCCCTCTCACTGTTTATAATACTCAGAAAATGGAAAACACATCTGCCAATTTAGTCTACATTCATTTAAAACATTGGCTAGTTTAGAATGACAATAGCAAACATTTTTGGGTTATTTTCCGCGGTTTTGTGATGAGTAAGTCTTGTGAAACAATAATGTTGCATGTGTAGTAGGAGGTTTTGCACAACTTAACAAAACACCATGTAAACTATCAAACAGGCCATTCATCAGCACTTCTTGGGTTTATAAATCGGTGTGGCTTAGCTTTTCTTAAGTGCTATGCTCCATTCACCTGCCAGTTACTGATCCTGGTTCTCTTCTGGTTTTAAGTAAGGTATATTAAGAACTCCTCTAAATTCTGCCGGGGGCACACATTGACCCTATTTCGTTGACAGAGCACCATTACACAGTCAGTGCCAGGGAGTAGGGCTCTGTGCCATCCAACCCTGTGCTTCCACTTGGCATCAGACAGCCAGAATCTGTGTAGCATAGAATCAGTGTCTCCCTATGCTAGGCATACACAGTTATGGTTTTGTGTGATGCACACCATTAGATATTGCAAGTAACAGCTGCTCCTGGGGCCAGTTCATATTTGACTTGCCTGAGTGCATTCAAGTCTGCTCTGCAAAGCATTCTGCCTGTGCTTTAACTCCTCAACTCTGCTGGCATAAAGAGAAGAATAAAAATACCATTGCTTGACTGCATTGTTCTTATGCTGTAGGAACTCTGCTTTAATCAGTAGAGTTTTGATGGTATGCTTTTAGTATTCATATTTTGCTTTGGTTTCAGTGTTGTCTTTCTTTTTAATTTTTCTTTTCTTTTTTTTTCTTTGTTCTGCCTGAAGATTTAGTTCTCAATAAAAAGAAACCCCTCTAAATGAGGACTAGTTTGGAGAAGATTGTGATTATAGGTCTCTCCTCTCTAGTTCTTGTGTAATTGAGATCAAAATCCAGGGTGGTCATACAAAGATCATACAAAACATTTTTGCTATGTTCTTGGTAGGTATTTAGCATGCTTAAGGCTTGTGTGCACAATTAAAAGCCTTGGCTCTCAGTTTATATGTATGAATAATGCTCAAAGCAAAGAATTGTCACAAAGGGCAATGGTAACAATTGTTATACTTTTTAAAAAGTTCTTCTAAATTGATTTCTGTTTTATTTTCTCATTATGATGAAGTGAGCTGATCTGTGATACGAAAATTGTATAATACAGGGATGATACGCTTTAGTCCACCCTTCTCTTTGTATTCCCATTTTGCTTTACAAGAAAGCAAAATTAACTTTGATCTACAATAAGATACGTTAGAATGAAACCTGGATGATGTATAGTGAGTCGTTATGTCTTTTCTGTTGAGTCTTCTTGTGATGTCCAGTGTTAAAAATTGCAGACTTGAAGATGTGATCATCTATTTGAATGCAGCTAGAAAGCAGCCATTTAAAAAATCATTAGATTGAAGGGTGATTTCTTTGTTTGATGTTTATGATCCAGTGGGCCAAATAAACATGAGTATTAGGTGGTTTAAGTGTTTGAATGGGCACACCCATATCCTCATCTAGCTATCTCTTATATGGCAAAGGACCTTATGCCATAGTAAAGGATTGAAAACCCTTGGGCCAAATCTTTATACAGAAAATCTGCTGCTACGTATATTGTAAGTCATACAGGAAAAATAACTTCTTTAGTTCATATATAGATATTGTCTCTATGCATTGTCTGTGTACAGACTGGTTGTCTGGCAAGTCGTATTCTTCTAAATATGCATTTTGGAAACTCTGAGAAATTAGATGATTTGGGTAGATTCATATAAAACTCCTCATCTGTTATTTCAAGTAGAAGGATGTAAATGTTGTCTGTAAGCTGTTAGGTGGGTGATCCTAATGTATTTTAAATAATTGGAAGACAAGAGATTATATTTGCTACCATATGGATATTAGAACTGTTCCAACTGCTAATTTCCCTATGATGCACACAGAAGAATGGCATTTATGTCTTTGTACTGTCTTTATAAATGTTTTTCTTTAAATAGAAGATGAAGTTTCCAGTTTGCAAAATTAATTTCCATCCACAAATCAGTCTGTCAGCACCAAGAGAAAAGTGACCTTAATCTTTGTTTTAAAAATTTATTATTATTTTGTACTAACAGTCTATGACAACAGGGAATAGTCTAGTAGAAACTTAGCAAGTTGTCTTGTTTAGCATGATAGATATTTTTGTATTAAATTTTTCATGTGCAGCATTTGGTCTGATGTCAAAAGAATTGAACTCATAAGACTGAAATTACTTGTGATAGACCAAATCCCTGCATACAGAAATGCAGTCTCAGCAAACTGGGCTTTCTATTACTTTTTTTTTTTTTAAACTCTCACAGCACCATTATAGTAAGTTTGTCTGTTGTTTTCAGGTTGATCCCCTGTTTACAGTGCCTGCACCTCCACCTCCGATTTCCAGCAGTATCACACCTCAGATTCTGCCTTCCTACTTTTCCCCATCTTCATCCAATATTGCAGCACCAGTCGAGCAGCTTTTGGTACGGACTCGTTCAGTGGGTGTAAATACTTGCGAGGTTGGAGTAGTAACAGAACCCGAATGCCTTGGACCCTGTGAGCCTGGGACCAGCGTGAACTTGGAAGGAATTGTGTGGCATGAAACTGAAGAAGGTAAATTGTTTTTTCCACTAGGTTTATCTGTGAGATATGTTAAGAAGGAGGAGAGTCTGCTGTATGTGCCTTGGTGCTAACTAAAGGCTTGCTAGTCTTTTGGGATGCCATTATGTACAACGGCAGTCACAGCTTTATGGCTCACCTAGTGAGTTTTTCTTTTAAAAACAAGTGGCAGGTTTTTTATTATTTAAAGCAACTGTGTTTTCCAAATGATCTACCATGTAACCCAAGCTAACAATAGAATTGTTTCCTCTTGATGTATTAAGAAAAGCATATGAAGAAATTGCTAATAGAATAGCATAAATGTGCTATTTAAATATACATCATGAGGGTGTGTGTATGTGATGGGTGTGGATATATGAATATTTTAGATGAAAACTTAGAAATTTGGGTATTTTGTAATTCAGACGCTATGATAGGAAATGCCACCATTACATAAAAATAGAAGCCCCAGAGACCCCACGGAAATTCAACTTGGTGTGGTTATTGTTTGCATTTTGGTTGTTTGAAATATAACAATTTAAGATGAAAGCATTCTTGCTTGAAGAAAAGGGTTCCATCTGGTGAAGAAGTGCTGTTTAAACCAGAGTGATTTCTTTAATATCCTTTGAAGGCATTTCTCCAAGTAGGAGTGCTGTAGAGCTTAGGGGAACACTAAGCATTGATTTGCTGTGATTTAGAACAAAGTAGGAAGAGGATTATGCTGTGATATGCAGATTTTTTCCATTTTGGTTTTGAAAAACTCATTATTAAAATATCAGCTTTCTCCTACTAAAAATACTGCATGTGTACACTAAATTTCTGCAGTTTTTGCTTTAATAATAGCGTATGTCTCCATTTATACCTGTCTGAACGTCTTCCTATGATTTTTCTTATGTTTCTTTTGAGGATTCTTTAATTTTTAGTGATCTACCTTCCTCAACAGTGAAAACAAGATTATTTTCAAAATCATATAATGACAGAATACAGAAGTGTAATGCTTCATGATAAATCCTGCCATGCCTCAGACCATATGCAAAATGGTATTTGGTCCTTTACAGTGATATATAAGACCTCACCGAAGTGCTCTACACTGTCCTTTCAAAAATCAATAGTCAGATTTACTTGCTTTTATATGCTTTCATCCATCCATCTTTCTCTCTGTGTATGTCTACCGCAGATTCATAAGGCAGATTGATCCTTTTAGATTGTTGTTAAAGCACAGTATAAATTCTGTTTTAAAATATCCCTGCAGAGATGACTGCCGTTAGCAACTGCAATCTTCCTTGACTGGCCTGCATTAACCAGAGTTGGAATGTGTGGGCGTTAACTGTGTTGACATGAAAGATCAGTAGCTGTTAATAGTGTTATTCTTGCTGAATAAACTAAACTTCTGACCCCCACTGAATTTAAGAAGCCTTCCTTGCGAGAGGTTTGGCACCAGAAATGAAGTACTGAAAAAAGAGTGCATTCGGGTCAGGATGACATTCCATTTACCAGTATCTCAGCAATCTACTAGTTTAAAAACTCTTGTTAGTTAATGGAAATTAACTCCCTTAGCCTTTTCCTAGTTTGTCTAAAACAATTTTCTGAAACAACTCAGTACAATGATGGCATGTTTGAGTGAAACAGTTTTGAATGTGCCTGTTTTCACAGCTTTACAAATACTGTTTGGCAACACTGCAGCTATGAGTGACTACAAATAAAGATAAAATGGGATTTTAAAATACTCTTGAAATATAGCTAGAATAAAAGACTGAAGATAATTGATATGATTTCATATTGTGTGGTTGGTACTGTGCTCTTTGTGTTTGACTGTTTCAGACCCTGCTGACTGAAGAAAATAACACAAATTTGACTGTTTATTCCCAGTGTTCACAATCAACAGTGTATTATGAAAAATGAATTCCTAATGATCATTTTTACATTTTAATTAAGTTTTTATGTTTAGGGCACACATATATGTATATATTTAGCTGTTTTCAAATTTTCTGACATGTTCACGAAAGCACTATATAGCAGCTTAGATGAAGCCATTTCTGCCAAATTCTAGGAAACAGGGTGCAGATGGGTCTTCTATTTATCTTTAAGAGAAAAAAGATTATCAAATACTCATTTTCTCTAGTTATGATACTGATTTTAGGGCAGAATATGACCTTTTCTAAACTGATATAAATCTACATTACTCTAACTGAAGTCTTTGTAACTAGGCACATCTAAAACCATCTTGATGTTCATAATGACCAACTAACATACAAATTTCTTTTGTGATGTTAATATGTTTCTGTAGTATTCACTCCCTTTACTGCTTTCCAAAACTTAATAAAAACATGTATAATCTGACATTTCTCCAGCTGTCTATATAGCCAATAGCTTTTTAACATAAAACAATTCTAAGAAGCTAAGGTATGAAAATTTCTAGTTTAGCTACTCAGTGTAAAATGACTTGTGAGGTGGTAGGAATAGACTTGTAGGATGCCTGCATCTGTGGCATATAAGAACTGTGAACCTAATGTGCTGCTGAGCAGCCTTCATGTGCTGCAGCAACTAGTCGTGGGAATGCAAATATAGAAAGGATATGGTGAATCACACTTATTACAGCAAGAATAGTAGAGTGGATGGAAAAAAATAATGGAATCATAGAATCAGCTGGGTTGGAAAAGACCTCTGAGATCATCAAGTCCAACCCTTCATCCAACACCTCCCTGGTTACCAGACCATGGCACTCAGTGCCACATCCAGTCTCATCTTAAGAACCTTCAGGGACGGCGAATCCACCACTTTCCTGGGCAGCCCATTCCAATGCCTGATTACTCTCTCTGTAGAAATTTTTGTCCTAATATTCAAACTAAACCTCCCCTGACACAACTTCAGACCGTGCTCTCTTGTCCTAAAATCAAATAGTTTATGTAGAACTCATATTACCATAAATGTAATATATACTTTATAAAAGACAAGGCACATACTGAGAATTTGTTATGAAGTTATGTGAAATAACCAGTTTTCTTTTAGGTATGTTAAACAAGTAGTCACATTCTGTTGCATTTGTTTTTTGAGGTCAGAAAAAGGAGTATAGTTGGGTTTACTAGAATATTTTTAAGATAGTCACCTCAAGGCAGGGGCATGGGAAGAAAGTAACATTGGATTTCAGACAAAACCGTGGAAGATTAAAAAGAGCATTGTTACTACAGCTCTTTACATTTATTCCACACCAGTCTATTCAGTTGACTTGATTTAATAAATTAGACCTTTTTTCCAGAATGTTTTAATCCTAAGATGCGTAGAGGAAAGCTGGCATCTGAAGTGTGTGACATTTAATTACAAGGGTTGGTAGCCATAGCTGGTTACTCATATAATTGACTGAGACTGCTGGTTATCACGTGGATATTTCTCAGTTGCTCTACTAAGTTGTGTAGTGTTTAATTTCTACATATGTATGCTGTAGGCATTGTTATCTGCATAACAATCTATCTTGTTTTGATATAACTTGATAATGTGTCCAAAGTAGAGTTAATGGTGTTAAAAAAGAGCATTGAAGGAACTAGCTGAGGTTCCCCTATAGTAGAGGAATAAAAAATAATTATGGGCAAGTCAACTTGAAACTGGCAGCTGATGCAGATATTTGACACCAGAAACCGTGATGCTGTAGAAGTCCTTCACAACAAGCAGCTTGGTAGTGTTAACTGGAGTGTATATTTTGGTTTGTTTGGTTATGCTGACTCTCTGGGAAACAGCTGCTAAAAGTCTGTAGGAGAAAAATGGTTTATCTAGAATCAGGTACTTACTAAATCATGTAATTATCTCCTGGGAAAACAGATTGAAGAGAACATTAATTATTTCTTACTGCCTGGGGGGGAAAAAAAATGACCCAGAAAAAAAGGGAAACCGCCAACCAACTTTCTAAATTGCTTAGAGCCCACTTTATTGTTTAGCTTCTCACACACACTTCCCCTCGGTCATGTCCTGGTTTTGGTTCTACCTCTAGTAGTAAAGTCTGCCTTTAGAAGTGAGAAGCACTAGTTCTGATGATGTTTTGTGTTCTTGAAATCTGTGTAGGAGACAGCTATCCGTCGTCACCTTGCTGCCTTTGTGTACAGAACAAGTTGCCTACATGCGGCATCGGAGTTCTCTCGTTGCTGCACTGGCATTCTTCCTCTTTTTGCAGTTTTGGGCATAACTTCTGTTGTTCAGTAATAAATAATGGGGAAATTAGTTATATATTTTAAAGGATCATCTTATCAGGGTTAGCTTGTTGGCAAATACAAGAAACAGGAATCTTCTGGATCTCAGAAATCTCAGATGGGATCATCTCCAGGGTATTCCAAATTCATCATAGCACCAGTTCTGACACCATTTTGCAGAAATTTTCAGTAGAAAAGAGAAGGCTTAGATGACAAAGAGTCGTACTGATACTTGTTGTGTCTATGGTCTCTCAACCTGCCACTTTTGCAACTAATATGTATAGATGTTTTGAAGGCATATCTGTTGCACAGAGCTAATGTGGATTCCTCCCTGTCTTACTATGTGGCCGTAGTTTTGCAAAAACTACTTTAAAGGTACAGTCTATTTTAAATGTCTTTGGTTAGATATGCATTTTTGCATGTGTGTATAAGTAAGGCTGTGTGCGTTTCAACAGAAACAGAATTAGAAGCATGAGGAGTAGTCTGACTGCCTGTTACTCCCGTTAGCCATTTTTGTTGTTTAACAACCACGTTTTCTTACTTCCGTAAATACAAAGGCATGATGATACAATGAAACTTGTAATGTTGAAAGCCATGTCAAACGTGTAAGGAAACAAATGTAGAAATTAGAGAGTTTTAAAAAATCTGTCTTATCAAAGAAAGTTACAACAATTCATAGAAATTCAGAGAAACATGATTAAATCACACTGTTGTCTTGAGCTCAGGCAAGGTTTATTGAAAGATAGCAAGTAATACAGCTGTAAAAAACAGGTACTCTTTTAGACTGGGTGCATTTATATTCTGTCCTTTCTGTGTGATCTAGACCATTGCTTTGTACAGGAAGTTGTGGTTTGGTCTTATTAACCACCATATTTAGTTCAGAATTGAAAGACAGTGGATATATTTATATGACAGAAGAATAAAGTTAGACATTGCTCAAAAATGAGGCTTTGTTATGTCCATGTTACAGAGAAGAGGTCTGTGTAGAAAGTCAGGTTTTTTACATTAATAGAACACCTAAAGCCCAGCTATTTTCTACTGTTGTGTGAGTCATCTGCTGACCCGGTATGTACATTGCCCAGTATCAAAATGTCATCTATTCAGAAAAAGTCTTTACAAGTATTTATATTTTGAGATATTGTGTTTAATTTTTCCTCTTTCTACTGTCTGTGATACCAGACCCATAAATCAATGGATTTATGGAGCTCAATGGAGCCTTAGATACAAGATTCTTTATAGACTTAAAAGGCATTAGTCTGACACCTAGTATGTGTTACATAGAAACTAGTAACAGAAGAGAAAGGGGCTGAATCTCACAATGGGAAGCCACAGTCTGGCATAAAAATGTTTGTGGTTTATGGAAGCTCTATGTGCTTTACAAAAGGAGTCTGGAGATTGCACTTGGGGACTTACACAGACTATCTGAGAAAAGTTTCAAGAGTTTAATGTTACAAGATTCAGGCTGCGAGACGGATTTAGCTGCACCTAAAAATCTCAGCAGTGTGCTTGACCTTATCAGAGTATGCACATATTTAGGGACATGAATTCTAACGTTGTCCTGTAATTGGCTTCTGCACTGGTTCTCATGAACTTCCTTGAAACATAAAGGTGCTGGGTGGTGTTTGAGGTAAGGAGTGCCTACTACTTATAGTCTGTTTTATACTGTTTCCATCTAAAATAAATGAAGCAAATGGTAATTTTAGAGTATCCAGAGAAGCCCCTCAAATGGTTTTAAACCATTGGGACTAACTATGAACCAGGTGCACATGGTGGTGATGTGGCTTTAATGAGTTGCCATGAATCAGCTGGGCTGCGATAACCAAACCTTTGCAGGCTCTTTGTTCATACCAAACAGTAGATAAATCATGTCAGTATAAACCTTCTCAGTGAAGCAGAAATGCAGAACACGTTATGGATTGTCTCTGCTGGCAGAGTAAGGGAGATATGTGTCAGATAGGAAATATTTTTACTTCCTTGAGTTTAATTTTGATTCTTTTACAAAGCAATCCTTTTTCCAAAAATGTTCAATTAGTCATTCGTTTAAACATAAATTTAAAGCTGTTTGTCTAGGTGATGGAAAGCATCACAGATTAGTGAATATCTCTAAAAGAAAAATAAAATAAAAAAAAGAATTGAAAGCAGAACCACTGCTATTTTCCAGGCTTTCTAAATGCAGTAGAGAAATTGTGCTAGCTCATCACTCCTTCCATTCCTTCCCAGCACCATTGCTTCAGCTTTCTGAAGATTGCAGACCAACAACGGAGGAAAAGCACTTAGGAAATTTGTGCTGTTAAATGTTAAATTTGGTATTTAAATGTCAGTGTTCCTTCTTGAACATAAACACACCACAGGGTTTAACTATGCTAGTCCTACAGCTTTGTTTAGAGAGGCTGGATGTCTCTATTGCATGGAGGGATGTGAAATTTGTTTACTCCCTAGTGCTTCTCTTGTTGCTTCACTCTTATGAGTACTGATTTAATGCTAAGCAGAGCATAGCCACAGTACAGTCATGATAACTGACGAAAAATACCAGAAGTGTCGTATTTATCCTGGGTAGTAATGGCCAGCTTATCTAAAGGGACCTTTACAACTCAGTGAGAAACTGGGTGCAATTCTCTTGGTATAACCCAAAGCAGAGAATGAAAAAACTTAACAAATTCCAGACAGTGCTTACGTAAAACTGTGGATATTACCAGACTGCTACAGAGGAAGACTCCCCGTGCTGCTTGTACATACATAGAAAATTGTTCCTTTTACAAACAAGCATATGGGGGCAGGGAGGGTGCCTAGAAAAACGAAGGAGGATAATTGAGATTGGAAACATTTGCTTGGGGCTATTTGAATGTGAAACTGAGCCTGCTCAAGCACCGAGGTTATGAACACTGAAGGAGCTGCTTTAAGAAAAGCAACAGTTTTGAGCATTTACTGCTCAAAAGCGAAATCTCAACAGCAGTAGATTGCTTCGAAGTGAGTCTGTTCCAGTACATACTTGGAACATGTTTGGATTTGTAGATATAGGGGGAGAGATGACTGCTAATGAAGTACGTGTGCAAGTGTTTTCTTAATAAATACCGCTAGAGTAAGGGATGAAAGCACAACTGAAAGGGCGTCTTTAGTTGGTGTGGTTCAGGGATTAAATCATTTATTTAAAGTTGTTCTCACAGTCATTCTTAATTTTGTGCATAGTTTAACTAGTTAGGACAAGCTGTTGTCTTCTAGTTTTGTTATATTCCTCATCAGTGCCAGTCTTGTGCAGTGGTGAATGAGAGGTTCTCTCAGTTGCTGGACTGCATGTTTTTACTAATACAGATTAATATAAATTTGAAAAATAATCCTTTTTTTTTTCTGTTTCAGGCTATAAAGTGAAAAGTTGCCTTTGGCATCATGACTAGCTTTCCTGTGTAAGATCAGTGGCTGATCTAACATCCAGCTCTTCATTTTTTACGAACAGAGGAAACATATTTTGTCATCCTGAGGCATGTTCATAATTCTTTCCAGTTATTACTGCCGTAGTAGTAACTTTTGGTAATTTTTGGTGGCAAATGGCAATCCAAAAAGCAGAAGGAAAAACTCAATTTCAAATTTTTGAGAAGTGAAGAGCTCTTTGACCTTCAGGGTTAATAAAAGATTATAGCTTATGTTTTTGTTCTAAACGAAGGAGACAGGAAATGTAGTGGTTGAAAATGTAGAGGTTGAGGGTGAAGAAAAAGAATATATATGTATAAAAAAAGAAAAGCTCAAGGGAAATACTTTCTTGATTTAGTCTGAAAAACTAGATCTAGATTTACTAAAGCTAGTGTTGCAATGGAAAACACAATTGAAGTTCATCAGTATTATATCCCCAAGGGCCATGAAATTTAGGGTTAAAAGAACTCCAGAAGTATCTGGGATAGAAAACAAAAGACCAGTATTAGAGCACTTTGCTTTAATTTGGGTTTTATTTACTTTTTCTAAGGAGAATCAACTAAAGCAAAAAACACTTACGTGTCCATCAAAATTAACACTGGTTTGTATTTACTAGCTTCAAATTTAAATCTCAAAGAATTCAAAGGGGATATAGCTATGGAAATAAAAGGCTGTAGAGTTAAGGGCAGATTTTACTGCACTTATTAAAGATTTAATCAGAATAAAAAAGATTATTTAAGAAAAAACTTCTTTTACCATTCTTTTTCTTCCCCTTGTTGTGAGATGTCAGTTACTTCTTAAGCTTAGTTGGTATGTTTACTAGGGCTTTGCTTGGGACAGTATTTTAGTGTATTTAAGTGATTTTGTTTTGTTTGAGTTTTGTTGTTGTTTCTATTTGAGTGTTAGAGGCGGATCAGGCCGTCTGCTGTTTCTCTAGTGATTTAGATAATAGTGTAAAGATCTCCTTTAATAAAATGGAATTGACATCAGTTGTCAGGAGATGGCAGTTCTGTAGCCAGACCCTAACACTGAGGATAAATGTGGAGAATCAGTTTCAAGCAGGGGTAGTTCCAGATCAATCTTCAATTAATCTAGAGGTGGTTTTTTTTTTTTTTTCCCCCCAGTCACTTAAAACTTCTGCAGTTAAGTAGGTTGAAATAAGTAATTACGTTTTACTGCCTGTTTACTTTCCCCTGCAGTGACTGAACCTGTACTTCTTAACCTTGCATTCATATAGAACTGGCTTTTGTGGATCTTTGAAAGCCCGAGGCTATGTGACCTGCCCTAACTGGGATTTAGAAACAGTAAGAAGAGTCTCAGGTTTCACTAAAGGAGCTGTTTTCCTTAGGGAAGAGACGAGCTGATGTCAGCTTTTAGCAGAGTATGACTTCTAATGTGTTACGGATTTTAAAATGAAGCTTACTTTATAGTTATTCTCTGCAGTTTTATGAAAGTCCTGAAAGTTAGGACTGTAGGTTCTGTGGAGAAAGTTTTGCAGTAAGTTAATATTTCTTCTTGAGAAATTTTGTTCCAATGCCACCTGTGACAGTGAAGCCAGTAGAAGTTTGTTTCCATCCAAGCCAGTTTCATCCAGAAGAACCACTAGCTATTGGTAGACTTCATGTAGCTTTGGGGTAAAAAAAATCGCTGGTTACAAGACTGAGCAATTTAAAAAAAAAAGTAAAAAATAAAATTGTTCCTGTGTTGGAGCAATTCCCAGCTAGAGACCTATGTTTAGAGGTGATATAATCTGAAGGAAAGACAGTGCTCCCAGTGTTCATTACTTAATGAAAATCAGATTATTTTTGTGGAATTCTGAAAGACAGGGTGGCATTTCCACATAGTCTGCACACACTTGAGAAAGCCTTTCACTTTTCCACTATTGTGTGAAAGAAAGAAAAAGTTTTCCTTAATAGCCTTATAAAAATTGAGAATTGAATATTTTTAAGCACAGCAGATGTGTGTGACTTTTAAGTGGTAAAATAATTTAGTTCTTTGACAGTAGCCAATTTCTGAGCTTTCTCAGCTTCGTCAATTTTTTGCAAACTCCATCTGGGCCATACTTCTTCCAAGGTGCATGGGAGTGAAAGATCTTGGGTTTGAAATATAGTGACATAGTAGTTTGTTCATTAAACTGGCTAGTCAAGGTTGGTTAGGAACAGAATTATCTGGGCAAGTATTCAAACTACTTCAGGGGGGAGAGAAAACATGGCAGCAGTGGTGTCTTCTTATCCTCCCAAATATTAGTGGAAGGCTGAGATATCTCCACAGTGTTTGGGCTTCCGCTGGCCACTGCACAAGTGTGGAGGCATTTATGGGACCACAGGCGTTTTCGTCTTGTCCAGCTCTGGGATGTTTTTTTTGTGTGCCCCTTTTATTTTTTTTTCTTTCTTTTTTTGTTGTGTGTGTATTACAAAAGTTGGACAGAACTGATTTCCTTGAATTTTCCTTATTCTACCACTTAAAATTCTGGTGGCCTCAGCCGCTGCACTGTTATGCCAGGGTACTGCTTCTTGCTGAACAGGGAAACTGTAGGTGCCAGGAAACTCAAGATGGACTTTAAATGGTTGCATCTCCCCTGTGAACACGTTCCTATTGACAGTGGAAATGAAGTTGTATAGCATTTTAGTAATTTATGTCATGATACCCACTGAAGGGTTTTCTACTAGAACTGACAGTCAGCTTCTCTCTTAGATAAAGATTAAAGGTGGCACAGAGATTTGAATTTATCAACTGGTGCATTTTTATGAAACTTGAACGAGTAGGCTAACACCATTTCTTTTTACTTTGATTCTGCCCACACAAGTGGCACATGAAATTAGTAAAAATAAGGGGGAAGAGGGACTCTTGAGAGGCAGGAGCGAATCTGTGCTTGGTTTTGCTTCGAGGCAGTGGGTGGTGATTGCATTACAAATGGTTCTGTTGCTCTAGACAAGCAAGTGACAGGAAATAACTTAGAGAAAATGTTTTTGTATCCCCAAAGCGTTATCTTTGAGAAGCACAGTTAGTAATGCTGTTGTGAAAAGAAACCTCCATTTGGACAGACAGCTTGATGCAGGCAAAGCTGCTAATTTGTTTTCAGCTTCAAGGAGATTTAGAGTCTTTGCATCTTTGGCAGTAACACAGAATGTAATTGTTTCCCTTCCCCTTAATCTTCAGTCTAGATGTATTGGCTTAAAGCAGCTAGGAAAGGCTGGAATGTTGACTGTCTTCCTTGCGCAGATAGCTTACCCTAACAGGCGAGAAGTTATTCCAGCACTCTTGACTTTCTAGTATGTGAGAAGAACACTCGCAATTCTTTTCATCATTACATCTAGTGGCAGAAACGCTTTTGCGCAGAATGAAAAATAAATGGTTGGGTATGAAAGGAGGTGACAGAATTAATGTTCTTGCACTGGCAACGTTACTCAGTTATTAGGGGCTCTCTGTAAATAACAGCTTTGCTTTCATCTATTTTCTGCCTTTTTCTTTCACAGACGTAATTTTGTAGCACTACAATTTTTAAGTACTTTAAAAAAACCTAACTGTGCACCGGGAGATTTGTTTGCATTCCTATTACTCAGTTTGGCATTGTTTGTGGGCAGCAGCTGCTTACACCTTTGGAATATGTGCCATTAGCTTACCATTGGTTTGAACCTAGCTCAATTCACCCAAACTACAATCTTCAGAGAAGGGATATAGCACATCACTGAGCAATTAAATTATTTAGTCAATCCAGTGGTTAAGCTTGGGTCAGCTTTGAAGGGTAAATTTCATTGCTGGGATACATTCTTGGCTATGAATGAATGCATGAATAATCTGTCTTTGAACCTTAAGATGCACAATAGACACAATAACTCTTGAGTTGAACTCTTGAGAGTGGTTGATTTATGGGCAGCTGTTGAAAGTGCTCCCAGTCAAATTATTTTTTAATCTGTGAAGTAGAAAACGGTAGTATAATAATTACTGTATACCACTGCAGTGTAGACTGAAAAAAAGCTGTGCACGTCTTTGCAACACATTTTTAATTTATAGATTAAGAGGAAAAAGTAATGATTTTGACATGGTACATTGCCATAAACCAAAAATCACTTGTCAGGGCTCCAGCAGACAAATAGCTGAAGGCATTGTTGACCTCAGCTGCTCAGCCAGTTGATCTGTGTAAGTTACCTCCCATTTAGCAGAGGCAACAGCAGGGATTGTGTGTTCTCCCCAGTACCAGGAAGTTCACAAACCTCATAAGCCAGGGCTAGTTTCATTTACATTAATGGTGTGACCAAGGATCAGACACACATTGCTCCTTTCCCTGCTCCAAGCTCCATAGCCTCAAGCAAAGGGCTGGGGCTGATATACAGGAAGGTGTAACATTCACTACACCAAGATTTGGCCAAGTTGATCTGCTGGAGGGCACCGTTTGCCAAAAGGATGAGGATGCCTCTTTTGTGATCAGCAACAGTGGCCTGGCACAGAGTCTTTTTAGTGCTGGGCAGGAGGGAGCTGTTGACTCAATACAGCTTTCTGAGCTATTGTGTCTACAGTGCTAGCATTGTTTACTGATTGTTTTAAGGCATTATTAAAATTGTGTCACGGAAGTTGGTTTTTTTAGAGAGTTCTGA
>JAYRBT010000093.1:17332734-17353804 GCA_036023395.1 Myiotriccus ornatus
GGGAAAGCAGACCTGGAGTAGTTTTGCTGGCTGGCTGCCACGAATCTGTAAATTTTGAGTTGTATGGATATGTAACAGTTTTATTTTTCCCTTCTTGGAAATGTATGCCTGTAAGTCTCGGGAAATTAATCACTGGTTTCCTGCGAAATGTGCACTTGCAAAACAAATGTTGTAGCAGTGTGCCATGAAGACCCTGTGTTGTGTCAATTAGGAAATGTGACATCATAGGCTGTCAAAGGCTAAAGCACTTTTCAAAGCATCATTCCTTCACAATTCTCCAGAGAAAGGACTAAAAAATGTCAGAAATTTGAACTGCAGTTCAGTACAGAGTTATTGTTTGCCTTTGCCACTCAAAAGGCACAGGGCTTGTAATTCTACCCAAATGAGATTTTTAATGCCATTTGACTTACACTATTTTGTCTTTGAAATTAATAAGACATTCAAATTTTCAAACCTGTGTTAAAAACTGTGGGTTGATCAAAGCTTGAAAATCCTAAATTTAACATTCCACAGGAAGAAAGAAGAAAAATACAACCCATGTTTCACCTTTGGTTTGTCTCCCATCACTTCTTACTAACTCTCTGCACCTCCCCACCAGAATGACCAGCAAGAAAAGAGTTACTTAAGCATTTATTAACTGTGGTATTGATGATGACATAGCCACTAATTACACGCCGAGAGAGCTACATTTGATAGTAAAAAATGCTAGGGATTTAAGCACATGACTGACAGCCTGGGTCATAGTTCTTTTTTTTGTAGCTTTTTCCCTGGAAATTTAAAGAACTCATATTCTTGCTGCTCAGCATTTGGATCTTCGAGATCAAAAGGCCTTTCCTTCAAAGAGTTTCATGTTGTTATTTAAATGGTAATTGGATCTATCCTCTGTTTGACTTGTGAGCATTTTAACTTTAGTAGACTTGGGATTTTCATTATTTTCAGTTCTGTGCTTCTAATGGATTTGGGGAATGACAAAGATTAGTTGCAAATTTGAAAGCTAATTACTAGACACAGGAGTTGATAATTTTTGGGAAGGGATATAAGCTATTTCAGCAACATGTGTTCCATAATGAATGATTTTGAGGCTCTAACAATCTGTCTCTCTTTTACTTGTGACTTTTGCATCTAGAGTAGTTCCTTACTGACAGGTGAATGTTTCTGTATGGTGTGAATTATGAAGTAGACATAAATTATGGGGTTTGTTGAACTATTTGCCTGCAAAATTTCTGATTCGATATAGTATTGTCTGGAGAGAAGGCCATGAAACTGATCTCCAGGGAGGCAGTGCTTGAAGACAAGTAATCTTTGGTGTATACTTCTACTGTAATCTTTCATACTTTCTGGTGTAGAAAAGGTTTTACAGCCTCGTCATGTGTATGGGAGACAGAACCAACATTTTGCTTTAGTTCTTACTCACTCTTTAATGAGTTGGACTTCAGTTCCTCTCTTGTTAAATCTGTTACCTTCAGCTGTCTGTGTGATGAAGAAACATGAAAACTGCTATCCTTGTTATCCAGGAAAGACTTAAATACTTTCCCCAACAAATGTATTGCTATCTGATGTCACTGTTGTCAGAGTACAAAGAACTGCTACTGAAGAATATGATGAGGAACAACTGTATTTCCTGTGCTTGATGACTCGGTTTACATTTTACCTGGGGGCAATCCCAAAACACCCTCAGGTGTAATTACTGTTTAAGTGGCTAAACTGTATTCAGGATTAAAATGTCTTTACATTTAACAAGAACCTGCAGACTTGCTTCAGAGAAACAAATAGTTGAATGTGACAGTATTCAAAATACAAAAATACAATTTATATATGTAAAGGAAAGAGGAGTCTACAGAGAGGTCTTTGTGTTAGTGGTATAGCACTAAGGGCTGCATTAAGAACCTCTGGTGTTTTCTAATAGTGTTAGATGTATCTTCCTATTGACAAGTTCATTTTCTATTGGCTTTAGACCACCCAACATCACGTCTAACCTGCAGTCATTTTTCCCCTGCAGTCTCTTCTCTACCCTCCCCCAAATGTATGGTGCATGTGTATTCATGTTTTTGCTTTCTGTTCACGAAGGTATCCAGCTGGGAAAATATAGTGTATACAATACTTTTTGCCTTCAACTGACATTTCTCATAAATTGCAACAGAAACACTGCTATCAGCAGCTAAATAGCAGGTAGAATACAGCTCTACATAGCAAGTCTCAGCAGGACACAGAAACTATGGTTACCAAATTTCCAAAGAGAAAAGGTGGGGAGGGAGGGTTTTTATATAAGAATAAAATAACTGGGAAAGGGGAGTGAGAAACACTTAAAATGGCTTCATTGAAAGCCGCCTTTAAAAAAAAAAAAAAAGGCATATAGGGCCTGACTCAGTGGCTTCAGTATTCGCTTTTTGCTGAATTGTTGTTTTAGAAGACCTCACAAGAGGTTTCTATAATAAGCAGTGCAAAACAGTCTTTCCTAGTTGGCCCTTAAAAAAACCCCTACCCTCCATACCTATTGCTTGAAATACTTTTTGGAAAATACGTAATCCTTAACTGGTGCTGCAGTATAAGGTGTTTATGACAGAAAGCCTGGGCCAGCCACAATGCATTTATGCAGGAAATACAGCTTTGGTGGAAATAGGCTAGTAAATAGTTCCTAATCACAGTGTTTAATAAGTTTCCATTTTGCCCTCAACTCTATTTAAACCCAAATCTTTACTGAAAAAGATTAGAAAGCAACCTCACAGCATAGCTTAGAAAATAAATAACAGTACTGATTTAGGGTTTTTTAGGTCTTTTTCATGTCTGGGTTTTAGTTGGTTTTTTTTTAGTTGGTTTTGTTGTTGTTCTGGGGGTTTTTTTAGTTGATTTGGGGAGGGTATTAAGTCATATGAGATCTTGTTTATAGCAGATAGGTCTGTTCTTTGTGACCATGGCAGAAAGGACAGGAAATAATGTTCTTAAATTGTGGCAAGAGAGGTTAAAGTGAGACATTATAAAAGCATTTCTAACAGCAAGGATGATGGGGTTGTGGAGTAGGTTGTCTAGCAGCTTGTGGCGTCTCCCAGTAGAGGAAAACTTTCATGAACATTTTTTAGGATAAATGCTGATATTGCTTCAGAAGTAGGAGGGGTGTACTGATCCTCTTAGCTAAGTCCTCTTAGTTCAGTAGTCCAGTTCTGAGATCAGGATAGTTCATAATTGATTCTGGGTTTGCTTTTATTTTGTTGTGGTTTTGTTTTTTGGTTTGGGTTTTTTTTTTTTTTTTTTTACTTCTCACATGGGGGTGTGTTACCTTCTCTCTTTCTTTTAGATTTAAAATTAGTTGAACAGAATTAGAGAAATATTTTAAAATGGCCATAAAAAGGAAATTCTGCTGCTTAAATAAGGGCTATATATAAATTGTAGCAGACAGTTATTAATCAAGGGCTCCTGGGAACCAAATATGGAACAGAGAACAACTCTCTTATAGACAGCCTAGTAATGAAGAGACCAACTGTTGAATCAACACAGCTGAAGGAAGAAGAAGGAGAGAGTGCAGGTGCACTTTGCTGGACAGTTACCCCTCTGCTTGGCTTAAGCTTTAATTTTTCCATTCAATACCTAGCTAGTAAATATCTCATAATAATTTTGAAGGATTCTTCTCCAGTAACCCTTAAGTTTCTGTAACATAATCTTTTAAAGCTGTCTTATGAGGAATGAGGGAAGACAGTGTTACAAACATGGCACAGCACATTGAGATCTGAGAATACCACCGAGTCTGAGTGAGGCACATAAATAACACTAACCTTCCTTCTGAGAGGACAGCCATTTGATTTCTGTTTGGAGGGTAATAAGGATGTACGGCTCTTCTCCTTCAGTTTATCAAGCTATTTTCAATGAAATATTTTCCCAGCAGTAAATATTTATTAGCATTTTTGTTTGTTTATTTCTTTGAGGGGTGTTGGTTGTATGCTGAGTTTGGCATGGAGAGAAGAAAAAAGACAACTCTTTGAGGTCTCAAAGATATGGCCAGGTCTATTTTATTTGTGCCATCTATAAGACAGTTGGCAGACAACCCTCAAGAGGCAGAATCTCACTTTTAGTATTTCCACTTTGCTTATTCTTTCCTATCACCTATTTGTAATTTAAGGTTTTTCTAGTTCTGTGTTGTTTTCCCTATAGCTGACTTCCCTGTGATAGAGAAGGAGTAATAATGAGCTTTACCAATAAGATCCTCTTTGATTCATCATTCATTTGGATTCTTTCTACAGTTTTCCCCTGCACTCCTGAAGTTTTTTGAAGTCTAAATATCTCATATGAATTTCTCAGTTGGTCTGCTATATGCTTTTATCAAAGAGCAGTTGTTATCCATTTGGTTATCTAACCGTGAATCTTCCTGACCGTGAGCAACTGGCTTAGAAATACAGTACATTTCTCTCTGTCTAGAATCTTGAAGAAAAAGCAGATGTCTTCTCATGGACAATAAGAGAAAAGCCCATGCTTCTCTAATAGTACTGATAGATAGTTTACTAGTCTCCCTTTGAGAAGATCTTGAAGAAAAGAGATCTTTAACTAAGAACTTTTGATTGTGCCTGCTACATTCTCTAGGCAGGACAGGTGAGATGTAGAATCAGAAAATAAGTTTAAAGCAGTTTTATCTAGACACAGTTTCATCCTTTGTGTCTGCAGTGGCTATCATATCTAAAATCCAGATAAATTTAGACAGTTCTTTGTACAGTGTCTTTGCTTTTAAAAACAAAGACCAAAATTGGCTTAGATCTTTTTAGAAGCGTTGTCCTTGACTGTCATTAGACTGTTACATATGTAGGTGGGAAACCCGTTGCAGAAAGTAAATTATCTTTCTACTTTCTGAACGTTTCTGATAGTCTTCTGCAGAGTTTCCTAAAGCCTCCTATCCATGGAGGTCTATGACCACATTTTCAGTGATTCTCAAATATACTAGAAGTGGGTATACTTAACCCCTAATGAAAGACATAACAGAGACAAAAATAGGTCTTAATTTGTCTAAACCCCTGGCTGTTGATTTGGGAAATTTAAAACTACTTGAAATAAACTTAGTAGTAATTTTGCATGGAATTACTTCTACCTTAAAGTCTAGCCACTGAAAAAATCACATGCATTTACTTGGTTTAAGGATGTTTTACTTCCACTTGCCAGTTTTTCACATTTACTAGATTTGCTTTTCGTCATTTTTCATCTGAAATACTGACTCAAGTCTTTGCACTAGTCTATAGATGATTAAAAGATAATTTAAAAAAATATTTTTGGGAAAAACCCATAAAACTTCTTGAAAGGAATGGTTGTTAAATTCATGTTCAGGAAATACAAATTATTTCACATGAGTGCCTATACCTTCAGGCACTATACCTATACCTCCCTTAAACAAAATATTAACAGTCTTTATGATCTCTTTGGTCAAGTTTGCATCAGTTTTATCAAGAAAAGGAAAAAGGGTCTTTTTCAGAGGACAGAAGCTAAAAGTAGTATAAGCTTGCAAAACTTATGGAAAGTTAGAATGCATCTGTTGGGCAACTAGGAATCTTTGCCATAGAATCCTACTGTTTTTAAAACCTTCAAATGAAGGATAAAGGTAGCAGCTTTCTACCAGCCTACCAATACTGACAGGTAGAAAGAGACCACAAGAACCTGATGTGGGTTTCTTTTGGTGTAGCTCTTCCGTATCCTCCAGCTTTCTTCCTTGGCTTCTGACTCAATTTACCAGGCAGCTTTTTCATCTGCCTATTGCCAAAGGTTTCCTCCTAAAAAAAGGGCGTTTCTAACTGTGCAGCATGCGTGGGCCTGTACAAAGGAAAATAAGGCTTCTTGTAAGTAATGATACCTGGATCTGGTACATCTGTACTATGGTAAAGGGAAAAATACATACCCTTTACAAATGTTTTCCATGGACACTAATGAAAAACCTAGTTTACTTTCCTTTTTTTTTTTTTTTTTTTTTTTTAATATTCTGGTGGGGGTTTTAGGTGGTTTCAGATCGTTGTTAAGAATATATCAGTTCCTGTTATTAAATCTGCAGTCCTCAAATCTCCCCTGACGTTCCTTGTTTCAAAGACAAGTCTCTTCCTTCTGTGGCATTTTTAAAGATAATTTCCTTTCTCAAAATTACATTTGCATAAGGCATTCAACCAGAACAGTAAAGGTCTTCCAGAAGAAAACACCCCCTTACCAATAGACACCAGTCCTGCATTTGTTCAGTTCTCAAGAGGCGGAAAGACCTCATATTCTTGTGTCTCTTAATAGTTAAAACAAATGTGTGTTCTTACCTTGATCTCTAGTATTCTTTTCTGTCTCTGTTACAGAGGGAGGGTCCATGAGAAAGAAACCCTGCCTCTGTAATTTAGGTAACTAAAATACTCAAAGATCATTGGCAGAACCTCTGAACACAGCAAAACTGTGAGGAAAAGGTGCCACAGCCTTGGCTGCCTTCTGGGTGAGGAGAGAGGTGTCTGCCAAAGATTTGAGATAGGCAGCCAACTGTCATTCCTTTCACACCTTCCCAAAGTGTTACAAACTTCTTGTCGTGGCATCTGTTGTTACTGCATTTGGTTGTCTACTGCTCAGAGATGCAATCCATCAACAGGAACCCATGGGTGGAGACATATGGAAGTCTGACCTTTTTCCCACTGCCAACCTTTCTCTCTTGGTGCTGCCTTCTTTTCCTGATGAAATGTCCTGAATCTGAGAGATTCTACTCCATCCTTCCCTCTAAGTTGCCTTAGTCTGCTGATGAATATTGCACAGAAAGTACAAGGGAGCAAAAGATACAATCCTGTTTTTGCTGATTGATTTTGTGGTTTCAGATGGTCATCTTAATATAATCGTAGAATACACTGAGTTGGAAAAAACCCATAAAGATCATTAAATTCCAACTGCTGGCCCTGCACAGGACTCCCCAAGAATCACACCTGTGCCTAAGATCATTGTCCAAATGCTTCTTGAACTCAGACAGGCTTGATGCTGTGATCACTTCCCTGGGGAGTCTGTTCCAGTGCTCAACCACCCTCTGGATGAAAAACTTTTTCCTGATACCCAACCTAAGCCTCTTCTGACTCAGCTTGCCATGCCATTTCCTTGACTCCTGTCACTGGTCACAAGAGTGAAGAGATCAGTACCTGTCCCTCTACTTTTCCTCCCAAGGAAGTTGAAGACTGTAATGAGATCTCCCCTCAGTCTCCTCCAGGCTGAACAGACCAAGTGACCTCAGCTGCTCCTAGTCTGTCTTCCCCACCCGACCCTTCACCATCCTTGTGGCCCTCCCTTGGAAACTTTCTAATAGCTTAATGTCTGTTTTTATACTGTGATGCCCAAAACTGCACAAAGGACTTGGGATGAGGCTGGCCCTGGCTGCCAGGGCACTGCTGACTCATGTTCAACTTTCCATCAACCAGGACTCCCACGTCCTTTTCCTCAGATCTGCTTTCCAGCCTGTCATTCCTCAGTCTGAACACACAACCTGGGCTTCCCTGTCCCAAGTGCAGAATCCGACACTTCCCTTGTTAAGTTTCATACAGTTGGTGATTGCCCATCTCCTCATCTTCAGATTACCTTGTGTCCTGAAACACAATGACTCCTCCATAAGCCAGATAGGTGAGTTAAAAGATTGTAACAACTATACAAATAGTGTGGAGAGCAAGGGAGCAGTCTGTCCATGCAGTTGTATCCCAGCCCTAGAAAAGGGTATATATCCACCTCAGTGAACATCCACAGTCTCCAGGAGTATAAGGAAAAATACATTGACTAAATGTATTTTTGAAACCACATTCACAGATTAGGACTGAGGTAGCTAAATTTTATAAGGGTTAGATACATCATACTGGCATTTCATGAAAGAGGAGGTCTATTTAAGGTATGCAGATTATTCCATTTAGAAAATGATAGCATCATTTCCCTTGCTTCCATCCTGACAGAAATCATTAGCTGTAGTGGATTAGCTGCTGTCTGAGTGGAAGTTGTTCTGACAAAGATGATCATGTAAGGAGTGAGCTGTTGTTTTATATTAGGAGAGAGATCAGAAAATTAATGCATCAGAGGATTTGAAGAAAAAGAACAAAACACTCCCAGAAGCCTTGCTTTTGTGGCCTGTCAGAAGCAGCTTTCTTTGTATGGTCAGAGAGAACATAAATGACAATAAAACATGCAGTGCAGAATTGTATTTAATCTGACTAAATACTATGCATAAAGTCTTTATCAGTCTTCTCTGCTCCTGCTGTTACAGGCATATATTTTCAGACATTCACTTCCCTTACCCCTCTCTCCTTCTTTCTCCTAGTCAGGGGTTCCAAGAATTCAAATTTGTTGGCATTTTCAGTATCATAAATAGAGAATGAAGGGTAATACTAGTATGATCTGGTGAGTTACCCTGGTTCAGATATGACATTTCTTTCCCTTCGCCCCCCCCCATCAGTTACATTGTGTTCCTAAGCACAATTCACAGTGTAGTGCTGATCCGAATTCACAAGCACTTTCATCACAAAGATGGGAAATTAAAATGTTCCTTGCCAAACTTTATAAAGGAGTAGTGGGTGAGGAGTGAAAATCAGAATTAGGCTCTCGGGGCTTTTGGTCAACATACAGTGCTCTCCCCAGCACCAATCTGCATAATAGAATGAAGGGAAGAATTTTCCTCATTAATTCACGTGACAAGGAAGTGAAACAAACCACACAGCTTGTAATACAAAGTTTTTATTGCTTCATAAATTTTATTGAGATAGAAATTAACCAGTTTCCTCTGTGTTTTAAACAGAGTCGGTTTGTGTTTATTGACACAGGGGAGGCTCATCTGTGACCAAGAGTAGATCTGTTTTCTGTTAGAAAAGGCTGCACTTCAGAGATATTTTAATACTATAGTGTATTAACTTGACACACCATGCTTAAGGATCTGTGGTTTGCGATTTTTAATGTAACAACAACAGTTTTTCTACCTGATTAGTTTTATGATAAGCAGTGAAGTATACCTCTTGAAAAAGGTATCAATTTATAAGAAAACCACTGTGAGCTGCAATGGATGTGCAAAAGTCAAGAAATATTTATGTGTGTTTCCAAAAACTTTTCAGCACTGCATCCGCATCAGGTCTGCTGCCATGTTTACTGAAGCATTTGAACAATGTGTTCCTGCTCATTTAGGGGGGAATGTATAAGCGTGGGCATCTTACACTGTGGGAAACATATTCAGGAATGTCTTTCATTTAAGCTGTATTATTCATTAAGAGTTTTAAGCTGCCCTAATACATACGGAACTTACACAGCTTTATTTGGGTGCTTCAATACAGACATGTCCGTATTTGAAATGGAAGCTTAATGATCTGTGACTATCTGAAAAACGAAAACGTATAGGCAAAGCCGTTGAAACGTCACCCATTTTTTTTTCTCTATTTATACAATAATGATCGTACAAGGTGGGATTTGCATCTCTGAGCAATGAGTTAAATACTTCCAAATCTCCTTGAAATCAATCTTGTGTGTTCATGCATGCAGATTGAGAACCATGACTTTGAGATTTACGTTCTGTGAATAAAATTTACGTTCCCTGAAAAGCAAAGACGGCTGTCATTTCATGCTTCCTAACCTTCATTGTCTATTTTGCTTCAGCACACAGAAGCCCAGTGCGCCTGCGCAGTCTAGAGGAACAGCTTTCTGCTCTGTCAATTTTTGTTTTATAAAAGCCCTGTTTTCTTTATTGTCTTTATCTATTACATCTGTAAAATTTATTTAAGCAGTGACAGATTTGTCTTTTGGGCCTGGAGTCCAAAGGAATAAGTATTATCAGGCTATTGGTAAAAGATCTGTTGGATATGACTGTTCATTAAATTGCAAGGAGCTGTGGGTAAGGCTAGCTGTCTAAAGCTGCCGAGAGTAGGTGGGTTATGGGCTGTACTTAGTGAATATACATCATCAGAGAGATAAATGTGCTTCAGCAGCCTTTTGTTTTGTTCAGCTAAAATGGGTGTTGATTTTGGAAAGCTCAGCAAAATCACTGTCATTTTGCTAAATTAGATATCATTCATCCTACAGAACATCCACGAAAAACATCATTTAGGTTAAATATAGCAGCATTACTTTTCAGCTTTATAAGTTGACAAGAATAGCATTCCATTTATTTGCCTTAAAAAAAAAAGCTAAAGCTGAATGCAGTGCCTGTGAGTGAGAGCTAATTGACAGCATTGTAAACAGGAATCCTTGCACACTGCAAGTGTACAGTCACGGGTGCTGCAGTGCTTACCTTTTCACACTGCTTAGCCAGTTTTTTTCAGCCATGTTTTATGTCCCTGTAGGGACAAGAACTTTAACGCTGGTACTGTTTAAAGAAAGGGAATAAGAGGATATTCATAAGAATGAAAACTTAAATTATTAATACAGTGACTGTTTGATCCACAATAAGTACATAAATAAATTGAAAGGCCTGCTGTATTTTTAGTTTTTATTATGCTATTACAGCACCACAAGTGCTTACTGCTCTGTTTATTCAGGTGTCCACCAAAATAAATGAATCTTCATCTTCAGCACAATCTGGAAACAAGCTATTTGACGGACTATGAATTATGAGTTCTCATTTTTCTGGGCATAAATATGCTTTCAGCTGAAAGCCTGGGAGGGAAGGGAATCCTTCATTTGAAACAAGCTTTTAGTCTGCACTTGATCTCCTCTGGTTTCGTATGAAAAGCCACACTGGACTGAATGACAGCTGAAAAGGCAAGCTGCTGTGTCAGAGGATTTAGCAGAAGGAAACGGCTGTTCTTTCAGCCAGCACCTTCCCAGAAAGTTCTCTGAATCTTATACCACTGGTTTCGGTGCACTTCATGAGCACTAAAAATATGTGGATGAAACAGTTTAATTGAAAATATCTCTCACTGTCTTAGTACTGATACGCAGGTTTAAGAAGGTAAATAATTCTTCACTTACGACTATCAATTTCTTCTCTGTAATTTAAAGCGAGATTATCCTTTCCTAAAAGCTCAGTTAATTAAAAGAAATACAAGCAGAACCCACAAAAATCAAACCCCTAAAAGCTCAGTTAATTAAAAGAAATACAAACAAACAAACAATCAGAACCCTCAAAAATCAAAACCACTCTCTTACATCTCTCTCTTCAATATCAAGTAAAACTGATATCTTGTTACTGCAGTTGTTTTCTGCTGTTTGCTTAAAGATTCCATTCCTATCAAAACAAGTCCATAAAAAGCAGCCTTTATTTTATTTTGTTTCAGTTTTAACTTTGATAAATAGGATAAAAAGGCAAGAAAGACTTTCCAACTGTAAGATCTAGTCATGTTACACAATATTGAAATTCTCACACAAAACCAGTTTTCTGTGTATGTGGTGACAGCACCTGTTGATGTTAGTAAGATTGATGCATGCAACTGAAATAATACACAATTGTTTAAACTTAATAGTAATAATGAAAGGTGAATGTTTTTAAAGACAAGTCAATATTCTTTCATGTCAGACATGGAGGAGTCCCACTTAAATGATCTTCAGACTGCAGAAGAGCACTGGGAAAAAATAATGACGTCATGATTAGTTCTGAAAGCGTTTTTCCATCTTGAGCACAATGTGATATTGATTTTGAAATAATATAGAGTGACTAAAGAAGAACATATCCATTTGTTCACAGTTAGCATAGCACAATTCCACAAGGGATATTTCTAATCAAATCGGTTATGGTCACTGATTTTCTAATACACAAGCTATGTTACGGTACATGACAACATTTATATGACAGTTCAGTTTGACTGAAAGTTTGTCCTTCTTGTTGTGCATAAAATTATCTTACGAAGTCTTTCTTAGTATATAAAAATGATCAGTCTAGCTGTTTCAGTGCTACACCTTTTTTCACACAATTCTGAGTTTTAAGGACTGATCTTTGTTACTGATGATTATTAGCAATTAGGAATGTGTTACTTTCGGGGGAAAAAGGCTTTTGGGCCGTTGTTGTAAGGCTCAGAGTCAATAAACTTTGAGCTGCTCATAATAGCCTTTCTTTCTCATTGAAGCCTTGGACTTGCTCTAACTTCATCAGAGCACAGGAAAAAAAAAGAATAATGTGAACAATAGGAGCCATGGAGTTTGATTTAGGCCTAATGTGAGGAGGCTGTAAAAGCTGTCAGGGAGCTTGATTGATTGGCTCTTGGGCTGCAGTCCTCAGTGCAAAGCAATAATGTTCCTGCCTCTTGTGAGAGGGCTGGCTATGTCACCTGGGGTCAGAGCTTATCAGCCTCAGGGGCCAACATTTCAGATGAGACCAAAGTGCAGTCAATAATTTATACAGAAATTTGTGTGTAGGTTCTGGAGTAGAACAAGCTTTATTTTGAAACTGTTTGTCTGACCAAAGAAATAATTAAATCATGTCTGAAAGTCCAGTCCTCCTTTTTTTTTTTTTTTTTCCTTTTAGTGGCATGCGAAAATAGTCTCTCAGTGTTGAAATATTGGTTTCTGTCATCATGTTGGTTGTAGTTTTGATGAGGGAGGGCATGCCTATGATAATCCTTTGAGAGATGTTACATTGCCAAAATGGAAGTAGAGATTTTTAACTGATTCCTAGAATCCTAAGTTTTTGCTTACATTTTATGCAACAGTGGGCTTTGTCCAATGTCTAAATAGTTTTGTTTCTAAACCTATGAGGGTCAAAGGTTGACAGCTGTAGTGCATGAAAAAGCCAAAAGAAGCTGTAGTAGAGTCATAGATCACAGCAAGTCTGGGTAAACTAGCCAGGCTGTTATTAATAAGTGGAGAAATTGGGACAGCATGCACAAGGGACACTTAAGAGGAAAATTGTTCAACCAGTTGCTGGTGAAATAAGGGAAGCCTCACAGAAACTATACTGATCACTAGTGGGAAATTGTTTTGCTGGGAGCTTGCCTTTGCATTGCATCAGTATAGACAAACAGCTGGAATAAGACAAGTAGCTAGCTAGATGTTTTACTAGTTTATCCACTTGGGAGGTAATTTAAAACACAAGAGGAAAATCACGGTGAACTTTTCTGCAGAACTTTGACACCTATCGAAGTAGGTTAGTTGTTTTGTTCTATCCCAGCAAAATGACTGCTTTGCTTCAGTAGATGCTAACAAAAGCCCTTTTACCTTTCTTCTGCTCGGGGAGAACACTATTAGTCGCAGTTCATTAGGCTTGTTTACAAAACTGGTATCTTAAGTGTGTAACTGAAATACTCATAACTGTTTGGGGCATCTTTTTTGCCCTGAAAATACAAGAGTTTTATAATAGGAAAGACAGCACTGCCTATTTTTTTTTCAAACTAAAATAACTAGTTTGTGGGACAAGAGCTGTAGAAATTATGTAGCATTTAGCTTTGGCAATGTATAATATTTGTTTCGTGGTTTTCAAATCTAGGAGGTGGAGTTTCAAGCATAGTTTTGTTTTTGTTAATTATAGAAGCAAAAGATCTTAAAATGAGGTTACACCAAATCCTAAACTGAAGCAATTGTGTAGGAAGGAGAGCCCCAGATCTGTAAGGTTCTTGATCTGCTTTTCCTAGAGAGAGGAAAAAGTGAAATAGTGGGCCTTACCATACTAAATTGATTCCTTTTCGATGGGTGGGTGGGAAAGAGGTAGAAGAAATAGAATTCCTCGTTTACAGTTGCAGTTTTCATAGGACTCTTATATACACCCAATTCTGGACTATACACCACTTTCACCTTTATGTATTTTGCTGTGAAGTTTCATGGTGGCATATTATTGTATTAAGATTTTGATAGAGCTTATACCTACAAACATAAAAGATGTGTCCCTGCAAGTCCCACAAACTGAAAAAAAGAAGAGGTACTTGTCTCCTATTAGTTGTAGTAAGAAAATTCAAGGGAGTTCTGCAAAAGAAATCCCAAATGTTTTTATTTCCCTCTCTTTTGTCTTGGTTGTTTACTTATGCTTTTCCAAGGCTGAAGAAACTAAGTCTTCATGAAATAAGTGAAGCTTAATGCAGAGAGAGAGCTGTAAAATGAAGTTCAGTAGGTTTCAGTGTTTTCAGCCTCTGGTTTAAATTGCTATTTTAAATTACAGTGAGTGGAATAATACAGGAGTTATCATGTCTAGTAACTGCAGTTGGCCTTTGTAAAGAATGGCTTGTTAGGAAGCTTTATGATTTACTGAGGCCACAGCTGGCTGCCAGCAGAGCTACAGGAGTGTGTTCTCTCTTGGGCCTGGCAGCTAGAGATGAAAAGGATCCAAAGCTGGCATGAAAGCAAATAAATGCTTTGTCTTTAAATAAAGCATCATAATTTATAAGGGGCTCTGCTTCTCAGTCCCAGTGAGGTACAGTATGGATCAGCAGCAGCAGCAGCTCTTTGAGGTTGAGCAGAATTATCCGCCCGGCTCAACTGCAATTCTGGTATCTGCAGTCTACAGATTTGGAAGCATTTTCATAGTTTGGGGTGGGAATTGTTTCTTTATTCATGCTGTTTCTTTTCCATAAATTCTTTCTCTTCTTTCATTCCTTTATGTTTCGTTAACTACTCTATTGTTTGATAAATAATTGTATCAATGTTTGTACCTGGCAGCTCTTTATCATGATGTAGAGCACTGAGGAACTAATCACCAAAGACACCTGAAGGTTTATAGATGCATTTAGTCATCTGTTATTTGCTTGGTTTTTACTCATCAAGTAAATTGTTCCTAGAGTAGCAGAGCTCAGAGCTGGGACACAAACTTCTATTGAGACGTCCTAATATTCACATTAGGAATAGAAACAAAAATGTATGAGTTTCCTAAGAGGTTTTGAGTTTTTGGTTTGTTTTTTTTTTTTATGTATAGATACACACACACACACACACACAAATTTATACCAGCTTCCCTATTTCTGCAGCTGTTTCTCAACAGTCTGCTGATGAAAACAGTATTTCTGTGGTCTGGTGTCTGAGATGAAGAATAGAAATGAGATAGATAATTCTTAAAAGGAACTCATGAATGCTTGTCTGGGTGAGAAAAAACCGTTTTGGTTTTCCCTTTTTTTGGTCTTACTTCTCATATTAAAACAATAACGCTTTTCCCCACAATCCAGGCTTGGTTTGCTTTGCTATTTTCTTTCTTTTAAAGGAGAAAAGGTTTGGGAGAGAAGCAAGAAACTGAAGAGATCCTGTAATTAATATAAAGTGCAGGAAGCAAGTGTGACAGATTAGTTGAAAAGCCCTATGTTCTGTTGCTTATCTCAAGTGACATATGGTCCTAAATTAAAAGAAAAGGCTGTGAATTGTGGGGCTTCTATTTCTTTTGCTCTACAAGAAGTCAGAAGAGTGTCCGTGTGTTCAACAGGCTAGCAATGTAGGATCTGAAATAACACTCCTTGAGAAGCAAGTGGAAAATTCGGAGGATTACAGAACAGCATTTCCTTTTTCTAAATTTGAGACTATATGACACTTTTCAGTGTCAGGCTGTGTGAATCACAGTTACGATTACTGAAGTAAAAGAGAAAAAAATCTGCTAGAAACAAAATACTTTATTTCTGAAGTCGATTTGGTTTTCTTCAGAACACACAGATGTTAAATGATTTTCAACTTGCATTTTTAGTATCAGCTGAAATAAAGTAAGACTGGAGTTTCATTCTCAAGTTGTAGTGAAACACTGAAGTGGTTCAGTTACTCTGACCAAAGAAAAGGTAAGGTTTGCACAAAAATAAAATCATTAGTTGTACTCCAGAGGTCAGAAACCTATGGTTAGTTTATAATAATAATAATTGCACATTATCCTGTAAACACTGCAAACATGTGGTCTGTCATTCAAGAGGTGTAACAGCCATTTATCCAAGAGTTTTCCTAGTCCTGCCAAAATCTAATCACTTTGATATAAATCTGGCAGGAGAAAATTATGTGGGTCACTGTGGCTTCATAGTTTTAAAAATCACCACTCTAAGTAGCTCATATTTTAGTAGAACTATTTAGTTGTGGATTAATCAACAAGCCATTCGGGAACCAATCTGATGTACTTTCTGGGGTATTACTCTGTTTTCATTGAGTCTTTTATTGGTCTTTTAATGAGTGTGAAATTTAGCCTTTTATTTGATTAGCTCTCCATTTGCATTTAGATCTTGTTCATTGGTTGTTCGTTAAGCAGACAGTCTTTAGGAGAAATGTACACTGAAAAAAAATTATAATGTCATTGTTATTGTAATTAGTAAGGGACATGAGCTCTTTGATTAGATGCTGCCTTGTTTTCCAGAGCCAACCTTTCTCCAGCATTTCAGTCCTAGCTTTGCCCAGAGTAACTACAATTTCAGCTTACCCTCAGCAATATGTCTCTCTAACATGCTGGGGTTTTTTATACTAAAGCTGGAAAAGGGTAATGTTGCTAGGAAGGCAAGAAAAAGAAATGAAACCAGAGCTTCTTTTAGCTGACCATTCAGCTGAATATTGACCAGCTGTCTTCATGAGAAAGAAATAGATGGTGGTGAATAAGCTAGACTCTAGTTTTCCAAGAAGTTCAATGATTTTCCCAAATCAATACAGCCCATCAGGCTTCAGAACAAAGGCTGCAGGAGACATGACAGTGATGAAAGTGGCTTGTGTTCTTTTGTGTTTTAAGCACATGGGATCATGAGGAAACAGGATTTCTTCAGTTATTTCAGTGTTTATTCTTTATCTGCATTGGGGTAAAGCATAGCTTGCTATGCTTTCATAAAATACAAGAGTAACACCACAGCTACGGTGGTGTTAATACCAGCAGTGTTTGATTATGCTTCTTTTCCTTAATCCTATCCAATCTCCTCATCTTTTTTGCTGTACAGTATTTGTTCAGATAAAGTCCAGTGCTCAGGATGACTAATTGCAGATCTGTGCTCCAGATGGTTTGATTACAGGATGTGGTTAGAGTGACTTTTCAAACATTCACCATAGCAGTAAGGCTCTTCAAAAAAAAAAAAAAAAGCCCCCCAAAACCACATTAACAAAAAAAACTAAAAAAAACCCTTCACTAGTCTTGCATTTCCAGGCCACCTGACAATCATTACATTCTCAGGCTTGCTGATGTTGATGCCTGTTATATGTGCACCTGCTGTAGCTGTAGTTAAGTTCTTGTGCCATGCTAGACCAAGAGTGTGATTAAAGCAGTAAATAAACTGTATGTCTACCAGATCAGCATTCAGTGTAGAAGACTTGGTTTCATACACAGAATGTTTACTGTTATTTTTAGAGTACTTTCTTGATGGAAGTAATCAGTGAGAAATAAGCCATTTGCACTGCAAGTCGAATATAAACATTGTTCTGTGTTTTTTATGCCTGGATAAATTCCAGGTGTATATGTGGATCTGGGATTGATGATGATGTGGTGGATATGATGGTTGTGAGGCAAACAAGTCATAAGGCTTTTACTAAACTGATGGCAACGGAAAAGCTTGAGATAATCCCTAAGAATGTATATTTTCATCTTGCTGATTTTTGCACTTCCTGTACATTAGTTATTATTAGAAAGTGATGTCAAGTGTAGGACTAAGAAAATTGCAATGCCAGATGTAGAATAAAATATTGTTTAATCCATGGTGGTGGTGTACTCACTGGTGACAGATATGCCATGGTTTGGCTATCCCAGGCGTGTCTGTATTATTTGTACTTGGCAACGTCGGGACAAAAGGCAAATAGAATTTGACTTGCAAATTTGTGGATTCACTAATCACAAAGATTTGAGGAATTGATTTTGCTGTAATCATCAAGTGATGATGTCATGCCTTCTCAGTACTGAGAATTGCCTCTCAGCCTTAAAGAACTATTATGCCACAGAGAATGTGTCATATGAACTTTTAAATAAGTAATCTTAAAAAAAAATACTTCAAAGCAGAGTATACTTTAGATATCTTCTCTGGCATGAGCAAAAGTTGTCTTAAAATGATACTCAGAATAGTAAAGACAGTATGCAGAATGGTTAATTTTGGAATTTTGAGCACAGAAGACTCCACTTATGTTTAAACATAAGTGACTTACGTGATTTTTAAAATACATATGAATTTTAAACATACATGACTTTTTAAACATACATGAATTTGATGGCTGAAAAGCAGACATGATTTCTAGTTTTGAAAGATCATTTAAATATTCTTCAACAAATCAATTACAGAAGTATTCAGAAAAATTTTGTGCAGATCTGCTTTCTCCAAAATTTTGCAGATACTTTTAGTGAGATTCTCTGGCTAAGAGTGAACAGCTTCTTTTACAAAAACGAAGGCGTACCCATTCACCCATTCAGATAACTGGTCTTCTGAGTTCTCTGGGAAAACAATCAACTTGAACTAAAATAGGATTTTGTAACATTTGCTCTGAACTGGAAAAAAAAGAAAGCAGCCTCTGGTGTGAACACCGTCAGGCTTTCCAGTCTGATTAATTGAGTAAGGTCTACTTATATTGGATTTTCAACACGTTTCTTTTTTAAAGACAGGATTTTCAAAAACTGGAGCCTGCATTTAAGATAGTAATGTGATAATTTGATTCCTGACCACGTGATCTCATTTTCAGTCTTGAATACAAAGCCTAAAAATTGTTGGCTTAAGATCATTGCAGAAAACAGAATCAAGAGAACAAAGGGATTAGAATCTGTTTTATACTAGATTCTTCAGTCTTTTTTTGTTCTTTAGATGAAGGAACATCTGCAAGAGTAGATCCTTACAAGCTTAAGGTGGCTGCTAGAAGTGCAGTGCCAGAGTAGTCAACATGAATGGTAGCCTTGCTTGTGATTTTGATGTCTTTACGTCAAAATAGCACATATGCATTTTGTTAGCAAAAGGTTTAGTTAGTTCATTTCTGATTTGTGATGACATATTTCACTCTATGAATACAGTTAACAGTAAATAGCAAATTTTATGTCTGATCTTTGTCATGCAATTGCTGAGAAGGAGGAAGAGGGGACAGGAAAGGGAACAGATACATCACATCCACAGAACTCATAAAAAGTGCTTCCTTCTTTGGGTTTCTGAAATTATTTTATTACAGATTGCTTTTGTGACATGTGACCTTTCATACCATAATAAAATCCATACACATTGTCACAGCTGTTTTGTACATTTTATGTATCAGAAGTGCTTATGTAAAATGGTTTTGTGCTCCTCTAGGCATGTGCTAGATTTTTCCTGTCTGGAAAATTTTTTGCCATAAACATTGTGGTTATAAATATGATGAGTTAAGAAAAAAAGCTTATAATGGTACATGCACTGTGAAGGAAAACAGCAAAATACAGAATCTTTTCTTGCTCCTAATAGGCTAATCTTTGATATAAAGGAGGGGCTGCTATCAACAGTGGTGGGCACCATGTATCATACTGTGTTTACCATTGTCATACATTAATGCTCTTGGGTATGTTCCTCCCTTGGCTGATAATGTATTTTGGCAGAAAAGGTACAGTAGGTGAACATGACTCCATTTTCTTGTGTTATCCCACATATAAAACAATCACTGCTTACTGTGTCTACTCCTTAATGATAACAAGTAGCATGGGTAGTAACTTTGGACTTTTAATTTTCTTACTCTTGATTGCTTTAATTATATGACGCTAGATACTGGGGAAGATATTGCTAATTTCAGATACACTGTAACTGTGAATAGATACATACTTTGCAAATTAAATGATAAACCAAGTTAATCAAGAAGTTCACGCCCTCATTTGGGGAGATAAGTTTGTTGCGTCCAACTCTTGTGAACTGTCCTGTAGTAATTGGCCAAAGCCTTTGAGTTGACACCCTTACTTGGTCAAAGAAGCATTTACATGTAGTCTAAATATATTCACTGTTGTTTCATCCAGCTTCACAAGAACAGGATTAGATATTTATCTAGGTTTCCTCCTGAACTGGAATCTTAAAATGTACCCTCAGGTACACTGTATTAGAAGTATCTGATTTTTTTTTTTTTTTTTTTTTGCATCCTTCAGTAATAAGTATTTTTAAAAGTTTAGCCTTTGGGTCTTTTTTAAGGGGAAAATACATATCTGTATTCAGACAATATGAAACTTCTGGGTTCCTCAGAATCATTGAATTTTCTCTTGCTCAGGCAATGCTAAATAGATTATTGTTACATGCTGTGTAGTCTAATGTATAGTGTAATATGAGAGGAAGTCTAATTACAGGGCCCGATGACTTGACATAGCTCCAGTGAGGATTGATCCTGTATGTGATATATTACTTCACAAGATGGAGGAGATATGTGGGCTTCTATGCCCCAGGACACACATGCACAAAGAGAGGAGCTGGCACAACCTAGAGAAGGGTTAGTGCATCTGTGACTGCGTATGCAGTGTACTCAGAGGCAGTACTTGGAGATGAGGTGAAGACTGCTCTAGTAACATTGGTGTACTGTCTCTGAGGCAGAGCAGTCTCAGCAGAGATTCTTGTTTGGAGCTTGAACTCTGTGCTGGGACAAATAGTACACCCTGACTTGGTGCAGCAAGAATAATCCTTTCTCCTCAGGACTACATAGTGTGGATTACCACCTCAGTTATCTCCATTTTCATTTTCCAGTGCTTTGGTCCAATAAGCCTCCACCAGCTGCATGTTCTGTTAGATCAGTCTTACCTTCCATGTTACTTATATTCTCTTAACCCATTTCTATGATAATCTTAGAAGAGTAAATGAGCTACCTTCACTGTCACTTCTGTGGAACCTTACTTATGCCTGAGCAACGTGCTGTCCAATAGGGAAAGGAAATTTACTCCTTCCCACTCTAACACAGCATAGAGATTAATGTTCTCTCCTACTTACATGGGACCTTTTCTAAGACTAACAGACTTAATGAGATGCTAAGTATAACTGACTTTAAGTGAGAAACTTGCTTGTGTTTGCTTTTAAAATACTGACTTTCTTACACTAGAAGGTCATTTGAATGTCTGCTAGGAATTACTGAAATATGTATTGATTTCAGAGGCTTTTATTGTTATCCCTATTCTATGCTTCTACTTTGTCCTCTTTTCTGTCAATAGGTAAATGACTATCCCTAGGTCTGGTATATAAATTAATAAATGAATAAAATGCACATAGAGACTGATGAGGCTACAAATATCAGGGAAGATAGATGCTTAGGTCAAAATGATCCTTTATTAAAAAAAAAATCCCACACCCAAAAAATCCCCAAACTCACCCCCCCCCCCCAAAAGTAA
>JAYRBT010000093.1:17353904-17368209 GCA_036023395.1 Myiotriccus ornatus
GAACCTGTTTGTATTTAAAAATACCCATTCTTCATCTTTCACAGTAAACTCTATGTGCATGCCCGAATTGGAAGACAAAAATGCAAAATTCATAGAAATAAACAAAAATATTTAAACACAGAAAGGATGAAACGCTTGCAAATAGAGTGCTTTGTCTGCTCCAGTACTCCCTGCCCCCCCCCCAAAAGTAACAGAAAGGATAACGGTGAACTACAGGAGAAAAATAAATGGCACAGATAATTCTCTGGTAATATGCTGTGGGATGTCAGAAAGCCCTCCTTGCTTTGTCCCTTTAGGAGAATGGACAAACACTGGTACGTGGACAGGAGGGAGCAACGGTGCTGCTGCAGGGAGATAGGCTGCATGACATAATAGAATTTAACAGTGGAAAATACCCATGGTTTTCTCTTGGAGCTTTACAGAGTCACAGATGACAAGCTGTTACAGTGGAAGGAGGTCATCAAGGTTACTAGAGAAACATCTTTTTAATCTCCTTTCTCTAGTGTGCGAGTGGCAGGTGGGAACATAGCTTGGAGGTGCTTATTGCAAGAAACACCATTTCCACGAACAGGTATTTCCCCTGTGGATGTGCTGAGGTGTTCTCCTCCTCATCCTCCCAAGCCCCCAGCACCCCAGGCTGCCTCCATGCCTGTGGAGGGGGTGAGGCTAAAGCACCATGGGTGTCTCTGCAGGCTGCCTAGTTTATGTGGGTTCTCAAAATACAGCATGGCATTTAAACCCTGGTAACAGAATCACGGGATCAGTTCGGTTGGGAAAGACCTCTGAGATCATCGAGTCCACCCTATGACCGAACAGCACCATGTCAACTACATTAGGGTACCAAGTGCTGTGTCCTGTCTTTCCTTAAACACCTCCAGGGATGGTGACCCCATCATGATCCTTCTTTGGGGCAGGTATTCAAGTTCTGGCTCTGACTCTGGCTGGAAGCGCTCTTTATCTTTCTTTCTTCAGACCAAGTTGCCCCAGCATAGAAGAGTCCAGTCACATAATCTTAATGGCAATGAAAAACCATATGGGGGATAAATTTCAAATCTGTTATAGAGGCTTTTCGAGGAAATCCCTTCTTCCCTGGTACCTCTGCTAACAACACTTAAAATACTTCCCTGCTGCTAAAAGACCCCCAAGGAAACAAGCGGCTGGTTGCGTGTTAACTTCACCTTGGTGCTGCAGAGAGGGATGGTTTTACTGCAAAATTAGAAACTGCTCTGGTAAGACAAAGCAAAAAGACAGGCTGGAAACATTCTGGCACAGTGCCATCATCATATCTGTTACAGAAACACTGCAGATAGAATAAGGGAAGTGTGGAGGAAACACACTGTGTGTCACAAGGCTGGCAGCTGCGAGCTGGTGTCTTCATGCCTCTCATAAATTTGGAACATTTTGTATTGTGCCTTTCTTTGCTAGGTAAAATGTATTTTTTTATTTCAGTGTGTGTTCCAGTGAGAAGAGATGTCTGGTTCAATAATATTATCTTTTATTTATCTGTGGCAGTTAATGAATTAAAGGGGTCATTATGCTGGCTAGTCCATAAACATGATGGTAAATTATGTGAAGAAGCATTTGAGGACAACCTGAAAACATTTGAATGACATCCCCCACATTTATTTTCTTGTTACTTATTGGATCCATACCATTCACACATTTTATAGGGATAATTCAAATAAACCAAAATTAAAATTCTGCTTTAGGTGAGCAGACAAATTTGCATTTAATAAGAGTCAAAAGTGGAAAAGCAATTAAATTACAGTATGTTTTTAAAGGATCCCTCTTTCTATGTATATATATTGCAATTACTCTTAGCTGTCCCTTGCTTTCCACGGAAGAAAAGACAAGGCAAAGAATACATGTTTTCAACTATATCTACTGAAAGAAACCTGCAGTGCATATGTGTGTGTGTTTGTGTGTTTGGATATGTACAATTTCAAATAAATAGAAGCATCATTATCATATTGTTCAAAGCAAAGCAGATTCTTCTCAGTCACCTACTGATTTAAACACTGTTAACTGGTGCTTAGTTTATGCTGGCAGGCTGCCAAGCGAAAGCAATTATGTGCAATAATAGCAAAATTAAGAGGTGAGCGTTGCTGTTTTACAGCAGGACATGGCAAAACCCATTTCCTTCTGTCAGCTGTATCTTGATTACACACACAGTCACACAGGCACGCTCTCTTACACACATACATGTGTGTGCACACTCTTGTTCTTTTTGTTTGCTGTCTTTCCTGTGGGTTTTAACTTGAGGTCACTGAAACCAGAAAAGAGGAAAAGTATATACTACAGTGTTTGAAAGGAAAAGAGTAAAGGTCTCACTTTGTGAGGAAGGGGAAAAAAACCAAACCAAACCAAAAACAAACGAACAAACAAACCCCTAAAAAGGCAAAACAAAAAGCCTACCCTGATTATTGTTCTAAGTGTGATAATACTTTCTTTTGCTCCCACTGGCAGGTGTCCTAGTGGTAAATGTTACATGGAGGAACAAGACTTACGTGGGAACACTGCTGGACTGCACAAAGCATGACTGGGCCCCTCCTAGGTAGGCAAACATTATGATTCTGTTTTTTCTCTGCTGTATTTTAACCGGTAGTCTCGGTCAAGAGACTGTACAGAGATTATAAAACACAACTGGTTATAATTGAAAACATGCACCAGTGAAACGAGTAGTTCTCTGTTCCCCATTGAAATGTGGGGTGGGAACTCTTTTTTATTTTTCTTTTGTATTTTTGAGAGGGAAGGGGAAATAAAGGGGACTGAGTGAGATGGCAAGTACTTAAAAAATGCATTTCTGTAAGTTTTGAAAATTTTTCGCTCCATTGTTGTAATTAGTTGGACGTGTCCTTACCATTTTTGTCCTTTTTTAATTACTTTCCTTTTGAGACTCTAGTATTCTCATTTATCAGAAGGACTTTGTTCCTTCAATATGTATGAAGGTTCTGTTATGGGAAGCGGTAATGTTTTTTATTTTTTTGGTTCGTGATTCCTGCTGATGAAATCTCATGTTCGTACAGGTTTTGTGAATCACCAACAAGTGACCTGGAAATGCGTGGAGGACGGGGCAGGGGAAAGCGGGCAAGGTCCGCTGCAGCTGCCACTGTACCTGGTAATGATGCAAGTTTTGCAGAGTCCAGAGGGCTTCAGAATAAGAATCGAGGTGGTGCCAATGGGAAGGGGAGGAGGGGCAGCCTTAACTCAAGTGGGCGCAGAACACCCCCCAACTGCGCCATGGATGAAGTAAAAGCCAGCCCCTCTTCAACGAACAAGAGGAAAACTAAGCCTCCTATGGAGCTAGATTTAAACTCCAGCTCGGAGGACAATAAATCCGGAAAACGTGTTCGTACTAACTCTAGAAGCACTCCCACCACCCCACAGGGGAAACCTGATGCTAGTTTTTTGGACCAAGGCTGCTCTTCTCCAGTGCTGATTGACTGTCCTCACCCCAACTGCAACAAAAAGTACAAGCACATTAATGGATTACGTTATCATCAGGCTCATGCACATTTAGACCCAGAAAACAAACTGGAGTTTGAGCCTGACAGTGAAGACAAAATTTCAGACTGTGAGGAAGCACTGAGTAATGTGGCACTTGAATGCAGTGAGCAAAGCACAAATTTGCCAGGCTTTGATCCACTAAAAGCACCAACATCTCCTTCCTCCGTTGCTACCCCAGGGACCCCCAAGGGAAAGAGGGAACTGACCAGCAATGGCCCTGGTTCAGTTATCAGTTCCAAAACTGGAAAGAATTCTGGCAAAAAGAAGGGTCTGAACAGTGAACTGAACAGCCTTCCAGTAATTTCTAATATGGCAGCCACACTGGATAATTCCTCAGTAGCAGATGGCAATTTGCAAACTGAAATGCCGAAATTGGAGGCTGAAGGCTTAATTGACAAGAAGAGTTTGGGTGATAAAGGCAAGAAATCGAACAATTGCAAAGTGGATAAAAACCTTTCTAAACTGAAAACAGCCATGCCCATTGCCCCAGCGCCAGCACCAACTCCTCCCCAATTAATAGCTATACCTACTACAGCCTTTACAACCACCACTACAGGGACAATACCAGGACTGCCCTCTCTAACAACTACTATTGTTCAGGCTACACCAAAGAGCCCTCCACTGAAACCTATTCAACCAAAGCCCACAATTATGGGAGAGCCAAGCACTGTAAACCCAGCTCTCACATCACTCAAAGACAAAAAGAAAAAGGAGAAGCGAAAGCTGAAGGACAAAGAAAGCAAGGAGACGGGCAGCCCCAAGATGGATTCTAAGCTGGGAAAGCTGGAGGATTCAAAAGGGTCTGGGAAAGACTTATCTGGACATTTTTTAAAGGACCATCTCAACAAGAATGAAGTGCTAGCTAATGGACTGTCAGAGTCTCAAGAGAGCAGGATGGCAAGTATTAAGGCTGAAGCTGATAAAGTTTACACTTTCACAGACAATGCGCCCAGCCCTTCCATAGGGAGTGCCTCCAGGATGGAATGCAGCACTTTGGTGAATGGACAATCTGCCATGGCGCCACTGCACGTGTTGACACAAAACGGCGCAGATAGCACGGCTGCCAAAACCAACAGCCCTGCTTACTCAGATATTTCTGATGCAGCTGATGATGGTGGCTCTGACAGCAGGTCAGAGGGCATGAGGTCAAAGGCCAGCTCTCCGTCAGATATTATTTCTAATAAAGATGGTGTTGTAAAAGGACATTCTTCAACCACAGCACAATCGGCTCAAGCAAAAGACTCTCATTCTCCCTATTACCATGGCTATGATCCTTATTATTCCCCAAGTTACTTGCACTCTGGACAGGTCAGTGCCCCAGCAGCTGGGAACAGCAGTACCCCACAGACACTGAAGATCAAAAAAGAGGCTGAGGAAGAGGCTGAAAAGAAAGAGAAGGCAGAAGCATCAGATGCCAAGAAAAGCGAAAGCACTTCCTCTAATTTGCAGCCGCCGCAACACCAGTCAGTAATAACACAAAGGCACCCTGCACTTGCTCAGTCACTTTATTATGGACAGTATGCCTATGGGCTCTATATGGACCAAAAGTCCTTAATGGCCTCTAACCCTGCTTACAGGCAGCAGTATGAAAAATACTATGAGGACCAGAGACTAGCAGAACAGAAAATGGCACAAACTGGGAGGGACTGTGAAAGAAAGAATGACCCCCCCTTGAAGGAGATTGGGAAGGACGAAAACAAGCAGAAGAATATTCCATCTGCCACTATTTCAAAGGCCCCTTCAACTCCGGAGTCCAGCAAAAATAACGCAAAAATAGGGTCATCAATTCCTAACAAAGGTGAGGAGACAAGCAAATCACAGATCCTTTCCAATCACCAGCAGCAGCTTCAGTCGGAGAGTTTCAAAGCAAAACAAATGGAAAACCACCAGCTTATAAAGGAGGCAGTGGAGATGAAATCTGTTATGGACTCCATGAAGCAAACAGGAGTAGATCCAACCACAAGATTTAAACAGGTGAGATCACAGGAAGTGGAACAAGAGAGTCTTGATTTATATTTAAGTCATGTGAGATTTTCCCTGTGGTTCTGATATGTTCTTCTACCTCTGCAGCCAAACAAGCTCCACCATCCTTTTTTTATGCTGGATAGTATTGTAGTCTGTGAATAGACCAATAGACCTTCCAGTTGATCTGCTTGAAAAAAATAAAAAAATAAATTAAAAATTCTAATAAGATGGTGACAGAACCCAGGCTTAAGACCTGAATAGACTATTTTAAATTATATTCATGAATAAAATAGAATTAGATTTCTCTTTTAGATGTAAATTGTAAGCATTTTGCTTAGTTGAGAAATTTCAAACAAAATAAGCACCTTTCGTTGGGAGAGGACTTAAAGTAGATTTGAAACTGGGTTTGAAGTGTTTTTTTTTTTTGTTAAAAGACAGTTGGCATTTACTAAAGATGGGTGAGCTGGTTCTTTGAAGAGCTGGCTTGAAGCATAGCTCTTTATCTTAACCCAAGGTGACCTTTTTGAAGGAGTTAAGTTCCCCTTCTCTCCTCAACCAACCTCAAGCCCCTACAGACCTACACAATGGATGAAATCCTCTCTCCATTGAAGTCAGTGATAGTTTTGCCATTGACTTCAGTGGAACTAGAATTTTATCCAGTGGCTTCATGCTGACCTTCCTAGATGTCTTCATTTGAGGCAATGTGGCTGTCTTTGTGCATTGAACTGGAGCCTCAACGCTTGATGCTTTCATGTTCTGGTGTATGGTACATTCCAAACTTCACCCTTACAGACAGTTTTCAGGATACAGTGGTGTCAGGGGAGTGGGAGTTAGCCCTAGGCAGGAGAAGATTTCTGCCGATTCAAATGAGTATTTGAACTAGACTGTCCAAGCCTCTAGTTGTGTGCTTATATTTCTGTGGCATGTGCCATAAATATCTGTCAGCTGGACAAAATGTTTACAGTTAGCTGTTGCATATTCTGTGTTAGAAAAAAGAACTTTTCCTGTTACTTCTCAGTACTGATTTGGTGTGGTGTTTCAAAGAAATCACATACCTATGATATGTTTGTAAATTGGTCTGTGTAATATAATGTGTAAAAAGGTATTTACAGTGCCCACTACATGCACTTTAAACCATGTGGTCCTAATCCTATAGATACTTACCCATGTGTACTTTTACTAACTTGAAATAAGACTGTCAGCTGAAGAAGTCTTCCTTAATGTCTGACTTCCACTGATTCCCAACTGGGAGACAGCATCTTTTCAGATAGATCAGTTTTTCATTTGCAGGTATTCTAAGTGCTCTAGCATATCATTAGCCAGTTTTAATTTTGTGGTTCACAGATATTTTTTGCTCTCTAGTGGGAAAATATCTCTGTGGGCTTTAATTAAAATGTTCTATGAATAGCATGGTCTCAGAACTTTGTTACAATGCATATGTATTTCATGATTAAACTAGTTAAAGGCATGAAGAAGGATATAAGATGAAGCAATTTAATTAAATTTTGATAATAGTCTATTGCTCCTTCATGGGAATATTGGTTTGACTTTGAGCTCAAGGCACTCTGTAGCAAGCAAACCTCTCTTCTATGTAATATAGGTATGGTATTAAAACAGCTATTAAAAATACATTAACTGAAGTATGGGAAATATCAATAATGAACTTATTTTAACATCTAAGTTCAGAACGATCTTTTTCTTCTCTGTATTAGGATCCAGATTCACGAACATGGCATCATTATGTCTATCAGCCCAAATACCTTGATCAGCAAAAATCAGAAGAACTTGATCGTGAGAAAAAGTTAAAAGAAGACAGCCCTAGAAAAACACCTAACAAGGAAAGTTCCCTGCCTAACCTTCCTGTCTCATTAGCAAGCATTAAAGAGGAGCCTAAAGAGGTCAAGCGTTCTGATTCTCAATCAGTGGATGAGAGCAAGATAAAAAACGATGATCAAAAGACTCCTGTAAATTGGAAGGACTCTCGGGGTGCTAGAGTAGCAGTTTCCTCACCAATGAGTCAGCATCAGTCATATATCCAGTACTTGCATGCTTATCCGTATCCACAGATGTACGATCCCAACCATCCAGCATATCGCGCAGTCTCTCCTGTCCTAATGCACAGCTATCCTGGTATGTATTCTGAAATTTGCCTTGCACCAATAGTTCCAATTTGCACCTTCAGGTTGCAGTAAAGCCTACATTTTAATATTTCTTTTAGTAGCTAGGGTAAATTAGAAGCTTCATGCGTGGCGTTGTGTTGCTTGTGCTTCTACCAGGGAAAGTTCTGTAAATGGAACTGATTTAATACGAGATGGTCCTTTTATGAACTCTCACAGTTCCCAGCTACAGGTTTCTCAACCCTTGACAGTCTGCTATTGCTGTTAGACTGACAGATAGTTTATTGCCTATAAAAATATTCCAAGCCCTTACTGTCAGAAACGTTATAGTTACTATTCCTTTCACTTAAAGAGGACGCATAAATGTCTGAAATGGCTATCAACTGAACCCTCTTTATAACCTCCATTCATCAGGGTAAATTAGGTGATAAAAATGAAGAGCAAAGATGCCATTTGATAGTCATGTGATCTACTTTTGCTGTTATGCTCTGTTCTGACGTTCCCTCCTCCTACATTGATATAACCAAAATATAAAAACAGTAGCTTGATGTGGTATTTATTGTTTACCTGCAGGAGCCTATCTCTCTCCAGGATTTCATTATCCAGTTTATGGGAAGATGTCGGGGAGAGAAGAGACAGAGAAGGTCAATACCAGCCCAAGCATCAATGCAAAAGCAACCACTGAGTCCAAAGCACTGGATTTGCTCCAGCAGCATGCCAACCAGTATCGCAGCAAGTCACCTGTTGTAAGCTTCCTCTCTTGTTACTGAAAAGGGTTACATACAGGCAGGAGTAGAGAAAGAACATCACTTTAAGAAGCACACAGTCTGGCATCAAGCTGTGAATGCATGATTCTTCTTTGTAGCACTGCTTAAAATAAATGCAATTTATGGTCAGGATACTTCTGTGGCACAGACTGGGAGTGACACGTAACACAGTTCTGTGCTCAGAATCTTCCTATCTTGAATATATTCATACAGAAACACAGATTCAGAGGTGCCTCCTGGAGCATAGTCTATTGGTTAAACAGAAAGCTCCTGTTTGGAAACAGATAATGAAATGAGCAGTTGGGCTATGGGATTTGGTAATATCCCGTCCTTGTATTTGCCAAGAATCGGCATCTACCAAAGAGCAGATTAACAGCCCCCATTTCGGAAGATTTACATATTGGAACAAATACTGGTATTTCACTTTCAGATAAGTTGGTGCTAGTTTTAATTGTGAGCAAGTCACTGACTGTAATTATAATTTTTAAAAGGTTTTCTGACTATTCAGTCAGGCTTGATCCCCAGAGTGCTTTAGAGGCTTGAGGATTCATTTACATCAGCTTTCAGCAGCTCAGCTAGGTTGTCCAGGCATTGGCAAGCTAGCCAACCTTCAGGGAAAAACTAGAAGTCACTGTGGTGGCTTCAAGCTGGAGTATGTTGCCTCAAAATCTCTGTGCCTTGGAAATCTTCCATTAGCTAGAAAGACTAGCTTTATAATAGAATCAAGTGCAAATAATCAGTAGAGAGAATTCTTCAGAAAAAAGTAGCTTTCTGATTTGTATTCAAAACGTTGTTGACAGGTAGTGGCAAGTGTGGTTTTCTTGTGATTTCATCCCTTCTAAAATTCCCACATCAGTTTCCTTTCAATTTCTATTACTAGCCTGTGGAAAAATCAGCAGCTGAGCGTGAACGGGAAGCGGAAAGGGAGAGAGACCGCCATTCTCCTTTTAGCCAGCGGCATCTCCATACGCACCACCATACACATGTTGGAATGGGTTACCCCCTCATACCTGGACAATATGACCCATTTCAAGGTGAGCAGAAAATTTCCAGTGGTGGGATTAGCTTGTTTGTAGGATTGTTGCTTTGACACTGGAAATCATTCCTACGTGAAGCATTTTGAATAGAGACCCCACTGTTAAATCAGAAGGGCTTTACATTCAGGAAGAAGGCTTGAAAATTCACAGCGTGTACTAAGCTATATTAATAGCTTCATGCCTGAGAAATACCAGCGTTTGTTTCCAAAACTAGGTGTCAGAGCATTATTAAAGATGTACCAGTTAGGCTGTCATTCACGTGAATGTTTTGATTCCTCCTGAAAACTGACATTAACTGACTGAAAGGCAGTAAAAAATCCAAACCAAACAACCTCCTTTTTGTATAATTAGGGTTGTGTAAGCAATGGAGAAAGTGTAGCAAAGACAAAAGCTTTTTATACTGAACATATTTTATGTACAAGGCATTGCAGTCACAAGGGTTTGCGCTTGTTATAATTTGACCGTCTGAAAGAGGACTCTTTGTATTTTGGCAAATGCCATGCACAAAGTTGCAGTCAGGGAAAAAGCACAGTAAGATGCAATTTATTCTCCCTAGGTTTTACACCAGTCTTTGAATGTTTTTTCTCTAACTGTGAACTCTGGCTGAATGAAAAAGAGATTTCCTCCCATGCAGCAAAATATGTGCTACCACAATCGGTGGCTAAATGGCATTATTTCATTACGTTCAATTGGTGCCTCAGCACTTATTTTTCCTGTGTAAAAGTCTTGACATTTCTCAGTTTGATTCAGTGATTCCATGTACCTTTTGGGATGCATTATGCTTGTTCACTAGCAAAACTGTAAAAATTGTTAGTTATTATGAAAGTATTGTATTCTGAGCAGCTGGCATGTTGTTTCTGGAATTCACTGTTTCTTTTGATTCTTCTTGTTTCCTGGTACCTATAATTTCTACTGAGCTTCCTATTCAGGAACTCATACAAACCACTTAGCATCATGCAGTTGCAGTATTTGGAAAGGAATGCAGTATAAGTAGAAATGCTGTAATTTCTTGTAAAATATCTATCAAGGACAATTCAGTTTATTATATGAAGGTATCTTAATCACAACGGACAGACAATGTTGCCTGGAATATTTGCCATTTATACAGTGTTAAGCCCCACTATTTTCTGGCCATTTGCCTTAGAGATGCTTCCTACCACTTCTCTGAGCACAAAAATCCATTAAAGGCAGACTTACATCAACATTCCTTTGTTTCTTTCCCTCAGGGTTGACCTCTGCTGCCCTTGTTGCCACTCAGCAGGTAGCTGCACAGGCATCTGCATCTGGTATGTTTCCTGCACAAAGAAGGTAAATAGCCAGTAAATTATATATCATAACATTGAAAGGAGAAAGCAAATCATAGATTTTTTGGCCTGATGGTCTGCAGTTCGTTATATGACACAGTTTTTAAGGTTGAGGAAAAACTTAGTATTTTGGGTAATTGCAGTTTTGTTCTCTTTAAGGTGACATTTTGTCCTTGATTGTGTCCTTTAACTGTAACATAGATCATTAGGAAAGAATTAGTAGTCTGTCTTCTGATATTTTCCATAGAGAATCCTGTAAGGGTTTGTATGAAGATAAAACAAGTGATTATGAAATATAATATAATAATAAGATTTAAGATAATAATAAGATCCAAATTTTTGTAACATAATCTTAAACTTAATATTCAACTAGTTCTATTTATGATCAGGAAGACTTAGGATTTTATCTATTCTGCAGCTTTGCCTCGCTTGCTGATTTTGCTTTCAGAGAGGTTTGCTTGGGAGCCCGTTAGAGATGACTCTTATTTAAGTTATTTCCACACATTTGCTGCTCGGTTATTTTCTAGGTTTTCAGTAGAATTTACTCTTCAGTTATCATCCTTACTCTTCAAGAGACAAGAGACTCACCTGTATTATAATGATCTCATCTCAAGTGAAAAACCCAAAGCATCTTTAAAATTAGGGTTTTGTTCATCGCTGCCATGTTAAGCCTCAGAGTTCAGTGTATTAAATAGTGCTGAAAATTCTGTGGTTATGGATTTTTTTCTGAAAGCTAACTCTGAAAACAAGCAATGGTGAAAGGCTCTTAGCTGGAATTATTTGAGTAAGAAAGGTTTGTAGCCCTTAAAGAGCTGATGGATAATAGGACATCAGAATCCATAAGATAAATGCCAGCACGGGTTACTTCTCAGTATGTTGTTCCTGGCAGGGGAGGGATTAGAACATGGCTTGCCATCTTTTCTGCTTGAGTTTTAGAATACTAGTACAGATTTCATTTCATGATGTATCCAAAGAGCAGAAAAAAAGTATGAAGAAGGACTGCTGCTTACTAAAACATTCTTCTTTCTCTTTTCAGAGAATGATGAATTTGGGGATGAACATTGTCATGTGACTGGATCACATGAGGAAGCGCTTTATTACAGACATCAGTTCCATGGTGTTAATTTGAAATGCCTTAATGGCAGGCAAAAACCAGTCATTTCATTTTTGTAAATTGCAGATTTTATCACAGAGTAACAAATGTTGCTGTAATTAGACTTCTGTTTTTATATATATATATATGCGTATATATATATATACATATATATATAAAAATATATATATATTCTTTACTTTTTTTGTATCAGTACCAAGGCTCGCACACAGGGTCTGCTGCTAAGTTGCGAACCACACAGTAAATGGAGATATGTACTTGTCACGTTTAGAAAGCGTTAACCGCAAAAGGCTGTTTGTTTCTTTCCTTCTTCCTTTTCTTTTTATTTTTTCTTTTTTTCTTTCCAATTGTAAATAAATAATGTTATGTATCAGTGTGCCTGAACCTTGCATACCCTTCTGATATTTCCCACGAGCTCTCAGAGAGGCTAACTGTGATGACACTTTGGTACAATGTAGATGTCTATTTGGTGGTTCCTATTAAGATGCATCAGTGTAAAATGTTACTGTATTCACTGTTTCATTGTAATTGTGTATTGTGAAAAATATACCTTTGGAAGGCATGGGGATTCTAGTACCACAAAAACTGTGTTGTATATAATGTATAGATTTTAAATGGAGATAATGAGCATCTGTGAATAATGAAATGTCTTTTTTGATAATCTTGAATGGCAGATAACCTAATAGCCTGCATACAAGAAGACATCTGTGATTGTTCTATTACTTGAATAGTCCTGCAGTCTTTTTTTTAATGTTTACAATTACCCAGATTTAGAGGAGAGACTTTAATGCCATTACCTGTTTACTTGTTTTATGCTGTAATCTAGTTTATTTTATGTATAACGTATATTGAATGCTTTCATTTTTTTACTTGCCTTAAATAATTCGGCAATCAGAATAAAGAAAAAAAGTTGTTGTTTTTTTTTTTTTATTTCTGGGTGTCTATGGGCCGCTTTAAAATATGTGTCATAGCTGTAGATTGCAGAGGCTGCAGCAATGACACAGCTACAGGTTGTGCTCCTGCTGGGCCTGTGCCATTGTCCTCTCCCAGCAGGAGATGCAGAGCCCAGGCCAGATGGCCGTGGACCTCTTTCAGTTGACCCTGATATGTTCAGAAAAAGACCCATAGTAACACTTTCGATGGTGTTAGTGGAACTGAAGTCTCTAATACCTGTTTTAAAGCAGCTCTGTATGCTATAAATTATAGGCAAATTTTTCCTGTTATGTCTGTATTGTCCCCCTTCCCCCAGTTTGAATAGATGCCTAAAAGCAGAGGAACTGTCAATTAAAAAACAAAAAAAAAATCCTTTGCTGTGCTTAATCTGCATTACCACAAAATAATTATATTGTTTTGTTACTGTGTGGTTAACACAGCACATAGTAATATGAAATCACTAATAATGACATAAAAAGAAAAAAAGAGATTTACTGGTCAAGATTTGAGGCTTTAACTTTGGTCCTTTTCTGCATATCCCAGTTACACTGATTGTCAAAACTGGTTTTTTTTTAAAAAGTTTTACTGTTTTTTTTTTGGTTTGTGTTTGTTGGTGGTTTTTTTTGACAGGGTGAATTACTGCAACTTAAAGGTTGTTCTTGAAGTCAGTTCCGTTTCTTCTACCTTGTGAATACTTAATACAGAAGGATGAATTAAAGATTCCCAACAGACAAGCACACTTGGACTTTTTATATTACTGTGATGAATCTGCCATTAATATTGCTATAATTGTTTTATTTTTATAGGCATAAAATCAGTTCCCTTAGTGAATAGTTATAAGGTTTATTGATTTTTACTACACATCATTCATCTGTGGCTTACTATTATTGTCTTGTTCCGAACACATTCAGAAGTCTCACAGTGGTGACATACTACAAGTTAGCCTCATAAAAAATGGGAAGGAAGGGGTGTTTTCTTTGAAAAAGGGGATATTGTGAATGCAGGGCTCTTGAAATAATAAATGCCTTATTACTTCTATAGTAAAGGCTCAGATGGCTTTTGTGTTGAAATGTACCATTGATTTTTTTTTTCCCCACCTAGACCAGTAATGCTTCCAGAGCAAAACACATCTTATAAATTCACACTATTGGTGATTTTGATTTAGTGTGGTTTGAGTGTCATAAGTAACTGGAATGAATTACTCTGATTGATACAGGGTAAGCAACAGCTAAAATTGCAATTATTGTGATAGCTTTATTGTATCCTTGAGGTCTGTAAGAGTGGCTAATATCCATTGCCATTTATTGTCTTCCTCCACTTAAGATTATTGTCTTCCATCTGGCTTTATTGTCTTCCTTTTGGTTTAATACTTGCCATACTGACCTCCTTAAAGGCTCTGCCACAGTGAGCATGACTCTCTGATTGAGCACTCCCCAAAGCCAAAAGGTATCCATATCCAAGCATAGATGTGCAACTACTTGGTCATCTCACCACTGTGTGAGCATCCAAAGGATGAGCAAAATGAAGCAGTTACACGAGGAAGACAATTTACACACATGGG
>JAYRBT010000093.1:17377135-17397564 GCA_036023395.1 Myiotriccus ornatus
ATCTGGTATATAAATAGTATCTTGTATTAGAGAATCATGAAAAGTTATAGACTGCAGTCCTTTAATCTGGTATATAAATAGTATCTTGTATTAGAGAATCATGAAAAGTTATAGACTGCAGTCCTTTAATCTGGTATATAAATAGTATCTTGTATTAGAGAATCATGAAAAGTTATAGACTGCAGTCCTTTAATCTGGTATATAACAGTGTGATTTGTATTTTTGTTAAACCATAAATTGATAATATCACAGGTTCTCCATTATTTAAAACATAGTATTAATATTAAAAGTGCTGTGCCTGTCGGTAACTTTGGGATCAGAAACGTACCTCAAGGGATCCCACTCCATCTGCAAAAAGTGCTTTTCACTTCAGATTCATATATTTTCGTTTGCCCTGTCAGCCTATGCAGATGGAACAGGCCTCAAACCACACAGGGTCAAGTAGGAGCCCAATTAGGCAGAGTTATTTTTAAGTTCTGGAGGGCACAGGGTCAGCACACCAGAGAGATTTAAGCACCTAAAGATGTAGATAGGTGCCTCGTGTATTTTCAGAAGAGCTATCACACTGTAGTCAAGGGGAGCTAGGCATCTGGCAACTATCTTGTGAAACACTCTTTGAGATGCCTGCGAAGAGCCTAAATGCTTTTGGAAATCTAGCTTCTCTTGCCAGAGGAAGGTTCAGGCCACACAGCTGAGGCCATCAGTGATTTCACTTTCCCACTTCCCCAGCCTCAGGTCTGCTGTTTAGCTTCGTAGCCAAGATTTACGTGGCAGCCCCTGGACATGCTTGCATTGTTCAGGAGATCCCATGTGCATTGGCCATGCCGGGAGTCCAAAGTCCTGGGGACCAGGAGGCAGGAAAGCCAATGGCCCTGGGTAAGTCAGCTGCACTCAGGTGTGGCATGGGGATCTCTGATCTGCTCGGTACCCTGGATAAGGGAAGGTCAAAGAACATAAACCCAACCACCTTCCCTCTAACTCAATCATCAGTAGTGACCATGAGAAAATGCCTAGGGAAGAGCAAGAGTAGGGAATGAATCTCAGCTAATACTCTTCCATCTTCTGACAGTTTTTAGTCAGGAGGTTTTCTAGTGTAATTTCTCTATGCAATAATGTACAAACCTTTTTCCCCCCCCTCAAAGTGCTTTTTCAGTATTCTCTTGAATTTGGTATGAGCTTTTCGTATCTACGATGTACCTGTTTGTAAAGGAGTTTCCCACATGCTTTGCCTATCACACAGAGACACTCTCTCTGTCTTGGATTCCGTCCTTCTTACCTTTATTTGAAGACCCTGAATTCTTGTACTGGAATTAACAGAAAAACAATTTATCTCCTAGTCATCTTCCCTCCATAAAGCTCATGATTTTGTAGACTCTAACCATATTCCAACTTAAGTCATCTTTGTTCCACACTAAAGACTCCCAGCCTAGTTTGTTTGTTTTTTTTTTTTCCTAAATGGAACCTACTAATCACCCTTGTCATTATTCTCTGAAACGTTTCTATTTCTAATATATTCTTTATAGTTTTAGAGACTCATATCTATCCCTCTGCTGTAGGACAGCCTATTTATTCCTGCATGTAACTTCCTAATTCTAGCAAGTTGTCTTTCCAAAGTGTGTTTTTATAGTTTTGAGTCTCTTTAAAAGACAAGGTGGAGGTCCCTGTCAAAAGTTTTTTGGAAAGCCAAGTAGACAATATCATAGGGACAATCTGGTTGACTCACCCTCTTCCATACACTCATCGATCCACTGACGGCCAAGAGGTTTGTAAGGCAGGACATCCCTTACCAGAAACAGTATACAGGAACCATGTTTGAAAATGCAACCAGCATGAAAGGGAAGTCAAGTCACTTAGAGCTGAGGGTGCTTTGATGTTTTTATCTTATGCTGGCAATTGTCTTGAGATTTTAGACACACTTGGAATAGGGCAAATGAGACATAGTCCTTAGGAGACTTCTTAGAAAACAACTTAGGAATGTGAGAAATGTGTTCCCTCAGCCATATTTTGTTAAATCTACCTACTTGTTTTGCTCTTAGAGTCACAGAACAGTTTCTGCTGGTGCTTCTGTTCCAATATTTCACCACCTTCATGGGGAAAATTACCTGTATCATACCTACTTGAATTTTCCAATTCCAGCTTGTATCTTTTATCTTTTCTTCTACCTCTGTCTAGCTTTGGGAAGGGTCTGGCTCTAATTTCTCTACACCTTTCCATTAGATAGCTGTAGACAGCAGTCAAATCTCCCTTCCTCTTTCCTTTCTCAAGGCTGAACAAACCCAGTTCTTTTTAGCCACAAAGAGGTGATGTGGCACAAAGAGATTTGACTGCATCAACAGCAGCAGGATGTTTCAGGTCTTGTTCTTAATAACGAATGGGACAGGACCAGGATGCAAGTGTTATCCACATGGAGTTGAAATAAATCCTTAACAAGTTTTTTAATTAGGTTACTCAGAAATAGACAGTTAGATCTAAAGAGCTGCATGAGAAGTGAGCAACTAATTAATTCCTGGAGCATCAGTTGAATAAAGTAATATCTATGGTACATACCAGGGCAGAGAGCATGTGCACTACAAAGTTCAATCCTAATAGAATAATGACCCCAGAGGGGGTCATCAAAAGCTGGTAGAAATTTAAGCAATGCGTGATCCAACTTAGACTAAAGTGATTTCCATCTGAGTGGATCTGCAAAGACCAGATGAGGTTTTAACTGCTAGTTTGCATACTTGAGTTCTCACAACGTCCAGCAGCTGTGTCTTGCTCTTGATATCCCTGTGGTTCCCAGCAGAAGGGATGGAGCTTCAGTGGGGAGGCAGAGAGAGCCTTCACCAGGGTGCTGAGTGTTGGATACCACATCGCACAGTTCTCTTCTGCCATTTCATTATTTCACATCTCTAAGCCTACCAGCAAGTAAAGTGGGAGGGTGAGTCTTTTCAGTTGGCTGGTGATACACAGATTCATCTCTCAGTTGCTCCACAGAGCACATGGAAGCATGTTTTCCAGAGTTTGAGTATGGTAGAGGGTAGGTAAAGACAAATCAGCTGAAATCAGTCTGGAAAAAAAAAAAAAAAAAAAAAAGAAAAAGGAAATACAATTGACAGCTTACATCAGAGCCAAGAATTTTAGTCCAGTTGTGTGTCCCCATATCTACAGTTCTGATATTTATTGCAAATCTTTACCATTTCCAGAAAGGTGCATTTAGTGAGTGGCAGAAGAGGAACAATGCTGCAGATTCCCAACTAAGCTACAGTTTTGGGTTTGTTTTGCAGTTACATACATGACAGTGACTCAGGCCCCAGTGCTTGCTCCAGACAGGAAGGTCTGCCTAAACATACACTGATAGCTATTGCAGGAAAAGTGGGCAAGTCCTCATGCATTTGGCGCTCAGTTCTGTGACCTTTACACCTGTAGGTGCTATCATCCTGTTTTGGATTCTTCATAAATTCATTTTAGCCTCTATAGGAAAATGTGTGATGCTCTTGGGCAGACAAGTGCACAAAGCTCCCACAAATCTCCTTTAAAAGTATATTAGTATGAGTTGCATGTGTGTGTGCAGAAGAAATGGTTTTGCCTAAAGGGACCAACTAGAATCTGATCCATTAAATATTTCCAGTGTTGAATATGATATTGTTGCCAAACTGCTCACACTTCACATTTGCCTTTGTTCATATTTATTTCAGAGATAATAAGATGAATGTGGTGTAATGTTTCACCTTGGATTTCAGAGATAACGGTGCTAAAAATGCAAAACAATATGAAGCAAATCTCGACAATGTGAAAAATAAATAATAAAAAAAGAGCAGCCTTTCCTTGACAACATGACTGATGACTGTGACCCAGCCAAGGTGTCAGAATGCATCCATTTCACAAGAATTTAAGTCTCTTACAAGTGGGTTAGTAATATGAGAGAGTATAGTTAAGATCTTTTGAAAAAGAGGACAAAATGGGCTCTGATGCAAATTTTAAATAACTAAAAGCTCATTGAAAAGCTTATAGGTAGACCAAATTTCATAGTCAAATGTATTTCTATCCCTTTCTGCTTTTCTTATTTCTAGTATTATATGTATGTGTATACATTATAAGTATGTCTACTTTTAAACCTTTTAATGTATAGATATGTATGTAGATATGTATAAGTGCACATGTATATGTAAAACTGCAACTGATTTTCAGACATTTAAATACACGTAGTATTTTCAAAGGCATAAGTAAAATAACTTGTTAACTTCCCTATAAATGCAGAAGCCTTAAAGTTTATTTTTGAAATAAACCAGCAAGAATTAAAGAGCCTCATCAGCGTATGTAGAGAAAAATATGAATGTAGAAGTGGTGAGCTGCTGCTGACCACTGGTTCAGAGTGCACTCTAGCACTGACTGATGTGTGTGGCAAGTTCCCCTTCTTGCTCCAGAACCAGTGAATATCACCACCTCTCATCACTGCACTGAGAGTGACCCTCTCCTTGCACCCTCCCTGGCAGGACAGGCACAGTGATCCACTGGGAAGGAGATCAGACAGCACATGTTTGTGGAGGGCTGTGAGGTGACTCTTTATTTGCTTGAAGCACATATTTTAGGTTTTGGGCTCTGTGTTGGGTTTAGAGGTTTAGATATACGTAAGAGAACATACTGCCTCTCAGCACAGGCTTAACCGATACCCCAGAGTGGTTGTGCCACTATTCTTCCCCCAGCAACATCGCTCAGTCTGAGGGGGCAGTGCCAGTGAAGGGCTGAATTTGGGGCTGCAGGAATGACATTTTCTTTGTATGCACAGCAGCCTCCTTTGGGGTACTTTATCTCCTACCTCCCAGCCATCTGCTCATCAAGTCCATTGTGTGTATGGGTCTGTTAATGCAGTACAGATTTTGAGGAGGTACCACCTCCAGTGAGGTTCAAAGGGATGATGAAAATGTTATGGTGGCCAAGTTTATTTTCTTATACTGATTCTTTTTTTTGCTACTTCAGCTCCATTCCCCTCTCAGCAGGTGAAGTGTACAGATTTATATTCAGCGTGCCAGAGATGCTGACCTCCCTAATTAACTCAAAATTCACAGCAGTGTCAAAGGTATAGGGGCGACTTGGCCCAGTGGATCAAATGAAGAGTAAAAAATACGCTATTCCCACAGAAATTAATGGAATTTGTTTTCACTTAAAGCAGAGCTGACTGTGGTTCAATGACACTGAATTTCACAGATTTGCATTGATTTGCTAATGAGAAATTTACACCGCCGTTTTCTTGCCTTTAAATTTGACCCTTTCACTTCAGCTTGAATTGATGATTACTGTGGGAACAGAAGGAACTGGATGCACTTCTCTGGAGTGAACATAATTCAGTGAGCAAACTATAAAAGAGTTAGAGAGCAAAGTAATCCAAGGATTAAAAAAAGTCACCAAAGAAACAGCAGCAGAAAGAGTGTCTGTCTGGTAGAATGTCACTGTGACTAGTACGTGATCCCTGGCAGTCCAGAATGTTGGGGAGTTGCCCCCCTTGTTGAACATGAATGCTATTGAGGAGGGTTGGGTGTACACCAGCTGATTTTAGTCAGCTCCTGGGAGGGGGTCTAAAATCCAGCCTGCTCTCCCTGCCTCCTCAGGCTGCTGAGGGCCTCGCTGCAGGGATCTTGCTGGGAGAAGGGTGGCAGGATGCACGGATGCAGGACGGTTGCACGCTGGTTGCAGGGCAGGAAGAGCCGTGGCGAGCCGTGTCCTTCAGGACCCGAGTTGCAGGAGAGGCACTGGGGCTTCAGAAACCCTTCACAATGTATCGTCGCTGAACCTTCCCGCACGGCTGACCTGCTCTAGCAAAAAGGAAGAAAGCCCACATTAGCATGTGAGCAAAGGAAGTCAAAATGATCTCATTCATAGAGATTTCTCCCATCTATGTAAGGGGAGTTTGTCTCCACAGAATAGCATGTCTCTCTCTGGGCCACACAGGGCTGTCTGCCTAATTTTCCTCATTCTTAACCTTTGCCTCTCCATGGGACTGAAGTGCAGGACAATGCCAGGATACTGAATTCTTCCCTTATATCTTAGCTACAATAGTGAGGAGGTGGCAGGGTTAAAAATGTTTGCACACCCATGGGACAGCTTGAATTCAGGGAGCTGTTCTGGCACTGCTTTCTCTGAGCTGCAAGGACTGACCAGCTGAAGTATGTGCATCTCCAGCAGAGAGTACGTATGGAGCAGCATAAACTTAAGTGTAAGCTATCGAGTTTACAAATTGATGATAAAAAATAGCATCTATATAATAAAAGTCCCTAAAGCAAAACTTTCATCTAATCCTACTAATTGCCTTTGAATTAGTTCTCTATAATGCCACATTAGCACAGCAGCGCATTAATTATTGAGCAATATTTAAATCATTCTGAACTAAGTAATGCATTTGTTCACCACCTCCTTTAGATGGGAAATATCACTTGTAGTATGCTATGTTTTTAAAATATTTGTTATTTAAAATAATATATTTTGTTTGTCTTTCCACCCTACATAGTTGTGAATTTTTGTGAAGACAATGCTGCAATTGAACTGCAGGTTCAGAAGAAAAGTATTTATCATATTTTTTATCCAATAACTAATATTTTTTAAAACTTATGCCACTTTGCAAAGGTTTTTTTTGTTGTATTGTTGGACAGCTTAGCAAATTGCTTTTTAAAAGAGTCTACCTGTGTTGAATTAATTATATATGACACTAATAAACCAAGTATTCATAGAACTGTATCGATTGTGCCAACATGGGTCTTGAATCAATCTCACTATTGAATAGCTAATATTTACATTCCTCTGAATAAGAATGTAGCCTTTATGTGACTTTATGAACTAACTGTACAGTGTAAAAGGTGAAATTACCTTGCCTAAAAGTAAAGACAGAGACACGCCATAGCAGAAGTATATTAGCAACAACTTCATTCCTTTAGTATTATATATATCTTTTTTGTTGTCTTAAAAGAAATGCACTTAGATATCTATTCTACTGAGTTTATCAAAAAAATGCCTTCCCCAGGGTTTTTAAGGTGGTTAAACAAGAGATTCAGCTCCTAAACAGAGACATCTGAAGCTGCAGGTCAAAATATCATGGCCTGAATAAATAAACACTCCCAGACAGCCTAACCCCCCAAAAGACAAGCATATGTTCTCATTGAGGGCAGACTAGTGAAGGTACTGGCATTACAGGCCCACCAGACCTCACCATGCTCAGCTTCTGCATCCATGTGTTATGAGCTACACAATACTGCACATGTAGGAAGTCGCTGGGGAAAGGGTAGAGGTACCATCACTGGTGTTTGTTCTGACATATGTACTGAAGATATTCCTCAGAGTTCGGACAGCATTTTTCATTTCTTTTTCCTCTACAGCTCTCCTGTTGTTTCATGAGCTAATCTACAGGATATTCTAAAACCTAAGAACCTCCAAAGGGCTTTTTAGGGACAGAATGAGTTAAAGGAGCATCTACCTTCGCTGTGCCAATTTGCATCACCCATCCTCAAGTGCTATACACAAACTTTGAAAGAACCTCCATTGTGTCCTTTCTCTGCATTTGGTGTTAAATGGAAAACAATTAGAAGAAATCATAATTACATCAAAGCAATGCAGATCCAGAATGTTATGAGCTTTCTTATTGTCCCCGACAAAACTGTGGCGCAGGTCCTCTAACAAGCCATTGTTTCCAGGCATATGAAAGACAACAGTGTGACTGGGAAAGGGCAACACATATTTACCGAGGATAAATGGTGCATGACCTATCTTGTCACCATCTACAGTGAAACAACCTAGTGATGGGCAGAGAGCTGAGGATATCACTTTGATTTTAGCAGAATGTTTGGTGCAACCTGCCATAGTGTCCTTGCTGATAACCCCTTATGTTAAGGGCTGATCACATGGACCACAGAGTGCATGGAAAACTGTCTGACCTGGCTGTTGGTGGTCGATGGCTCAAAGTCAAACTGCTACTCATAAGCAGTGCTCAACAGGGTGAATACTGGGACCAGCAGTGCTCAATATCCTTGTAACTGACCCAGACACCAGGAATAATGCACCTGTTGCTCCAGGTTTGTGTGTGACATAACAGGAGAAGCTGTGAATATGCAGGAGGGAATAGCCACTCTATAGAGACACAAGATTGGGTTGTAAAGACCTGTGCGAGGTTCAACAAAGGCAAATGTGAATTCCTGCTCCTGGGACACAGTAGTCAAAAGCAAAAGCACAGGCTGAGGTCTGCCTGGAGGCACCCTGGGATTTCCGATGGGCAACAAGGTGGGCATGAGGTAGTTGTGTGCTTTAGAAGCAAGGTAGGCTAGTTCTGGGCCACATCAGGAAAAATTTTGTTCTTGCCGTGACACCAGTTTGAAATCCGGATAGTCAGGCTCATATACCATATTTGACAGGGCCTATTTCTTCATTCTCAGATTTCTCTTTTCTAATCACTTGTTCCATTCTGTTGCTTCTGATATTTTATATTGCAATTCTGAACACTTGCAGTGATGATATTTTCTTCCTCTGCATTCCTTACTTCATGCTACTTGCACCTAGATCTATGAAAACCTCTTTCTTTTTTTTTTTTCCCCCCTTCACTGAGATGGTATTTTTCCCCATAAACTTCTGACATTTAAATCTTCAGGACAATACTCCCTTTGTGAGAAAATCCTTTAACTTCATAACCTCAGCCCTCAGTAATATTTGCATTCATGTTGGAACTATGCCCTTTTCCCCAAGCTGTAAATTTCCCCAGGTGACTAATAACTGCAGAATGTTGAAGTGTTTGATGGATTATGAAATTGTTTAGTTGACCCTCTCGTAGGGCAAGATTGGAAGGAACGTATGGAAGAAAATATGAATGTTGTGTCTCTAATTAGAGATCCTTACATAAATTTGCTAGTCTTATCAGAACTAATGGAATACATCATAATATTGCATAAACATAAAAGCCCTCAGCAGAACTTTTCAACACTAAGTGGGAGACTCCAAGTATCAATGATATGTTGTTTTGATAGATGACCTCGACAAAGTAGGCAGAAGAAATCTTCCAAAACAGAAGTTACAATTTTGAAGCATGAAACATATTTTTCACAATAGTGAGATGATCTAATGTAAAGAAGACCCAAAGATAGACATGTCTTTGTAAGCACAGAGGAGTACAGTACAACTGTAGAAGTGTCTAAAATCTATCTTTAAATAAATCATGAATGCTTTTCGAAGTATGCTCACACTCTTCAGCAACAAAAATGTATCTGTGCAAGTACTGCTAGAAAGCTTTGCAAAGCTTTAAATTACCATCTTGAGATGAGGAGTATGGACAACCAGCTATTCTGCAATTGGCACTCTGAGGAAGCGCTGCAGAAATCTGCAGTTTGGGCTTGATGAGATTAGTATGAGGGGAACTCAATTCTGAAAACAATCAGAACCTGGGTCACAGGCCTTAGCCAGGTTTTGCTTTTTTATTGTTTGTTTGGTTTTGGTTTTTTGGTTGTTTATGCGCTTTGTTTTAGGTTTTGTTTGGTTGGTTGGTTTGGGGTAGCTTTTGTTTGTTTGTTTTTGTTTAATTTGTTTTTGGTTTTGGTTTGGTTTGGTTTGGGGTTTTTTGGGGGGTGTTTTTGTTGGTTTCCCTCTTTCCCCCCTCCTCCCCTCCCCCTCCCATCTGCAGGTAGTGAGTTCAGGCCTGGTTTTTCCCTTCTGCCTCATGTGGCTGTGACTAGCACTTCCTGTGGGGATACATTCTAGGCGAATTTTCAACTGTTTCATTTTGCAGGGTTTTTTCCTGAGGATTTATGCCTGCAAGGACTTTGATGCACACCTTCCAGCTCCTTCCATATCTGAACTGCCCATGATCCTCAGCTGCTACTACTTTCTGAAAGCTAGTTTGGGGTTTGGCACTATTCAGCACTAAGCAAAAAGAGTAGCTATATCACCAGAGTACTTAGGAGTAACCGTTTTGTTCAGTTGGAAGTACTGATCCGAGGAGAATGCCTTTTGGTTAGAAGAAATATTTTTCAGACACATGACATGCTATTTCCAGTGCCTATACGTCATTCATGAAGTAATATCTATACATTACTGTGCAAGAAAACATGAAGTTTTGTCTGCATCTCTTTCTGCTGTGTTGCAGATTCACTGTCCATGACATTTTCCTTCTGAATTGTTTCATCCCACAAAAAGCAGGGCATCTAGTTATTTTTAGCCTGAATGTAAGAGGTGAAAGAAGATGTTTTGTTTGCTGTCTTTGCCAAGAAACTGGCTAATGAAAGCCAGTTGTCTCAATCTTTCTCTGAGAACTGGGTATGAATCTTTTGACCAGGGTAGTAACAAGGTGGTGAGTAACTTGACATGTGAGCAAAGTTTTATCAGAAGATAGACATCTTCTCTGGACCTACCTGCTCTCTGTCCCTACTTCACTGAAGAGCTGATCTTGGAAAACAAGAGAGAGTAATGAAGAAGAGGAAAGGAGTCCAGCTGCCTCAATCAGAGATTCAGCCTGCAGAATTGCAGGGGAGGAAGATAAACTCTAATTGAGTTTACATAGGTATTATAATTGAGAATACATAGGTATTCTTGTTTATGGTGTGGTTCCTTTACTGTCTGAGAACAAAGTGTTCTAAAAATTCCTTCCTTGTGTGTTCTTTTCTCTAATGATGGTTTCAAAGGAGAAACGCTTTTGACCAGAGTGCCATGAAAGAGAAGCCCTTGGAAATCTATATGAACTACCAAGGAAACTTTGTGATGGAGAGTTTCTTCACTGATGTGTCCAAGACCCCCTTCCCAAGGGAGAATGAGGCTCTCAGTGAAGCACTGCACCCACATTATACACAGGTAGCTCTTAAGTAGAAAATATTTGGGATCATTTGTCTGGGGAATCATAACATCCAAACCCTGGATAGACTGATTGCCAAGCATGTGGTAAGACTCAGACAGTGCTATGGTGTAAATAAAGCAAGACGTGAAAGAGCAAGATGGGAGAATAGCATTTCTGTCAGTGTAAAACTATCCTCTGAAGCATGACAGGGAGAAGGACCTCACCAGGAATGAGAGGGTGGGAGACGCCATATGTTGGATAGGAAAAGATGTAGGATTAGGATGTAGGGAAATCCCCTAATGAGAAAGAGATAAAGGAAGGGATTCAATGGCAAGAAAAAGGAGACTTTGGGGATAAAGGACACAGAAAAATCAATGTGGAAGCTAAAAAAAAGAAGAAAGAAAGAGTAGAATGCAATGAAAAGACTCGGACAAAAGAAAATAGGAGAAAGATCACAGGAAAAGGAGAAAAACTGTGTGAGTCAGTAAAGGGTGATAAGCATAAAAGCAGTAAAGAATGAATGGCAAAGAAGTGCTCCTTTCAGAGAGAAAATGAACAAATAGATATTGAAGAGAAAAGCAAGAGAAAAACACTCAGAACAATAAAAAACCTCAAATAATAGAGATGAGTGAAATTAATCATACCTAAAATAAAAAAAGGAGAAAAGAAGGGGAAAAGACTGAAGAAAATAAAAATATAAGTCAATATTCAGTAAAAATAGATGACAGGTTTTAATGGATTTATTTGTTTCTCTATATTCAATAGTGCTTCTGTCAAAGGCATATCTTTTGAGATTTTTAATCTTAAAAGCAATGACCACCTATAGACTAATATGCAATATTTATCACATTTTATGATTATAATGCACATGGAATAGCTTTTACTAGTGTTACATTAATATAATCTGAGTAATAAAGGAAATCTCTTGGAAAGGACACGCTATAGGAAAAGTGACATTCCCCCCGATTAATTATTCTAATTATTCTTACAGAGTGGAATTGAATTTAACTTGGCATCTTTTAATTAAGGGACCAAAAAGGAGCTCATTTCTTTTTGAGTCACTTTTTTTTTTTTTCTTACAAGCCCACTGTTTACAGTTCATCTGAAATCTTAGGGTCGCATGCCTTGCTCTTTTGCACACAGCAAAATCAGCAGCTTACGTTTAAGATGTTTTGCTTCTTTTCTGAGCCTTTTGCTCGTATACTTAGAAGAGAATGATTAAAACCTGTGCTCTGTTAGATCTGTTGCAGTGTTTAAACAAGGAAGTCTGTGTTTGTTTAAGAGAATGGGGAAATGGCTATCTTGACAGATTAGACTGAAAAAACAGGACAGCCGCAGTCTAGCACAGATGTCCAAATTTGCCACTTGGCTGGTTTTTTGAGGTCCTCTAAACAAAACTTGCTTGTGTGTTTGTGCTTTTTCTCTGTTTGACACCTAACTGAGGAATGTGATTAAGCACTACTGCCAGGGATTACATGTCTCTCGTGAGCAAGTGTTCACAGGGCTGAAGTTTCCTCATGTCTGTATAACTGTGTCATAGCTTGGCAAGGGAATACAAGAGAAACATCTCCAAATGGATTAAAGCCCTTGCAAAAAGGTTGAATTGTAATGAAAATGCTGTTTTGAACAAAAATCCAGTGAGCCTTTTTTAGAGATGAGTTTCCTAGTATCTCCATTCACTTATTGACAGAACACGTGGAAGTGAGAAACATATAATTTGTCTGGGAGGTACTGGAGCCATTTGCAAGACACATTACAGTCTCCCAGATGTAAAGCACTTCTTGGTGGAGAGAAATGTTTCATCTTTAGTCAGTGTAAGATGATAATTTTCCAATACATTTAATATGCATGCTTCACTAGATAAATCCATACAACCTTCTACTCAAACACTTTATCAACTTCCATTAATATTATCGTCTTGAATAAGTTGTTCTAACATTATTTCCATGATAGAAAAGGCACTTTTAAAGCCACTGTCATTTAATTTCTTTAAAACCTGCTTATCTGTAAGTAAAGTTTTGCTTGATTTCACTAATGTTAAGCTGAAAACCAGTAACAAGTATTTGATAGATAAAGGCTATTTGCCTACAAGAAGAGATCATTACACTGTTCAGGCTCATGTGTGTGTGAGGGCTTGTGTTTTCACAGTGCTGCATGTGTGAAATGCTCTGTTCAGCGTGCAAGATTCTGTGTGTACCATACAACCTGGCCATGCACACAAATTTAGTGTACACTATAGGGCCGTAGAAATATACCAGAACTCTGGGCTAGATCCCAGAAGAATAGCCTTGCATGGTGCCTGACAATGGAGATGTATAAACCTCTTTATAGTAATTGCCTATGATTCTAATCTTCAGAAGCACTCTGAGGAAATCCAGTTTTATATGTCTGTGTGATTACAGCAGTTGGTTGGAACTATTCATGGTAAAAAAACCCAGTAAGAATGAGAAGGCCATTTTTTTGGGGAGAGGTTATTGAAAAACTGTTGATCAGTCATTTGGACTCCTATTAGCACACTGGTGTTGGACAGGTATTTTATAAAACACCTGTGGCAGAGCTATTGATGAAAATTTTGTGTCCTTTTTTCAGGTTATCCTACATCTAGAGTTCAAGTGTTTTACAGAGATTAAAGATACATATCTACCACAAATATGAGGTACCTGATAAACACATAATATATGATGAATGTGAAATAGATGATAAATGTGAAAATGAGACTACTTTGGGACTCAAATTTCCACACAGCCAAAAGGACCCTGTAAACAACTGAATTTTATAACCTGTAGAGTTCTTCCAGAACTTCAGTGAGAGATTTTGATCCCTGATTGGATAATAGTTTAACTTACTTATCTGCTGAAGTATCGTGGCACTATTTGAAGCAGTAATGAAATTGAAGGCATGGTCTAGCTTCACCTTGAAACTTAGCAGGTGTTTTAACTTTCTGTTGGGGAGCTGTGGGAACTGTCAGTCTGACATTAGAAGTAACTTGAGAAGGCAAAGACCTTATGGGAGAAAGTGTTTGTGCCGGGAGACTCTGATTTAGTTGCTGATAGGCTTTTATCTGCTTCTTTTACCACCAGTTCCTGATTTTTGTTTTCTTTCCAAACCCTGGGCTTGAAAGTTTCGATGTTTCTGAGGTTATGTGCAAAACATTCTATGAGAGCAGAGATGAGTAAACTGCACAGGGTTGGAATTGTTGATGAAACAGCTGACAACACAAGATGCTTAGAAAGTCTCTGAGTTTTTATACTGTGTCTGTGCAAGTGTGTTAAATGGGATTCTTTGCTGGAGCAAAATTTGAAACTGGACCAGTTGGTTTTCTTTTGCATGTCATTGTGAAGAAATAATTACACCACCTTTGCAAGGCTGGGGAGAAAATGGGAATCCAGGGTTAGCGCTACTTGCTAGCTGAGGCTGGGAGGTGAATTCATATGCAAATTCACAGAACAGTACTACAACAAATGGTAAAACAAACTCTTTGTAATTACTTGGAACAAGGAGTTGTGTAACTGTCAATAAAACAAGAACAAATCAAGATAAAACAACCAAATTTCCTTCTCTGATAGGATGTTAGGAGAATAACACCAGATGTTACCTATCTCGGCTGTAGTCAAGATACAAAGTGTGTCAATACACACTCTGACTGTATTACACAATGCTCCCAAATACAGGTGAAGGAACAGTGGTGTTGATTAAGCTATTGTGAAGTGGGAACAAACGTGACTGGTAGACTCTGTTCGGAAAATAGCTATCAACACTTCTTGGTCAAACTAGTGTGTGGACTGACTGTGGTCTCAGAGCAGCTGACCCCCAATCAGCTGCTCTGAGGCCACTCTTCAGTATGTTAATCAATAACTTAGATAATGAAATAGAATATATACCCTTTAAAAATACATGACTCCTACCAAACTGGAATGGGCTGAAACTGCATTAAAGCATGGGACTGGAGCACTAAATAATCTTCATAAACTGGAAAAATGCAGGGCAAAAGATATGTAAACCATGATGCACAGGTGAGAAAACCAAACAGTGCAAGTAGTAGTTAGGTAGTGACTCTGTAGGGGTTTATCATGCATCAAAGTGAACAATGTCAGCAATGTCATGGTATTGTGAAAACACCAACACATCATGCTGGGATATGAAACAGCATGAAACACATTAACCAACAATCCGTCTCTACTGAGCACTGGGGAGAAGTCAGCTCCATGCCCTGTATGTCTTTTGGCCATCACACTTCAAGCTGTGGTCTGAGTAGAGTGAGCCTGAAGGAGGATGAAAATGGTAAGAAGTCAGGGATTTCAGTTTTGAGAATAATCTGATCGGAGGTCAAAGCCTTAAAGAAAAAATAAAACAAAACAAAATAAGGAAAGGAACTTTACTTGTTTACAGCTGTTGTGGATAGGCTGAGAAGTTAAGGAATATGGTTCTTGCAAGAGAGGCTTCCCTTAGTCTTTAGAAAGGCAGAATGCTAAGGACTGTCTTATAAGGTCCTACCAAAAGTTCTTGTAGGCCAAAATGATGGCCATCTAGGCCATTATATATATAGTCTAATTTTCAAAACAGCATTAAAGTGTAAGTTCTGGAGGCTATTTCATTTTGAGATCTAGACAGATGATGATCTTCTGTCAAACACTGGGGGAGTGTTTATGAGAATGCCACAGATATACTTCCTACTTCCACTGTGCCTCGTTTTATGTCAGAATGTTTCGATATCTCACTGAATGATGTTCCCCTTTAGCTTTCTATGCATCTATTGAAAAAACATTTCTGTTATTTTGGGTTCCCCCCCCCGTTATTTTTATTTATTTATTTAATTATTTTAATTGCAATTATTTGTCACAAATATTTTCTCATGATGAGTTCCACGGGTTTTTGCTTGCTGTGCGTAATCACAGATTGCTGGGTTTTTCAGCTCTTGCAAAGTTGGATGATCTCTTATGAAAAATATTTTACTGTTGAATTGCCCAGTGGTATCTTGCGAGACTAATTAATTAAGCTTTGCTAACTTTCTGTAGCATTTAGTGCTCACTGACTTACCATAGATACAATCCTTTTGTCATCCTGCTCTGGACACAAACAGCTCTCCACACAATCAGGTCAGCTAGGAATATCTGAACTGATTGAATTTTTCTCATTTTTATTTTTAAAACTTCATAACTGAATACAAGTTGCAGGGAAAGGATGAGGCTGTGAAAGGAATATGTTAGATGAGCTGGAAAAATTTATAAAATATTATTTGACTTGCTCAGATGCTTCTGTGGTAACTATTGACCTTCCTTGTATTTCCTGCAAGTTTTCTAAATAAAATGAACACAGGAGTAGATTTACTCCTCAGAAAAATTCAGAACCATCAGAAGAAGCTCCCTGCTAATTCTATACTGCTAAATTAAAGAGATCTGGGGGATCATGATGGGCACTAGGCTTATCCATTCATACTGACACAGTGCCAGTTCTGCTTCATTCCAGTTTTGGCCCATACCATCTGCTGGGCAAGAGATGTGGGTGTTGCATATACCCAAGTTGTAGGTTTGGACTTGGTTGCCTTGTTTTGAGTGACAGGATAAAGTAGAGGAAAGGACGTGCTTTTCTAGCCGTGTAGGTCGGCTAGAGGATGGCCTTGGGCACATCGAATTTGCTACCATATCTTAGGTCATCTGTCTTGGAAAGACAGGAAGGCATTCATGCTTTACCTCTAGCAAAGAACTTTATACCTCAAGGTGAAGATCAGTGCAAGGTCACAGTGAAAAGTCTTGGCCACTAATTGTATACACAGTGACTACCCTTCCAGTTTGTACAAAATCCACCATCTCCCAGGGTAACAAGTACTTTTGCTCTTGAGAGCACAAATTCTCACTAGTGACAACGACAGGAAAAACATGGAGCTCCTTATTCAGTCTGCTTTTTTAAAAACCTGTTTGGTCCACAGTATTTGATGCTAAATGGCACTAAAGACAATGGCTGGGAAAGCATAGCTGATCTTACTTCTCAGTAATCACTACTGTACTAAGACATGGGAAGAATAGCCTAGCTAATGTTTTATGGTCCAGACATCCTTATAAACTGTAAGCATGTTGTGAGTGGTCACCACTGTCTTCCAGCAAAAACAGTTGTCAGCACTGTGCTATGGATAAAAGTGGTTTTTTCCTGATTAGAACATTACTAGAAACATGGAAATCTTACAGAGAGAATAATACATTCCCCTAGAAAACCAGGATTTAACCTTGAAAGAATATACTGTGACTGAGCAGAAATCTGTCTGCACATCTCTCTAGATAAATACAGAGGAGAAAAAACAAATGTTTTGAAAATAAAAATTTTACTTATTTCCCTACAAAAATATCAATATAAGTATTCACATACTGACTGCAAGAAAAGTTTGGTATGTTTGCTGACAGCACATTGACCTCAAGATTTAATTTATGGCATCAACTATTTCAATTGTTAGTAAAGCTTCAAGGAATAAAGTTAGCAAAATTCAAATGAACTTTTGGGGTAGCATCAGTCAGTCAGACAATTGCTTTGTCTAGTGCTCCTAGACTGATAATAATGAATACAATACCACAGTATTTATTTTATTTAGAAGCCTTCAAAATGTACATGATAAAAAATGAGAAAAGTGTGACTGCCAAGCAGCCTTTAGTTTTTTCTTGCAGCCTCTCTGCAGATCCACTGTTACTGTAGCTGTGGTCTTGTTCCTCTCTTGACCCTAACTCTAAAGCTAGCATTATGCTGAGACCCATACAGGGCTGCCAGGCCTTAATGGCCATCAGAATAACTCTGGATTGTTTTCTTGCAAGGAAAGTAGATCCAGGTTTTCTGACTGTTAAGGAGCACTTGTAGGTTGGCTGAGCACTGGGTTAGGAACGGCAGGCTGCTGTTGCTAGGTGTGTCAGTACAAGATGCTGGGCCCCAGGAATGGTGCTACAGACTTGTCGGGACACTGAGGCATGGAACACCAGTGGTGGTGAGCATCTGTGCTCCAGTGACTGCCTCACTCCCACACTGCCCTGTGGCCCTCAGCCAGGGCAGCTCCAGGGTGAGCTGTGGGGCTGAGCTGTGGGAGTATCCCAAGGGAATGGTGTGCTCTGGGTGAAAGAGCTTGGGGAGAAAGTTGCAGTCTTCAGAGTAGGTGGGCAGAATCTTCACGGGGTCCCCACACATGGTGTACTTGCATGTCCCAAGGAGGGGAAAGCTGGAAGTTTGTGACTGATGGCAACAGAAGGAAAATTTCCCCATCAGCAGATATGTATTTGCAGAGTATGAGCAGTGCCCTGGTATCAAAGAGCTCTTCTAGGGGATGAGGCATCAGGGGTGGCTGAACCAAAGCTGTCAGCACCTAATAGCCAGATCTGTTCCCTGCCTCTGCACCCCAGGGGTACACAAACAGTGATGATTGTGGATGGAAGAAGGCAAAAGGGTCAGGGAAAAGAGAGGGGGAGAGTTGGGTGGTACTGTTGAGGAATGCATATGCATCCCACCCACAAGGTTTCCACTGTAAGAGCTGCATAATTTGTAAAGTGTAAATAATTTTGTTTGCATACCAATCTGCTCAAGTCTATCAGGCTCCTTAGTGCAGATCAAAATCCATGTTGTGTGTTTATCTCTCAGCTGATAGCTCTAACAAAAGAAGGAGGGAGACAGCAAAGGAGATGTCTACTGAATGAGAAGAGGGGAAAGCAAGAGTAGCAATGTAGAAGGACTTGGTAAAAATAATAGGAAGATAAAATTTTTCTTTATAAAATTAATGTTCCATTAATTCGTCAATGCTCCATTAATTCTAAATTCTTAAATAAATGCAATTCACATTGTTCATGTCTGTTGTGGTCCCATTTCACATTGTTTCAGCACACAGGCTGCTCACATTCCAGTAAAGAAAACCCAAACCATATGAAAATACTTAAATGACTGTACATTTTGGTATGTTATTGCCTTTTTTTGATTGACGATGTGAGATTGCACACCTCAGTGCAAAGTAATGCTTTTAACTTAAATCAATTCTAAGTGAACATGTTTTATGCTTTTATGCTTGTAGTTTGAAAAAAAAAAAAAAGTGTTTCCTAAAAGAGAGAACCGGCTTTTAATTATCCAGTGAACAAGTCACTGGAGATGCTTGCACATCTCAGCCAGTGAGCATTTACCTCTACTGTCATGAAACTGCTACAAGTTTAGGGCTCACAGATCTGCTGTAGTCTTAATGAAGCAGTTAATAATGTGTGAATTATAGATCCTGACAGTCTCTTTTTAATAAAATCAACAGGACTGCATCCATGGTCTACCATAGCTGCGAAATAATGACGATACTGTCTGCTTAGGGTAACACTGTATCTTTAAGTAAAGAACCATTCTTGCATTCCTGTACTGAAAAATTCTCATCAACACAACGAGGAATGTGAGCAGTGAAGAACAAGCTGATACACATGACACTTCATTTCTTTCAAATTGGGAAAGAAATGCACTAGCTACGGGGAATTTGTAAATGAAGCATCAGGTAAAGCAATGTGGTTTTCATTGTTATGGTAACAGTATTTCTATGAGATCCTTCAGTGATAATGGACTTTTATAATCAAAAGTTTGCAGTGCATTTTTGGTTTGTTTTGTTTCAGGATTTTTTTTGAAAGCATGTGAACTTTGTCTTCCCAGCAGCTTTCAATGGACAATTGTCTGCACAATGTAGCTAAAAGGAATATGATAGTTCCACACTTATTTGCATGGAAGTAGGTAGTATATGTACATATATCAAGGGATTTTCCCTTACATTTGGATAAAAGAAAAAGAAAGATTGCTGTAAGAATGAAAAGGCTTTTTTTGGTGTTGCTTGTGGTGATCAGTCTCATAGCTAGCTAAATATTCAGGGAAAATTTTGTGTGTTCATATTATATATATTCCCTAAATAATCTTCTTTATTGCCTGGTAGATTGAAACTAAACACCTAGGGTTCTGGAAAAATCCAAGGCTACATTACTGTATATGGTTGCTTTTGTTTATGATTTTTTCCCAAATAGTTCAGGCAGCTGTCTTTCTGTTGCTTATTTAGCAGATACTGAAGCAAAGGAAAGAGAAAAGATCCAAGTCGTATTCACTAGTTCGTGTAATCACTTCACTTCAGTTACTATCTCGGTTCAGGCAATATCAGAGCAACAAAATTAAAAAAAAAAAAAAAAAGCTAGAAAGTAATTGATATGTAAAAAACCCAGTCCAAAACCACTCAGCTACAAAAGAAGAAATTAGTCTGTTATGGACTTGTGAATACATTCAGGATACAATAAATCTGACCTGCCGGACTGAATTTATCTGACTGAAATTTTCGTTACCAGCAAAGAGACTACAATCTGTAAAGCCTGTTGCAATTATTGTGCTCAAACAAAGCAGGATGATTGCTTAGGGAAGCACAGCCAAACGGTTAGTCCCCAGAAGTTCAAAGTCTGTCTTCCAGCACTGCTGCAGCAGTGTTTGTACAATAAACATTGACCACTACTGTCCTCTTGAGCAAAAAAACTTGGAAGTGCTCCCTGCATATGCACCTTTCCACTTCGCTTTCTTTTTTTATGTCTGCTGTATCTCCTTTCTGATTTGTATTTTTCAGTATCCAGCACTTCACACCCCATGACTCTTCCATAATCTTTGTTCCACCCCTCTCAGTTAGCACCTTGTT
>JAYRBT010000093.1:17405485-17420027 GCA_036023395.1 Myiotriccus ornatus
CAATCAAAAAAATCCATTACCATCTAATGACATGTCATGTTTTAATCCCAGCCAGCAGCCAAACCCCACACAACCACTTGTTCACTCCCCGACCAGTGGTATCAGGGTAAGAGAAGAGTGAAAGCGAGACAGCTCATGAGTTGTGGTCAAGATAGTTTAATAACAAAGGCAAAAGCAAACTCCATGTATGCAAGAAGAGCAAAACAAGGAATTAATTCACTTCCTGTGGGCAGGCAGGTGTTCAGCCATCTCCAGGAGAGCAGGACCTCATCACATGTAACAGTGACTTGGGAAGACAAACACCATCACTCTAAACATCCCCCTCTTCCTCCTTCGTCTCCCCGCTTTATATCCTGAGTATGATGTCATATGGTGTGGAATATCCCTCTGGTCAGTTGAGGTCAGCTATCCTGGCTGTATCTCCTCCCAGCATCCCATGCACCACCAGCCTGCTCACCAGCATGGAAATATGAAAAGCAGAAAAGGCCTTGTCTCTGTGCAAGCCCTGCTCAGCAATAACAGAAACATCTCTGTGTTCCGCACAAATCCAAAACACATCCCTATACTGGTCACTGTGAAGAAAATTAACTTGCCCCAGCTAAAAACCAGCATGTGAAAAAAGTGAAAGATTCCAAAAATCAGTAAACATATGTCTCAAAAGACCCCTTTGCACATTGCTTTGCTTATGATGTTGATTCAAGGGGCCTTTTAGCACAATAAGTTTTAATCTGTTGAAGCTTTTGCAGATAGTGCAACAGAGAGAAAAGGTGACCAGATATGATTTAATTTCTTCCCTTTTCACTATATCCTTGGTGTATATATATATATTTTCACTATATCCTTGGTATATATATATATATATATATATAGGTGCTACTGAAAGTAAATATTTTCAGAGAATATGTGTGTGTAAGAACATCTTTATTTGTTCTAGAAATACAATGGAAAATTCTGTTTATTAATTTTTAATGAATCAATATAGTTTTTAATATTTATCAGTATTAATTTCTGATTAATTAATTAACTAAATACTGACATTAATTAATGTCAGAATGTTTTGTATTCAGAAAATATGATTATACACTGCACTTTGTAGCTTTGATAACTGAATCCAAGGACAAAATGCAAGAAATTAGAAAAAAAAATTTTACCCATTTAAACAGTTTTATCATACAAGTGGAAAGTCCTTTACCATAAAGCAAAACTCACAGGGAAAGAAAAAATTTGACCCACTTGTTTTTTTACCTTTAGATGAGTAAAATCTTCCAGAATGTTCATTAAATCTTGGTAAAAATACACATGATTATTCATCTGCAGAAATATTTAATCTTACTATTACATATTCCTCCCTACCTTTGTTAGTTCCCTTCAAAAATCAGTTAAACCTTGCAACAAAACATGGAGGCTTTGTGGTTCTTGTACAAACAAAAGTAATGGTCCCACACTTCTGCAGAATTTATCACTAGGCATTACTTGACCCTTACTGATAATTTTAGTGACCATAAACCAAATCATCTGGAACTTGAGCCATGAAAATAAAGTCTCAGATGCATGATACCTCTTCCCTTTGGCTTAGACTGCCTTGATTAGACAGAGGTTAGATAAAAATTATAAATATTTAAAAATGTTAAATGCTTCAATATGAGACTGTCAAATGCTTTCTTTGCATCTAAAGATGTAGAGGTGGCAAGCCTGCTCAGTCCCCCAGTAGACAGTCCTAAATAGGTCAATGCTTCTGCTCTCTAAATCTTCACCAGTATTTAATACTGCTTGGGGAAAATGTTTGCCATTTCATTTATTTCAGGTACATGTGTTCACAGAGGACTTTATAAAGTAGTCCTACTCCTAGTCCTACTTAAGACCATTTTTTTTTTTTCTGCAGTTTTGACATAATAAATCATGAAAGTAAAGCCTACATTGTGAGCTTTCAAAATACACCTGATCTCCCGTTACTCAGATTATAGCATACTATATGCAGCTGGTTATATTGTATTACTTACAGCAAAATCTGAAAATTCTAAAAGAGCTATTAGAAAAAACTGAGGAAAGACATAACTCTTCCATATTTACAAGTTCAAGAGAAAGGCATTTAAGGCATATTGCTTAAGAAAATAAAAAGAGGAGTGGTCTTTAGGAACTGAATATGAAGTTCAAATTGATTCAAACATGAAAATTAAGAACATTTAAATGAACTAGATATCCATTAGCTGCATGTATTTGACTGTACTATTACTGTCCACAAGGAATTGTTTAGTATAAATTCAAAAGCACATGATGACCTGACCTAAAGCTGAAGAGTTTCATGCACCTTCTCAGCTGGACTACGTACATATAGCAAGAAAATGCTGGCAAGGTTTACAGAAAGTGTGCATGCTGTTATGACCAGCTCAGAAAATAGGGTCTCAAAATAACCTTGACTAAGACTGTCCTGATATTAATGAGATGCCTTCCACCAGCATGTAGTCCCAGGAATGCATATTAATATTTAAAAATACCAGCTATGATTGAAAAAATTATTTTATGTTTGCTTAAACTTCAGCTTCTTCCATCTGAAAAATGCATGCTTAAAACACAGTGCTGAAGAATGAATGCTACATAAGAGTGCAAAAGAAAGACAAAGGGTTTCTGCTAAAAAGAACAAACAGAAAAACCAAACAAAATGAGCTTGAAGATAGTATTTGAAAGAAGGATCTTTCAAGAACAAAAGAGTTAGCCATAAAAAGAGAAGGCATTTGAGTTGTGACATGTTACAACTCTTTGGCATTGCACTTCTTTACTAAACAGAGATTGTGAAGAAAAGACCCACCTGTGGGAAAACACTAAACATTTCATACGTATTTTACTGAAGCCTTTACTGTCTCTTAAATCAATGGCAGCCTCTGTAAATGCAACACTTTTTGAACATCACACAGCCTGCTTTGGTAGCCTACCTTCACAGAAAATCTATGACATCACTTGTTTATTTTCACTATCATTTAATAGACCATGGTAAAGAGATACTCTTATTTAGTTTAAAGGGTCAAATATCCTAATGTATTCACTGCAAGTGATATGAAGCTGGTAAGTGTGGTAATTTTTTCTCCCTTTCATCTCCTTTTATCTACCCTGTAGCTTTAACCTTCTTCTCTGTCATCAGCTTTTATTATATTTATCCCTTGGAAGATCTGATTCAAAAGATACTGATGTCATTGGCAAGCTCTCATTGACTTCAAACAACTTTGGATCAACTCCCAAAGGACTTATTTTAAGCAATTGTATAGCATAGTACATTTTTGTTTGCTGTGCAAAATTTTCTAAGCAAAAAGATATCAGATATTTGCTGAAATGGTAAAATGAGTGATGAAGAAAAATAAATCATTCAAAGGTATTTTCTCTAGGCCTTGTTCAAGTTTAACCACAGGTAGTCTGTTTCTAGCAATCAACTTACATCAATATTGATGCAAAGACTTCTCCATGTATTAACATAATGAGTATTACTGACATCAATCCCACAGTAGCTTTCACCACAAAAATAAACCTCTACTTCTCCCCCATCCCCTGCCCCCCCAATTTATTTTTTTGGTGAGCTATCATTCTGGTAGTAGTTTAATTACAGTTGTTGTTGAAGCAGCATTACCTAACATTTTATTTTCGTACACAGTGGCAGTCTTGAAAGCTCAGGAAAGCAGGGACCACACAGTATAATAGATTAATGGTGGGTTAAACTGTTTCATACAGATGTCACTGGCTTGAATGTAGTGCATTTTGGCATAATCAAGGAGCATCTGTTCTCAGAAATGGTGGATAATATAGTGATAAAAATGCAGTCTGTGAGACAACACTACTTCTGCCATTGCTTCTTGGTCAGTAGTAGATCTCCCTAAAATTGGAGAGCCATTTTGCCTTAGCTCCACATATTTTGGTGAGATATGCCAGAAGTTTAAAAGCATAACAAAGCTATTTTTGCTCACAGTCTATTCAATGCAAAGTTTATTGCATGACGGGGATTTTCACAAAGTAAATCTGAAATCTGCTTAACAGTCTGGAATTTCTTAGGCATTTCTCTCTGGCCCAAAGCTCTTGGAAGAGAGGATGCATGAAGCCGTATTATATCTTCATATGCTGCAACAGCCAACATTGCTCTACAGCTCATGGTAACTAGTTTAAAAACAGGTGATAGTGTGAATCGGTTCAGCATGTGCTAACGAGAGATCATAAACAGATATTATGTCAATTTTCAAAAATTACAGTAGCTTCTCTCTTACAGCTATAAACACTGCCAAGAGGAAACAATATACTGCGTTGCACAGTTCTTAGGATAAGCTCATACGCTGTAAATAATTCAAATTAGTAACATGAAAATCTGTGCAGCTGGGCAGGAGTTAAACAATGTGTCTTTCATGTTGGAAGTGATTGATAGGACTGGCAAATGTGTATGGCAAAAATCTGAGGATAGATTCCAAATAAAGCATGTCATGCAATCAGTTATAACCCAGTAGTCAGTGTATGCTAGTAAATGTCTCAAAAGAAAGACATACCAAATTTGCTTGAGGAAAGCAGATCTAAATATGGCATGCATTTCTTAGTCTGCAATGACTAACTAATATCCTGTTAAATGTTTGTGTATTACTAGAATTTTTTTTGAATGCTCTATTTTTGAAAGAAGTCTTATTTTATCTGTAAAATTTCTTTCCATGTTAAAATCAAGAACAAAGTTACTGATATTCTGCATATGAACTGCTATATTTATTTACTTTCTTATCCAGGCTATTTGTCAGAGGGATCTACCTAAGTTCAACTTTATTTTCACTTGACTCTCTAGGTTTCTCTTTTTCTTTTGTAGACTGTGTATGGTAGTTAGTTAACTGTATGCTTTCAGGTGAAGCAATATGAGAGACTAAAAAAGTCCTAAAACTAAGTCAACCAATAGAGGTGTGAGCTAGAGAAAAAAAGGTTGCAGTGTTCCCATTTCCAGGCTTGTGGGAAAAACTGAAAATAGAAAAATTATTACTACAAATACCAAAACCCATCCTCCTTTTCCCCCAAAGAAATCAAAGAATCACGGAATCATAGAATGGAATGGGTTAGAAAGGGATCTTGAAGATCATGTTGTTCCAACCCCCCTGCCTTGGGCAGTGACACCTTCTAATAGATCAGGTTGTTCAGAGCCCTATCCAACCTGGCCTTGAACATCTCCAGGGATGGGGCATCCACAACTAGGCAACCTGTTCCAGTGCCTCACCACATAATTTTTAAAACTGTATTTTAAAAATATTTTTTCACAATTAAAACCCAAATTTATAGGGGAGGCAGTCAAAAAGATATCCTTCGTAAAAAGGAATATAGAACCAACACATATAAAAAAAAAGAATAGAAAACAATATTAGCCATGACAAGTTGAATTTGAAACTGGAATAAAAGCAGCTACAAAGATTTTGAAGAGCAAGTTATTAAAAGAAAAAAAGGCTTTTCTTGACTTTTAGATGCTTCAGAACCAAGAACCTGTCTAGACAGCTAATGGAACTAGTACGTGAGTGATGTGGAAAAGAAAGATAAAAACCATAGCAGAAAACCAAACGAAATTATTTCCATTTTTTCACTCAGAAGAAAATCCTAAAGTTTATTGGTTGGGTTCATTCTGTATGATGTGATTCTATGTAACTGCTTAGACTGAATCACCAATGAAACCTGCTTGTAGCAGATAAATGTGGGAAAGAGGAGCAAATAAGTTAACTGCCTTGAAACACTCTACACCCAGGTTGGTGCTTGGTTTTTGTGCCTGTTTCATTCCTATTTCATTTGTGGCTTCTTCCATCTGCTTACATTCATCACATATTGCAGACTTACAGATCTTTTTTGGATTTCTAAAAGACTTTATTGACACTGTAATTTGGGGAGCACTCCCAAGAATTGATGGAACTCAGGTGCTCAGATGTTCCATTAGGCTTTTCTCAAATGTTGGGAAGGTGAGCACTTCACTCACGCAATCTTTTCCTGTTGCCAGAGCCTTCTTGCCAACATTAACTCAAGACTTCCGAAATAAAATATGAACATGATGAACCACCAACCTGGCAAAAGGGAAAATAGCATGTGAAGGACCAAGACCAAAACAAAGAATAGCATTATGCTACTGTATAAATCACTGACTTAAAACACTAATCTTGATTCCTTAATATGTATATGGTCATATTATATGAGGAGATTTCACAGGAAAACACAGGAGGGGACACCAGGGATGTTCAGACATATGGTATTATTCTTAAAAAAAGAAACCCAACTGGCTTGGAAAGTTCTGTGGGATAAGAGACAAGTCTGGAGAAATGTGATGAAAAGACATCTGTAAGATGATAAGCAGTACTGAAAGCATGAAAAGGAATTTCTTCCCTACTCTTTCTAGTAATCCTTTCCTGGAATAGGAAGTATTTAACAGAAATCCCAGGCAATAACTTTAAAAGAAACAAAAATATACTACTCTCTATACCACTTATAATCAACATTGTCATCTTAGGTGCTATAGAAGACTGTGAAGGCCTTGAGATAAGTGAATTCGAGGAGAGATTCTACATTCACAGAATTAGGCTACTCACTGACTATTAAAAATGAGGCTCTTGATTCAACTTACAGTGAATGTTTCTAGCCCTTGAGTGTCCTGCAACTAGAACCTACACTGTGCTGTAGGTCTGTGGTGCTAAAGTATGCTGTATCCCACCCTGAAGCACCTCACACTAATTCCTGCTTGTTACTGGTCTGGACAGATGCTTGATTTGACCACTTGCTGTCCTTGCTCTTTCTTTATGCGAGTAAAGACAGAACATGGAGCTAATATGTTAGTTTGGGGGTTTTTGTTTGCTTTTTTTTAAACAAAATTGTTTAAATAGGATAAAATGTGGCACCAACTCCAACCTTGCTACATACTGTTTCCTTAATGAAGAAACTATCTTCATTCTAACCTAAAAAAAAAAAAAGGTGTTGTGTACATAATAATTGTGCTATTTATAATGAATAACCTTTTTTCACATTTTAATTGGAACAAATTGGCAAGCAGCTACTCACAGATTCACAGATATTAATCACAGAATTCATGCATTCTAAACATTTCTGACAACATGTTTATTATCTTTTCCCTCACCATTTTAATATCAAAAAAACTCCCTACAGTTAATTATGTTGTTAACAGTAATTCGATATCATACACAGAACTCATATATTGCTATGGACTATGAGGGAAAAAAAGGAAACAAAGATTGAAATTCCTTTTGTATAAATGAAAGATAAGTAGTAAATGCATATTTTCTTTGCTAATCTAAATTCTCCATAAAACATGTATTTAGGTGATGTGAATTTTTTTTACTTTTTTAATTTAAGTGCATGAGAAATCATACGACAAATTGCAGTTACTACTTCTACAGAAGAAAATGTGAAAAGGAAAAATCCCTCTTCAGCCTGTGGATCAAGTGAGGCAAATATCAGAGAGCATATAAGAAAAATCAGCACAGATGATGAAACTTGCTATATATTCCCAGTGCCTCCAGGATGAATATCCTGGTTTTAGGCAAACTACTGAGTAGTAACTGAGTCTGTGAATCCTGACTGAGTCTGTGAATAACACCAACAATCCAGTTTCCAGTCCTGCAAAATAGCTTAAAGACTATTACAAGGAAATAGGTCAAAAGTGATAGATGCAGTGATAGCCGACAATTAAAATTAATGTAGACCCGACCAAAGTCATGTTTCCTAAGCAGACCCAAAGCATTCAGCCACCAAAGTGAAAGTGGATTTTTGGGGGGGGGGGGAGGGAGGGGAGAGGCTTGTTATGTACACAGTTGTCTTACCCCAGTCCACAGAGGCATGCACTCTTTCCCTCTCTCTGCATGCGAGTCAGTGCTGGAGACAGAGAGAGCAAGAGGTGAAAATGTCTCCGTAGCAACAGAGTACTACGGGCAGCATTTTTCAGGGCAGTGAATGAGATGAGAAGGAGGAACTTTGAAGTGCATTGTGGCTGCACTGCAGAAAGCAGATACGGAGATAGCTCACTTTGGGGCTGAAATTCCCTTCCACTCATCTTTGTTGCACGTGGCACATGAACAGCAGGTCTGCCAGGTCCTGTAGATGTCTGGGTGTTTTCAGTTTCACACTTGAAAAAGTTGTATAATAGTGCACAGATAAAAGCTTTCGGTAGGCAGTGTTCATGATCCACCAGAGCTTCATGAAGCTTTTACCAGTAAGTAGTCCACTTCCACAAGTCCTTCCTGAGCATGAGCTGTTGTTGATTCCCTCCATCTCTGTTTTGTTCATCTGGCTTAGAGAACTGGAAAGCAAACAGAAAACCTACTTTTCCCCCCACTCTGCAACAGCTTCCACAAACCATCAGTCTGAAATAGAGAGCACAGGATTTGTAATTTATCAGCTTTAATAACCACACTGGGAACCCAGTGCAGGTAAATTCTTTCTTATACTAGTCCACATTTGTTTCTGAGGAACAAGTGTGACAGAGGCCTACCAAAATGAGGACTGCTGGTTAATACATTAATTAATTCTATCAAACTGGAGAACCATGTAGGTCCAAACTAGTTGTGAAATACATTATTCCGCTCTATAAGGAGGCATATTAGCTACATGTATGCTATGTGATTTGAAATTAGGAGGAACTGCCACCAGTCCACATTTTTCTGCATTTTAGAAAACATATGCTTTTTAAAAGCAGTGTGAAAAATCACGTCCTTATAATGCGTAGCCTCCAAATTTGTGGGGGTCACAGGCACACCCATCTCCTGGCAGAATAAGGAATAATACAGCAACAAACAATGAAAAGTTGATAGAGGAAAAGCATAAACCCATGGGAGAGTAGTAGCCCTTCCCATCCTCAAATGAAAATCCGTAGGCATTGCCAAGGGTTGTTTTGTGAAAGAAAATGAGGGGATTTTTTTATTTCACTCAGTTTTATAATGATAAGTAATTGAAGTTGTGCCTTTGCCAAGAATCCAGCTGAAGAGATCTTTTTATCAGGAATAAAAGGTAGCATAATTTTAAATGCAAACCTTTAAAGGCATATGCAGCTTGCTTGACATAATTTGTTTCCCCTGGATAACCTTTATTTTCACTATAAATTATCTGTCTCACTTCACAAATGGTGACTATCACTGAATGGTGAACTAAAGAATTACGCACACCCAGCTGATAAGTTAATTGTGTGCTGTTTGTTTAACAGCAGCATCAGGAATATAAAATGGTTTTCACTAGTTCTCTGAAAACCTTTACAAATAACAACACATGTAAAACTTAAGGTCTGAGTATTTGGTGTTTATGAGTAACTGAATATTATCATATTAAAATCATTACTAAGCCTGTGTCTGGATATTTGTTCTGAATCCTGTCAATACTCTAATGGCAGTAGTCTTGGAAACTACACATCTGCCACAGGATTAATTACACACATAAAACATTATCATTGCCCTACATCTCCTATGAGGTAGAGAGGCTGCTAGAATGATTAATGGCTCTGTATGACATATGAGGGAATAAATGTATATGTTACCCAGTGGATAGAAAGATCTGTTCCTCAGTTATATTAGAACAAGCTGAAGGACCTTATTGGTGCAATATTACTTTTTAAGGTCTGCAGGCAATGTTAAAAAATCCTAATCCACAGATTCTGCAATGTTTGCTGTACTGTTGAGAGAACTCCTATGTATCAGGGCATTTTGACATATTTTGAACATTTTTCTGTGCTCACGGAAAAAGGTATAAAGGTTCCATACTTGTGAGTCACCATTCCTGCTTGTTGTAAATAGTGGTGGTGCTTCTTGGGCCAGCATCAGATCTAGGCTACTAGAATCTTATGAAATTTGACTTAAAGTCAGTCTTCAAGTACAACAGAGAGAAAACATTTCCTTCTTATAATACATCAGGGAGGCATAGGTTTAGTTGTGACAGAATAAAAGGAACACTGAAAGAAATATTTCAAAGACAGTCCATTGTTTACAATTAAAATTAACAGATCAGAGTTCAAAGGTGACATACCAGTATGCAATTAAGGTCATGGGCAGTCCCAAGCAATCAATTAGGTGAGAATTATAACAAATGTAAACTGGAGCTAATATATTGATCATGTCACTTCTTCACGCTTCATTATTTCTTTAGATGTCCTTTAATAAAGACCCCAAGTGGTCCTCCATACCTTTGTCACTGAAATCTGAAGTACTAGATTACAAAGACTAAGCCCTTTGTTCCTCCAAACCCATTTGTTTCCGTCTCTGCTATCTCACACTTCCTTCCTTTGGAAAATCTCATCCTACATGTGAGACTAAGAGCTGTAGTGAGTCAATGACACTGCAAAGCTGTTTGCCTTCAGCCACCTTAGAGCACAAACATGTTTGTCAGTCAAATAAATCCCTAACAGATTTTTTAATTTACACTTGTATTGATATAAAATTGTACACCCTTACCCAAGCAGGACACAACTTGTATGTAACTCAGCAAATAGCATTCTGCAGGAGACCCATTGCAAAGTAATTGCAGAGAAGATAGAGCCAGTTGAGACTGACTGATGACATGGCAGAACAAGAACCAAAGTGAGAGCTGAATGATGCCATAACCTGTATCATTGCCAATCTTGTGAATTAAGACAATAATAAGCTTGCCAGTGATCATTTATATTGAGGTACACAGGAAATATTGCCAAAGCTACCTGCCAGTGCAGATGATAACTCCACTAGGAAAACAAAAGACAAAGAAGATAGTGTCCTACCTTGATACTGATGCAAAAGGAATAGGTGTGGACAGTAATCTGAGACTCTGTCCCTCAGATATACTGTAGAACCCTTTGTCACAGCACCGATGCTTCCATACTTGTTACCCACAGCCACCTGTGAAGTTACCATGTACTCCTGAACTCATTTCTTTACACAGAAGTATGAAAATTAGCAATGTGCATTACTTTCTCACATCAAAATGTTCAAGTTCTAATGCATGTGTTACTGGTTCTCGAGTGAGCAGTGTGGAAACCTGAGTCTGATCTAGGTCAGTGTATAAAGCGCTTGGGCTCCCAGCACCTCAGTACAAAGCCCTGCAATGAAACAGGATGATGTATTAATTTTCCACCCTTTGTTAATTCGTAAGCAAGTGCTTACAATTAATGTCAGAACTCATCCACTGATAACACCCTCATACTAGGTATTGGAGTCTTGGATTTAATTTGCTGATTTGTCTCAGAGGCCGCGTTACCACAGACATGTTACCACCATGCTCCAGACTTCTCTTCTCACTAGGATGCATTGTCATTGGGATTTTGTGAATGAGTCACTGCTTTGCTTTTTCTCTTGCTGACCTTATACATATGATCTTACTTCTATAAGAGAACACTATCAGAGGAAGGTAACTTAGTGTTTCACTAGTGTGACTCATGGTGTTTCTCATTTGTCAGGCTGCTTTTGGTATTCCAGAAAATCTGGCTCTGTACATCTGAAAGGTATGAAGATACCAAAGGCACAGGTCAGCATTACAGACTTCTGCTAACAGATCTCTGTTTCATTTTTCCTACTGACTGCCTCTGGACTTTCAGCAACTTATCCACTTCATGGATAACTCATACGGCTCAGGTGCCTGCCTAATTGCTGGGAATCACAACATACCAGATGTGTTGTTGCACTACATCTCTGGGGACTGTACCATGTCTTTAAGTGTCTAAATGTCTGTCAACACAGGGCCCTCTGCTCCAATTATTTCTGCTAGCCTCAAAATTATTACAATGACATTTGCAGAAAGAGAGATCAACACAGGTCCTGAAGCCCACACACCTTATAAGACATCTAGTCAGTTTACTAAAAGAAAGTAAACAAAACTTTTAGACAAAGTCCATGTCACTATTTTGGATGCTTAATTTACTCAAATCTAAAATCCAGTATGCTTTAGATCACCAAGCTCCTAGAACTTACATGAAAAAATTATCACATATATTATGGAAAGTTTGTTCTCATCCACAGAACTGTGCCTTTTTTGGTGAACATGTCGCCATATTATAGTAGGGATAAGGTGTAGAAAGTGTAGATGGATTTTGCAATTAATAACAGCAGAGGTTACCAAATTAAGATAAATAAAAACTTTGAGATAAGTTTCATAAGTACTAGCAACATACAATATAAACAAGAAGCCTTGTGATAGGGTATAATGATCACATTATTTTAATCAGCACAGTCTTACTCATCATTAAATTTTAATTAAGTTTTTCCCTTTGCTTTGTGTAATTATTAGAGAACCTTCCTGTGAAGTCTAATTGCCTTATCATAAATGAACAGAAAAGAGAATGCCCCTTTGTCCAACAAACAAGTTTTCCCTTTAAAGCAAAAATATTACATAATAATGAATTTTCATAAAGAAATCAATCCCTGAAAAGCATAATTAAGGTGCTGGAAGGGGAGGAACAGCTACTGTAGGCTTAAGAGATTTTTGTGCAACTGCTACATTATTAGGAAGCACAAAGAGAAGAATACGACCATCACAAATAAGAGACACCCTAATTTCCATGACCCTCAGGGAAAATATACACCACCCTGGGACACAGCAGCTCTGCCCTTCCTCCTTTCCCTCCCCCAGCTCTCTGAGCAGATAGTAAAATGGAACTTCTTTTGTGTTCTCCAGTGCCAGCTATGCATCAGGGCGTGGATGCATGTCCCTTACATCCCACCAAATAGTGCACAACTTCTACTTCAGATAAAAAAAGGCACAACTGGGAAGAGTTTACCACAGTTGAATTTATCATTTATCATTTTGCCAACAGTAAAACAACAGTCAGCTGAGCACCTTTTTTTTCTCTTTTTTTTTTTTTTTTCCTGGTCAAATGTTATGGTGAAATAAATCTAATGCACAATGGTTTGCTTTCTCTAAGAACCTAAGTGGAGAAACATATTCTTAGTCTACAGTCATTGCATTGATAGCTTTTGATGTTTTTCCACACTACATTTTTACAAGAGAGCCTTTTTTTTTTACAGTGGCAAACAACACATATTTGCTGTGTGGAGAAATATCTTAAGAAATGATGTTGATGTCTTGTTATTCTATTGTTGCAGAATTATGCACTTTCCTACATTCATACTCTTGCAGAACACATGGTGTAGGATAATGATTTTTTCGTGTGCAAGAAATGCAGAGGAGAAGTCCATCAATAATTGGATGTTAATGTGTTCCAATATGATTTCTGGTTTTTTTGCTTCCCACAATGATCTAATCCCATAAGTGCTTCCACTTTAGAAGATGCATTAAATCATAGAATTTGTATAACTCATGTAATTTAATTCTGTTTGTAATTATTGTTGAAAGTGGTAGATAGAACCAAAATATTCTCTCTGGATATGGCATTGGAGACTCCAAAAAGAAGGAAATTTGTATTCTTTGTGAAATCATTAGAAATTCACAGTTCCCTTTTATTAATAATCAATAAAATGCAATCCTTACAAATTAAATTTGCATAAAATCCTTAGATATCTCTCCTTGCTTCAAAATCTTCTTAAGATTGAACCTGTGTGTCATGATTTAACCCCGGCCAGCAGCCAAACCCCATGCAGCTGCTCACTCACTCCCCCGCCAGTGGAATCAGGGAGAGAATCAGAAGAGTAAAAGAGAGAAAACCCATGGGCTGAGATAAATACAGTTTAATAAGGAAAGCAAAAGCTGTACACACAAGCAAAGCAAAACAAAAAATTCAGTGTTTCCTGTGGGCAGGCAGTTGTTCAGCCATCTCCGGGAGAACAGGGTCCCATCACATGTAATGGCTACTTGGAAAGACAACCCTACCATTCTCCCACAAAACATTTAAGTTGTATATTGGTCCCACTGATTTACATCCCACTGACTCCAAATATGTACAAGTATGCACACAGTTCACTTTAAACTGCCTGCTGAAATGCCATAAAGTCAGTCACAAATAAGAAGTACTTACAGTTGACCTCACTCTCGTTTTTTCTTCTCTTTGGCTATAGTTAAGCATGCTTAAATCTTTGATGGATCTTTGTTTCCCTTGACGGGCAAAGCTTCTCCCTCACCCCTCACCCCACCACTCCGCAACTGGCTGTCTGATGCACAGTGTAGCAAGGACAAGCAAGGCTCCTCCAAAGACAGGCTCAAGCTTAAACTCTGCAGAAGCAGTGCCAGCTGCACTTGGAAAATCTGCAAGTAAGTCGAAGAATTAAATTTTTCAAGAAAGGATTCAAAATGTGGGACATATTTTGTCTCAAGTAGAAGACAGTCTCCAGAAAGGGACATGACACGCGTCTTCATCAGCATGGTAAACTCTGGTAGTTGCTTTTTTACTCATAGCTTAATCCTGGGAAATCACTGAACCTGAACCCACTGATGATCTTAACTTTTGCATATTGTGTGACATACTTAATGGCTTCAGAGATGCAATAATTAGATGCCTAAGTATTTTTATTTACAATGGAAAAGGAAAACGACAATTTTAAATGCGAGAGGCATACTGAGGACATCTATGTTAATGTTTGTGAAGAGATAAGGACAGCAGCAGGTGCTGTACAGGTGGCAACCATATGATTAGAGAGGGAAATTAAGC
>JAYRBT010000093.1:17420041-17433459 GCA_036023395.1 Myiotriccus ornatus
CTTTTGTAATTTGAGAAATACAAATTATATACAATAACATCATTACAAGTCATCCATTTTTTAACGAAATCACTTTAGGTTAAGTTTCATAATGTCTTTACAGATAAAAAGATTTGCAATGAGATTTTTTTCAGCTATAATAATATTAGTTGGTCTGCTTTATAAAAATAAAAAGATGCCTCTCCTAATGTCAAATACTTACATGACTGTTTTACACACAGTAGTATCAGCTACACATAGATATACAGCCGTGAGGGTATCAGTTGTATATCTGTGTGGGTGAGCAAACTGGAGATACTGAGATCAATTTGGCACAGTATATAGTTGCAACTGATGTATTTGAACATCTCATGGTTCTAGTCTGACTAGCCTTTCCCTACTATTTCTAAGCCTCCTGATTAAATTCTTTGTTTTCAAAAAAATTATTACTTTTTATTTTTATAGACATTAAACAGGGTAAAAATATTTGACATAGTAAGCCACTGCTAGTTTCCAAGACACCTTCCCAAGATAAGCTCACTATATTATTTTTTTCTCCAACATTTTTCCCGCTGTTATATGTTTCAGAATAATCTGGTTTTTAGGGAAGATAAGTGTAAGAAATTGCTTGAGTTTGTGGAGCTGTAAAGATAAGGATTTCAAGCTGTCTGAAATGTGAAAATATTGTGCTACATGACTGGATACTATAAAAAGTATAAAGGAGATAGATAATCAGAGAGGAGAACAACTTCTGTTTGAATACATCTTGAGTAGACTAAGAACTAGAGTTTGTTGCTACAAAAGGGTAATGCAAAATGTGACAGAAGCCTCTGAAATACTGAGTGACACGGAGACTGTGGGTTTGAAGGGATGATTCACATTTAAAACACCATGAGAACTAACTAGCACACAAACAAAACTATCATGCAGAAGGCTCAAAGCAGAAAAAAAATGCGAAGAACACTGAAACTTACCAGCGCTACTTATTTGAAATGACAAAAGTATTAATGTATGCCATATGAAAAGGAAAGGACTAGATACATTCCTGGAAGAGGTATTCACCAGGATACACATGCATAATTGACAGTACGTACAGTGGTCCATGTCCCTGGATGAGCAAGCTGACAATAAATACAAGAAGGAAGAACTATGGTGGCTTTGTTTCTCAAAAACAGGTTAAGGTCTGTCAGCATCTACAAATATGAATGTTTTAATAAAATCAGAAAGTGTTGTACATTTCTGGCTAAATATACAATTAACAGGGGCATTGAATATATATGGTTTTCAGTGTAGTTTATTTTTGCATCTCCTTCTGGACACTGGGCTTTGTACTTTCGACATACTTCTGAGATCCTTTCATTTCCTATATATGAGTATTTTGTTCCACAACAGCTACATCTGCATCTCTCTTTTCTACAGAAGGTTTTTGTATTAGCTCTGCAAGCATGCAAGTTCAAACGAACCGTGAGCTGAAAATGAGTGATCCCTGGTACATCTGAAATGACAGTACAAAGAAATCTTACCACTTAATTTAGGGAAGATACCTATTTGACCCTGAATGCTGTTTTCCACAGTAATTCTTAGGGTGTGGTGTGACTTACCTTTTGTTATATTTGCAGTTCCTCACAGAATGGTGCCCCAACTATTTTGAAGTCTCTAGCAAAAAATATTGAAACACAGTACAGTATTGGTCATTCATTGTGAGTGCCAGAAAACACATTATATCTTCAAAAAAGACAGATGTCAATCCTTATTAGCATGAGCTAAATATACAGCTTGTTAAAAAGCAAGGATATCAGCACCCATCATTTAAAACTGCGTTTTCTAATCCTACCTACACCTGCAAGAGAAATTTTGCTTTTCTGAATGCAAACACACATGCAATTTTGTATATGAAGTCATATTACATCCTAATTAAATGTGCTATAAATTTTACAGTCCTTCACTAAAAAAAATCCTATTGTCTTTGAAATGGCTGTGGACCTACCTTGAAGACAGGTTGTACAGACCGTTTGGGAGTGACATGAGAGTGTAATGGAATCTAAAACCAACCAAGCAACAACAACAACAAAAGGAGGAAAATAAAGTATTCCTTTGAGGTCCTTGCTTATGCAGGCTGATCTGTGGAAAAATAAAATTACTATGTTGGAATAAAAGTTAGAAATCAATGGAAATTTGCTGCCCTATGTTACATTAGAAGTCTTATATGCATATATCAAGAACATCTGAAAACAAATGGTTTAGAAAAGTACAATCTATTCAACGGAAAAGATAGATAACAAGTGTGAAGATTTGTCAGAAATTAAAAACCCTTCTCTCTAGGGTCACCAAAGAGAGAAGAGGAGAATTTTGCACACACAAAAAAGAATGAATCCACAAGGTCTGTCAGTCATGCCACTTGGCAGCTGAAAGAACCTGCAATGACTGATTAAACTAGTTTCTCACTTGTTAAGCAGTTTGCAGAAAGACTGAATTTAAGAAACATTAGAGCAATAGGAGCATGTAAGGACTGGTGCAATACTGACAAGAGAGGTAGATCATCATGCGAAGGATTCATCTTTGGCTATTTTGTTTACCTTGAAATATAAACAGCTGTGTGATAGCATCCACAGAGTTAATTAAGGTGCTATGAAAACAGTAGGTTTACATTCAATTCTAGCGCAACGTTACACAACTGCACTAGTGAAAGATTTTTGCTTTTGTCTCTAGTACATAGTGCGTGTGCAGTAGGTATGGCATGCAAGCTGGAACAAATTGTAGCTAAAGGAGTCTGAGCCAAGTGATTTTGTATAACGATATGACTGTGCATTTGGATTAAAAACAATTTTGCATGGAAGAAGATGCCAAAAAAGCTAATACACGCACACAGACATCTTGCAGATGTGCCAATCCAGCCTTTGAATGTTCCAACATAACATTAACCCTGTCTAAAAGGATCCATACTCCTGTAAAGCCTGACCGTTCTGGCTGAACAGTACGCCAGAAAGCTAAAGTTGTTACTACTGATATTCTGATTTTTAATTTATATTTTGCAATAATTTAGTATGCTTGCACTGGTTTCCTGACCATGCCAGGTATTGGTAGGAAGAGAGTTAATAGAAATGAGATAGAAATGAGAAGGACTTGGAGGAGTTTTTCAATGCGAAGTTCATGTCTCAACAAGGTGCACTTGCAGCCCAGAAAGCCTATGCCAGACTGCATCAAAAGCAGAGTCGTCAGCAGGTCAAGGGAGGTGATACTCCCCCTCTATTCCGCTCTCATGAGAACCCACCTGGACTACTGCATCCAACTCTGGGCTCCTCAGCATAGGAAAGACAACCTGCTGAAATGAGTCCAGAGGAGAGCCGTGAGAATCATTTGGGAGCTGGAGCACCTCTCCTTTAAAGACAGACTGAGAAAGCTGAGGTTGTTCAACCTGGAGAAGAGAACAGAAGGTTCTTGGGAGACCTTATAGAATCTTCCAGTGCCTAAAGAGGCCTATAAGAGAACTGGAGAGGTACACAAGGTCATGTGGTGATAAGACAGAGGGAATGGTTTTAAGCTGAAAAGGGTAGATTTAGATTAGATATTAAGAAGAAATTCTTTGCTGTGAGGGTGGTGAGGTGTGGAACAGGTTGCCCAGCGATGTATGTCCCAGCCATGCAAGAGTTTGAAGATGGGGTTTTGAGCAACCTGGTCTAGTAAAAGATATCCCTGCACATGGCAGGGGGGTTAGAACCACCAATGTCCCTTCCAACTCAAACCACTCTATGATGTTATGACTGTCTATTTGCACCAGGAGAACAAAATAGTAAGCTATCTATCACAGCTCGAAGTTTGCTCAGGGTCACACTTTTATGAAGCTTCCTGAAGTAAATAACAAAATAAAATGGTGCCATGAGCTAATGTAAAATAATGTATGGCAATTACACGACAGTGCATCCCTAACGTATCATTACCTGATAACTGAACAGATAGCTTATCATATCCCTGCAGATAATGGACATGTTTTAATAAATTTTCACTCTGTTAATTGTATCACAATTGAATATTTTTAAAGAGGACTGATTTAAATTGGACGATTTCTATAGTCTATAACCCCTTTTTAAAATTCTTATGACAAGTTCATACTGTAAATTGTCTAGTACAGACCTGTGTAATGTAGTTATGTGCTTCTCTGTCCTTTTTGCATGTCAGGTATTGATATTTTTGTGCATTTGTATATAAAAGTATTTATAGCACTTTCCTCAGGCTTTTAATGAAAAAGCAGTTGTAGAAGCACTGTAGTATAAGGGAGAGCATATGAAGTCTGATGCAATTCTGGTTTACCTGGTTGTCTCCTTAGCAGAGAGGAGTTCACCAGGTGCCTGGAGTGTGGAAGAAGGGTTAGTGGTAACAAAAAAGGAAAAAAAAAAGAAAACAAATAACCAAAAACAACCAAACTCCTAAAACTTTAATGAAAGCTACAAAAAAGACTTCCTTTTGAAGTCTTTGTTTGCATACGTATGTGTGCATGTGTAACTTTCCTGTGTTGATCTTAAAAGTAAGCACAGGTGAGCCCAAAATGACAGCAAAGTCATGTTTGAACTAAAATAGCTCCTTTTTAATTTTAACATCCATTTAACAGAGAGGAATTTGCTTCATCTAACTTACATCTCAGTGAGTCGCTGAACTGCAGAATAAACCAACACACCCAAACACATGGACACATAATGGAGCTTGAGAACTGTTAGTCCAGCTAATATCAGCAGGCACACACCCCACAGCTATATTCTTTTTTACTCACACAGTCCTCTAGCTCCCATCTGTTCAGCACAGTATGGAATAAATCCCTCTTGATGTGTGCTAACACTTTGCCTGGATTAACATAAAAAAAACCCAACCCCAAAACAAAACACACTGAAAAAGATGGAATATTAAAGTGAAACACTGTGAATTGGAATTAATTGATATGAGTGATTAGGATTGTAAAATCTTTTTGGCACCACTGGCTGAGCTCTGATGAATGAAATGCATGCGTTTGCCACTAGAAACAAATATAACTTATGATTTTATTCTCCAACTCTATTTCAAAAGGAGAAATTTGCTTTCAAAAAAACCTGTTAAGACCTGAGGACAATTATGCTGCCATTAGCAAACCCAGTACTATTATTTGCGTTCTCTTGCCAATTGGTTCAGTTGAACACTGATGAGAATATATTTTCTCTCATATTTTTACTCACAGGCTAAATGACAACACTGTCTTTTACTTCAGCAGCAGCAACATGTCTATAGGTATAAACTTTTACATCAAATACTTTGCCAATAAGTAAGGCTGAAATTACATACAAAATCAGGTGTCATGCTCTAAATGTGTAGCTGACAGCATATTAGGACTTGGAGTAGACTACTGTGATGGTTTATACTGTGTAAGAGTACTATTACCATGTCTATTACAAACTCAATTGAATTATAAGGTAAATTCTATTGAAACAGTAAGAATGATCCATTTCTGTTTCAAAAGAGTCTTGGCATATTTTTCATTCAGATTTTGGGCAGAAGAGGAGGTTGACCATAGAAAATCCAACACAAAATTATGGAATCCACTGTATGCTGGGATGTGCCTTATTGTAGATCCTTAGCAGCATTCTTGATTAAGCCATTTAAAGTCTTAGCTAAACGACTCTTTATTGAGTTTAACTGTTGAAACAGAGGATTTTGCTGTGAACTAGGACACAAAGTAACATAGAGCTGGTCTAAATTAGTGTTGTGTTTCCCAGCCATTTTTGGAATTAAAACTCTGTGGGAGTAAGGGACAAGGAGATTGATGAACTTGCTTCTGTAAAATGTAAAGGGAATAAATTGTACCATTGTACAATCAGTTTGAAATGGGTGCAGCCCATGAAGTTGACTCCTTTGTGTTGAAACAGAATGTCAGATTCCCAACCCTTCAAAATGTTGTTTCACAAAGTATGAGAAATCCAGTTCTCTAAATAAACACCCCTGTTATTATCTGATAAACTTTCTTCGTGATATATGTACCCTTTGACTTGTAACACTTAGGATGTTTCTGCAAACTTCCATAAGTCTGAAATCTGAAAAAGCCCAGCATGGTTGCTCTTGAGATCACCACAGTGGGTTGTTACAGGAAGTAGAGTTAACGACTTGGGGTCAAACCCTTACAATAGTTTGAGTTGTCTGCGTGTGAAGGAACTGGCTGTGTTTCATGGGCGTAGAAGCACAAAGGTCAGCTGTCTATAAGTGGCAAGGTCAAAACTTGACCTTTCCATTTCTTAGGAAATTCTGGATTTTGGAGGAGAGCAGGATAGGGGAGGGAATTGTCCCACTCTGAAACACAAATGATACATTTGAGGCTTTCCCATAGAAGTGTGAGCAAAATACTTTAAAAATCATTTATAGAACTTCCAGCTGAACCTAACCCTGAAAACTTCAGCCACAGGCTCTCAACTCTCTCTTTTGACAGACTCATGAGAAACCCAGAGTGCAGAAACCTTTCCTGTCTGGCTGAAACTCTTGGCCCTGGAGAGCATAAGTATTTCCAGGATCTTAGACTCATTTCAGAATTGCCAGGTCATTCAGGGTATGGCTTCATCACAGGAAACAACATAATTCACCTGAATTCACCTGAATATCTATGAAACATGAATATCTTCCAGTGTGTTAAGTTCCAACTGTGTCCAAAAAGACACTTAAGAAGTCATCTAGCATGTGATGAATATTTTTTCAAAGAAAATTTCTTGATTGACACAGTTTTATTTGCAGTTTTAAGTATGTTTTAAATCAGGATAGCTTGGGTTAGCTGGGATGGGGCAGATCTGCTAAATCATTTCTAGGAAACTGTGTCCCATGTCTTGTAAAGAGGCTGAAGGTTTTGCTTCAGCTGTGGCTGCTGTTCAGTGGTCAGCAGTGGTAATTCTTCTGCTCCATCCCTTTGTGGTAGTAGGTAAACCAGTGGATCCTCTTCTTTGGTTTTTATGGTAGGAAATGTGTTTAAGAATATTTATTTGCCCTAAGAAAGCGTTCTCATCCTATTGCTCCTTATAGAACTTTAAACTTTATAACAACCTATAGAAAATGTCAGATTCTGAAAACATAATTCTGCTTATATTTTAATTTTTTTAAAAAAAATTGATCTGGTTAGGTGCATGTAGGTTTTGGGGCACGGTTTAAGGGTGGTTTCAAACCATATGACTGAAATGGCTCTCAATGATACCCTTTGTGATTTTATAACCAGTTATGGGTGCAGTGAACTGATTACATCTGAGATGTTTAATTTTATGTTTATTATTTTATTTACTTTTTCTCTGTGTTTTGGAATACCTCTTACACTATCAGTGCTTTTATCTGTTCACTCTACAGCTATTCCACACCACCACAGCAAGAAAGAGATTGTAAAGAAAATGCATACAAATCAATGTACATGATGTCATGACCGTGTTTTACAAGATCTTACTGCTTTAGAAGACAGAAAGGAGATTGGTCAAAATTATTATACAAATATAGCTGGTGCATCAGACAGTCAGGAATCACTTAGCTGAAGAGACTGTGAAAAGAGAAGCATATTCCAGACTTTGCACAATTTTTCCCCTTGCAGTCTTGAGTCCTTACTGACAGTGAGTGTATGTGACACACACACAAACTACATTCAGAAACAAAATCCCTTCAGTTTATTGAAGGCTGATAAGACAGGCAAGATCTTTCTATTGTAGATTTTCTACAGCAAATTAATTTCTAAATAGTAATCAAATTAAATACAAATTAGTATATATGTTTTTCACGTACTGTATTCAAATGTTTACCCAGTCAAGCAACAATGTCAACAGCATGTGATTTATTTGATCAGTCATAGCCAGGCAATGCAATTTGAGGAAATATTGAGTGCCAAATATACAGAAGCTTCCATTGGGTACATTTTCAGAATAAATTAGAAAAATGAATATGTTAAAGGAGATCATGATCTGCTCAGCAACATTCAACAGTCAGGAAAAGAGGCTAAATTCATCTGCTAAATTATTCATTGCAAATTAGTCGCTTAACTCTAATAGTCTTGATCGGTGCTTATCGGATCTAGAAGGAGCACAATAAAAAGCCATGGTATTAGAAAGGAGGGTGGATAAAACCAATATTATTGATATACCTTTAATTTGCAAATGTCTATCACTGGAAGGCCACAGTGTGCCTCTTGCACACTCGTTGAGGACAGAGACTACCAACTGACTCTAATCAGTGAGGGATTTTGCTATAGTCAGCAACGGAAAAAATCTTCTCACTGTATTTGGAGTGTAATATTTGACAGTTATTTTCCAAGCTTGCTTTAGGCTGGAAGCTTTATTTTATCTCCTTTTCCTCCCTGTCTTATACAAAAATCAATTTTATTACCAATTTTTTTTTCCCTTTCCTTCCTCTCTTCCCAGGCTTCAAACTTGAGACAAAGGATTCCCTCTACTACTACTCTCCCCGGCTAGGAAGCTGCAAAACAAATCATAGAACCATTATAGTTGAAAAAGACCTCTAAGATCATTGAGTCCAAGTGGTAACCTGCGCTGCCATGTTCACTGCTAAACCACATCCCAAAGTGTGACATCCTTATGTGATTCCACCACTTCCCTGAACAACCTGTTCCAATGTCTGACCATCCTTTCACTGAAGAAAGCTTTCTTAAACCCAGTCTCATCTTGAGCTGACTTTTTTAATGTCTGAGAAGGGAAGAAAAAAAAAAAGCAAAAGTTTTCAGAATCTGTAAAATTCCTAAAGATCCATTTCCACAGATGAAAGAATGATCTCAGACTTAATTAACAGAGAGAGGATGCCTGAAAGATAGTTGTACTTGAACTAATACACAGAAAGACAGGTGCACGTGGTCTTCTGTCTACATTTCCTTTGTCTTCTGCCTGTACAGCAACAGCTGAAAGTACTTCACTCAAACAAACCCAGCACATTAAATGTATTCTGGCTCCCTTCTCTCAGAATGTTTATTTCCCATTTTCTTTGGCTCCTTTGATCACCACACAAAGCAATAACTCTCTATTTTACTCTCATTCTAACTCCTAACAAATGATCACCTTCTTCCCCTATTCTTTCCACCCCCTCCCAGTCCCTGCCAGACCTCTCACTTGACTTCATTACTGTATGCCACTTCCATCTCCACAGCTGGCCTCTTCAGTTGTATACGACTGTCCAAGCACAGTTCTGCCATTTTGTCCAATGTGGCTCAATATGATGGCATTCAACACAGTTTCTAGCATAAGAATTTTCCATTCTAATCTAGACGAACACTCTCAAAATTCAGTTAACTTTCTTGGATTCCCAAGCTCATGGAGAAGGACTTCCAGGATTTGATCTCAGAAAGAAGGTATCTGCCCTGCACTGCAGAGTACTTGTCTCCAGACAGACTAGTGACTGTCTTTCAACATATGGGCTGAACAACATTTCCAGGCTCTACCATCATGATGTTGTTATCAAATGAGTCAGTGGTGTGTCAGGAATCTTGCAGTGCATTAAAGCCATAGTGGTCTCTCTGTCCATGGCAATGTGTTGCATGTCGGATAGGCTGGCCAACTCAGAATAAGATACGCTGGAAATACTGGAAAGGTACTAGTGGACAGGAAAATTATTTTTATGTTCTAGCACAGTCTCGGGCTTTGTGGTTTTTAGCTACTTAAGTGGCCTTGAGATATGTGCAAACTACAATTTTTTCAAAGATCATACTCCCCTGGAGTAAATAGGTCTAAAATTGCTGTTCTCTAGTTTAATTATGCTTATTAAGTCTTCTTTCATTTCCTGTTTTCTGCACAAATGACACCCCAAAGCATTATTTGGTTATACAGTAGTCTGTTTAATGATTCTTCTCCAATTCCAGATTCAAATAACAAATATTTGCCTTTAGCCAGTAACTGAGGCTCTGTTTATGGTTCTGACATGAATGCATGAGCAGATTACTACATGTTCCCAAAAATATATCTAACAAACATATATATATATATATAAAATCAATTTGTTTAATTTCACTTTATGGAAATCATGTATACATGGTGGAGAAGTTTTCAATGTAGTTATATTTTCATGGGCATTGCAAGAGGGTTTTGTTTTAAAGCCCTCCACTGACACTCTGCTCAAGCTTGTTATTATCCTTCAAGCTTTGCCTTCATGTGAACATAGCCTTTTTTTTTTTCCTCTTCATATGACTATTTGCATGAGGATTTGCATTTAAATGGATGTAGAAAGTGCATTAACAACACCTACAGTAACAAAGCAAAAACTGCTCAGTACTTGTTACTGTCAGGTATGAATTCAAAATAAATCAATTAATGTTTCATATAGCTGTTTTCGGTGTTTGCATTTAGGTGGAAATGCTTCTTTGTATTATATTTAACACACACAGTGCATATTTAACACAGACTATGCATAGAGAATTATTTATGTGTCAGTAGCCTGAAGAGAAAAAAGAGTGATAATCAAGATCTAGAAGTCATGGATGAGATCTATTTTCTGTACAGATGAATTGAATCATTAGAATTTCAAGATTAGAGACTTTATTTCCAATTTAGACACTCATTTTATGCAGTTTAAATTATTTTGGGATTTGAAAATCTAAACCCTTAAAGAATTAGTAATGTCTGCTTTTTGTTATGCATATCATGGAAATTTTGCAAATAGCTTGAATATATAAAAGAGACACAGTGTGGTTATGAACAGAACTGTTGTGACTTGCATATAAACTACAAATGTAGGATGTTCTTTTAGTGTTATAAGGGAGAAAAGTAAACTGAACTTGGCCAAAACATTCTATTGCAGAGTAACACTTTCTGTTTATTGTTAATTATTTTTTGCTTGCAATGGCCTGTTAAATGTATATATTTCATACAGTAACACATGATTTAACACAAATAATTTACCAAAAAAAAAAATTATTTCTAATTAACTTTTAGCTCTAGTGGCTTGTAAATTTACTCCAGATAAAAGTTTCTGTTTTTCTGCCAGGTCCTTGAGGGGTAACAGAATTGCAAACATTACTTTACAACATTTTAAAAAATGTGTTTATAAGTATCATTAAAATAAAAATGTGGCACAAAAGGCAAAAGAAGAAGTAAAGGTAGGCTGGAAGTCAACAAACAATATTAGTCTTATATTCTATCCACAGACTAAAGGTAGAACAGAGAAATTTACCAGACTTCTGAACATAATATGGTACAGACACCTTTGAGTCTTAAAATGCAATTACTGTTTATTGACTAAAATAATTTACTATATACTCTGTGTGCTAAAGAGAAATCCATAAACATTAGAGCTAAATCACTAACAAGTCTTTCTTCTTCATATGAACAACAACAAAATCCATATTTCCCTATCTATTGATTTGGAATAGGTCTATATAAAGGAAATTAATTGCTTCCAATGAGATCTGCAATACAGCAGTGAAAGACCATGATTTCACATGTCATAGTGTCTTCTAAGGCTGTACCTTAACAAATGTAATAAATATGTCAGGTTCTGATACTAGCCCTCCAAAGCCGGTAACTGACATGCAGGTTGCAGTGATTTCTGAATGAAACTATGTAAGTGGAATCAGAGGATTTACGAATATTGGGTTCTGTAATGTTAAGTCTTCCACCATAATCTTCCTTCCAACTTCTCATAATCTGAAGGTAGCATCTAAGAGGGAAAGCAAAGCAGTAAAGGCAGGCATTCGTGTGCGCTTCCTTCAACCAAGCAGTGGAATGAATCAGGGTCCATATGTCCAGGCAAGAAAAGATATGGTTGCAGACACTCATTTCATTTACACTCACCCCCTCCCATTGACTTCAGAGGACATGAACAGAAGGCAGAGTCAAGTCTGTCAGGAAGGCCCTGTGCACTTGCAGAATGAGAGCTGCAGAGTCGCTAACACAAGGCAGATGCATTGCACTGGTGTAAAGTAGAAACTAGGCTGGCAAACTCCCTTTGATTAAGTCAATAAAGCATAACCCTCACTCCCCTCTTTGTACCAGTTTTCTTTACCTCCCTTAAGGAGTAAAGAACAGTTGATTTTAAGTTAACCTAGATTTATTGAAATCAACAGTATTTTATATCAGAGTAAGAACTGCCTCCAATGTCTTCACTGATGGTTTTATGTCCATTTAGTTACCCTGAAGAAAATTTAATGCAGAGAGTGCCAGGATCTCCTGCACTCTTCCGTCTTCAGAGCTGCCGTTATGTCAATACACTAATTTAGACTGAGAGGAATTCTGTGTATTATTCTTAATATGCTTTCACAGTGTGCAGTGTAATTGCTCCTTTGGAGCTGATAATGCATTTTTATTGCCTAAAAAACAATTTGCTGTACTGTGGTAATATAATCATTGGTTTATGTTGTAAATATGTGACATATGTAGTGGACCAAATTATCAGTTAGAGTTTGTACACATGTACAATAAAAGTAAAGCCACAGAAGCAAAGGGAGTTCACCTCATATTCCAAAGACCAAATTTAGAGGGAGCTGGGCTTGTTTAGCCTGGAAAAAAAGGAGACTAATGGGAAACTATTGCTCTCTGCAACTACCTGAAAGGAAGTTGTAGCTGGGTGGGGGTTGGCCTCTTCTTCCAGGTAACAAGTGACAGGCCAAGAGAAAATGGCCTCGAGGTACACCATGGAGGTTTAGATTAGATATTAGGGAAAATTTCTTCATGGAAAGGTTTATAAAGCATTGTAACTGACTGCCCAGGTAAGCAATTGAGTCACCATCCCTAGAAGTGTTCAAAAATGGGTAGATGTGGCACTTGAGGACATGGTTTAGTGGTGAACATGTTGGTGGTCCTAGGTGGAAAGTTAGACTTGATGATCTTAGATGATTCTATAACTCTGGCCCTTTCGTCTTGCTGGTTTCTGGGATGTATGAAAGACACTGGAAACTGTGTGCTTTATTCCCATCTGAGTGCACTGATATCTGTGCATCTGTGCATCTAACTGGGTTAGAGATGTTGGTCGAACCACCCCCAGGTGCCTGTTCTGCGGGGTTGGTTAGAATCTGTTTATGTCATGTCTTACTGGATCAAGGCCTGAGCATGGGAACAATAGGAAGAACAACCTGGAACAGCCTGGAAGACTACTTAAAATTTAGGTGCTGTGAGGCTTCGTAGTCACATCCAGGACTATGTGTGGCACTGGCATCTGGATGTTGGATGTGGCACCTGAGGGATTCTTCCATGTTTAAGCCTTCCTTCTGGTTTTATTTATTGGATAAATAATGAATGAGACATGAATGTTTCAGAGGAAAATAAAGACCAAACCAGATTATGAAGATGAAGAATGTCTTAGCTGATCTGAAGGTCTGAACAGAGGCAGAGCATTAATAACTTGTTGTTGTTTTGCCCACCAGCCCGTCCCTGGGGCTGTGGATGGTTTTGCCCAAGTAGATTTCTGGACAAAACCCAATCAAAACTCGTAGTGACACCTTTGCTAATTACATATTTAAGAAAAACGGA
>JAYRBT010000093.1:17433559-17462185 GCA_036023395.1 Myiotriccus ornatus
AGTTCTTTAGTAGTTTTATTTTGCTAGTAATAAATGTTCATGTTATTTTCCTAAATCCAGTCTCTTTTGTCTGCATATACCTTCTCTCAGCTTAAAGCAATTGTGTGGGGGGTGTGTAAGCAAATTAACCCAGGGCAAAACCACAACATCACTGATAAGTTATTTCTAGCTTGAACTCAGCAAACCAGTGGATGAATTCACTTGCTAATACATTATACTTGGGAATGAAGTGAGGAATCACACATTTAAAGCAAAGAGCTCTGCCCTACTCAGGTCTGGCAGTGAGATGTAGGTACTTGAAGGGAAGTGTAAATCTTCATACCTTCTTAGCCTCATCTACAAAGCAAGCAAGTACTCTGAGAAATATGAATCTTTCTTTTTTTTTTCCCGTGATACTAGAGGAAATAAGAAGCCATGACAGGAAAACCATGTATTTGCAATAGATTAAAAAAATATTTATTATGTAATAATTATATGTTTTAATTTTATTTATAAAGAAAATTTTTTTGTCTGTTTGTCATAAATAGTCCCCTCAGAATATAGAATTTTACCATAGCAAGACTGCCATATTACAATACCAAAGAAAGAAATCTAAGGAATAAGCAGCTTTAGGAATCCTAAAATAAATAAACAGCAGTAGATTGCCCTAGGCACATGCTTTTATTAATTTTGGTTTGTTGTTGTTCATGTCAGTTAGGTTAATAAACTAGCTTTCTGGTAATGATTTGCTTTCTTCTGTGACACTTCAAGAACCAGTTGACAGTTTTGTATGTTGTCATTAGATTTTCTGGTTCCATATGGGCATGTAAGGTCCAGCTTGCCTAATTCTGTTAGATTTCTTGCAGTTAGTTTCAAAAGATGCTTGGAACAAGGCCAGTAGCTGAACCCTCTACATTTAGGTGTTACTTCTATGTTTTGCCTCACAAAATGTTCAAAGGGAAGTTGAAAATGTTGCCTGCTTTACCAGTTTGCAAAAGTATGCTAATTAGAGCTGGCTAAAGTGTGACAAAAATATTAGACAGTCAAAAAAAGTTAGAAAATAAAAAAGAAAGAGAGAGAAAGAAAGCAAAACCTATATCCAGTAGATTTTCTTTGGGGATCAAGAAATACCTTTTGGGTACTAAGTGAAGGCCATTCCTATTTCTTTGAGTTCTCTTCCTTGGAAGAAACTGTACAAAGCTGATTTCATACTTATATGAATTCCTCTTCCAGCCACTCTGTTCCAGCCACTTTATTCTCCCTGTATCAAAAGTGTTTCAGTGAAACATCAGGAACTGTAAAGTCAGTAGGAGTTTCTTAGACCTTTCAGTATGGCCATTAAAATCTGGTTGACTGTAAGACCGAATAACTGGGCAGCCAGGACCTGTACGGATGTTCTGAATACGTCCATGTCTTTCACCCAAAAACCATGCTCTTATCTCTACTTTGCGTAGATTTTCACCAGAAGAGATTTACATGCCTTTCCCCAGTTCTGGAATAATATTTGCGTTTATTTGCAAAGAGTTTGTCGTGGTTTGATCCCGCCTCTGCCTCTCCTCTACCTCAGACAGAAAGCAATCAAACTAATGTGAAAAACAATGAGAATTGTCAGGATTGACAAACAGTTTTCCTCCAGAGAGAGGGTACATAGAAAAATTTCAGCTTGGAAAAGAGGTGAGTTGGAAAGGAAAATAAGAAAAGGCCTGTGAAACCATCAATGGATCAAGGAGATAAGCAGGGAATATTTATTTGCTGTCTTGCAATATAGGAACTGGGGTGTGCAATGACTTTAAGTAGCAACATGTTTAACACAAATTTTTCACACAGTGCCTATCTAAAGGGTGAAATTCTCTGGCATAGAACACTGGGAAATTGGAAAAAAAAGGAATCAATTTATACAAGGTCACAGTGGAAAGGTTTGTTCATGACAGCTGCATACAATGCTTCTGCTGAGGAAGTCACTGACCTGCTGTTGGGTGAACATCACTGCTTTCACAAGTGAGTCAAAATTAGTTAGTTTAGGTGAGATTAGTGCCATAATAAATTTCCAAAATCCTCTCAGAAGACTCAATGGGGAAATGCAACTGAAAGAAAGATAATGTGATGTACTGTAGTAGAAAGAAACCGTCCATGATATCACAACACATGAATTGTTAGTTGGGAAAAAGGCACATATTGGTATGCATGACATTAAAAAGAAATTAAATAAAATTTGAAGCAATGAGGAGAAAAATAAGAAACAGAAAGAAGATGTTACATTGTCTAAGAAAAAGTGGTCTAATGCAATTTCAGTGCACAGCTACTTCGGATACAATGAACAGTTCTGGTCAACCTATCTCAGATTATAAAATATTATTAATAAGAAAAACATGAAAAAGGTCTAGAAAACGGCAAATGAATAAAAAATTCTCACTGAACAGCTATTTGTAAAGACTGTTTAGCTCAGGAAGAAAAGGCATAGGAGACGACATAGTAGACCTATGTTATGTAAGTAATGGAAAAGGCTATCTCACAACGCCACTTCACCAGAAAATGAATTACAATACATAGAAGATGATTAGTTCTAAGTTCAGATGAATTGCTAAGAAGAGTAATTTTTCCTCCCAACATTGCTTAACCTACCTAACTTGAAGCCACCATATGTTCAGCCAGAGAAAGAAAAAGTTAAAAATAATGTACTGAGTGAATCAGGAGAGTATTATCAAATCAACACATGCTTTATTTTTTCTCATGTGTCCCTTTTCCACTACTGAAATGATATCAGTAGAAGCAACTGCTTTAAAGATCTAAGCCTACAATACTCAAAGGAACAACTTTTTTAGGATTTCCCCTGCAGTTGTTAGGTTTATAGGGAATGAGATTGTCAAGAATAACAAAAGCCAATCTCCCTTTTTCCTAAAGTAGAGATTGGTGATCCTTAGAAAGGCTGAAGAGGGTGATAAAGAGAGGCAGTTCTTAAATTTGGGTTCTATGGCTAGGACACTTGACATTTTATTGGTCTAGAGATTTCAGTTTCATCAGCTTCGCTTTTCAAGGCTTGTAGAATCAATTCTAGTTTTCATCCTTTAGTTCCTCCATCCACTGTGACAAAGGTGTTTCATTATTCAGCTCTGATTTCTCATATACTTTTTTCTACTTTTGCTTTTTCCAGATTTTGATTGTAAAGAAACATTCTGAAAGGATCAAAATAATTTGTCTTAGAAATAAATAGCTGAACTTCCTCCCTCAAAAATACAATTAATGACCTGCTTTCGGCTTTCGAATAACTTACCACTTCGTATTTCACTCTGGCTGCTTCTCTTACCTATCTTACCTAATCTAATCTTTAAAAATTTAGCTTTTAGAGTTGTTAATAATAACAGATGATTAATTTCAAAGCAGTTCCTCATTAACAACATTATTTCAGATTCTCATTAACCTGTCAGATAAGAGCTTTGGAATCGCCATTGTAACATTCAAAGCAGGTTCTAATAAGCTCTAATTAAGGTGAATGAAGTGTCACACGTTATCTCTCAGTGTGTTCTGTATGTTAGTGGATGGATAGCTTTCTGCTCAGATTCAATTGCAGATACATAACTTTTTTGACTTTATTATATCATACTTCTGTTTACAGAAAGGGGAGAGATAATGCATTAGCCATAGAGGAAGAAAAATTTGTTATGAAATAAAGTGTCATGTACACAATTTAGCAGAGAAGCAGTTTCATGGGAGGGATATATGTATTTAAAGCAGTCCTTTTGTAAACATACATCCTTCACATATTGGTATGTTCAGCCTACAGGGAACTTCAGATTTAAATTCAGTAGCTAACAGATCATCGTCATATATAAGGATGCAGAAAGAGCTAAACTTGATATACACCAAAATGACAGAGTCAGATTCAAAGCTCCCAGTGACAACCATTTGGTTTTGATCAGCTTGGCAGCACTGAAACATTCTTATCGTTCTGTCAGAAAGCTCACTGATTACCTTGGAAGAAACCTGATTGAGTCTGCCAAAGTGGGTAATTTAGTGTTCGTGGCTTATCTACAGGAAAAAACTGCCTCTGTAGTATAATAATGAAGCTCAAGCACCATTTCTATTCACACAGATAACCAGGACACTGTGAAGATGTCTTCTGAAATACTTAATGTCTGACAAAAAAGAAAAATGAGAATTGCCTACAGCTATTAGAATGTCATGGTATAACCCCAGCCAGCAGCCAAGCACCACACAGCCACGCACTCATCCAACACCAGTGGGATCAGGGAATCAGAAGGGTAAAAGCCAGAAAAATCATGGGTTGCAATAAAGACAGTTTAATAGCAAAAGCTGCAAACACACAAGCAAAGCAATTATTTCACTGCCTCCTGTGGGCAGGCAGGTGCTCAGCCGTCTCCAGGAGAGCAGGGCCCCATCACGTGTAATGCTGACTTGGGAAGACAAACATCATCACTCCAAATGTCCCCCTCTCCCTCCTTCTTTCCCACAGCTTTCCATACTGAGCACGATGTCATATGGTCTGGAATATTACTTTGGTCATTTGGGGTCACCTCTCCTGGCTGTGTCTCCTCCCAGCTTCCTTGCCAGCATAGCAGTACAAACAGCAGAAAAGGCCTTTGTTCTGTGCAAGCCCTGCTCAGCAATAACAGAAACATCTCTATCTTATCAACGCTGTGTTCAGGACAAATCCAAAACAGAGCCCCATATTGGCTACTGTGAAGAGAATTAACTCTAATCCAGCCAAAACCAGCACATGGGATTATTTGTGTCTCAGTTCATTACCAAGGATTCATTTGATTAGCTCACTTGATGGGGTTACAAGTGAAATGGAGGGGCAAATAGAGTTGTATGATAAATTAATGGTATATAATTGAAAAATTAATTACAGATAAGCATTTCTGTTAATGTGTCCTTCATGAAAATAATATCATCATGCCCACAGATCACAATTTTTTGTATTCTACGTACAGTTGGAATTCGCTCCCTACCTCTCTGCTATATTGTCTTTTCTCCTTCTTTAGCTTTCTTCACAAAGGATGATTGTCCAAATCACTTATGAAGATGTTGAAGAGAACAGGGACTAAGATGGAGCCCTGTGGAACCAGACTTGTGACAAGTATCCAGTCTGATATCACTCCAGTCATTATTACCCTCTGTGCTTGACCTGTGAGCCAATGGCTCACCCACTGCATGACGTGTTTATCCAGCTGTGTCCTGGGCATTTTGTCCTGAAGGATCCTGAGAGAGACAGTACTGAGATCTCTACTGAAATCCAAGAAGATTAAGGCAACTGGCTTCCCTTGATGAAGTGGGTGGATTACCTTGTCAAAAAAGGAAATTATTAATTGCTTCCCAGGTATCAACAGATAGCCTCGGAACCAACAAAACCTGGGCAGTGGAAGGAGGGATGAAGGAAGGTTACTAACCTTGAAAAGGGGCAATGACAAATTCGTAACTATCTTAAAGGGAAGTCAAGGGAGAAAGAAAGACAAGAAAGGCAGAGGAAGTGAAAGAGCGATGAGGGAAAGGAGATGGAGGTGGGGTAAAGATTGAAAACATTTGCTGCTGAAAGTACCTGTTAGAAGACGCTCATGTTCCAAATTCTCACCTTTCTGCCTCATGATTACGTATAACTGGCCTCTGTTCAAAAATGATTTCCACCCACCTCCCCATCCCCTCTTTTACCGTTTGGGTAAAATACATTCAGCTGCTTCTGATTTTTCGCTGAGTGAAAAAAATACAATTCTTAATAAAGAAGCAGAAAGTTGTTTCAATTTGATTTTTTCCTCCTTAGCATTACTTAGAAATGACAAAATTTTGAAATATGAAACTCAGCATGTAACTAGTCCCCAGTGAACAGTACATATTTTTCTAGGTTGTATAAGAGTTGATTGTAAAATAATGAAGTTATGAACATTTTAAAGTGTGCCCCAGAGCAAATGCAGTAGAAAATTCCATCAATGTTTAAATGGAGTTGTTAACCACAGACATGCACATGCGCATAAAGCTGATTCTCTGTGTTATGATACATTACAAAAGCTACAGAAAGGTAACTTTTTTATAAATAGTCAAATGTTATTTTGGATTACCTCAAAAAGATATTTTCCTGTCTTGCTATGTACCTACACCTCAAGAAGTTATTGACCAGAATCATATGAAATTAAAGAGATCTTTTGACATTGTCAGCAACTCATGATACAATGAGCTGCTCTGGACTGAGTCATTAGTAACCACTAGTGAGGCCAGACACATGAACTTGGTCTGGTTCCGGTCCTGGTCCTGGCTTAAACTCTCTGGGAAGTTTAAGTTATGGTTCTCTCCATTTGGTTTAGAGGAGGCAAACCTCAGATATACACAGCTATGAAAAAAATTACTGTTTTAGTATAAATAAAGCAAATTTATTAATTTTTGACTAACACTTTTAACAGAACTATGTTGCTGAAAGTTTAGTTTTATTTTCTATAGGTTTGATCTCATTTTCTTTGAAATCAAGAACTGAACTGAGGACCAAATTGATATGTTGAAAATAGCAACAAGACTGTAAATATTTCACGAGGTGAATAAACTGTGATTTTCTTCTAATAATTTATCTTGATATGAATAAAACAACATTGGAAAAAAATTAGTTTATTTTGAAAAATGAGGGAGTCTATTTCCTGGCACGAAACTTCTCTTGGCAGTGCATGTACAGCTGAGCTACTTCAGACTGCAAGTTATTCAAGATTTTATAAGCTAATTGAGTTCAGGTCTGTTTTTTAACAAGATGGACAGCTTCCAAAGCAAACCCAGGTGCTGTAGGACATGATGTTGATGGAATGGTAGGTGGCAAGTTTCTCTGCAGTACACCATAGGCCCTCATCTGACTTAACTCAAATATATGCTGAAGTTTAAGCAGTAAGTATTCCCACTGAAATGAATGGGTTTATTCACATGCTTAAATTTAAATAGGTTCATAGATGGTTTTCTGGTTTGGGGTCTGAATCCTTGGGAAGGTGTCTGCTGCAGAAGGTGTCCTTTAAGAGAGGATGGAGACACAGACCCTAGCCATACACAGTAGTGTCTTGTGTTTGTGTGACACACTTTGTAAAAATAGGGTAAGTAGTACCACTTGAGTATCCACTTTCTTATCTAGAAATTATTACATTAATAAGCTGTCATAACACTGGTGTAGGCTGTTCATACTTATAAAGGGTAACATAAATATTAAGCCTGTGGGATTGTCGTAAGGGAAAAAGCATTTCCATTAATATATTAAAAGTTAAGTTCAAGCAGACATTTCCTCTCTGGTTTTTTGTTTTGTTTTGTTTTGCAGACTTCTTCCCGAAGGTTGCACTGTGACTTGCCCAGGATTCTGAAAATTGTTCTTGTATTTTCACTAGAAAGAACAGATGGGATCTTTTTTCATTTTCTTTCCTTCTTTTTTATTTTAAAGCTTCTGGTAAAATTCTAAAAAACAAAACATAAAAAATGAAACATAGCATTTTTGTTCATGGGGCCACAAAACTCTGGACATATGCTAAGAACAACTGTATCTGTGGAGTGAGCAGTAATAGTGCTTCATGATGGTAGAGGCTATATGTAAGTTATAACTGATGTTAATGTAGTTAAGCAATGTAAGCTTCTACTACCTTAGTGGGAGAATAAATTGTAACAAATATTGTTACTCATTTTTCCAAATAAATATTTTTCTGCTATCCTGGAACAGAAGCAGCTAAGAATTTTTTTATTTTATTTTTTAAAAATTTTTGTTCTGTGTGCTTTTGATGATAATGCATTTTTGTTTGGTAACAACCACAGCTTAAAATTGTATTCTATGGATGTAATTTTGAGAGAAGTAGAAAACCCAGGAGTGTACTTTTCAGCGCTTCTGTTTTTATTGTTAATTGAGATGTGTGCAATTGCAGTGCATCTAGCTTATGAAAAGATTTATTTGAAAAGATTAAGCTTTAATTATAAATGATGTAAGAAAGCTCGCCATGTGGAGTATTTGCAAAAGAAAACACACTTCTACTTAACATGGTGGCAAAACACAGCCTGTAACCATAAGTAGCGTTAACTGTTTGGCCACGTTTGATACACTAGAGCACATAGACTGCTGTTTGAACAGAGACAACACGGAAACTCCCAGCATTTTGACTTTGGCTTTAATAGGGTTTTCTTGATTATGGAGCTCAAGCAATGATAAGCCTGATTAAGTGACTTTATTTCACTGAGATCTTTAAATAGCTGAGTAGGTAATTTGTAGCTTAACCTACTCAGTTACCTTTGTGTTACCATGGCAATAAAATACACACTGCTATGACATTTGACATTCTTTCAATTCTTTGCAATTTGCCATCAAGACAGCTCTGTGAGTATGCTTCATTTTAAGATTGCTTGGAAATAACAGAAATGTAAATAAAATCTTCCCAATAGCTCTAAATCACGGTAAACTGTATGCATTGGTACATTTGCTTTTGAAAATATGCATATGACCTGTAATAGCTTGAATAGCTCCCTGTGGACATCAGTTTAATGGTCAGTGTCAGTCTGAAATGCGAGTAGAATATTTGCACTTATTTAAATAAGGAGCTGGAAAGTAGATAGAAATCACTGTGGTGGTCATTGTCTAAATCTAATTTCTTGAATACTGCTCTTGAGTTCTGGTTGCCTTTCTCATATAAGATACAGGAACACAACTAAGAAGGGCCACATGTGTGATCAGATGTGTGGGGAAGTTTTCACGTGCAAGTGAAATTACAACTTATAAAACGAGGGGCAGTGAGATTAGTCATTGATTCTCAAAAGAAAGAGGGGACTGCAAGTTCAAAACAAAGGAAATACTCTGTCATAAGATATATAAAAACAAGGAGTACAGACATACGAGTCTAAATGCTTAAATTGATTTAAGAAGGAAGTAGAATACAGATTTGCTGGGGTCTGTTAAATGTAACTGTCCAGTATTGTCCAAATGCAATACCTAGCACAAAGTAAACTCAACAAATTGCTGTGGAGAAGAAGCTCAAAGAACATGAGAGGAAACCAGTCATTTCTTATATGAACTATTCCTCTTTCTGAAGGGTCTGCTGCAGGCATTTTTCAGACATAAACTTCATGCTGGATGCATCTTCCACAAAACCCTGTTTAGCAATTCTTAGGTATCATATCTGCTAACCAAAATAATACATTTGAAAGGTTAGTCACATCACAGTAAGCCTGCTCTAGATATTACCATTACTTCAGCTTCTAACAACACAGTTATAGACTGGAAGAATTCCTGCAACAGGTGACCACATTGAGTGTGATGGCCTGAAAACAGGTCTTGGGAATTTGCAAGGTCCAAAATCTGAATCACTAAACTCAAATGAGATTTTCAGAGACAGTTGCAGTAGTTTGTAAATGCAGTCTTCTGTCAGGGTAATGCTTAAATCTTCTTTGAGGCTTTTAAAATACTTTTGAATCAAACATGAGGGGAAAAGATTAGCTAGAGGTTTTTGATTCTAACCTTTTTTTGGAGTATTTTGACTTTCAAGTCTGAAGTGGCAGCCTAATCAACCTACTCCTTTCTGTAGGTAGAAGAGTGGTCCCCTTTATAAAAAGCTATTGATATGGTCAGAGGTCTGGTAAACTTATTTCCCAGCACAAAGTAAACCAGCAAGGATCTGTGACTTCCAAGGTACTTAACCTGAACTCAAGATCTGGGGAACTTGTCATGGAAATGCTTTGAAATCCACTTGTCCCATTCAAATACAAATATCACACTCATAAACCATGATGAACTGAAATAGTATGGGATTCTCACTTCAAATTTTATGGTTCCAGCTTGCCTTCAAGTATGACTTCTATCTTCCCTTGGATCAGCCACTTAACAACAATGCTTAAACATCTAATTAGCTTCATTTTGTTTCATTAGTTAAATGTGTTACTGAACATCAGTATCATAATTCTCACAAGATGCCTATTAGACAGGTAAATAAACTTTGGATTCCCTGTGCTACAGATGGAAGAAATTAATGTTTGAGTAACGTGTGCAAGGCCATGCACTGAGACAAGGGGTAAAATATTATTTAAAAGTGAAGTCTCCTTCGGTCTTTGAAGACTTTTCCTGGAAAAGTGATACAATTGTCACACAATATGACAATCTTAAAAACCATACAGTACAGAAAAATCAATGTTATGCTTTAAAATGATTTGAAATGTATTCATAAAGCAAAATACCTTTTTGTTACAATGAGGCGCTTCTGTTTAGCAAAGTATAATACAAGACGATAGGTCACTTATTGCTACAACAGCACTATACAGCAATATTTTGGCTGCATCAGCATTATTTTAACTTTGTAGTCCATCCCAAGGTAAAATTTTACATACTGTAACATCAGTGAAAAAAAGTGTCAGCATTTTGTAGTGTTGCCAATTGATATCCAATAGAATTAGAATAAGGAGGCCAGCGACTCCTGGCTGCTGTCACTCTGACATTGCCATACTGGGGAGCCAAGGAGAAAAAAGCAGAGACAACAATCCTCTTCTTATGCTGAATAGCTAAGCTATGTAATCCATTGCTGCCAAAGGCAGGACAATTGTTTTCAAGTATTTAAAAGGTAAATTTGACAATGAGTTACTTAGGTGGATTTTTATGCCTGCATGTGTCCTACTATTACAAATAATAGCCTTAAAGTTATTCCTGAACTCACTGGCTACACTGGTAGCCATAGTCCTATTCCCCCTTCACAGGTGCTTTGGTAAGGCAAATACATCAAAGTTCAGAGAAACTGAGTATAGACCTGACTGCTCATATCTACTTTGTGATTGCCTGAAAATAAGTTTTGCTGTCATCAAAGGCTGTAGATTCTGCATTTTTTTCCAATGCAGCTTGAGACAGAAAGACTGCTTACAGGCTGGGAGGGAGATGGAGGAGTATGAAAATGGTGGAGTTTACTAGGTCTTTCAAACAAGACAGGGATGGAAGGTTGTTAGGTTGCAATGACCAAGAAATACTTCTTCAACCTTCTGATAGTTTTTCATATTGTTCTTACTAATTAAGCATGAACTAATAAAGCAGTGAAAGATTAACTCAAATGATCAAACTAATATGCCAGAATAGACTTGCTGATCTCCAATTCCTTTCCAAATCAGAATATAGCAAGCAGCATGAAACATTTGCCACCCACTTTCCAAGACAGTTCCCAAGTTTTTTAATACACCCAGAGATAATTATCCAATAAAATTCCACACAGCTATCAAAAAAGGAAGATTAGTGAAGACAAATACTACAATTACATAGAAACATTTTTATATGGGAAGCTACTTAACACAGGGGAAGAAAGGCAAAATGCTTTCCTCATCAAGACTGTGATTTGGAAGCTGTTATAGACATCATAACTGCCTAGCCATGCATCACCTTACTAATTCTTCTCCCTTGGCAAAAACAGCAGAGTTATCTGCATCTGTTGGTAAAGTTCCACATTTCATTCAGTGTTAGGTTGGGTTATATTGATGGATTCTAGCAAACTACAGATGGTTAAAATGGTTTAATGTGGTAGGTATACAATACACTGTTGACTTCTGCTTTAAAACAGTGCTCAGGATTACTGATAGCCTGTGTTCCTGAAAGCAATAACCATGAGGCCGTTGGAGCTTATGGGGATGAAGAAGACAAACATAAACATGCCCTTCACAGCAGGGACAGACCAAACCACTTGCCAGAACCTTGATACAGAGTCAATTATAAAATTAAGATTCATTTCTGTGAGTATGACAAAGGAAAAGTTGTTGGAAGTTTGATCCTGGCCTACAATGTCGTAATAAAACAGGTTTTCAAGCTTTGATTTTTATGTCAAAGGTTATATCAAATGGCAGATTCAGAACTTCATAGTGACTGCTTAATCCTGATTTCCCAGCATCTCCACTTCCATATTCTTCCCACAGATAATCAAAGACCTGATGAGATGATTCTGTCATCTGCACTTACTGCAAATATATTAATCTAATGAAGGGAAAGTAAAACACATCATTGCATCGAGTCAAATTTTTAAAGTACACCTGACAGAAAGAATACAGAATAGACTTCAGGGTCTAGATTCAGCCCAGTTAAGATCAGAGTATCCACTGGAAATGCCTCTCTCTTCAATTATTGATGAAAGCAAAGGGTGGCAGAGACACAGACTTCCAACTTAATAGCATTTTATAAATGCGCAGAGTGCCAAATACTAAAAATTGACCCATAGCTATAAACTAATCCATAATTTTACATATCTTCTCATATAGTGTTATGAAAGAATTATGAATAAGGGCTATTGAAGATGATAAAAAACATCATTACAGAAAATAGTTTGCCCCCAGGAAATAGTGCTATTTTTTCCTTTTTACTTTTTTTTTGTGAACTATCCCCCAAAAACATGATGTGAAAAAAACACAAACACATTTCACAGCAACATGACTATGGGGGAGAAGTCTTTTTTCCTCCCCTCACAGATGATTGGAGGGTTTTTTTCCCCCCTCTGTTTATTTTTTCCCTTATATCTATTTAGGGCTGGCATTGACTGGGGAAAAAATTTTCAGGCCAACATGAAAAATGAATAATTGTTTGAGAGAGAGTTACCTGAACAGAGATGACAAACAGAACATCTATAAATCCATGGAAGTGTGACATCACTAAAAGTGTCAAAGTTATTGGTGAAAGACAGATGATCAAACTCACTGGGCCAGAATTGTGTGGAATTGTCTTTTTGTGTGAGCTGGAAGGCAGTAGAATACTGGAATACAGAAAAATAGAATCATGGGAATGGTTGGTTTGGATGGACCCCTTAAAAATTATCTAGTCGACCCTTCTGCCATGGACAGGGACACCTTTCACTAAACCAAGTTGTTCAAAGCACCATTCAGCATGACAGTGAACACTTCCAATGATGGAGCAATGGCTTTCTCTGGGCAGCTTCTTCCAGTATCTCACAACTCTCATTGTAGCTACATCTAGTAGTCTGTCCTAAGATTTGGAGTCAGATGGTCTCTATGCTGCCTTTTGTTGCATCTGTAATATCCCTCTAAGATACATTTGCTTAAATTCCAGAAATGTAGTATGATATATAGTCAGATTTGGGATGCAAACACTAAATAAAGAGCACCAATAGCTTTTTTTTTCTATATATAAAAGTACTCGAAACAGAACTCTGGACTACAGAAAATTTTCTGTCAGGTGATCTTGTAAACTCAGTATTTGGCAAGGAGGGGGGGTCATCACTATTAAGTTCAGTTACATTATCAGTCTCAGTCAGAGCTTCTGATGTTAGTTATGTGGAAAATAAAGAACCTATATCTATGCTCTTGTATATAAATATGGAAGAGAGATAGTGTTTTAAAGTTTAGGCTAATTTTATTGATCTCATTGTCAGACTTTCCAATGGCTTCAAAATTGTAACATCAAATTTACAGTAGATATACTGATTTTGAGGGAGAAAATAAATAAATAAAAAATAATAATTCCTTCAAGCAATAATGACAATACCTAAAATGTTCTTCCAAATATTAGACTAGAAATTATGGGAATTTCCTCAGTAGAAATTTAATATGTTTTAGAAGAAGATTCTCTTTAAAACTGTTATTAATCATAGTTATGTTGTAGAAATCATTTTAAGCAGAAAAATGTATCATTTTATGTATTTCAGTATATTAAGAAATTAATAACAACAATTCCAGTTCTGGAAGAATTGTTCCTGGAGACACTGAGTAAGTAACCTGAATATCAGGTTATATGACTTTCCTTATGATGACATAGATAGAAATTTTTTACTCTAGGCTTTGTGCAATTTTAATTCATCTCTTGTGCCAGGTAATATTCAGATTGATTAATTTTTTAGTTAACAAGTGGTGAACTGTAAGCTACCAAGTGCAAAATAGTCAATCTTTAGAAAAAGAATGTTATTAGGGGTAGAAAAAACAATGGATCCATGAGCTAATGGAAATAAAACCAATAAGCCCTGAAAACAGCAAAGGAAACATTAATTCAGTCAGCATCCTTTCAGTTTGCCTTAGGAATCCTGAGAAGCAATTTGAGATCCTGTTTTTCTCCTGGGAAGAGGCGATGCTCTAAACTATACTGATCAAATAAAAATGGAAGCCGCAGGCTAAAACAGAGGGAAAGAAGTTACAACAAAGAAAAACAGCTAGTTGTATGAAATGACACATTTATACACCAGCAAAGTAAAATTAGAATTCTCTCCATTTACTTTATATCAGCTGCAGAAGAAAAATAGCTGTATTTCAGAAAAGAGACAAGAGAGTAACATAAAATAAAGGATTATTTTGAATCATCCCAGAGGACACCTTCCAAAATATGAACTTAGGATCTACAGATAAAACAGTATCATTGTGTAGTTTTTGGATATCAAAAAAATGCAATAATCTTGAACATAATAAAGGAATTTAAAAACAAAAATCTGTATCTAAAAATCGTGTACAAAAAAATTACTAAAGAAGAGTAAAAAATCTTTTACCTGCAGCAGAACAGTTACAGTGTGAGGGTTTCTTAATCTCTGGTAGCTATTGAGCCTAGTCTGACTGATATGCAGTCTTTAGATCTACACTGTCTAAAGAAGGAAGAAAGGTATTCTTAATAAGTAATAGTGCTGTAAGAAACCACTGACAGTTCCAGAATCTGGGACACAAGGGTTGAGTAAGAGGTGAGAGAAAATTTTATGTTTACAGAATGTCTTTGAAATCTGTTCCATGCTAAACTATTCCAGTTCTACCTTCAGTTTGTCGTCATGCGTCCTTACAATAGAGGGGGAACAGTGCCTCAGTAATGCCCTAGGTATTTGCATTTGCTGTTATAAAATAATGTCTTGTTCTATTGCACATGATAGCTGAAAAAAAAATTCCTTGTAGCACTTTGTGAAAGTGTCACAGCAGAGATGGGCTCTCATTTCAAAATTTTTTGACATGTCAGTTTCAAGTTTTAGAGCTGAAAGTGATGTATCTACTAATTAAGGAGCAGCATGGAATGGATAAGTTTGATGGCTTCACAACAAAGTGGGTTTAGATGGAATCAAACATCTAGAATGATAGGAGAATCCAAGGTCAAGATCTTACATCTACGTGAAAGCTGACAAAGAATATTAATTATAGATCCTTTAGGAAATCATCCAAAAGCCTAGTAGAGGTCAACTTAACAACTGTTCTGATCCTTCATGGCTGTGAGAATATATATGAAGGCAGTTGGAAAAAGGAAAACTCCACATTTGTGTTATGTTTTTAATCAGGTAGGGTATAATAAAAATGAGTTGTGCTGAAGCCGCAAAGTACACGCAGGAGCTAAGGCAGGATTTGGGGGTGGTTTACCTAAGTAATTTTTTTTTTTTTTTTGACAGGCGTTTCGGGGGTGTTTTGGTAACAGAAAGGTATAAAAGTTTTATATCGATATATTTGATATTATTTCATAGCCTCAATATAAGCAAAAGGGAATTTTTCTTTTTGTTTCTCATTTATTTCCTGAATCTTTGTGCCATAGGGATGTCTGCAACTTAGAAAGAGTTAAAGCTAAAAACAACTCTTTTTGTTAGTTTCTGAGATTATTTGGACTTTGCCTGGCTAATGATTGCTAAAGAGAATATAATTAAAACAATTTAAATTACAATTGGAAAATACAGTTTCACAGTGGAACAACAAATTCAGTCTTTGAGTAAGTAAGTAATATTGGTCTTTCAGTTCATCATCATTTGATTTTGTTTCCTAACCTGTTTGGAAGGATACACTGGGCACAGTGTGAAATTAGATGCTATTTTCCACAGGTCACCTACCTACTCATTACCACAAATGAGAGTTGCATCCTGAAAAAAGCATTTTCTCAATTAATTTGATGCTTTTGCTAATGTTTTGTTTCCTTTTATTCAAGTTATGGTCATATTTATTGCACACTATTTAAAGTTTCCTGTCACTTTAGATCTGCAGACTTTCTCAGGAACAACTTCTGCGTCAGGTGCAGCTGCGTAAAACCTCTCAGCCTCAAATGATCTACAGATAGTCTGTTATCACAGGGATGTTAAGGCTGAATCCTGAAGTATGTGCACTCTTTCTGGGTGCCCAGTTCAGAAAACATACAGTCTGTTTACTCAGAATATTAAAGATTTTTACATCACTTGCTAAATGCAAAAGCGAATCTCCTTGATATCGGAGATAACAATGCGCTCTGGAGTCGTCACTAACTTCAATCATTGTGTAGCTTCCAAATTCTGTAAAAGGTGGGGAGCAGTTTAACAGGCAATTGTTTACTAGAATGTACAGGACTATAATTGTGGAGATATCACAATAGTACTTTCAAACCAAGGAAATATGTCACAAAAGCTAAATATAGTGGAAGATTTAATAGGCATCATAAATAATAATTGATTGCATTTGAATAAAAAATTTCTTCCTCACAGAAAAAAAAGGCCAATATTCACCTCTCTCTGTAAATACACGTGACTGAATGTATTCATGTGTGCATTCCCCCTACTACACATATGTATAATGTGCACACTAATTTTTTTAGAATAGATCAATGATGCATTTGGAATGATGCATCTTTACAAAGCTACATATTTGACTTTTAAAAATACATATTCCAAAGTATTTCTGTTTGTATGCCTCAAATTTAAGTCACAATACATATTTACTTACTTTTTCATGTATACTGTATGAACAGCAGACCAAGGATTCTGTTTCCTGAAAACTAATGCATGGAAGACATCCAGTTTGTAAATGGAGATTGATATCTCTATGACATTAAGGTCAAATCATGAAGTAAGGCCACTTCCCTTTTGTGACCATCTTGAAACTTTTACTATCTGTGTTCTTAGAATATTAAAGAGTCCTCCAACATTTCAAAAATAATGACTTGACAACAACCTTAGGGGGTGCAAAGGAGGTGATTTCTCTTCAGCACTCTGTTGTGTATTTCCATCAGAATGGGGATTGAAGCCTCAAAGTAGAATATGGGGCAGCAACAGATAGATTAATCTGCCTAGGAAATAGGATCCTCTGATCCAGCTGGCAAAGTACTACTCAGAGGATGATTAATAGTTGTTTCACGTGTCTGCCAAACAACACGAAAAAGCATCAGACAGTCCTCCAAAGATTAGATTTAGTTAGAGAGAAGCTATTGTTCAGAGTACCTGAGACTGAAAATGTATTTCTAAATTGTCAAAACTTACAACTGGGACTGACTGCATCAGGTGGAGTTCAACATTTAAAACTGAAAGCTCTCTAGGGCTGCACTGTTAATCATCTTCTCTGGAGAACTGAAAATAAGAGGCTACAAATGAAATAAAAGAATCCCTGCTTGCTTAACCTTCTCGCTGGGGTGAATACTATGACAAAAAAGATCTAAAAAAAACCCCAAGGACATCACATTCAGCTGTTTGAAAGTAGCTGTAATGAGGGCTTGTAACATCTCATTAGGAAACTGTCAAACCCCAGGTTGCTTTATAAATGGACAATCATGAGCTGCAATTGCAAAAGAGTGGGAAATACAGTGACAGAACCAAATATTGCGGCAGGAGAGGATAAGGTGCACAGCATGTACTGGGAGTTGAACCTGAGTTTCTTCCTCTAAGTTCTTTAGAAAAATCTTTCAAAGGAAATACTAGGGTAATTTTCATAGGCAGAGGAAGAAGAACAACATTTTAGCCACTTCCCTATTGAGATTGGAACCTCTGAATAGCAACACCAATATAGCAAGGATCTTAGGAGAGGACCGTCATATATTTGACTCCAGGTAAGCACCCAATGAGACTTTTAGAGTTTTTCTATACTAATACATTTAGCATTGAAATGATAGCATAGGAGGATTGTTTATACTGAGTTTACAGAAAAGAAGGTGTAAAGAATCTTGCTTAAGTACAAAGGTAAATCCAGTCAAGGATTGCCAGATAATTGAAGGCCAGCAAAACAGTGAATATTTAAGAAGGAAAGAATACTTAGTTGATATCTAAAATCATTTTTTCTCCCAGTTTTATCCAAATGAACTATCATTTTCTAGCAAAAGTATTTTTCCAACCAATGAATAGTTAAAAAAAAAAAAATAAAGAACTACTACTACTCCTTCTCTCAGTAAAGAAATTATAATTGGTCATCCAGTGACAAACTTCAGTGTACATGTGCATGGAATTCATAGTCTTTATACATGGTATGACAGAAACAACGTTCTGGATAGAGCCAGCGTATCTGGTCACCCAGTTCAGGGACAAGAGCTTGTTCTGAAACTTGGCTAATAGGTATACATATCAAAGAATGATTTGTGAGATGTCCAGCTGTCCACTGAGAACTATTCCAAGAGCTCACTGAAATATGGAGAGATGCTGCTCTGTAGATAAATGCATGCTGTGGTAAAGACTCCCCTGGGAAAACCTGACCTCAGGCAATTCTGACAGTGTTGTCAGACCTATATGCTTTGGAAAAATGGGCCTTCTTCCCATTTCTAAAATGTACTAATATTATGCTGCTTATGATGGGGATGTAACCAGGAATGAGATCTGAAAGTCATCTCGTCTACCAGAAGAGTGGTATCTTGTTTCCCCTGAAGGCCCACTGAGATAACTATCCAGGCAGCAGGTGCCAGCACCATCAGTGGGACTCTCCAGAGCACCACTGAAGTCACGTGCACACTCAGAGCAGAAGAACAAAGCAAGCAAGCCTGTCAGCACAAGAAAAAAAGAGAAGGTGGCAGTGGACACTCTTAATGAGAGCCAGACAGTTTTTTTCCCTTGGAAATACAGACCAATGAACTGCAATGAATTTCACATTAAATGGGAAGAAATTTAGGAAGTGTAAGAGAATTTTAAGGAGATAGCAAAAGGAAGGGAATGTTACTGTTGTTCTTCTGAGGCAGCAATTTCAACAATTTCCTCTGCTTATTAATGCTCAGTACTTTGACTGTCAAAGAACTAAGTTCCCATGGGAAATAACTCTTTAAAAACAAGTAAAAAATTAAAAAGTGTTCCACATCACTTGGTTCAACTATTATTTATGATATGTTCATGTTCACTCCTCATGTTATAGCTAATTTTCTATTTGTTTGACAGTTTAACTCCCTGAATTATGTGCAGGGCAGATTTACTGATTAGAACAAGTTATTAGAATTTTCCCTCTGCATACAGCAGAATTAATCATTCATAAAACCAAAGCACTAGTATCACCATTTTAGTGGCATTCATTACAGTTTTTCACACACCTTTATTCTTAATAATCATAACTGTGCTTTGAAGAAACTTGTTGGATTTGACAGCACAGAGAGCTTTCAAGTGTTTTGAGGCAGGGAAACTGAATGCAAGAAACCGTGAGCTGAAGAATGAATGTGTTGTTCTGCAGAGCAAATCTACAGCTCAGACCTTGACCAAGCCACACATGCTCCAGTGCCTGGGCCAGCCAGCATGTCAAGGGTTCAGAGCTCAGGTTTATGGTTTGGGATGAGATGACTTCTCTTTCTTTGTGTATGTCACTTCCTCTGAGCATGTTTTCTTGAACTCATTAATGAGCTCCCTAAGTGGACACATGCAGCATCCAGCCTAGAATATCAAGTGAAAGATATTACGACCTGTTTCTGGAAATAACCAATCTCTAGCTGAAATTGGATATTCTAAATTTCCATTAAATAAGATACCTGTTCTTTGGAGTGTACTTGCTTCTATTCCTAGCTTAGTAATAAATAATGGTTTTTTTAGTTTTGTGCATAGGAGCTTATACAGAAAAAGTATATAAACTGATATCCAGTAAGTAATTTACAAAATGTGCAGAGTGTAATTCCTTGAAAAATTTTCTTATACATTATTTTTTCAGCATCCAGTTTTCACTTTCTTTCATTCACGTCCTCTTTCTATACATTTTAGAAAGTATGTATTGAATGACTTTACTGCAGAACAACAGAACTAGTTCTGTGTGACCAACCAAAATTTCTGTGTAAATTTGAAGCAATTTTGTTTTCTGAAAGATGAAAGAAATACATGTGCTTGCTAATCATTTTCATGCCATAAGAGTTGAAACAAACTAAACTAAAAAATCCAAGCTTTTATCCTGAACAAAATACTCAAAAGATTATTTTTATTTCAGAACATATGGTGCTGATAGTTTAAATTAAAGGCCAGTCTGAAGGCCAAATGACATATGTCAACTGGCTCTTTTTAATTCCCAGTTAACAGTCCAGCAGAATTTGGATTTCTTCATTCTGAGAAGATAAGATCAGTTTTTGTTGATTACTCTCTCTACGTCAACCGGCAAAAACTTCAAAACGTTTATGCAAAATTTTAAATTTCTAGAAAGGTGAAGTCCTCTGATACTAGTGGATGTTGGATTTCATCCAAATCTTTTGCTGTACAAGTTTATCAATCACCCGGACTCAGAGCCATATTTTTATGGAAACTGGAATGAGAGACCACATATGTCTGAATTCTGTTAGTGAACCTTAACAGTTCTGTTCCTGGTTCGAGGCCTTTCAAACATTCAGGTAAAACACTCGAGTCACTGCCCTTGGAACAGGAAGAAGATCTGAAGTGGATTCCAGAGGACAGTGCTCCCAAGACACAGCTTGGGGAATACGAACAGCAGGGAAATTGTTCATGATTCTTCTATGTGCATTTTGTTATGTTATTCCCTGCCCTCTGCATCTGCCTACTCTGCTAATACTTGAAGCCATTTATCTCAGCCCAGATTACTTGTCAGCAGAGACTGTCAATCACGTTGTGGGAAATTTGTCAAAGGAATACCTTTCTATCATTAGTACTAATGAAAAACTAATTCAAGATTGCAACCTAGGCTGAGATTTGGACTAAATCTCCCAAGGTTAAAGGCAAGCATTCCTGAATAGTTGAGAAACACTGAAACTCTGAGATGATCTAATATGTACCACTTGCCTTTCAATTTGTATCTACCAAGAACACTGAATGACACTTTTATGCTATGTCCATTCAGTGAAAAACTGTAGTTTTACTAGATTAGAAGGATGTTCCACTTGCACCAGCATTCTTCTATTGTGCGTTACAAATAAGAAAAGGATTCTCTCATTCTCACATTCTATACAAAATTAATGATTATCACTTTTCCTATTGTGTATCTTATTGCACTGCCTACACTATCAGATTCTGTCCAAGGAAATACTATACAGTAAGGGTGGTCAGAATATTGTTTTTACTTGGACTATTCTTGATATATGGCTTATGTATTAGTAACAATATGTATTCATAGCAGATGTGGAACACTGGTGTCTCAAAGTTTAGAGTGGCCTTTGTTTAGGCTGCTTCTTCTGCACTTAGATTAAAAAAAATTAAAAAATTATATTCTAGATATGAAGGTTGTTTACTTATGTTACAGTGTGGTATTTTGTATGTGATGTGCCCATGTCCATATTTTTTAAAAATGGTAGCTGGGAGTCTCAGTTGGCTTCATTTGAAGCATAGATTTCCACAGCTTCATTTTCTTGGTGGTACGGACCCAGTGTCCTGATTCTTCCCACTCTTTAGGAAGAACTCGACCAGGGACCCAGAGCTAAATTGAGGGTCCGGTGCTCACTATGGTATATCTAATGATTTGTTTAGTTGTTTAATGATATTATCTCAGTTATGGTAATACAGCCTACAGTCCCCATTCTGCTGTCAGCTCAATTGGTATCACAGCTGGGATTGCCAGACCCAGCTCTGCTCTAATCCATGTTCTCTTACATATGAGTAATCAGATTAAGGAAAAAAATAATGAAAAGAGATTATTCTCACACTTTCTAATTAACCATTCACCTATAATGTCTTAGGTACTAAACAACTGGCCCAAATTTTAATGGAAGCACCAATATTTAACACATGTTTTAACAACATTTGTTAAACTCAGATTTCATAATATCATGCTATTTCAGTATAATAATATTGATATCATCTGAACAAGCATGTAAAACATATCCCTTGGGAAGCTTGTAACTTTCTGGTACTGCAAAAAGCTGTAACAGCAACAAAACAGAAGTTTGAAAAGGAAAAAGCACTGAGAAGTCTACGTTTTCACCAATCTTTAGAAGTTTGCATGGCAAGAAAATACATTAAGGATAGGAAAATTAATTTATAGATAAAGCTTTCACATTGCCAAAAAAAGCAATTAGAGAGTCAATAATTTTCTATGTCTAAAAGGAGAAAGAAATGGCTGGCCTTTGGCTTCAAGTGGTGGAAGTTATTCATGCAGACATACTACAGAAGAGGTCCAGGAACAGTAAATAATGAATTGTCAACACACAGGATCTGTGACTTGATGTATTAACCACTCAGAATTCCCATTAGCATGGGAAGGAAAATGCAGCTATGTCTCTTCCCTGGAAACTTCATTATCCTCTGCCTAACATGAGCCAAATTTCTTGTCCTGATTTTGGTTGGTAGCTCCCCTGACAGCAGTAAAGCTTTTGAGGTTTCTATAGATGTGAGAGCACTGACCACTCTCTCTTAGAGGCAATATTTTGACACTAGGATATGTACAGTAAAATAGGTTAATAAGACATTAGCAGATATTGAATAATATTAATAACCCTCCAGTTTAGACCCATCTCAAAATCCTCAGGCCATTGATTATTTGGCAGTAAACACAGAATGAATTACAAGTTATGAATTCAATTCCCAGAAACTGTAACAAAACCAGCTACACTAATCTACAGATCTTTAACTTTCACCTGATTGTCACACAAGTTCTGTACAGTTTTTACTGAATACCCTAATTAGAAAAGAAGCATAGTCTCTTTGGACAACAGGAATCATTATCTGACTGTTAGCACCTGAGAAGTTCATGTTGTTATTGTTGTTGTTTTTTTCAGTGAAAAGTTTTCCATGAAAAATATAGTGAGAAAACACAAGCATGGTGAAATCGGTCATTATCAACAGTATCTCCAACTGGAAAGGGGGGGACAGGGGAAGTGTAAATGCTCCTTTTTTTTTTTTTTTTTTAACTTCCTGCCACTTCCCTCCCCCCCCACCTTTAAATCTTGTCTGCAAAGAGCAAGGAAAGAAATAATCATTTTTCTCAGAATACTGTCATGATAGCAACTTCTTGGGAGGATTGAACTCCTATCATCTGACAACCTGGAGCACTAGTGATATTACCACAGCTCTTTAGTCCCCTTCAAATATAGGCTCCAACTGACATGTCGGACCTTGTGGCAAGACACAGATGCCAGATAAAGCTTGATTCTTATGAATTTTTTTTTTTTACTGTTAAGCTTAAAGAATTCAATGAACGATCTTAAATGTTATCAGACAGTGGATTTGTACTTTGCAATAGTAATGTACTCATTTAAAGAGATTTACTTTGCCCAGTTTAAATACCCTAAACTACTGTGAGATGTTTATATTAATTCCACTGTTCAAAAGGATTTGTGAAAGATATTTTAGGCCTATGATATTAAAATTTTACTTGGATTTACAGGTAGCCTCCCAGCATCATGAATAGTGCCCTTGTTGGCTTCAAGACTTAAAGGATTTAGCAGAATATTTATCACTTCAGCAGATAATCCCATGACATATCAAAGTTAGAGTGGCTGAATTTTTGCCCATACTTTACATTTTTAACATATGAGTATAGACGTATAGAGATAAGCAAACAGATTCACACTTCAGGACTGTCTCTTGGATACTTCACACAAATGAAACATAAAAAAGAAGTGTTTAAGAATTCATAAACTTCTTGCAAATAGTTAGCATTCTTAATATTGCAGTGGGATGTGTATGTGGGAATGTGAAATAAATGTTTTAGAAATTAATAAGTATGGATCTGCCCCTATTGTACAATTTTTGATACATTTTCTTACCTCTGTCAACCTCTGTTTTTCCCGAATTTCAAAGCTGTAGAAACAGACCAAGGAAGTTGCAATCTCCCCTCTGGGACAGGACTATTCAATTATTGCACTATTTACTCCAATTCAAAACATACAAACTTTACAACAGTTTTTTCTCCCCAAGTTTGGAAGTAGATACTAGTATAATTCAGACTTTGATGGAAGATTGCTATAAAGCATTTCTGTGTCACATTAGTTCAGGAAAGTGTTGGCTCATTTTTCAGTAACAGTTCTTAATACAACAGAATATGTTAATCAGTATACACTGTCCAACCTTCAACTCAGACTTTGTGTGTTATGTTTGTGCTATATGTTTTTGTATCTATGTTTGTATAGATGTTTACAGCTGTATTTATTTATGTTTTATACATGTGTGTTTATATTTGCTATTTCCTACATGCACCTAACCTTCAGTTACAAGTAACTTCACTTTCTAGACCTACACAGACCGCACACTGCCAAAGACTTCCAGATGTTGTGGCTGTACAAAGTCCTAAATATTGTCCCTCATTGTGAGTGCAGCCCAGCGAGTTTTTCTCGCAGCCAGTTACCATTCAGAGACAGACAGATGGCATTTCAGTCTGACTTTTTGAGAACACACATAAGCAGAGACAATTGAATTAAAAACTTCTGCATATGATAGCCACCATCTATATACTACCTTCATCATTACTAGCCAAGGACTGGATCAGTTTTAACACTTTTCCTTCACTGTGAAACAGCCATATTTTTCAGCCTGGTTGTCAAAGTGAGTCCTATTGCTATCCTAAGGGCTAGATACAAGATCATGAGACTCTTTAATGCTTCAGTAAAAATGAACTTACAATTTAAAGTGCTATTTTCATTTTCTGTGTATGCATGTACTGTTGTTCGGGTGTCTAAAATTGTTCGCATGAGATGTGCCGAGAATATCTTTTGCTTTTGCAAAATTATTTTTGTGCCATTTCTTGCACAAGAAACCTTGCACTTTGCTCTTGATTAACAATTCTTCCAGATGAAAGGCTAAAAGTTTGGTTAGGTGAGCAATGAGTGGTACAGTTTCATAACTATCATCACTCTCCACAACTACCTGAAAGGAGGTTGTGTCCAGGTGGAGGTCGCTCTCTTCTTCCAGGCAACTATCAGTAGGACAAGAGGGCACGGTCTTAAGCTCTGCCAGGGAAGGCTTAGGTTGGATATTAGGAAGAAATTTTTTACAAAGAGAATGATCAGGCATTGGAATGGGCTGCCCAGGGAGGTGATGGATTCACCATCCCTGGAGCTTTTTAAGATGAGAGTGGACGTGGCACTTAATGCCATGGTCTGGTAACCACAGCAGTGCTGGATCAAGGGCTGGACTTGATGATCTCGGAAGTCTTTTCCAATCTGGTTGATTCTATGATTCTAAGATTACCCTCCTACTTATATGATTATTTTTAAACATATTGTTTTGGGAAGCCAGAGCATTATTTTTTTTCATAGGCTAACACATATTTGATAGTCTTATGACTGCTTTTTTGGTTCCATTTGCACACATAATAGCTATAACAAGTGATGCCACTTAAAACAGCCAGCTGCTGAGTAAACATAATGTTGCTGCATTTTTAGTAGTTTCATTTAGGGCAATAGAATGTAAATAGAGTGAAAGCTTTCCTTGACTACGCACTTTGCTCTTTCATGTCTGAAACTGGGAAAGGGTCTTGACAAACAACTTTTCTTATGCCATTGCAAAGGGAGGATGTTACAAAAAAGCATTATGAATCCAAATTCACAAAATTTCCTATGTTTACTGTGGATAAACCCATTTTTTTGTTTTGTCTGAAGGATGACCAAGGTATTTGCTCTGGTATGATCAGTAACTATAACACTGAGCTTAAGCAGAAGGAAAATAATTGCCCTGGAAGTCAACATGTTTTCTTGCTGCAAACCACAGTGGGAATATGAGTAAAAATGAGAACAGGATTTGATAACAATGAAAGCGTACACCTTTGCCGTCTGCTAACCTCCTCTTGACTCCAAAGGCACAGACAGCTTTCCCTCATGAAAGAACTTCAGTAACCTGCTACTCATAGGGGTAGAAAGGTTGTGCCTGACAACTAGAGTTGGCATTCACAATTATTTTAACAAGAAACCAGAAACATGTGTGGGTTTTTTGCAGTTTCTAGTACTGCTAAGAATAAACCTGTACAAAAGATTTACTACGTTTATAAAAAAGTCAACTGAGCATAATAGTAATGTATTGTTCCAAAGAAAGTTTAACTTGACTGAAGTGAGACTCAGCAGGAAATTTAAAAAGTGATTCTTGTTATCAGTTTTAATGAATGCCATTAAGTGATAACCAAAAAGAAAGGGGAAACAAGATTAGTGATAGCTCAGAAAACATGCACTCATCTAAATTATCGTGACATCAAAATTTTTAGCTGTGAATTTAATTTCCTCAATAATTACATTCAGCTTAGAAGTGCAAGCACTCATAAATGCCTGCTTGGTATGTCTTTGCCAAGGAATGACAAAAATCAGATCTTTGGTGCCACAGTGGAATTGCAGGGAAAGCAAGACAGGCAGTTGTGTGTGGTTAACAAACAGAGTTGGCATTCATAAGGAAATATAAAGTGTCTTCTCATTTATGAAATCTCAGTGAAAATTACAACCCCCAGATCAATAGGTTTTGGAGCTAGGGGCCAAGACAAAAAGAAAAAGGTTAATATGTGTATGAAGAAAAAAAAACACAACAGCCTTACAGACTTCTGGAAAGACAAAAATTACATCAGTGTTACTGATGCCACATTTAACCATAAATAGTATCATCTAAGTATATTTATATCCTGTTCCGAATAAACATGTCAGGACTTACTGAATAATTCCCTGAAGACATCTCATCTTACACGGTGTCTGATCCTAAAGTCATGTAGCCTCACAATTATCTGCAGTGCTCTCCACATAGATTAGTGTACTGGGCCAAAAGAAGCAGCTTGGAATTGTAGATGACAGAAATGTAACAAATATAGATGTCTCTTTAAAAAAAATCAGAGGGCTGTTACAGGATAATAACTCTCACATGGTTTTTACAGTTTCTTTTTGGGGAACATCAAGTTCTCACCATTGCCCACTATTTTAGCATGAGTAATATTCGGTCAAGCATGAGATGAAGATTTTTAGTATAAATGTAATTATTTCCTTAAGGTGGATCTCCACAAAATCCCACTAATGAACAAACAAAACTTAGTTAGTTTCTTAGAAGGCCCACTTTTATGCAAAAAAAGCTTCAAAGTCCTCTAGATAATAATTTATATCTGTGTTCCTGAAATTTATGGTAAAAGCAAAAGAAGATTCATAAAAATTACTGAAATCCTTTCAATACTGTTTGAAAATGCCATGCTATTTTTTATATCCTGGCAGTAGGGTAATGTCCTGTAGCCCAGCATTATTACTAAAAGAGAAGTTGCATTTTAAGCTGCCTGCCCTCCCCAGAGGCTCCAGCAATACAGTGTTGCTAAGGCTAGAGTCCAGCTCCAGTCTGTAATATAAATCTTAGTAACTAATTTACTAAGCAATTTTTTAGTTACTTAGAAAGCAAGAAGCAGTTTTAAACTTGTGTAGGCATTGAATGAGAAAGGTGTGTCCAATCTCATAGTAAGAAAAGAGATCCCTTCCAAAGTCAAAAGACTTGTCCCATTTCTTGTCCCATCTATAACTTTGATCAGTAAAATCAAAATAAGAAACTTCTCAAACTGTACAAATATAGTTGCATTTAAGATATTTATTTTTCATTGACATTCTTGACAGCTTACATTGCTAAATATATATGCAATATATATGTTTATGTGAACTAAAAACTATCCTCATTTATGTTTTTTGTTGACTCTACATAGTAAGACACAATAATTTAACAAAGTTTTGAACAACAATGACTAAAATCAAAATCAGAAAAAAACCACCCTACCTAATTTAAGTACTGAGATTGTGCCTTTGATGTATGCAACTTCAGTATATTTCCATCACAGCTTATACTTAATTTTGTAGCGAGTGCTCAGTTTGATGTGACTAGCGGTGTTTAAGCTCTTTGAAAGTCTGTTTTCTTTACCAGCCACTTTATCACTTTATTTATTTTCACCTTAATATCTTAACATCCTTTCCACATTCTAAACCATTTACATAATATTCAGCTTAAACCTCCTCATGAACTATTTCTGAGTACCAGTCAGTCACAGAGTCTTACTGTTCATGCTATTAGAAATGTTTCAAAAACATCAAAAACACACAAAAACAAAGTACACTTTTCTAGAAAACAAACAAACCACTCAAAAACTTATTTTTAATTCATATTGATTTTTTTAAAAACATTTTTCCAGTTTTTTTCAACATGAATTGTTCTAGCTTGACCAGCATCATGTATACTTTGGAAGAAATTTGAAGAAGAACAAAGTAGGAGGCCGAAACTGGCAACTGCAGGACACCAGAGAAGCTGCAAGAATCTTCTCTGTCTCAAAGGAGATCAGTAGTCTTTGGATATGAACTATATAGAAACACTGTAAGGGAGTTTATGTAAACAAAACGTCAGAAATTTCTTAAAACAGAGATTTCCTTTCCCCACTGTCAGCTGCAAAAAGGAAGGTCCCAACATGCCTCTTTATAATGTGTCATAAAAGAGCAGATATATGACATAAAAGACATTTTCCTTTTTGATTTCCGAAGACCAATAACATGAGAAGACTATCCTGCAGCAGGAACAGGCATAATCCACTATGATCTAGTGGTTGGCAACCTGATAGATAAAGTTTTTATATATACATATATATATGCATATCTCTGTCGCGGCTTTGGTCGGGGAAAGGACCAGACCAGCGACGGGGGTTCTTGGCTCTAGCCTCTGAGTGTAGAATCTC
>JAYRBT010000093.1:17475631-17486559 GCA_036023395.1 Myiotriccus ornatus
AGCAAGCGTGGGTAGAGCCCAAGCGTGGGTAGAGCCCTCCTAGAATCTTCGTTCGCGAAGCCTAGCCATGAATGAATATCCTGGTTCAAACACAATTAACTTGTCTGATACAAGGCAAGCCAGTTGCAGTTATTTAAAATATCACAAAAATATCTTCTTTTTAAGGCTCTGCACTGATCATTAGGGATTTAATGCCACAGTTTTTGGGAGCAGCAAAATTGTGTACTATGTTCTTCATGCTGTAATTTATTGTCTATATACCAAAATATCTTGAAAGCTGACAACAGTGGGATCTCCACTTTTCAGCTACTTAACAACAAAAATAGGTAAGTACAAGCTTTTCTGTCTTCCCACGAGAACCAGGAGTGTTTCCAACACATCTATAAAGATATAAAGTGTTAAAATGTTACGTGGAATAACCACCAGGCACATTTTTATAGTGCTAACAGGGCAATAAACCACCTCATTTTTGGCAGATTCCATGGTTCTGTTTCAGTCAAAATTTTACATTAACATCATGTCACACTGCCTCTCTCCTATGGTTTCTCTTGAATTCCTGAGGCATCACACTTTGTACCTCTTTTATAGAACTGCATTCCTAAAGCACATAGAGTGCTTTCCCTCCGTAGTTCTTGTGACAGCCAGCATAAACATTTCACCACGCATAAAAAGGTGTTGAATTCTTCTTTTGCAGCAGCTCTCTCTGAAGTTATTGGGATATGAAAGGTTCAATCCGCAGGAAGGACAGGACTTATAATGTACTTATGCTAGCATATCTGTTATAACTTTATCTTTTGGTCAGAACTCTGTTAGTCCCATTTTCTTGTTTTCCACCTCCCTATTCTTTTCCAGATACCTTTCTTTGCCTTAAAAGTTCAATTCTATAGAAAATTGAGTGACTTACAGAACTTTCAAAAAAGCTCTAGTGGTCATCTCCATGGGTGACAGGTTATGGAAAACAAAGAGGCTATAAAAATTATTTGCCTTCCCCTAAATAGTTAAAATTAAATTTTAAAGTTTTATTTTGTGACTGGCAGTAGAGTTAGGAAGGTTTTGGTTGATAATATCAAAGTTATAATCCTCTGTCCTACGGTAAAATTCACAGGCACACCGGCCTGCACCTCCACAGGATATTCACAGAAATAAACAGCTGTTTACAGAAGTACAGGCCTTGGTACCAAAGGGTTTGAAGGCAGAACAAGAAAAAAAGATGGCAAATGTAAATGTATGGGGGAGGCAGGTGGGGTGGCAAGAAGATTGAGAGATAGGAGGGAGAGCTAAATGTGTGTTGTGTCACTGTGGTTTGGCGTCTTATATTATCTTCTCCCTCCCAGACGCCTGTTAGCTCCCTTTGAATGTCTGCATGTGCTGTGTGCGCATTTTATTTAATTTCTATTTCTGTTTAATGTCCAGGGCTAAGTTTAACTTTGATACATTAGTAGAAATCCAAAGTGAACTCCACTGAAATATCAGGGTTATTCTGGAATTACACCACAATATGTTAGATCAGAAACTGCCCCCTGACCTTCACCTTGTGAAAATGTTTTCTTCTGTGACTGACTATTTGACAGAAAATGGGTCGTCTTAGACTTACTGAGGTAAAGGAAGTGTAATCATCACCTTTTGCCTGAATATGGTTATTATAAGTGTGAAATTTGTAAGATTGGTTTTTAAAAGTTCAAAATGTTTCCTAGCATCCTTAGGAACAATGTTCTTAGAGAAACAGCTTTACGCTCTCAATCAAGAAAATGCCAGGTCATTATGATGTTTTTCCTGTCCAAACATCTAAGAAATTAGATAGTTGTCTGGTTTTATTATAGGATGCAGGATCTAACAACTTGTTCCAGAAACATTAGCAAGTTACACTTCATGAAAGGCTTTCTATGTGGGACATTTCAACATTGATATAAATGAAATACTACTACTACTACTACTACTACTAGTAATAATAATATTAATAATAAATTCTCTTTTTACAACTCCTTCCTTCTCAAGGCAATCAAGAAGGCTCCATTTGTGTATTGTATTGAATTCAGCAGTCATTCCAATAACTATTTCCCACTAATAATCCAGATTTGAAGCAGTGGTATGAGACTACGTGAAACAGAATTTAAGAACAATAAATCAGACAAGCATAGCTTTTTGATCTTTATTGCAATGATCATGATCTGTCTGTGTTGCTGTGCTTAGGACAAACTCTTCCTCTTGCCAGTTGAACATTGTCTAAGGTAAATTAACAATGAATTTGCTTCGTAGTAGATTACAAAAGAAGCAACTTACTTGGTATTGGCTACAAGCTTTTAAGAAATTGCAGCCAAATACTTATTTCTGTATAAACACATTGTAGAGTCTAGAAAATACTTTCTTACATTTAATTATCTAGCTTTTGTAATACAGTCAAAGGTCACATTACCTTTATTTATCAAGTTTAGATTCATGTTATTGAAAACTCAACATTTTTATGAAAAATTAATATTTTAATTTGAGTATTTGAGATACTTACAGGAAGGGAAAGAAGATTTAAACAAACAGCACAAAACTCCAAAAAAACTTTAAGGAGTAAATTCTTCTTTTAAGAGTGAAGGTTGAAATAAGGTATCACTATTTGCCTTATGTTGTTACCTCCTACAAGCAAAGCAGAAGGCGCATGGGCTGGTTGTGTTATATTCCCAGTGTCCTAGTACTGCATAGCTCATGCATCATGACCTCTTTTGTTCAGATACCTACTATAAGAACTGCAGTTTAAAAAAAAAGCAGAAAATGGCAACATAATACATATCAACAGGGGAACATTGCTCCTCAGTTGAAGTGCTTCAGTTTTCCTATGTTGAATGCAGAATAGTCTTACTTTGCTTCTGAAACAGTTGGTAATATCATTAACAGTACTATAAGAAAACTGAGCAGCTTTTAATGATGATGGGAAATTAAAATTCTGTAAATTTTTGATAATTAGAACCTATGATTTTTTCAGTCTCTTAATATTTCATATGGCTTTTTAAATTTCAACACATACATAACTAACACAGAGCAGAATATTTGTATTTCCAATGTTTTCAGGCTGAAAACTTCAGAATATTTCATAAACACAGAGCAAATAATTCTCTGGTGAGGTAAAGTATAATTAACAGGCAGGGTGGTTACTACATTTGCTACTTCATAGGAAATTCTGTGACAAAAGTAGAATAGAAAAAAAAAGTCTCAATTTAAAATTTCAGAAGTTTTTTCAATAAAAATGAAATAACCTATTCAGGGTTTAACTATTTAAAATAAAAAGTAGATATGCAAAAATATCTGTTAATGTCAAACATTAGAAGTAAAACAAGATTTAATCAAGCACATTATACAAATCAAAGTAGCATAATACTTAATCTCTTTTTTGTTTTTCTAGTTAGGTGTGAAATACAATAAAGTTTCAACAAAAGAATTACTTTCATCACACAACCTCAAATCTATATTATTCTGATAATCTGTAATTATTACAATGACATTATTTACTGGATAGTAAAACCAACTAGACAGGACTAATCCTTACTCCCCAGCTTTGTTATTCTTCTGTTGCTAGCTTTGACCTGTTAATATCACCAAGCTTTGTTAAGAATAATGTTGTCTGAACTACTAAACCTCAGCTTGATTTCCAAAAAACATAACTCAAAAAAAAAAAATTCCAGTGAGCAGAATCTATTATACTTTGTTCAGTTACCACACAAAACAAAACCTCATTGAAACCAACAAATCTGATTTTAACAATCATTTTATTGTCTGTTCATACTTTAAACAAAAATCAATTTATCTGCTGTGTATGTGTCTGTCTTATGTGTGCACACACAGGAGGTTGGCTTTTGCTAATCAAAGAGATTCCTTCTCTTCTAAACAACTTTTCCTTCTGTTTGTTCATACTGAGAGGTCATAATCCCTAGTGGTTTTAGGTATAATGTGTTGCTATGGGAATGACCGTGGTGCTATAAAAGGAGGATTATGACCTTTCACTATATAAAAATGTTAGGTTTCTATTACCTTCTTGAATAGCACTGAAGAATTTTCATTTCAGTGTTGGGAGTTATCTTTCCTAAATGGATGTAGGGCTAACTATCCATGTAGGTGATAAGCGTTATCCCTAGTTATTACTGATTGTGCCCATGCTTTGATTTCCAAAAGATAATGAATAACTTAATAAAGAACTGTCAATGGAGAACTGAAGCCTTTAACCAAGCAGTGAAAGGCTTTGACTGCTTAAAAAAGATTTATCAGTACATGATAGAGGCTGAAGAATTACCAGTAAATCCTGACAAAAATAATATAAAACATAGCAGGGGAAAACAGGAACGAATTTTATACATTTTTTAATTAATGCAGATTTTCATGTTGCTTCATTTTCTCTCATTATATGGTTTAGGATTAAAGAAAGAAACAAGCCATCACTTCAGTGCTTATTGCAAGACATCCCTGGCCTTGACTGATAATAAAAAGGAGTGAATGGTATGAAGCCTACGGAACAAGGCTCAATCATTCCCAGCAATTACTGTGTCTTATTGATAACTTGCAGCTCTATCCTGCAAATGCCATCTCTGGAACAAAGCCTGTCACAGATCAGACTGAATCCATTAAAAAAGCTTTGATTAACATGTCCCTGGGGTGTGCTGGGGAAACTTTTTACGCCAAATGACAGCCTATTGCTACTGCTTCTGAATTGTCCTCCTGCAATACTCTTGTGTTTTAATCTAGTGCACAGTTTAAATTAAAAAACAGCAATGACTTTGTGTGACCTAAATACAAGCTGCTTTTATTCATTGTGGAATTTATCAACTGCTTGCAGATTAAGTGTTCAGAGAAGTAACAATTAACCTTACTGTGTGTTAGCTAATATTAATTATATATCTCCTGTGCTTTCTTGTGCTAGTGTACATGTGCCCAGAGAAAGGGTCATATTTAATGTGCTCTGTTTAGTGGACAAGAAGCTTTGTACTTGTCTCCCCTTGAAAACAAATTGTTTGTATTTGACAAGCATAACATCAACAATGTTGGCTTTCTTTAGCTGGAGCTGACATTGATGTGTAAATGGATTTCAGTCCTTTTAAAACAGACACACAAAAGCTCCATCTTTCTGGCCTCAGATTTCAAGAGGGCAAGGAATTGCCCTCTGCACACCCAATCATTTTCCCATCATCCACTGGGGAAAACAGCCTTTATCTATTGCGGATATTATTTTTCTTACCCTGCCGTCCCTTGTAAGACATATGTTAAATGGTATGTGTCAGAACCAGCAGGAAATCATACACTACGTATGAAAAAAATTGATTCTTTTATACTCCATAAAAATACATATTTAATAACACCTGCATGTATAAGAAACCCTTATCAGAAATCTGTTTGACGTGACGTGCTAGAATCTAGGAAAGAGGAAGAAGAGAAAAACTTGATCCTGTTCACATTCAGGTCAGTGCTAAAATCACATTAAACCAGTGTTAAAAAAGATCTAAATCCACAGTGAATCAAGTGTCAAAATGCTGAGCCGTTTGACACATTGGTTATTTGTTTAGTGCCAATTCAAATTTCCTGTGTGCTGGATCTTTAATGAGGGTTAGTGCTCTTAAGCAGTACCTGGGCTCAAGCTCACCAAGACCAGAGGGGAGCAATTGCACCAGACAGGGAGAGCAGCTGCGAGATGCCACAGCCCTTGCCCTTCTCCTGGGCACAGCTTTTGTCTGAGGTGGATGCAGGGAAGGGAGGAGGGATGCAGGCAGCAGCTCACTGAGCACTGTGACTGCTCTCTGCCAAGCAAAACTCTCCCTGAGAAGGGGTGAAAAAGGAAGACAGATATAAGCACTGCTTCAGTTTTTTTGAACATCCTCCCCTACCTTCAGAATTGCATCACAAAATGAAATAGAGTATAAAATATCTCTTCTTACTAGTAAAGCTTTGATGACAGTACTGGGATCATGGCTGAGAGGAGCAAGCTTCTGTACCTTTGAGAAAGTTAAAGAGCAACAATCCTCTATCCATCAGCATTTAAATCTGAAGATAATGGTGGGGAAATAAATACATTCCTTGTCAGCTACCCTTCAGGTAATGCTGGTAGTGCTATTTCATGGGTGCAGCACCCTCTTCTAGCTTTTAATAGCTCATAAGAGCAATTCCAAATGGGATTAATTTTCCTAGAATTAGGACAGTCAGCACAAAGACATGGCCACCTGTCTAGTTTTCCTCTGAATGTCTCCATGTTTATGGTTATGCATTTCTAAAGGATGTGCATGCAGATGTTGACTTAAAGTGTGTTTTAAAGTGTGCAGAAGCTGACATCATAAATCTAACAAAAAGCAGAGCAGAAACAGATGCTTAGCTGCTGGGAACAAGTTTGAATATGTAGGACTCCTAGAAAATAGGTGCTATTGCTGCCTCCAATTTGTGCTGTTCATATAAAATGACAGGGCCATATATTTTACTAACCCGACAATGTTATTTGTTGACTTTGTAGACTGACCACCTATGTCTTCTTGACAACAATTGTCTAAAGCCTTTCTATATAGGATAATTGTGACTACAAATGTGCTTTCAATGCCTCTATTACCTTGCCCTAAGCAGGTGTAGCACTTTACTGCTTGATACTACCCTCCCTTTCTGAAGTCTGGCTCCAAGCCTCCTTTGTTTCAACCCAGATGCCAGCCTCTATTTAACTATTCATTAAAAAAATAAAGAACACCCCACCTCCAACCATCTGGAGTAGAACTGGTAGGGGAGGGTAGTCATTTCTGTACCTTTTTTAACTGTCTTAAAGTTGAAAGGATTTGTCAAATCCATTAATGACCTATCTTAGATCTAATAGACAGTTCACATTCAAAAAGGCTTGTTCAGAAGCTGGTTCAAACAAAGGCAACAGAAGTGAGAAAGAACATGCACAAGGGGCAAAATGGTTTGGGAAATATAAATCTACTCAATTATAATTCAAAAAAAACCAAGTGAGAAACCATACTCGGCTGAGGCACTATTGGCCAAGCATCTCAGCTTTGCATTCATGCATAATTAAGCTTTAGACAGCTGCAGTCTTCTCCAGTGTGACAGGGCACAGGATATCACAATACAAAGTAGGAGAGTATTAGTGCCTAAAAAAGATGGGTTTATACTCAGATATAGCGTAAAAACAAATAAACAAGCAAATGAAAAACTCAAACAAATAAAAACACTCAGCAAAAGAAAAACACCATGGAAGATGTTGGTAAAATGAGATTCACAGAATTCCCCTCCTGCCCTCACTGTGTTGTGTATATTTTTCCACAATGTATTAGATCAAAACAAGCAAGAACATTAAGCAAGTTTTGACACACAGTTTTTGCAATTAAAGTGATATTTTAAAAATCCACACCTATCTTTTAAGATATTGTGACACACAGATGGTAGCTTCCAAGGAGATTAAATATGCAAGAAAGATAAATTCTCTCAGTGGGATTTTTAACCAAACATTGTCTTGCTTATAGGAGCTGGTCTCTTTCTCTATTACAAGTCACGGCTGGCATAAAAGCTGAGAAGGCAATGTATTGCGATGCCAGTCACTGACAGACCTCGGCTAATCGTTACCCTAGCTGTGATGATCTCTGTGATGATCTCAGAAAATACTGTCAACTATAGAGAATTTGGCTACCTTTTTACTTGTCTTCCTTTGAGACTGCTTCATTTCAGAAAAACCTGTAATTTTGTGTCCTGTTAATTGTGTTAAACCTCTGAAAAAACCTCTACTTTCTGAGCTGAGTATAAATCTTGGTTATAAAGTGATAGAGAATAGGTTGCATACAAAAAAAGGAAATACATTTCATTTTACAGGCTCGATATTTTTGTAAAGATACCATTTGTCTATTTGACATGGGATCAAAGTTGCTTCTTGGCAAATTTTAATATGATTAATCACACATGGATGGGAAATGTAAAGTCATAATAGCCTGGGGACAGGACAAGTACAACTCAGTTTGCACTCAGTTCACCCTTCTGAATGAAACCATGTAAATGCAAAATAAAGATGTACAGATCTGCATTTCTATAGAAGGCAACATAAACAGTTTTGTTAGCTTTTCAAGGAATTCTAAATAAAGATTCGACTGAGTGAAAACAAAGCAGAACTGAAAGCAGCAGGCTGTAAGAACTACATAGCCCTTAACTATAAGATGGCAAATGACCAGGGCTGATGCTGAATTTGATACCTAGCAATATCTGGGTCATTGTCAATGACAGTAAGTTTGGATGCTTTTTCTTACCCTTAGTAATAGAAAACTGAAAAAGACATCTCTGCATCTGAGATACATGTTTCTTTTTTTCTACAGTGCAAGTTTATCAGAGGTATGATGTGCCTTCTTTTTCCCCGATGTACAAATAATTGCATATTTATAACAAAGTATTATAAAGATGCAGTCTTTGTTTTTGTATTCAGCCTTCTTTCCCTCTTTTTTTCCTTATCCTCACAGATGATGATCTAGAACAGCCGAGACAAAAACAGCAGCACAGGGTGAAGTTAAGCTAAATATCATTAGTACTTTGGATAATTATTTTATCAGTTCTGCTTATTCTGGTCAGCTGTAATTCCTCTTCGTTTCATCTTAGTCCATGATTTTCTAGAGTTCTCACTTTCCAAGTTTAACTGAAGCAGAGTTCTTCAGAATATTATGCACTTTTAGGGTCTTGAGTATTTGAGAATGCTGGGTCCTGGTTTGTGAAGCAAACACCAAGATTTCCAAACAACCTTCTGCTGAGTTGTGGAATTAGAATGCTTTTTGCATTAAGAGGTTAATATGGCATGACTACTACTTGAAGACTTGGAGTAACTTCTTGGGTGTTGAAATTATATTCACTGTGGTTTGTTTGTGTGTGTGACAGCTTAGATGAGAACTGACAAAGCTACTATTGGTATGTAAGGAAGCTTAAAATGCAATAATCATATCACTTTCTACCATAAAGGAAGTAATGTTCAATTTTGATCTCATACTAGTGTAAATCTGCAGTAACTTTTATGAAGTTATCTGTAATAACTACTAAAATCAATGAAAATATTACAGACACACACACTTATACCTGAGATGGTATCTCTGTTCAGCTTGTTCAGGTTGTTTAGCAGAACTCCCAGAGCCTTTCTGACAGAGCTGTTGGGCTGCCATCCCAGCCTGCCTGCAGTAATGTAGCGGAACAATAGGAATTGTTCTACTTCAGCTTTTCATTTGCCCTGTGGTACTCTGTAAAGTTGGCCCATTTTTCCTGCCCACTCAGGTCTGCTGAAAAGGCAGGCCTGCTCTCCAGTGTATCAGTTACTCACCCTGTCCCCACCATGGTGTCCTCCAAGCTTGCTTAGGGTCCATTTCATCCACTTGCTGGATTGTTGGTAAAATTGCTGAACACTTTCCATGACAGTTTTAATACTTAAATGTGTCAGTCATGGCTGACTGATAGTTTGGTATCAAACTGTTGACCCGTATCAGGGGACCCCAAAAGTCCAAAGAGTTTTTTCTCACTTTCTGTTTGCAATCACCTTCTTCTCTTTCATGCTCACTATTTGCCTGGATGTTGACATGAGGCTGACGAGTTCATACTTCCGGATTGCCCTTCTTGCCTTTCTTGAAGAAGTGACAAACATTTGTCCTCTTCCAGTTTCTGAGGACCTCTCCCAATCTCCACAACATTTCAAAAAGGACAAACTAACAATGCCATCGTATAGCTCTTACAACATCCTTAAACCTATGGCATCTGGGCTGTGAATCTGTTCATATTCAAATTCCTTAAGCAACCTCTACTTCATTTCTTCTCTATTGCTCTTAGCACATATCACCTCAAAGTTTGCTACCATGTACTGAGACTTGGGGAGTCTAGGAGCAGTCATTGTGAGTGAGACTGAGGTCAATAAGGAGTTTCTTCAATATAAATAGCTGGTTCTTCACACTTTTTTTTTTTTTTAATAATATAAAAAAGAGTTTCTTCTTAAGTCAAGCCAGATGAAGAAAGGCAAGTTTTCCTGTAGTTACTTCTTCTGATTATCTGCATCAACGACAATGAAGTATTCAGAATATAACTAAATGCATTATACAGGCATATTTAAATGAACATATTAGTAAACATCTTTTCTGTGGCAATTGGGTTCTTCTTCAGCAAGATACTTAAGGGAAAGGCACAACTTTTTAGGATTACTCGTGTGTTAGCTCTATTCGTGTTAGAATACACATGTGGCTGAGCTCAGTAGACCCATACAGACAAATTTGTTTCAAATACAAGGTTATTAACAAGAAGGTAAGTTACACAGATCAATAGTTTTCATCTAAACTACAGGTGGGCTATTCAATTGATCGTTATTTATTTCACTGCCTTCACATGCAGCAAAGCACAAACATGCAAGACACTACACATGAGTGGTTTCAGCACACCACTATATTTCTCTTAGGCATTTCTTGTCTCTTTTCCATTGAACAGAGCTTACCAAATGCTATGACTGAGAAACCTACCAAACCAATGCAGACTGCTACACAGAAGAGATCACAATTCCCTTGTTCATCTTACTATGTTAGATCTACAGGAAACTAGACCTTTAACAAGATTACCTCCAGATGCACAGCTCAGTCAAGAACTATTCACCTCAAGTTATGATTAAATTCCTTGGAGAACAAATTTATGAAACAGTAATCCCTGTGCATCTACTGATAGTCTCTCCTCATTGCTGCCTCCGTATTTTCATACAGCATTTATTTTACTGTGAAACAACAACAACAAAAAATTATAAAAAACTCCTTTGCCTTTGTATTTATTTCTTCTGTCGGGGTTTGACTCGGCCACTGCCTTTCTGGACAGTCTCTGCCCGCATTCTCCACCAAAAAATGTCGTGGTTTTGCTCTGGGTCAATTTGCTTACACACCTCCCACACAATTACTTTAAGTAGAGAGAAGGTTTATGCAGACAAAAGAGACTGG
>JAYRBT010000093.1:17486659-17500211 GCA_036023395.1 Myiotriccus ornatus
GGTTTTGTCCGGAAATCTACTTGGACAAAACCATTCACAGCCCCAGGGACGGGCTGGTGGGCAAAACCACGACATCTTCTTTTGGTTTTGGCACACAAATACTTAAAATAAAGGGTATAGATTAGAGATTTCTCATTCTGAACATGGCAGGACCTTTCTATTTCTCCCTTAAATAAGGCAGTTTCAGTCACACTGTGTGATCAAGAATTGGTACTGTTAGCTGTTAATAACATATTTGAACATAATGGACAGATAAAAATATCTTACTTAAGATAGCTATATAAAATTCATTTTCTGTAGTCAGGTAGTAGAAACATAATGGTATTTTGAACAAAACCAGAATCACACAGTCCAAGGGGTTTCCCTGGATATTGTTAAAGCAAATAACTGAGGACAGCCCCATGTGGTGGAGCTCCATTTGCCTACTGGTCTTGGAGACAAGAAGAAAGATGAAAAAATCTTTAACAGTGACAGAGACACATCCATGAAAGCAGAAGTTCAGAAGGAGATACCTTTTGGGCAGGATGTCAGCCACATCCTGATATTGGATTCCTCATATATTAAAGAAAGCAAGACTAGATGTTGTCTGTAAATAGAATAGATTACAAAGAGATATGTAACTCCCTGGTTAAGTTTTCCTCTTTCATAGAAACAGCCTGCCAAGTTCAGACTTTGCAAAGTACCACAAAAATAATATGGAGAAAACCCCCTCCCATGATTATTTTCCTGTTTTCTTTCACTCATAAAGGAAAATAGAGCCTTCTTTTTTTGGCAATGAACACATTTAAACATTGCAACATAGATCAACTTTTATGGGTCTGTGTATGCATGAGAAAAATAATGTTTATATATATTATGTGGTGAATAATTCATAAATGTTACTTGATATAATTATTTACTATTATTTCTGTTCCTATTATCCAGGAAGTCCCTAGTCTCCAAAATATTGGAGGATGGGAAAGCAATCTAGGAACATATAAAATGTTCTTCTTTTACTCTCCACATCTATTAAAGGCAGTTTTATTCAAGGCAGTTTACTGGTAGAGGCAGCTACATAAAGTCAGTGCAGATGCATTCTGTTGTATGCTAGCTGCCATGTGAAGACATAACTTTAGCTCTTTCTTTTTTTTCTTAGATGAAATCTGTTGATTTAGAATCACCAAATATGATTGTTTTGGGGCTTAAAATAAGCAATGCTGCTCATGATCACCCAAGCACACTTATTAAATGAAAAGCTTCTAGAATAGTTTTATACAGTGGTTTTGCTGCATGTTTTCTTATGCATAATTATTAGACTTCTTGCAGTAGTGATCCCTGTCCCAGTCACTTCTTTTTTTCACTTTGACTTGTTCTTTTCATGTTTCCTCGAAAGCTCTGTGTGGACATTATACCCAGAGAGAGCTTCTGCCTGTTTCACTCAAGGAAGCTTCTGTGTTGCTGTGTGTCCCAAACACAAAATCTCAGTAGGACTGTGAAGGAAGCCTTCAAAGGTTATTTTCTGCAGATGCGGAATGAGTAGATTGTTCATTGGATGTGGACCTTTTCACAGCTCTCATAGGCATTTCTATCCTTTATAAGCAGCATTTATCCCCTTATAAAAGGGATAAAAAAGGGACACTCAAGAGACACTCTCTATTTTGGATTAATTTTTGCCAAACACAAAGCACATATGCTCAGTACAAAACATTAATGTAAGTAGTTAACTAGTAGAGTTTTAACTACAAGTGACTGGTCAGTGATGCACACACACCACATCACATTCAGCATTCAAGGGCAGTATTTTCTTGGGGAGAAGGACTTGGAGGTGTTGGTGGATGAGATGTTTTGGCAATGTGTTCTCACAGCCCAGAAATCCAACCCTATCCTGGGCTGTATCAAAAGGACCGGGGGAAACAGGGAGAGGGAAGTGATTCTATCCCCCTACTCTACTCTTGTGAGACCCCACCTGAACTGCTGCATCCATCTCTGGGGTCCCCAAAGCAAGAAGGATGTGGACCTTCTGGAGTGAGTCCAGAAGGGGGGGTGTTGAAGATGATCACAGGTCTGGAGCACCTCTCCTATGAAGGCAGACTGAGAGTTGGAGTTATTAAGCCTGGAGAATAAAGGACTTTGGAGAGACTTTATAGCACCTTCCAATACCTAGAGGGGGTGTACAGGAAAGCTAGAGAGGTCTTTTTACAATTACATATAATGATAGATCAAAAGGCAATGGCTCTAAGCTGAAGGAAGATAAATTTAGATTATATGTTATGAAGAAATGCTTTATTGTGAGGATGGTGAAGCACTGAAACAGAGTGGTCAGAGAAGCTGTGGATGCCCCAGCTCTGCAAGAGTTCAGATGGATGGGCAACCTGGTCTAGTGCAAGGTGGCCATGCCCATAGCAGGGAGATTAGAACTAGACGATCTTTATGATCCCTTCCAACCTAGATCATTATATGAATCTAGGACTCTATGATCAGGTCAAATAGTAATTTAAATTCACAGTGGACAGAAGTGCTCAGTGTAACTAGGAGCGCTTTTATTTATGAACAGCTGATGCTTATTTTGACAGTATATGTGGAATTTTGTACCTTTCCCCTCCCCCCCCCTTACTGTACACATAATAAAATGATTTTGTCTATTGAAGGAAATGACACTTACAGTGTGATCCTCATCTTGCATATTATTTATTTCACAGACTTCTTCAATAAAGTACCAGAAAATCATTAGGGATTTCATTTTCCATAGTAAAGCCGATACTCTATTTTGAACCAAAATAAATTCCCCTTTTAAGATACTTAATATTTATAAGTCCTAAGAAAAAAACACCAGCCTAGGTGGAAAACTACATTTCTAGAAGTAGTTAAAATTAATTTTTATGCAGTGTATCTTTTCTATTTGTTACCATTTTACAGATAATTAATGAAAAGCCCTAAAACTACTAATAATTGAAAAAAAATTTGGAAAACGACACGGCTTGATCCAATTCAGTATCTCAGCAAGCTGAATTGTTGTAACCACTGAGTTCATTAGGAGAGATTAAAGACTGAACACAAAGACAGAATAAAGATGTGCTTTTTATATGTCTGATCACATCGCAGCTTCTAATAACTTCATGAATTTATCACCATGTTTTCCAGCCTGTTATTTTGCTTTCCAGAAGATAATCTAAATCTTGTTGAAACCATTCCCATTTCCTGGATTACAGTATCATTTTGTGTGAGCTAATTTAATATGCTGTGCTGAAATGTGGCAGTACATGAAGATATGGTAAAGATGATGTGACTCCTTCTTCCTGAAGAAGTCCAGCTTCAGCAAATATGTTTCTATCTTCTGCTGAGCTGTATTCCTTATATCAGGAGCTGTAATCTTGGAGTTAGGCCAAGACTATTCACTATATGTTATAGATTCAAATAAATTTATAGATATTTCCTCTTGTAATACTCATTTCCACTTAAAAAAAAAAGCTTCAAAACCTATGATGAGAAGGGCCTTTTGGAAAATGGATTTTGATTGCAAAGACACTGCCTTACTTTAGACTCTAAAGACAAACCCTCCCATAAACATCAAGTTTTTTGCTCCAGAATGTTTACCACTATAGCAAAACCCCACAAGGATATAGCTTGTTGGAAACCATCATCTTTAATTAATACAATTGTGAGGTAATACTAAAAAGAGAAGGAGAAATTATTACTGAAAAAGAACTCCTGTTAATATTAAGGGGACTTCTGCACGCATATTTGAGTGTCACTTCTAGTCAATGGACTCATGGCCCTGTTAATCCTACTGGTGAAGTTTAGGAAGGCTCCCAACTAATCATTTAATCATTACTGCAATTAGACTTGTAAGACTGATTGGCACATCAGTTAACAACAGTGATGAAAGGGCCTTTGCCTTCAAATGAAATGAAAATTGGTGACTCACAGGGATTAAATTCTATATCCCCCCTTTTACCTCATGCCAATATTAAATCTAAGGGTTTTTTTCTGAAACTAAACCATGACCTGTAGTGAAGGGCTGAGCTAGAGCATTATGGTTGTTCTTTAATATTCCTGGTCTCAGAACGGTGAAGTGAAACCAGAATGTTGGCTTTTATAACTTAAAAAGTATAATTTTGTACTTCATGTCTATAAAAAATGTGCCAAGAATATAAAGACTGAGTCCAGGCTGCCTATGGCACAGATATCAAATTGCTTATTCATTTCAATTAGTGATCGTGCAAATGCTTTAAAACATGAATGCTGCTCTTGCACAGCTCATTCTCCAAAACCAGCAGATTTTGAACAGATAAGAGGGACCTTAATAACAATTCTCTTTCAGAGCCTGACATCTTTCAGTGACAATTTCTGTAGCTATCCCACACAGACCTCAGCTCAGACTTGTTTTAAATTCTCAAGCACACTGTAGAATATCACTTTTATTAACCTCGTCCATATAGCTAATGTTAGCAATAACTTTATACCAGGGTGGCAAGTGTAGTGCTTTGTTGAGATTCACAATAAATGCTACTTTTGCCAAGAGTAAGAAAATGGTCAGTTATACTCCATTAATTCTCCTAACTCCCTCAAACAATTAATCCTGATGGCTTCTTGACTCTGTTTACATTAGATGCATTTCCTATCACAGATCACATTATTTCTTCTCTCATACTGTTAGAGGCACCAGTGTGCTCTCCTCTACAGCCCACTATCCTCCATCAGACAAGTCAGGAATTTGGTGCGGGTAGAGCCTGCGTTTCTCTGCTTACTGTTGCAGGTTTACTAGGATGAACAATAAATTGCGGTTCACTGTCAAAGACCATAAAGGTCTAGCTGTGACACAATGCTTTTGGAAGCAGATAACCTTTTATACTCCTCAGTTTGACAAGAAGGACAAGAAGAATACAGCTGTCAATAGAGATAAAGAGAGAAACGGGCTGTCTGAATCCCAACAGTATTCTGCAAATGTAGGGACCACGAATAATTTGTGTTTGGGCAACATAAAATGGTTTGATCGGTAGAAAAGTTTGTTTACATGATTTTTTTTCTTATGACGGATTTTGATGTTGACGTTGCATGGCCTTGTTACCTTTCACATCCACAGAGGACACTGTAAAAGGCTTGTGTGGCTGAACTGGCCCAGTGATCTTAGAAAAGCCAAGCTTGAAATTTGAATAGAAGTTTTAAGTGAGGTGTGGGGAGGAGACATCTCATTCAACACTTTGTAGGCATCTACAGCTGAAGTAGTTACCCATAGACTATGTATCAGTTAAGAGAGAGAGTAATTTCCAAGGCTTCCTTAATCTATCCCTAGTGGAGATTAAAATTCCTGAAATGAGTAAGCACAAGGACTTGTTTCTCTGCAGTGCTTATAAGACAGGTCTTGGGGACAAATTTGGACATGTTTGCTCTGTAGAAGTTGAAAGTAGCTGAACGTTACTTCCAGGTAGAGTTACTAAAAGGCACCAGTAATGAGAAATCAGGTTTCAGAGCAGCTGAGATGTCACGTGGATATCACCAGTGTGGTCAGTGAGAAATCTGTTCGATTAAAGTGGAAGATGGGAGGCAACCTAGGTTAGGCACTAAGTGTCATGAGTGATGATCCATACATGAAAAACCTTCTTCACATTCTGTTTTTCATCACTACAAAACTTACTTATTGTTTTTATACTATGACAGTCAAGGGTCAAGACCTCTTCTACTAAGGTTCCAACAAAATCTCAGAGAATTATGTATTGTACTCATTATGAATTTTGTTTAGGAATAAATGCACTATTCTTTAGCATGGAACAGGGGTCATAGTCCTTTCACACTTATTTAAGAGTCCTTTGTTTTTTATTGCAAGAAAAGGGGTATTTCTCTTCTGCATATTTCCACAACAGATTTGACCAAAAAGATTTAATATCAATGAGCCACATTCATTACTGCTGTAATGTAGTTCATATTACTATCAGGATTACTGTAACAATGAAAACTGAGAGAATTTGATGCTGAGATTTATCTTCAGTTGTAGAGGCACAGCAACAATTGTCATTTTTTTCTGGAAAGCAATTGTTATTTTAAAAAACAAAATAAGCTTACATGGATAATCAGAAGTTATCCTCCCTTGCCAGAGAAAATAAAAAAGCCTGAGATTTCCCTGAGTATCAGTGAAATGATTTGTAATTTGCCCCAGGCCCAAAATAAACACTGCAGTTAAAATTCAGACTAAACCTCAGAGTGGGATGGTTAAAAAAAAAAAAAAATCAATACAAATGCTGAAAAAAACCCCACTGCTTGCAATAAAGACTGGAACTTCCATTTTAGGAAGATGAATTTGACTTGAATGAAAGAAAAAAACAACTTAATTGAAATAAGAACCATTTTAGCTTGTTCTTAGGTTTTGTTCTCACTTTCAAAATCTAAGTTGTTACAGAATCAAGATTTTATTGCAAGTTAGTTAAACAGCACCATCTAAGTAAATATTTAACTCCTGGAAGAAGGTTTAATGAAGGCTAGTAGGATTACCTTAAGAAAATACCCATGATTGGAGTGATTATTACAATTAAACCCATTCATGTCAGAGTTCTATGGTTCCATTAGATAGTTTTACCAAAGCTAGTGGGATTAATACAAAAGAAATGCCCAAATTTGAGGTCATTATTGCAATTAGAATTCTACATGTCGACATTTCATGCTTTTATTAGAGAATGATTAATGTTTTTATGTTGGAGCAGGGAGTTTATTGTCTGCTCTAGGCCACATGTCATCTAATAAAAATTTAGCTGTAACGTAATAATATTTCCCTAATTGTTGCAATCAGTTATGCTAAAGCAGCTTTTAACACACTAAAATATGGAAAAGTTTGTTTCCGCTTGTGTTAAGCTACAGGTTCCTATACTGCCAGAAATGTGTTAACTAGCAAACATTCTCAACAAGGTTAGGTTTAAATGTGAGACACACAAAGATAAAATGGAATGGACACTGACACTCTTATTACCATCAGGACTTGTTGAAGCTGCCCCAGGCCAGTGTCACACAATTGCAGTACAGACTGATTTCTAAAACCCCTTTGTGATGATAATTAATTACTTGCTATTAGTTTTCAGTTTCAGTGGAATTTTTTTTTGTGCCTTTTTTTGTTTGTTTTGTTTTTGTTTTTAATGACTTTGCAAAACACTGATTTACTCAGGCAACACAATCGGTGAGTGATGATGTGCCAGATTAATCAAGACGCCTGAATTCATATGATGGGACATAACTTGGCATTGCTTCTTATTATGAAAGCCAAACAGTGCAGAATATGTTGTATGGTAATGGAAATGAAGATGGTTTTCTGAAAAACAGAATCCATCACCGTCTGCTCTATTTTTTAAGAAAGCAGTTTCCACTTCATGCTTTCCAAAATCTCTTCATTAAGCTTTGCTATTAGAAGAATTGTGTCAACCTTAAAAAGTAATAAAAAGTATGAAAATTGACATCTGTTATTTAAATGATGTTTTTAACCCTTCTCCCCCCAAAAACTATAAAGAAATAATTTCAAAAATACAATTCACTTCAAATTTCTATGTTCAAACTCACAAAAGAAGACTCCATAAAAACTGCAGGACTGACTCTAAAAAAATCACAAGAAATTTAAAAAATATATTAATTTTTATTCTGCCTTTCAATGTTTGAAACTCTTGAGTATTGCCGTACCCTTTAATGTAAATGCTGTATGACTAAGTATTCTAATTTCTGTTGCAATACTAATCACACAAGCCAAAGTATTATTTGAGTATTTGATTGCACATTAAACCAACCACTGGTGAAAAACTGTTGGACTTCTGCCTGTCCTGTGCATCAGAGTAGGTTCTTCATCAGGTCTACTCCATTCAAGACTCTGCAAAGATACAAAATTCTGCTTCTCATACTACCTTAAATCTCCTTTACCCTGCCTTTTTCGAGCTACTATATTCTTCTTTTTCCCGCTTTGTGTTCACTCACACTGTCTCAGCTCTCTTAGAATTTCACAGCCCACATGTTCCCAAGTCTGTTTTTTTCATTAAGTTACATTTCTTTAGTCACCTTTTGGTTTACACAGTCCACTTCCCAGGCACTCCTTGTACGGTCTGTGCTCCATCAGAGGCAGTTCTTCATGTCTTGCTTATCCCTTTATCAGAGTGCCTTCCTTCAAGTCCTGAGCTCTGACATTCACAGTACCACTTCACTATCACTTTCTTTAAGATGCTGATGGGTTTTCATACCTCCCACACTGAGATGCTTTTTCTGTTTCCCAATAACACTTTGCTTCCTTGTTTGCCTTCTCTGCCTTTTACTTTGCTCTCTTTTGCTACGCTTTGGCCTCCCTATTTGTTCTTTCACACACTTCCTCCTAAATGTTAAAGGCCTCCTCTCTGCTTCACACTGCTTTTCTCCTCTTGGGTGTCCATTATTCAAATGAGCAGATTCCTGGGAAGCAATAGGCAGAGTTCTAAGATGACACTTGGCTAGCACTGAGAACGTAAATGGCTTTATTAAGATGCTTAATGATAGCTGATGCACTGTGCTTCCAGGAAATCATTGACTGTGTCACAACCCTGCCCACTCGTTTTCTTTATTTCTTTGGTTTTTTTTTTTTTTTTTTTTTTTTTTTTTTGTTTTTTTTTTGTTTGCTTGTTTGGGGTGGGTTTTTTTGAATGCTTTTATAGCTTCAGCCAAATGAGGGTGTATGCACTGTATCCTGGAGGGCTAATATCCACAAGTCAAATAAAAATTATACAGCATTGATTATTGTGCTCACATTAATGTATCACTCCTGTGTTTTGAGGTTGAGGCATGGTCCGTGAAAGTTCAGGTTGGCAACAACACAATGTTCACAGTATATTTCAGGTAGCCTGAAAATTCTTGGAACAAACAACCTTCTTGGAACCAGGGCTCAGCTACAAAGGGACCACAGATGTAATATTTTCCCATCTTACTGGCCTCATCATTCTATGTGAGGCCAGTTATCCTTGTTACTTCAGAGATATAAATCTGTTAATTTCTGCCTCTTGCACTTTTTCTTCCTGTTGTATAGGTTAAGATATTTCTTATGTATTAGAGGGAAAGTTTTGGCTCTGCTCTTTGCTGGTCTTCACATGCAAGCTGTATAGACATCCTTGCTTTCCCTCTTACTTTCCCAGTCAACATTTCTGTGATATAGTTTGGAAATTCGTGAAGTTTGAAAGTGGAAGGCTACATTTGAAAGAGGAGTTGTTTCTGTAAGGTTACTTTCTCCTTTAGATATGTTGGATTTTCCTGCAGAATTAATCTCTAGTGGTTTAACTACACAGAAATATTGTATTATCTTCTCCTCTGTAATGTGATTAAAAATAATTAATACAGTTTTGATAGCAAAAACCTCTGCCTGCAGGTTTACCTACTCATAAGTTGTCTGAAGGATTGTTGGTTTGGCTTAAACTACTTCTGTATGGTATAAATTTAACTGAAATTTATAATGTGGACAGAAGGGACAGTTACACAGTAGATGGACATAGTTCACGGCTTTTGTCATAGCAGACACAATTATCTGAAATGATAAAAAGTAAGATAACATATATGTATGCAAATCATTTGCAAACATCTTCAAGGAGTTAAAATTGGACACATCACTTATTTTGGAATTTGGGGTGTGCTAGGAAGAGGCAAAAGAAAAACAGTAAGCACCAAATTCTAGCAATTCATCCTTCATGCAAGTCCAGCTGTTCTTGCCCACTATGTGCCGGTGATCTAGTAAGTAACAGCCTCATTTGGAGGAAGCCAAATTTAGAAGGTTCCAAAATAGTTTGGAATATGGCTGAGAGACCAGCTGTATATTATGGGACCTGGTTAAAACAGCCCAGTGCTACTTGTTCCAGAGGTGTTACCGTCACAGCCACTACACGCATACCCCTCATATATTCAATGAAAAAACAAGTGGCAAAACTGCAAAGCTGCAGTGGCTATGAGCTTAAACTGGTAGTGCAGAATGTGCATGGTGTCACCATATTTTCTGGACATCTGGTCTGCTAGAGGAGCAGTAGTGTGAAGCAGGAGTTATAATATACCCTTATAGGTAATAACACTAGTTTCTTAAGCTGCTCCACCTGTTTCCTCCACAGGTCTTTGCCAGATCTGCTTAGATCTTATAGGAAGCTACATGTGGTGCAAAAACCAGAGATAAGAACAAAATAATTGCATTTTTATTGGATTAATTTCTTAATGGATAAGAATTTTATTAAGATGAGGTTTTATGTTGTTTCCAATGTAGTGGCAAATGGAAGTGAGTTACTTTACTGTCATGCTGCAAAAGACTGTGTTTGGTGGCTAGACCACCTGCCTAGCTCTCAGCCATCTATCTGCTGTCATGTATGGCTATAATTAATTGTGGGTATAAAACTGAGGCTGGTTTTCAAACTCAAGCAGTTAATATTCCTGTCTTCATTATGCCAATTTGTCTTACCAAAGCAGCTAATACATCTCTACAAATGGAGGTGAGGAAAAAAAAAATCAAAGTGAAGCAACTTTTGCTGACAAACTGACGTCTGTCAAAAGTAATTTCTAGTAATAAATTACCTCATCCTCTGGGAATATTTTTAGTTATTATTTTTAAGTCAGAACTTCTGAGTTCTTTTTCCTTCTTTATCGGTTCACTGATAGCATTTTATTAATATTGGTTCATTTAAAATATTGCACCTTATAATACAGTAATGCAACAATGAGTGTTTTAAATGGATACTTTTTGGACTGCTGTCTTGTTTTTCCCTTTCCTTCCATGCCTTTCAAGGCATTTTCTAGCAAAAAGAGCTACATTTTTTCAAGACTAGTAGTGAATACTCATTTCTGCTGGACCAGCCTGTTGCAACTGTTTCAAGTGCAAACAAACTGAACATAACTTCCTATGTCATCATTGTGACTTTGTCAGAGGCTTTGTCAAAATCTCTTAATACAGATACTTTCAGGCTTTTAGCTTGAATCTCAGTGTAAGTACAGATAACAGTGTTTAGGGCTGCATTATTTGCAGCTCGGTTATAGATCATGTGTTTCAGCACTGGCTTTATTCACCCAAACACGCAAAAGAATAATAAAAGAAAACAAAACCATTTTACATTTATTTTATTTTAAATTTTCATGCTCAGTTTTGCAGTCACAGTGGTATGCTATGAAATATTGTGACAGATGGATGGATTTAATAAAATAATCTTTGATTGCTCCCTTTGTTCTTGCTGTACATGTCAAAAGTAAACAATAGAAAGCCTTTTCTATGTCATGTTTCCTCTCAGTAGATTAGGATGGAAAGCGGAATATGTGCAAAATATAAATGTTATGGCAGGCTTAAAATAACTTTTCCTTGATGTTTGATTTTATTCAGTCTGTATTTTATTCTCTGAAACACAAATATTGTACTACCTTTAGCATTTGGCTAAAGAGATATGAAAATGTTCAACATAGAGAATATAATATACCTCAAGCTGGCCAAACCTCAAGCAAACACATCACAAGTTAGGACGTTTTTCTGCACATTTCACTGAAGTCATCTAAACTTCTTGCATCCAGGTAAAGTGTAGCAATAAAAAAATCTACAGAACATTAAGACTGTGCATAAGGGTACCAACCATAAATCTCGGGAAGGCAAAAACTACTCCACATTCATCAATAATTTCTAACATTTCAAAATATGGATATTTGCTGTTTTCTTCCCTCAGTCCATTTTTAGCCTTCAGTCTGCTAAGCCAGTAAAACCAACTAACCTAACACCAAAGCTCTTTTATTGTAATAGAAATACATTTTATAGCTTTCATTATTAACTTACAGATTTTAAATTGTTTACAAAGTATTCCAATATGATTAAGATAATAGTGCAGAATGATGCAGGTCCTGTTCATTTAGTAACAGCCAGTTACTGTTAAGGCCTCACATTTTACAAAACACCCGCTAGATTTTACCTGGCTAAATTATGCTTCAAAGCTGAAAGCTTTGGCTTAGTTCCACTTACATAAGAAAATCATGAGTTGTAATAGACAGCACTGAAATATGCAAGGAGTCCTTAATGCCCTGGCCAAAGCCCTCTGGAATTACACAAAGGAAACTGTAAGCTTTCTTTGGATGCACCAACAGTGAATGGAAGGACAGGACATGTTTCTGCAGCAATTGTAATACAAACAAGAGAAAAGAAACAAAGAAAAACTACTTACCTTCTCATATAGTGAATATTCCTTTAATTTGCAATTTTGAGAATTAAAACACATTTTTTGGAATCAGGGGATCAGACTGTTGATGTGAAGAACCCTCATATTAATCAGCTGTGATAGCACTATATCCTGTTGACAAATACCATGTTTACATTCAAAATTGCATCAGAGAAATTGTGAGGGAGAAATAATTAAACCAGATGAAATCATTACTATTATGAAAAACTTCTTTGACTGCTAGTTCTCCTTTCTGGCTAGCAAGATCTTGGAAGCCAACACCAAGAGAAACTAATACTTATCCTGATGCAGCTATTTAAAGATTTAAATATAAAATAGAAAAGTTGCCCTGATGCATTGTTTATTGTTATTTTAGGTTTTATGGGGAAAAAAAAAAAAAAGACTATCATCTCTTACACTTGGTTTTTAAATGTATTTCAACATACATATTATGGTAATGTACTCACTCTAGTGGCTTTAAGCTTGGACAGAATATGAAGCATACAAATAAAGTGCTCAGAAGACACAGTCATGCTGACATGTTTTTAGAGTAAAACTCTGAAAAGTATAGGAAGCATATTGCAGGCACTATATGACACTTCACATCACCAGCTTTACCTCCCTGTCATCACACTGTAATTAAAGGAAAAAGGCATCAACTTGAAATCAGACATGAGATGCAGTCCAGTTGAAAAGGTTACTGCAGCAAATGAGCAATTAGTGCACCCTGCTGCAATGACTGCTTTAGGTTGAGAAAGGAGATGGACAAAATACAGTAGGTGAATAAACTAGCTCTGTAATCTGTTTGTCACAAATCCTGCAGTCAGTGCTGTATGATGAATTGGTAGGGTACAACCTTCAAGGATGGCATGAAGCCTATTCTACCCAAGACCACAGGTCTTATTCTATGTTTATGCCTACATTAATCAAAAAGACCATTTCTTGTTAACATATGCCAAATCAAACTCAAAAGCTGGAGGACAGCTTTTCAGTTGACAAAGTTCTATGTACTGTGTGCTTTAAAGACATGCCATAAAAATCACTTCACTAATCTGCCTGAGTGGCAGCCACATCAAAGGGATACATTTATCAACTTAATCAAGTACTTATTGCCTGGTCTACCGTTCATTACAAACAAGGTTGCTAGGAACTGTTTTCTGTACCAAAGGCTGGTCTTATTTTGTTTAAACATTTTGTTTTTAAGCATTGGTTTGACAGTCTCATGTCAGTGCTGGGGACTGTGAAGCACCTGAGAAGGAGGACGGGTCAACTTACAGGGAATGGAGAGCAGAGCTTGAAAAGCAAGAACATCTGGAAAATCATCACCTGGGACTTTAATCTAATAATTTTTGTTAAGTGAGGTAAACCTACAAGTAGGTTTACCCTCCATTTTGTGTTTCTTTTTACATGGACTTTTGCCAAGCAGG
>JAYRBT010000093.1:17500333-17516659 GCA_036023395.1 Myiotriccus ornatus
CCCCTTACCCTATCGTTGTAAGTGGATTTGCATGCTCCACCTCCCTGCCAGAGTCTTCCCTGCTCTACCCCTTAAATGGTCCTCCATGTTGATAAAGTTAGATCAGCCTCGGGTGTTGTTCAACCCACATGTATCGTCTCCAGTCTTCTTCCTGGGGCTGTGTGGCGAGTGTGAGTTGGTGGCAGCCTGCAGCACTCTCCACTGTCACTCACAGGAGAGCTGCGAACCCCGAGCTGGTCAGCTCCCCTCCAGAAACTCAAACTGCGTCATGTCAGTATGATTCTGTCAACAGAAACTAAGTCTAAAAGCTCATAATTACTATTTAATGTTTAATATCTACATGATGCTTTGCAAGTCTCAGAACACTCGGAAAAATTACACAAAGCAATAAAAGTCAGAAGGGGGAAATAATTAATGCAATGGAAGAATGGCATAAAGACAAAAAAAATTAAAAAGTGAAGAAAAAACAAACCAACCACTTAGGTGAGATTGACAATGACAGAAAATCTACATCCTGGAATTTGTAGTCACTTTGTTGCAAACCATTAGTGTATAATGAATGTGTGTTTTCCTCAGTGTAAAAGATGCTCTAAAAACCAAATATCTTCCCCTGTGAGAAGCAACAAAGACATCTGGATTTTGGGAAGGAGGCAGACAAAGCAAACAGAACCCTTCCTTCCACACAACGAAAGGACAGCTGGCTCTGAAATAAATAGTCACTTTCATAAAGAAAAGGTTTAATAGTTCAAATCCCACTACTAACTTCCTCTTCCTCCTCACCTCTTCTCACTCCTTGCTCCTAGCACCCTTGGCAAACACTGAAGAATAGAAAAGAAGGTCTTTCAAATAAGGAGTGGCAAAATGTTTAAAGTAACAAGGCAACATGATTGTTTTAAGTTTGCAGGTTCACAGGTAGCTTGAGCTGGTCTAAGACAGAAATGCAGCCAAAAGCAAAAAACATGTCCTCCCAGGCAAAAAGCCTGTCCTCCCATCTGCTCTCATCAGCCAGTTCTCAATGATTTCCTCTTGCCCAGCTCCCACAGCATATGGCTACATAAAGAGGCAGATTAACATGTTAAAGAAAAAAAAGGAAAAAAAAAAAGGAAAAAAGAGAAGGCAAGGCAAGGCAAGGCAAGGGCCGGGACCGGAAGGCAAGGCAAGGCAAGGGAAGCTTTCAATCAGGGCATGAAACATATGGGGACTATATGAAAAGAGGACACCTAAGAGATTATTGTTACAACCCAGTGTGAAGACTCAGGGGACTGCAGGACACCTCTAGCTAGACATGTTTCTCTACCAGTGCAGTACATGCAGCATACAGATTGGTGAGAACATCATTTGAAGTGTTTTTAAAAAGTATGAGATTTTTTTTCTCCTTGGTAAAGAAGCAATATGACCCAATCTTATTTCTGGAAACAGCTATTAAAGTAGTTATGTAAAGAAAGGTATCCTGAGGAAAATACCCAGGAAAATTTAGAATTTTTCTGGAAGTGCCTGCTCAGTGTTTGCCACTCTTCACTGAGTGCAACTCTTAGAGGATGAGTGCACACAGAATCGAAAAAGTCAGTATGAATTAATGCTTGGCTTTCAAGAAGGTTTGGTTCTGCTCCTGAGTGTACCAGTGCTGCAGTACTGCCTAGGGAGAGAAAGGGTGTTTACTAACTCTTCCACAGCACTCTGCAAATTAAAAATATGACTAATAATACTTTAAATTTTGGATTTGCCTATTTTGTCCTTGTTACTGCTCTATTTAGAATCCTTTCCTCAACCTCTACTGCCTCACTTAATGGGTTTCACAAAGATAGGTTTTCAAAACCTTCAAGTAATATGTTCAAAAGAGATATATTTTTCCCTATGTGCTGAAAAAAAAATTAAACTGAATTGAGGAAAAATTAATTCTTGCCTGCGCCTTGAAATAAGCACATTTCCCTTAAGAGTAATGGGAGAGATAAAATTACAACTCCATGATTACTTGAAAAATGCAAGTATTATCTGTTTTTCATTCCATGAAGAAAATCCTCAAAAAAAAAAAAGTTACATCTTTGTCCATCAGTTACTACTCCCCAATATTTGTGATACTGTTTATATCACTAGCTGATGTAACTCTGACAGAAGAGGTGACTAAACTAATCCTAAGAGGTATTAGTGAAGGATGGTGCTTGCAGGCAATTCTCTTACACGTTGTTAAAGGAAATTGAATCAAAGGAAATCCCTAAAGACCTTTTAGAAAAAGGTTTTACATTTGTCTCTTGGTATCTCTGACTAAAAGACAAAAGCGACCCTGAGTTATCAAAGGACATAAGATAGCACAGAAACAATTTGTTGAAAGGTCATGGGTTAGTTTTAGTAAACTACTAGGTAACATGGATCTTGGAGAATGATGATTCTAATTTGGGAATCATCAGCAGAACAGTGGACAGAAGTATTATCCAGAGCTTGGGGATAACAATTAATAATTCAGTTATTAATGGCATTTTAGATATGATTGTCTAACTAGAAATGGAGAAAACTCAAGAGCAATACAAACTAGGATAACATAGCTAATGCAGAAATCATTACAATAATTGTCTGCAAACTAGAGAGTAGGTGTATATTTCAGATTGTTTTAATATAAATAGTATTTATCACAGAGCAGAACAATAACTGATATTGCCCAGAAGATCAAAAAACCTTTTAATTTTTAAATCTCTGTTTTGTTTACATATCTACTTATGGCATTGTAATTTTTTACTGCAATGTACCATGTAAATAAGATCATATTTTTAGTCATTCTTTAAAAGGTGGTACTATTACCTTTCATTTTTTCTCTTTGCTGAACTGAGGAAGGTAAGAACACGAAGCTTGAAGCATATAAGTGGTTTCACATGCTTTTGCCACGAAATTATGCTAAGACACCTGTAATCCAATGTCCATTTCCTAGATTTCAAATGATTCCAATACCAAAATAATCTGTCAACTTTTTCTTTATTCCTATAACTGAATTATTCTTTTTATAAGTGGAATAAAAAAAAACCCCAAAAAACCACAACACCCCCCCCCCGAAACCACCAATAGGACCCAACACATTCTGTGGTACTCACAAGGATTCTGAAATTCAAAGGCAAAAAAAATTAAAACCAACAAAGCTATCATCAATCCATTGGAAACCAGAGATTGTGATTAAGAAAAAGTTGACTTTGTGACAAATTCTACAATGTGCTTTTTTTCCCCTTTTTTTAATCAAAGAACAACAGTCTGTGACAAGATCAAGATTTTCCATGCTTTCTTTTTATTTTTTCCTCTTGTCCCTGTATGCTATGGGCCTGAACTTGCACTCTTTAAGGTGCTATATCAAACAAGTATATTGATTGTTAAACACGTCACAGAGAATTTTTATAACTTACAGTATAATTATGGTGCTTTAACATTAACATATAGAAAGAAGAAGAAAATTAAGATGTTCACAGAAACTATAATATTATGATTTTTAGAGGAGGAAAGTTTATTAAAAATTCAGAGAACATTCAAAGGAGTGTATTAAGCAACAGAACACATATAATATAAGCAAGTAGGAAATTATAACCAACTACAAAGTAATTTAAAGTTCACATGAAGTAACAAAGCAATTACAATCTAAAGCACCCATTATCATCCAAGAAAGCCTTTCTCACTTAATTCTCCTCCAACTTGAGATCTCTTACACATATTTTTTTTCAAACAAAACCTCTAGTACTTTTTCACTATAAAGCTCTCAAAGTCTAATTTGTATTTACAAAATACCCATTTTTCATAAAATGTGTGACTGGTAAATAAACTTGCATTGCATTGCAAAAATTAAGACTGTTTGATAGTGCTGGCATGGAGTAAAAGCGTTATGGAAAAGATGAATGATTTCCCATTCTCTTCCGTTTGTATTAGCACATCTTTCCTGCTGCTAGTTCTCTATTTCCCACTTCAACATGGTCTGTTCAAATGGCCCCTCATCCATGGCACGTCATCAATTCTTCTGCAGTTCTCCTTACTCCTTTGTGTATTATCTGCTTGCTACAAATTCCTCTTACATTTCCCGTCTCTGGGTAGCCACTCCACCTGACATTCCAATGCCAGAAACCTTGCAATGAGTATAAAAAAAAAGACTGGTGGATATAAACAAAGAGATTTTTCAAAGATTTTGGTTAATTAGTGGAGAAATTGTACTGAAACAATTATTTTTATTGAAAACCCTGAGGAGAGAAGAATACGGCAACTATTTTCAGTTTGTTTACTTCTTTTTCTTAAAACTGTACGTGTCCTTGGACATTTTTTCCCTGGCACTTAAGAAACAGTAAATTCTACTCCTGGCTGACAGCTCACCAAAGGCAGAGACAGAACACTGGTGCAGCTCCAGCACTGAGCGTTGATTCCAGCTGTCTGCGGAGAACAACATGCTTAGCAAATGTATATCCACAGTAAAGTTACTGACTGCCAAGCTTATAGTGCTGGAGAAATTCCCCAAAGAGATGCAAGATCTTAATCGGGCATTCTGGCTGTGACCTGCATTCTGACCTGAAACTCCTGTAAAATATAATCAGTTACTATACATATTCTCTCCACCCAGGCTATCACATGGAAAACAGCCTTTTCCTTTAGCTCCAAAGAAATATTTGCCCAGAAACCTACTACATAAAGTGTGGAGTAGCACTTCGTATAATCAAAAATCACATCCTGCGAGAACTGAAAAATTCTCCTCAAAAGCAATCAGAGCTAGATTCAAAACAGCGTTTCCTTCTCCTCCCTTTTTTTATATTACTTTAAAAAAATTCTTTAAATTTTTTTTTTAAATCCCGGAGGCCTAATCCCTTTCTCACATAAACTAGTTTTACAGTGGTGAAACTTCAGATCCTTATCAATGTAGAGAGTTCTTTTTGCCTTATCAGTTCAGTGACAGCACTCTTCTCTAATGCTGGACTTTCTGCAGAAGATGTCATCTATACATTGGATGACATGCAATCTGCAAGTACAGGAATCTGTGAAAGAGGAACAGAATTAGAACTGATTTGTAGGGGATTCAGAAACAGAACTAAGAAGGAACAATGGAGCAGTTTCTATTCAGGTGTTTTTCTTTCTAAAATTTCACCTTTGCTCTTTGATAATGAAATGCCCTGGAAGGGCTTTTTAAATATATGAAAAAGAGTTTTCATTGGAACATGCTTTGAAAAAAATCACCCCAAAACAACACAAAAGAACATTAAAAAAGCTTATTACCGATTACACACTCATCCAGCATATAAGACATTCAATTGACTTCAATCAAGCTGATTTGCATACAGTGCACACAAAAAGGGTATGCAATTTGCAATTTTATTGTAAAGTAAAGCAATTCTCATGTCAGCATTCAAAATCTTTAAAAGGAAAGTTCTCTATGCAGTTGAGTATTTCACAGAGAAGACTGTAGGATAGATAGTATTCATAAAATACATTTTATCTAAATTGCTAACTGTCTTTAGCAATGAAACCATCTGGAATAGATGTTGACAAATGGAAATTATATTAAAAACTCTGTAAGAATTCAACATAATCATGGCAAGGCTACTGTAATTTCGATATTCTGCTATACCTTTTCCACTTATATAAAGTGTATTTTCTCCCAATTTCAATTTAACATAGCAAGGCCTACCTTTTATTGTATCACTTTTGACCTTAGTGGAACTTCACCTCAGGAAAGACTAACTAATCAGCCTATATATATAGGTAAAAGCCAGCAAAACCCAAAATTACTCAATATGGCTAGTGTTAAACATTTTGACACAAAATGGGAAACTTTGCATTTGTAGGGATTTCGTAGAGACCTTAATTCTCAGCTCCTCCCTCCTTTCTTGCTTGTGATAATTTCTTTAGTTTTACTTCTTCAAGGTCCTATTTCAAACATCCTGACATTATCACTTCTTATCCTATGAAACCCATGCTCATGTCCTACTTTTTATTTCTCCCTCCCACCTGTGAAGCAAGTCCTGGTCCTGAGCCTAATTACAGTCTACTGCTCCAAATGACACCATTTTAAAGAAAAAGCTCTGAAGACAGGTTTAATTCCTCCCTAACATCATTACCAGAAATGAAAGAACCATGTAACTGCAAACTTTTGAAAAACTGAGTCTGAACAGAAAAAAGCTTGTAAAGTTGTAGAAACATGACAAGAAATCTGTAGAACATAAGCAGCTTACAATACATGTCTACATGAGCTCATTATTAACATCCCTTCCTCCAAATGAATATCACACTAACTGCGTTCATATATTTTCAGTACATTTATAAACCAACAGCACATTAAGTTTTCTTACATCCAAGAGAACAGAAGCAGAGGTAAATTCTAGTCAGGAGGGAGCTCAGGATTTGTCTGATCTACTATACTGCTCACAGCAGCGTGAGCCTTTAAGTCAAACCAGGCACTTCAGGGAAAGAGGAAGCCTCTGTCACTGCTCACTGGTGATTCTGAGGAAAAGTTTCCTTATGACCAGTCCCATCCTCTTGTGACTCTCACCTTCTCTCTGTGGCCTGCCTAGAAAAGCCCAGCTCCAACTCCCTGACCACCCGTCTTAGGCACTGGGGGCTGCTTTTAGGTGCTTCTGGAGCTGCCTCTCTAGACTGAACCAGCCCTGGTCCTCCAGTCTCTCCTCACATGGAAGTACCCTACCCCCAGCAACACCCTCTAAGTTCAGTCTGATTTACTGATGTCTTTCTGGTACTGGGGGACCCAAAACTGAATGCAGTATATCTATAACTGCATATAAGTATAATGTCCCCATATATATATATATATATATATATATTTATATTGTCAGCTCTAAAGACCATGGTGGAAGCTTCCATTTACTCTCTTTGATTCAAGGATGCTCTGGAATGCATCCTTAGCCTTCCCAGAACTATACAAGGCCTCAGATGAGATGAATATTAAACCCCCTCTATATATATAGGGGGAGTCACATTCAGTGATTGACTGACAGTATTCCTGCTGAAAGACCTGGGTGTGTTTTATCAGCACACTGCTGGATCATACTCAGCTTGCTGCATCAAGAAACCCCAGACACCTCCCTCAGAGCTGACACCCAAACAGGCAGTCCCTAGCATGACTTACTGCAAGGGGTTATTTGTTCTCATGTCAGACGTTCCCATGTTCTTGTTCAATTTCACGAGATTCCTGTTGGCCTACTCCTCTATCTTGTTTAGTCTCTCTGAAAATTCTCCGGAGTCACTGTCAAACATTTTGCCTTATAACTATTACCAGTTCCAAAACGGACCTTGTGAAAAAAAATCAGAGGGAAATCTCATTGGAAAGGCACTTTCAAAGGATATACAATGTACAGATACATATAGTGACACTGGATGCCATAGTGAAAGTGGGCAATAGAGGACAATACGATGTGTTTGAGTTAGCATTGTTATGGTTTCCATCAGCACGACACATCACTTTTCAGGTAAAATGTTGTGCTCAGGAAATTACAGCAGTCTGGATGCCTGAATATGATGGGACTTGCCTAGCAGACCAAAATGTAAGGGAGTAAGGAGGCAGTATACGTTTCTCACAGTGATTTATGATGAGTTCTTAGGTTAAAGTGCCAAGGTATACACCTAAACATGACAGCACTAAACATGACAGCACTAGCTGTCTGTGTGGGCCAGACAGCTTCTCCTTGTGGCAGGGACCTGAGACCTGTGCTCCTCTTACATATGGCTGATCATCCCAGTCTGTATTTTGCAACAGTGCTACAGACTTCAGTTACTTTTGGATAATTCCACTGTACTATCCCACACCCTACCTTAAGTGCTAGGCATAAAGTTGTTCCCAGTGATGTTAGTAAGCATTGTCATGAAAAATTAAGGTCCAGGAATTTTGACAACAACCCAAACCAAATTGATTTGCCTCAGGATTCCTATAGCAGAGTGAATCTGTTTGTTTTGAAAATCAGATGCATGACAATAATTAGGGCTGCTGACAGGATGCTGCTTAGAACTTTTCCTTCCAAAACATTTCAAATTTTAGTCAAGGCTCTGCCTGGGAACCCTAAACACTGCAGCATGTCAGCCTGTTTATATACCTCCCCAGGCTATTTTCAACAGCTCATTCAGATGTGCTGACCAACAAAAGTGATGCAAGTTTAAACTGTCTCAACTGTTTGTCGTGTTCTATCAAAAATAACCACAAAGCTGAGATTTTAGTATTTAGCCAGCGTGGTTTATTTCGCAATGAATTGGATTATTAAAGAAAAGAAGCTTTGTATGGTAGAGGAGGAGGTAACCAAGAGTTCAGTATGTATTTATTAATCTGCAACCACCTCTATCTATAACTGCAAGCACAGTGTTCATCTACTTGGTGTCAGTTTCCACACCCTAAATCAGTAAAGAGCAAAGTAGTACTGGAAAAAAAGAATCTGGTCCAGTTCCTGGTGAAACCAACAGCTGTGCCTGCATTCATTTTTACTAGAGAGGGACAAATTTAAAGACCTTGAATCTGACTGTGAACCATGCTGTGGCAGCATATCGGTAGTGTCTGTTCAACCAGAAAGTGGATAATTTTCTCTCCTGGGTGTGGAACCACATGGGCCTCTGCAGTGCTTGTACATGATCTCCTCCTATAGATACAGATATAAATATCACAAAAAAAAAGAGAGGATAATGAATGAGACACAGATGTCTCTGTGTCTGGTTGTCTGCAGAAGTCTCATCTGAGGCCATGTACAGTTCTGGGAAGGCTAAGGACGCATCCCTGATTATCCCAGAGTCAAAGAGAGTAAATGGAAGTTCCTACCATGCTCTTTAGAGCTGCCAAGGACAATTCATCAGTACTTCATGGGGTTTTGTTGAAAATAAATAACTTATTAGAAGTCTACATTTAGTAGCATATGTACTATTTAAGCCCAAGTGGAAAATAATTCCTCTATTTGGTAGAAATTCTCTCTGCTTTAAAAATCAGAGAAGGAAATTCTATTTCATAGATACTGTAACTTGTAAATTGTGAGAAATAAGAAAACCGTTTTTATTACAAGCAAATGAATTAAACAGGTCACTAACTTAAGGCGTATCATGGAGCTGCAAGATACCTGCCTGTCTGGAGCTGGTATCAGGGAACACGTGGATGGGAATAAGAAGACTGTAAAATGAATATTGGTAAGGAAACCCTCATGTCACATGGTGGGTCCTGGGGGCTGCCATGTTGTTGGACACTCCACCTCCCAGCACGACACAGCCAACCAGGGAGAGGGGAATGCCTCTTCTGTTACGTATGAGGGTGGACCTTAAGAAATTTTAAAAAGCGGGATTTTGAATTGGAAGGTGTGTTCCTGGAAATCCTGCATGACTAGTACACCCAACTTATTGTGATTAATTTTTCCTTTTCGCTATATTCCTTTTGTTTTGCAAACTTTTTCCGTTTTTCTAAATTTAATAAATGAGATTTTTCTCACATAAATGAAGGTATATAATCTACAAATTGAAAATATCTGGGAAAAGACAATATGTCTTTTATGTTAAAGACAATATGTCTTATATGTTAACAGAAGTCCAACAGCCTTCTTTGTGGCTGCAGTCAAGCAATATCTGGTATCAGAGGGGAAAAAAACTGGAATCCTCTTATTAAGGCCCAATTTTCTTTTTTCTTTAGCTCTTACTGCCCAATGGGTTGGCAGAGCAACCTCCAAGAGCTCTGACAACACTTGCAGTGTGAGAGCCCCTTCCCCACTTCAGTGCATGATGATCCTCAGCCGGGTTTTCAAACACAATTATTTCTCTGGATAACAATGTGAAAGGCAGCTGCAGCAAGCGTGGAGGTCAGGCAAAGTGGGCCATGGATGCAACAGCACCTGCCTTTTGCATGCAAAGACAGAGCAAATTACAGCATTTGTCGCCAAGGAACTGAGCAGCAGTACCATGTGTGATGGCCTCACAAGCACCATTTTCATCATGTTCATGGGTATATCTTTTCAAATCTAGAGCAGGGAACAGATGTTTCATCAAAAGACACATTTAAAATAAAGATAATTATGCAGTAAGAAGCTTAATTACATAGGATTATTCAGGTCCACTTAATTGCTTGACAGTCTGAGAGCCCCCCACGTATTTGTGACAGAAGCACACTTCTCACTCGGTTACCAAACTCTATCATGGCTGTAGGACAAATGTAGTTGTTTTAGTAATCCAACTAATACTAGTTTTTTGATTTTCAGCTACAAGGAGGATAAGCAAAGAATAAAATATTGTTTTATTCCCATAGGTATTGTATTTTCTTCCATAAAATATGAATAACCTTAACAATGAAAATAAAAGAAAAATTGAATATTTTTATCACAGTATACTCTGTAGAACATTACTTGCACTTAGACAAGATTTAGATAAAGAATACAATCTCCTCTGGTCTGACTGCCCCCAGATGCTTACATATGCTCAGTTTTTAAAAGTTTGTTATGACTTTTCCACATGGGCATTTTAAAAAGACCTTTCACCTCTCCACAATGGGATACCCTCTTTCTCCACAAGGAAAAATTCAAATACTGTAAAAAAATTGTATTCGCTCTAAGATTTTTTTTTTAAAAATCTTTGCTTAAACAATATTGCATGTACTCTGTGACTGTGGAGCAGCTATTCTGAGGGACTGCATTCTCATGGTTACTGAACTGACCATACTAATATGTTTCACAGAAAAATAATGATTTCTGTGAAATTATGGTGACAGTTTTTCAGTGTGATTTTGTGGAGTCTTGGGAGCTTACCAGCTGCAGAACTTGAATTAAGCACTCCTCAAAAATACAAAATCATGAAAGCAAATATGCCATGTGATTCATACTGAACAGGGAACCCCTGCATTTAGAGGGTCCTTATCATGCAGCTGGGGGACTTAAAAAACGCACAGCATCAACCCAGTTGTTTTTCATTCATACAGGTTCCAGAAAATAGTTCAAATGATTTTTTTTGTAGAGAGCTTTGCAATTAAATTTCATCCCTCCAGCCCTATGTATGTTACTTCCCCAAGCTCAACACACTTCTTGATAATGTACTGTAGGGCAGAAGCAAAGCCACGCACAGAATTTTTATTTAAGGATTCTAAACGTGATATTGCAAGCCTGAACACTAAGATGATCTCTTACTTTTCATCAAAGAGAGCACAATATTTGCATTTGTCAAGCCATTGCAGACTTTTCTTACATAGACAAACTAGGAATGGTTTCATGGTGCATTACTGAAAAAAAATCTGCAGAAGAATTAACTTTATAAGGAGTTAAAGCTTGTCATTTAGAAAAAAAAACACGTTAGTTCCGTCTAAGCAGCTAAATGTAACTTAAAGCTTGGGAAAGACGATTACCCTATAATGACTCCTTTCACATTCACAAAGTTGGGGTCATTTTAAACTGCTGCTATGTTTTGGAATGCTGCCCAGAAAACTTTGGTGTGAAAAATCTGCTGAATGCCTTTGCGCTACATTAGCTGACAGTATTTAAGGTCAATAATGCAGGTGCAGGCTTTTCCCATTCAAGTTGCATTTTAAAAACTTAAAGTCTTCTTCCTAAAACTCTTTTTAAAAATGGCTTTTGCCCAGTCCTTTAAAAAAGAAGAAACAATTGTGGAAGAATGAGGAAAGGATACCGTTTTTCTATTATCAGGAGAGAACATGAGAGAGGTGGTAATAAGCCATAAACCAAGAATACATTTCAGTGCAGCAACTTAACTTTTATAAACATGTACCAGCACTAAGTGCACTTGCCAAGCAAATCGTAGGAACTTATGTTACTTTCCACACTAATGGTGTCAAGGTGCACTGAGTGTTTCCCCCCTGCTGCTTGAGAGTGACATTAGAGACTTTCGGTGAAGCATATGCCCAAGTTCCTGGCTCTGCAGCAGTTATCGTATGCTAGGGTGACACTGTGACTGATCATACTCAGGCACTGCTTCTGTCGCTGTAAATGGGCTTTCTGCTATAATGGAAACATTTAGTTCAAAGCACCGTATACATTACACGTTATTAATGGCTGAAACAGATGCTTCCATCAAGGTTTGCTTCCATATAAAGCAAATCCTCCAGTAAATTTTGATCCTTTAGCTGGTTGCATATCAATTTGAGGATAATAATATAAAAAGCCCCTTCTACTTTGCCTTATATTACAAGAGCATTTAAATTTTTAATTTGTGTTTCATATAAACAAATTTATATACATCTACACGTATTTTATTACACATTTTATACGGCTCCGTTTGTTTCTGTTGTAAATTGCACAGTTTCTTAATCACTACTAAGCATAAAATGCCCTATCATTAAATTATTCCTACAATAAAATAACATGATGTGGTTTACAAATGATGGTTATTAATTTTAGGACAGAGATGTTGCATTTGTATTGTGGTTATGTTCAATTAACACATTGCTGCATTAATGCAAAGTGTCAGCATATAATTGAACCACAGATTAAATGAAAATGAAGCACCCTAAAAAGGAATTATTACCTATGCTAAGCAGAGTAAAAACCAATTTATTTGAGAATTTGCTTGTACAGTACCACCTGAGATATTCATGAGCAATTCCAGAAGCATAGATCATGTTTCCAGAAGGAAATTATCTGATTGTTTTCATGCCCTTTTTGTGGAAAGAATTGTGTCTCTACACACATGATTGATCAGTGATTCTAAAGCTGGAGCAGCTGCAGTTCATGAAAGCCAGATTACAAGTAAAGGGTAGACGTCTTTAAAAATAAGTCACCCATTTCTTTTATTAATTATAAAGAATTTTTTCCCCAAGGCACAGGCAGCTCATGAGAAAAAATAATAGCCAAAATGGAAACAGTAATTATGATCTTTTAAATGAGAAACATAACAGTAGTTTTATTTGTCAGATATGATTTTGCTAGCAAAACTCTCTAAAGTACTGTGAAAAACTCCAAGTAATAGGAGCAGATGATGACGGTTCAAAATCAAAATGCTGAATTAGACTATTTTGAAAACAGGAAGACTTTGTAGGACAAAATTACTTGTATCTTTTGAATTTGAATGCTGTAGAGGTTAAAACTAGCCATAGACTGCAAACCAAGTGGACTAGGATTATGTTGTTTGAACACATGGTTCATCTCACTTTTTTCTGCTCTCTCAAGCTGTATGAATTGCAATGTTATTTTTTTCTGCCTCTGACTAAATATCTGAATGGTTGTAAAATATTGGCATCAGAAAATAAGCTGGCATCCTTAAACAGATCCTGGGTTGCAGCATACTGAAATCTCCTTAATATCAGGAAAATGCATTTTGAATTAAATATCCTCTTTTTTTATAAGACATAGAGCTGTACAAGTTTAAGAATAACACCACAGATGTTGCTCAGCAAACCTCCCAAAATCATTGTAAGCTACTAAATTTCATTGTGTGGATTTAACACAAGAACTTGTGTATTTGTAGAGAAACTTAAAAAGCCCAGCTGGCAAAAAATCACTGTAAAACTGGCACCAAAATCCTAAATAAACTCCCTCTGAGATTTACATTTTATTCATGTGGATTACGTCTGCTTAATCATATTGCCCCAAAGCACCAAGCTCCCCCTCACCTCAAGGGAGCTTTGGGGGAGAATAACTCCCATATGGCTTTCTTCATGCAATTTCTCCTGTTCACTTCATGTCAGCTGGAAGGTGAGAGGCAGGATTTTCTTCCTCACAAAATAGCTTTTAGGACACAACTTCATAGCTGGAGGGCAAGGTGTGTAGATCTCACAAACCCAGGCACCATTGCTGGCCCATCTCGTGCTAGTCTCTCTGCTGGACTCTGCCATACAGTCTCCATTTGGGAACCTCTTCATGAAGACAGAAGAGATAGAAATAGGGAAGAAAATAAAACTCTGCTATCCCCCAGAAACCAGGCAAACCTTCACCACTCAGTAATGCAGACCATTAGCATGGGCTAGTCTGGGCTGTAAAATTGCTTGAATGGTTCATTAGTAAAGTTTGAAAAGCAATGCTAGAAATAGAAGAATTTTCTAACACAAATATTTTATGTAAACTCAGATTTGAAAGTTCAGCATATTGAAGAAGGTATACAGCACGTACTGTTACACAGTTACAAACCACTGAGGAACATCTACTGTTATATAGTCAGTAGAAAACACAATTACTTTGATTTCCTAATAAGAAAAAAGTGTTTTCTGTGGTATTGCACTTTCACCTATAAAAGTCAGTGAAGTCCTGGATAACAGGTAGAAGTCACAATACAGAAGTCTATGCATTTCCATTGCTTAGATTAAGATTTTCCCTTAGCCTGTGCTCCTCCTTAGGCTTTACCACCTGGGATATGTCCTGCATCTTCAGACTGTAGTTTCTCTCAAACACATGTCCAGTCATAGAATTCACTGATTTGCTGATACATGGATCAACTTAAGCAAAATTGCCCCAGAAGATGCTTTGCAGTAAAAGAATTTAGAAGTCTGTCTTTTTTAAAATTTCTAGTTCTGAAGTATTTTTTTCTGTGTTACTAGATCTACCGTAGAAGAGATCAGCTCAAAAAAAAAAAAAAAGTCCTAGCTGGGGGGGACGGGGGTTGGGGGTTTTGTTGGGTTTTTTTCGGGGCGGGGGGGCGTTGGTAGGGGATGGTAAATAAGACAAATAATTTAGACATACCTGTAGGTAAAAAATAATTGAGATACCAGAGAATTTACTATTAAGTTATTCACTATTCAAGACCTGATATTTAACCTGTGGATAACACCTTCTACAATGAATCTTTAGCTTGAGGCTGGTTCCGCAGCTGATATTGCATTTCAAATAATAGTTGTGTGTGCCTAGTAATCTGAGAAGATAAAATCTTACTGGAAATTCGAAGTAATAATGTCTAATACTGTAAAATATTATTATTTAGGGAAAATGAGAACAGTAACATTTATACCTTCTACAACTATATAAAAACAATTGTCCTTCATCTTACTCCCTGTCTACACTGACTGACAGGAACTTTTGTCAAATTTTTTTGAATTTACAATGCTAAATTTGCTTTCACACAGGCCCTTTCTGAGGTCATTTTGATGCCTAAAGCATTTGTGTATTGTGCCTAGTTTAGAACTAACTCACTGGTGCAAAACTAAGATGGAAAACCGGTATGAGGAACTGCCTCGATTGAGATGAACAGTCTTTTATGGGAAAAAGACATTTCTAATTTAAAAAAACTAACTACTTCACAGATAAATCAGGATGTTTAGTGACCTGGTAGATCATATTTAACTGCTGATTTGCTGTATGATATCCATGAATAGTCTTGGACTATCAAAGCTCAAATGATGTACATTAACTTCAGGCAACTTTGTTGTTGTTTAGAACTAGTCTTGAATCAGGATTTATTCTAAACTAGTCCTGAATCAGGATTTATTCTATCTTTTTTTCTAGTTGATAATATAGCTAAAGAAAAATAGCTCACCTCATGGATTACACTTATCCTGAAGGACTTCAAGTGCCAGATGATAAAACTGACTTTGAGAAAAAACTGATCAGATGCGAGAAGGAAGGATGAAGTATGAAGACAAGAGTAAGGAAAGATGGCTTTTAAAGACAGACAAAGAAAAACCCTTGTTTATGTATTCCATACAAAGATTCTTTTTTATTTTTCAAGATAACCTCATTGTACGAAGAATGCTAAGAATATGGTCACCCCTGGCAGCCAGGATGCAGCAAACAAACCCACTGAAATATTCAATCTGTTCATAGATAGCTCTTGAGGATTAGGCTGCAAAATAGTTTTGTCTTCCAGAGACTGTTAAGAGCTACCTGAGGGTTATATGTTTGAAAAATATGACTTCACATTTAGTACTTGTATGTCATATTGTTAAGTGTTCAGGAAAGGCTCAAAAAATTGCTCAGATGGAAGAAAAAGAAAGCTAAACAAAACACCTCAGACATGTTTTATGCAGCGTGATTTAAGGAGAAGTATTTTTCTTTTGTTACTGTTACCTCAAAAATGCAATGCATAGACTAATTTTCTAAGATTTTTCTCTCTTCCACATAACCTCAGAGGCCTCACTCCAACAATGCTTGTTAGTTTTTTCTCCTTAAATAATAATGAATATAGATAATAGACTGATAGTGTCACAGATTCAGCACAACCTCATGCTTATATATCAGGAAACGTTGCTTCCCTTCAGATATATTTTTAGTTACAAATGCCTTGCACATTTCAGTGGCTTTCTAATGCTGACCACTCCAGGTTTGGATCCAATCCAGCTCTCACCATAGGCAGTGGCAAGAATCTTAAAGGCTTCAGCAGGGACTAAACGAAACTTTGTGGGTTTTATCCTCATTTATTTGCATTCAGTCCCAAGTACAGCACTTAAACAGATGCTTAAATTTAAGCATGTGCTTAGATGTT
>JAYRBT010000093.1:17532838-17545490 GCA_036023395.1 Myiotriccus ornatus
TCAGGGGTGACCTCATCACTCTCTACAACTCCCTGAGAGGAGGTTGTAGCCAGGTGGGGGTCGGTCTCTTCTCCCAGACAACTATCAGTAGGACAAGAAGGTCTTAAGTTCTGCAGGGGGAGGTTTAGGTTGGATATTAGGAAGAAAATTTTTACAGAGAGGGTAATCAGACATTGGAATGGGCTGCCCAGAGAGGTGGTGGATTCACTGTCCCTGGAGGTTTTTAAGATGAGGCTGGATGTGGAACTTAGCACCATGGTCTAGTAACCACAGTGGTGTTGGTTCAAGGGTTGGACTTGATGATCTCGGAGGTTTTTTCCAACCCAGTTGATCCTACGATTCTATGATCTCTCAGGGAGCAGCTGAGCTGTCAGGAAATGTCACGTAGGTCCAAGCCTTCACACGTTCAGAAAGCTAGAAACTCTCAGAGTGTGTGGCAAAATGAAACCAGTTACACTAAACTGTAACTTATGTTCTGTAGCCAGACTCTTGGCAGACATTTAAAAGGCACTGATGTCTTAAACACTCTTGAGCCCCTCTGCCATGACACATTTTGTCAGATTGGTTTGTTCCTGCTATTTGAATGCTTGTAGTCACATTCAGCTACTAGGTCAGTCATGTTTCTGCTAGCTACAACAGATTTATGCAGATTTATGCCAGTCCTGTAGTAATGAAAGAGGTAGCACCTCTTTCATTACTACAGCTAGAGAAAGTGCCATGAAAATTGCAGTATTACAAATGGTGGGTTCAGTGTGTATGAAGGGTTGACACGAGAGAAATCAGACATGCAGAGGTAGCTGCTGGAAAAGACAACACATACTAAAAATGATTGCACATCTGAGATAGTACTTGTCTCAAGCACAGAGAGGTTCAGCTGTATGTCACATACTCTTGAATGTGCATGCTGGTTTCTTTACTAAATCCTAAACAGGTATTCTATATTTATTTTTATATTATGTTCAGTATAAATATTTCACTGTTAGGTGTTACTATGCCAATAAGACAGATCTTATAGATAGTCCTTGTCAGTAAACCTGTGATGACATTGTTTTCATTGTTACCTACCATTCTTACAGTGGGTGTTTCAATATTAACACTTTAATGGTATAAGTGAAAGAAAAGCATGCCCTACAAATAGTTACAATCCAAAAAAGCAGTCCCATTCATCAAGTCAATCTAGAAAGGTAATATTTAGCCAACAGTTTTCTGTTCATCTCGGATATTATAATTTCTTTTAGGCTGGAAAATTTAACAAGGATCTGTGGTTCCTTCTCTTCAGAGGAGATTTGGAGAGCTGTTAGTTCATTTTGTATAAATGTGTAATACTTAGACCCAGAACAAGGGGAAGAAAAGCACACTTTCCCCCATAACTGTGGCCTGTTTTTTCACCTGTTGTAGGCTGAAAAGAGGAAGAAAAAAGTTCTTTCCATTCCTCTATTCTTTTTCCTTTTCCTTTTCTTTTTTAACAGCTCTAAATGCAGCTCTTACAAATGCTGCTGGCCCTTAGTGCAACACAAAGAAATCAGTAAGATAATGGCAGAAGCATTGTTCTTTCTGCCTTCAAGCACTGTGTTCAGCTTTATAAACTATCTATTTCTGCTAGATAGGTTGCCCAGTGCCTTCACACCTTCTATTTTTTCTTGTATTCTTCTAAAGAAAGAAGAAGTATGTTGTCTTTTTAATATCCACTATCTCTGAGATTAGTTTTGAGCTCAAAATGCAAAACTTTTCTTCAGGCTACATTTCTGTTTTCAATGTTTTATAACCTCTTGAGTGGAACTGCACTGCACACTGTCAAAGGCATACATTATTTGTGGCAGTGTGTTGGTTTGTTGCATTCTCTTGCATGGAGTTGGAGGAACAACTCCCTCCATCCCTCCACTCATCCCCCACTCCCTATTCCCTCAGAAAAAAAAAAAAAAGAGGGAGGAAAAGGAAGGGAAGAAGAGAGAGAGTAGAGAAGAAAAAAAAACAGTACACATACATAGGAGATTTTGTGTATAATCTATTGAGACTTTTACCCTTATTTTTACTCTTATTTTAATGACTTTTCTAAAATGTTGTCTTGACAAATATATTTAAAAGCTTTTGACTTGCATGAATGGAAACAATGTGGTAACAGCATAGCACAAGATAAAGAAACTCCTGATTTGTCAGAAGCGTGCAAACATTGAACAAATATAGTTACTGACTATCAAAGAATTTTGGTTCTTCAGCAATACATTTCCTTGACTACACTCTCTTCTAGAACTGTATAACTAGCAAAGCCTGATGAGTGCATGTAGTGTTCTCTTCTGAATTCCTGTAAGATATCAATACCACAACAGTAAAAAAAAAAAAATCAATTTCATTCTGTACAGATGTACATAGAATACGTACAGACAAAATTCATGTTGCATTGCCTGATATATATATCTATGTATGTGTATTTTAGCTTGCTACTTGCATCAAGCATGCTTTGTCATTCTTTTAGTGTCTTCTAAGCGAGTATTTCAAGAAGATGGATAGTCACAAGAAGAACAAAGCAGAGGAAAAAGAATCATCATGTTGAAAGAAAGAGAAATGGGAGGAAGCAGAGTAGTAGTAGGGAAGATGTGATGAAATATAGAAGGAGGGAGGGGGGAGAGAGTAAGAATGTGAGGAACTGCTCTGAAGGAATAAGGAAGGAAAAAGAAGCTGACTGAAGTTTGAGGCTGTATTCTGTCCTACTGAGGCTGATGGTAGTAAATGAATGCTGAATGAACTTGTGAAGAACTGAACTGACAGTAGTGTAAGCAAAATGTAATAAAAAGGAAAGGAAACATCAGCAAGCAAAGGAGAAGAAGCTATAAGTAGAGATGTAGAATAGAAAGAGAGATGTATAAAGAGGATGGAAAAGCTAAAAGGGTCCAAGTTGCACAATAAATATCTATATTATTTGCCCTTCTTTGTGGTTGGTTTTTTTTCCATTTTTGTGATTGCTTGATTTTTTTTATACATGAGTTGAAGATCTGGGGCGTGGGTGCATTTGGAATCAAAAGTCCAAGCGTTATAGAACCCCACAGGAATTCTGATGATAGTAGGAAACAGAGAAAAGTGCTTGCTCATTGATAGAAGGGGAAAAATGGATAAAGCTCAAACTACAACTCAGAAACCTGTAAAATCAAACTTGTATCTGGAATGTTTGGATTGTCTTTTGGTCACTTTTCTACTATTTGTTTCTTAAAAAAACATCTTGAGGATGATGATCACGCATGAGAACTTAGGTAGAAATTTTTTGTTAAGTACGCCTGATATAAACTCTCAAGAAAGAACATTTAAACATGAACTTCATCTTTATCAGACAAGCAAGTGTACAGATGCTGAAAGTGCCTACCTGGACATCCTATATTTAGGGTGACCAATTACTCATTGGAAATACGACAAGGGAAAATTGAAAGTAAAGTCTTCTAGACAGACAATAAATCAGTCGTATATCTTCTTCTATCCCTTGGCCTGTAAGGACATCAGGTATTTTAAATTTCAGGATTTCCAGATTCCAGGAAAAAAAACAACAGCCACAACATTTTACAGGAAGAGATTTTCTTATCATGGTTTTTTTTTCCATATGTATTTTTTAAATGTTTCTCTCCTATGAAATCCTCCTAATCCTCTACCTGGGAAATTCAAACCCAAGTGATTTCTTATGCAACTTGCTCCTATTTCTAAGGATTTTAAAAACTGTATCAAGAAATTAAGTGACTAAACATAGTTGTAGCAAGGCGTATCATATATGAACAGTTCGTAACACCCCCTCCAATACTACAGGTATTAAAGGCATGTATTGTCAGTAAACCATGATAATGGACAAATGAATAAAAACTAAGCTTGGCACTTGGGTGCTATCATGAAGTAAGAAATAAGATGGTGTAAAAATGTAGGTCCTGTTTCAAAATATGATATAAGCACTTAGAGACCAGAATCGTGAGGTCCTGAATTAGATTTGAAAATGCTTTGGTCCCCTTTAGAGATTGGTCCTTGTCTTTTGAGTTACTGAAGGCTTCTAAAAAAATTCCTCTCAGTAGATCTGAAAAATTGCTCATGATATACTGAAATGTGACTGAAGGAGCAGATGCAACAAGACAGATTAAAGAGCACGAATGTGTTTCTGAACTAGAGAAACAGAGTACATGATAGTACATAGGAATACAGCCTGGGACTACAACTGTTTCTATGCTGTCTCTAGCTCACCCCCCTCCCCCATGTCTATGTGTGGTTTGAAATTCTTGCTGTTAATATGAGAGTTCTGCCATTAAACTGTTAAACTTCACATCACTAAAAACCCAGAGGCCATCTTCATATTCTCCTTTTCTCACATCCCACACAAGACGATCCAGCATTGAATGAAAATGGTCAGTTAATCAAAACTGAAATCATGCTTTACACATTGTTATATCATAGAATTTGTTTTATTGATGGAATTGCATTGTGATGGAATTCAATTGTGCTTTGTCCTGTTTTGTTATTCTGGAGCCACACATGGGGCTCCAAGTATACCGTGTGAAGAGACAAACAGCAAAGCTTGATGCTGTGCAATTTAGCTAAGTGCATACAGTGAAATCCGCTGGGGTCCTCTGAAGATTTTGTAGTCAGGCTAACATTAAAAGGGAAACACTCAGTTGTGGCCCATTCCTGCTCACTTTCAAGGTAATCAAAGGATTGCAATAACATCAGCTGGAGAAGATTTAGATCCTTTTTAAAGATTAATCCTAGATGTTTTATGGCATGTGTTTTATCCATCATCTCAGTGCCAACTCTGTAAGAGAACATCCAGAAAGTCAGAATTTGTAAATGTAATTTTATCATTCACTGTAGGGTTTATTATTACATGTCAGTTTTACAAACAAATGCCTCTAGGAAAACTAAAATCTCATCTTCTCTCAGGATATTAATATTTACAAATATTTGCTCCAGTCTTTTGGAGATGATAATATTCTTCAGCTGTTGTCATTTGACAGGTTATAGATATAGGAAAAAATTCATGGGATGAACTCTTCCTTCTTACTTTGCTATGGATTAGGAGTAACTCCAGGAAGTCAAAGCATTTACAGTAAAACTGATTAACATGAACATGACTGACCCCACAGTTATACTGCTAGACCTACACATAAGTGCAATCTGCAGCTAAGAATAAATGTGTTTAATGTAACCTTCATAAGTCATCAGCACAGATTTCTTTAATTTTGTTGTCTATTTATTCATATTACAAAATGTCTTTGTTTAAATATTTCACTGACCTAGTTTAAGAAAAAAGCATATCAATAATGCAAACCCTAACAACTGAGCTGATACACTTTTTTTATAAAAGGGGCATGTTTAATCAAATTTCACTACATGACAAATTCAAGTGCTTGTTTTCTTTAGCAGGAAAAGTGAGCTCCTGTAATATATTTGTTTTATTTATATTTAGCTATTTTAGTTTGCCATCTTCTCTCTTGTCTCCTTCTCTTTTGTGCAGCCCACAGAATTCTGCACTTTCTATTTGTATTTTCCCCTGGAATTTAAAGAAAAGTGGGGCCAAATAACAAAACAGGGTTCTTCATAAAGGTTTGGCATTTCATCATCTATCTTATTATTTGTTTATTTGTACTGATACTTAAGGAGCATCAGTGTAAATACCTATTTCTTACACTCATCGTGATATAGGCCCAAATTTAGGAACAGCATGTGACCAGAGGAGCTCTCCACCTAAACAGAGAAGATGGATGGAAGGTCTTGAAAGGAATAAATAAGATTGCTTTCACAGTTTCTTGTTGCTTCAAAATAAATATGAGTAGTAGTGCTCCAGAGATGAGGTGTTTTTTTCTTAAGTTTATTCAGAAAGGGTGGGGCACAGACAGGAGCTACAGCTGCAGCCCACTCCGAGAGCACCAAGCACAGAACTAGTCAGCGCTGTGCCTACCCTTCCCAAGCCCTTGAAACTGTCTTGCAAACATGGAAACACCAAAATTTGCAGTAGAAAATGACAAGTAGAAAATGACCAAGACAGGGAATGAGTTAAAGAAACAGATTCGCAATACTATTCATCTTAATATCTTGCCTGGTTAGTCAGTGGATAATTCTAAAAAATACCTCTATTCTTACCAGAACTATGGCTTTTGGGGTTAGTAGCAAGTAAATACTATAGTCAAATTCTTATTGTTAGTTATAAACAAAATTTTTAGCTTTTAAACTCTATCTTAAGACAGTTCATGTTTTAAGTGAAAAACCTAAGGTTCACAAGTGTGAAAACTTCCAAATAATTTACTTTAGGAAAGTACAAGTAATTTTTTATTCTTTCTCCGAACCTGAAACTTAAAAAAAGAACAGTTTTTAACTTCAGTTAAAAGTGAATGTTGAAACATTTTATTTTTCTTGGCATCCCATTGTGGTTATCTGCTTACTTGGATGGTAATCAGAGGGTTATTATATTTAAGTTTGTAGTTCAGACTTGGTTTGTAGTTCAAACTTGGTTCTAGACGTAAACAAAACACACAATTAATGAACAGTGTCTCTTTTTCTCTTTAATGGTATTTTATAATCAATGCACATTGTTTTAAAAAACCCTTAATCAGTGTTCTCTAAAGTAATCAGCACTGATTTAGTAACTTCCCCCCCCTCTCCCATATCCCTGTTTGACTAGATTACATAAGGCCAAGAAGCAGTTCTTTCACACCCTTTAACACAGCCAGTCACAGATCCAAGGTTTGGACTGATATTTAGTCTGTAGTTATTACATTACGCATCATTACTCATTAATTAAAATTAATTAGCCATTTGCTTTAATGTGCTACAAATTAGGTTTAGAAGTGGGATTATGATAAGGAGATAGCTCTTCATTCTATTCTTACTGTCTGAAGAAGTTAAGGGATTTTCAAGATATTTATCATTGCCTTAAATCAATGCTGAAGAAGACTAGAAAATGTGCTTGCTATCATAACATGGATAACCACCAATGGCAGTTTCAGCAAACTTTTCCCACGGTTGAACTTGATGACACCAGCAACCTTAACCAAGTGCATTTGCAAGTCATTAGTGGAGCCACATGAAGAGCTTGGGGTCATCACAAGGCACCTGCAGCCTTCATCTTCCTCTAGCATCTAGGCATATTAAAAGAGCACTAGCAAATCAATGAAACTAAATTTTTAGAGCCCTTCATTTGTGGATTTTTTTTTTTTTTAAAGCCAGCTTTAACATCAGTTAACATCAGTTTTCTTTAGCAATACAACAAAATACATTTTCCGGGGAGTCTATATAAATGGAAAATATTCCATGTGTTCTTGAAATTAATCTCTTTCAATAAAAGTTAACTGAGAGTTATGGGCTTACATCAGAAGAAGATTTGCCCCTTTTCTTCCATTCCTTCCAAATGCAAGGAATCAAGACTTAACTGTCCAGTAAAACTGAACACAAAGTATGACTTCTAGCAACTCCTAAATTTATACTTATTTTAACACTTTTTTTTTGTTCCTGAGAAGAACTGAAAAATAAAACTTTAGTTTTGCATCAAGGAGCAAAGGATCCCCATACTCAAAGCAAACTATAAGCATAAGCAATAGGAAGCTGTATATTTTCAGAATATTATGTACTAGATCCGCTGGAAAAGCAAGCCCAAACTGTCTAGTCTTTGTACAGCGCTGTGGCTGGAAGCTGGCATTGTTACTGAAGAGTATCAAGGGGTCTCTCACAGGCCATGGATTCCTGAATCCAGAACAGGTGCAGTCACACCCTCTCTACAAACAGAGCTACTTTGTTTGAATAAGCACAGCAGAGAAGAATGGGATGTATTAATAGCTAAATAGTGTCTTTATTAACAGTGGAACAGCTGGCAGTTCTGTATGACAGCACTCATTCCAATCTATTTTATCCAATTGCAAAACTATAAGCACACCACATCAGGGAACCGAGGGGACCACACACAAGTAATCAGCCATTCAACGGCACTATAATTGCTTCACAGTTGGAAGTTTGTTCTGCTCAGCTACTGTTATTCTTTTAGTTTCAATTGTTGATGCACTGCAACTATCTGGAATTTAGTGTTGTTAATGCAGATAAGCTTGCTCAGAAAAACTCCTTTTGTTTTACAAGCTAGCTTGCTGCAGTAACTGCTGCCTGTCCTCTGAGGATCACAGACTCCTCAAGTGCTGGGTACCAGGACTGAGGCAGTCAGGCCGTCTCAAGATCTTGGCTGTATTTCCTGCAGAATGGTTACCTTGATAAGAGGAAAAAAAAAATCCCAAAAAACTCTTAAGATGCTGTTAAATCCTACTTGAGAACCTTTACTGAAGACTTCCTGCTGAGCAAAAGAATAGACTCCATGAGTCCCTCTGAGATATAGGAACAGATGAAACTGTACCAGTGACGTTGATGCAGCAGAGAAGCTGTTCTAGAAGGAACTGGTTTCACGTACAAAAGGGTAGACAGGTAGATAGTGAGAGTGTATGTGCATGTGGCTTAGTGTGGGTGTAAAAAAAGTGTAGGGATATTAGATTTACTTTACAAAGAAGATTTAACTTGGTACATTTATATTCATAAGCAACTAAGAGCTAGTAGAATTTCAGGTTGAAATTTTCAATACCACTGTTGATTACTGTCTGTTCAACTAGTTGTTTGCGACATGCAGTCAGGCTAATGCTAAAATTCTTCATTGTAATTTGATTCTACAATTTCATGCATCTTCTTGCCCACTACCACCCCACACCCATATATGAACACTTTTTTCCCTTCTGCTATACCTAAAAAAAAATCCAATGCGCAGGCTGGAAGGTGTAAAGACCTTCTCCGGTTCTTCTTTCACGAAGACTGGCCATTACTTATTACTTATAGCATAATGCTTACTTGGTGAGTTTTCAAAGTATCCTTCAGGGAGAAGGTTAAAAATCTCTTGGCTATAGCTAGGCTAGCAGAATCCATACAGAAACAAAATTATAAAATCTTTCTAATTTACAGATTGTTTTGCTTTCTGTTTTCTATCATCTTGTGAGACTAATTTGTACTATTCAAAGTTTACTACTCAGTAGATCTGTCTCAGACTCTATACGCAACAGCACTTTGTTATCTTGTTGTGATTTCTTTGTTACCGCTTGATATATGGCTCTAGGTAATAAAACCTTTGGATTGCCGCTGTTTTAGGATAACTTTCAGGCTGTCCTTTTTTGCTTCAGCTCTACTGATGCACCTTATGGATAAAGGAATAGTTCTTTTAAGCACAACAATATATTTGTATGAACTGAAGGTCACTGTTCAAACTAAAATTAATCTCAGGAGAGCTTGGAAAATTCTGAGTAGTGAGGAAAATGTCATCTAAAGAAATCACCAACCTTATGAATGGAATAAAATTTCTATTGAAATTGAGTTGTGAACAAGAATGTGCACGTGAATGGTCAATAAATGTGAAAAAAAAACTCAACACAAAATGAGAATAAATAGGAAATCATCTTTTTGAATCATCTTAAGAAATAATAATTGCCAAGTGTAGGCATAACATGAAGGTGCAAGCTGTAATTGTACATACAAAATCAGTTGGAAACAAAGTTATTAATAAACAACATAATTTTATTTGCCACTGGTGGAATTACTACATTAATAACGAAGACTGCAATTAACCACTAAATACTTTTTTTCATCTGCTCCTGGGGAGTCAGGTTTGTGCTCTTCTAGCTTGCAGTCCTTCAGGACGTCTTACTTGAAGGTAAAGAACACTTTACACCTGGTTCAAGAGGACCAACTCCAACTGGATCCCACGTACTTAATGTCCATTAGCAATGGAAGTGCATTAGATACATTTGATACAATCCATTTCATGCACTACAGTACTCCTTCACCTGGTAAATGAAAGAAAGCAGATGTGCTTTCAAGTTATGATTCTAAAATAAAATAAAATGGTAGTACAAAAGGTACTTGCCATTATGATTTGCACCAACATTAAGGAGAATATTTGTAAAATTTCCTCTGCAAACTATGTAGAATATTTATTTACTTAAGGGTATTTAATAATAAATGTTACAGAAACTGAATTGTCCTACTGGCCTCAATAGAGATTTAAAATCTTATCAGTTCAATCTGGACTATCCCTGGTAATTTTGGCTTAGTATCCCATTTCCTAAAAATGTCTCCAAATGGGCTATTGAGGAAATTACTATTTGGTTTAGAATGCTTTACAGGTAATTCTGCAAGTGTAAAAAATTAAGCTAAACATATAATTTTGAAATCAAACTTGTTTCTTAATTGACCTTGGGGAAAGAGTCTTGGTGATGATAATCCCAGAAATATCCCTCTGGCAATTTATATAGTTAGAACAGTGGAAAAATATCTCCACGGAACCCCAAGCACTATGGTACCTAAATGCTGTGCAGTATGATTGCTTAAGGAATACATAAAATATACACAGATCCATTACATTCATGCGCAGTCACTGTTTAGAAAAAAAATGATACAAAACATGTATTTCATGTCTGGCAAAATCATGCTGGGCACTCTTCTTATTTTTCATATTTATCTCTGCTCTTGCTTTCCTAATGGTTCACACAGTGAAATAAAAGTTCAGGGAGTGCATGCCTGTTGAAAAGGAGTTACAGCGACTGGCAGAAAGCAGCATGTTGATGTGGATGTACTCCTCACAAAGAGTGCCGAATATAAATGTGTGCTTGTGAGACAGACTCATAACAGCTTCTATTTAGATATCAAGATAGGTAAAAGATACAGTATCTCCTCAGAAGGGTTTAAAAAAAAAAAAAGAATAAGAAAACAATCCCATTTTCTGACTGGACTGGGAAAGTATGCTGCCTACTAATTAATGTAATTAATTTACATAAAATCTAGGCTCAGAAGAAGTCTGTGCAGTCTAAACTGTCTGAGTATACTGAGAATGCAGAAAAAAAAAAAAGAAAGAAAGGATAATTTGGAATTTATCTCTGCTTTTGAAGAGTTACTTGAGCACATTCTGTGAGCTTTTGAATTCCCTCCATATTTCAGATTTTAATGGAAAGGTTTATCAGCTGTTTTCAACCATCTCCAGATTTCCAAAACATCAATCAAACTGTTTGTTTCCTTGTATTGTTTGGGCTAAGAGGCAACTTGCAGGTGTACACATGTATTCAGGCAGCACAACTGAATTATCAATGCCTACTAGAACTCCTTGTGCTGCTGTCATTATCAGTATTATATTTGGTATTTACAGGTAGTTGTCTTGGGCTGGTTACAACCAAAACTCTTATATAAGGTTTTGCTACAGAAGACTGATAAAAAGTTCTCATTTGATTGAAAAATCAGAGGCATAGGTAGTGTAGTAATACTCACCTGTCACTGAGGCCTGCGTATTTTTCCAGTTTTCTTTTATTTTTCCTGGTCACTTTATCTGAGATAGGATTTTAGAATAAACTTTTAGAAAACAGTAGCCTCTGACAGCAGAAGAATGGGCTGAAGCTATGACAGGAATAATTTGCATACTACCCATATTACAAGAATAGAGATAAGAAGTTGAAAACATGAGTGACTTGTGTTTTCTAGAACTATACATTTTCTTCAGGTTAGACTACACTTTTTGCAACCCTCATCATACTATTTCATGGAGACAACTGAATGCAGAAACTCTTGTTGTGACCTCAGCTCTGAAAAAAAAGATACTGCACAAAGGAGATCAGATTCTGTTCTTGTTCTCTGATAAATCAGTACAAATATTCTCATTCTCATTCAAGGAATTTCTCATACCAGATAGGATGAATCACCAATTTAATAATCAGCATCTCAAAATTATTTACAGTGGGTAGTGGGACTGCTTCAAGGATTTCTTTATTTTACCCCTTTTTTGTTTTTTTCTTTTCTTTCTTCACTGAACGTAAATCAGCAGACTGAGTGATATCCCTCTTACCTGCAGGAAAAACAGACCTACTCTGGATGTAGTGAGAAGGCCACTCTTTTACTGCTGCCACAAGAAAAAGAAAGAGAATTATTTTGGCTTTAGGGTTTCACAGATGTTATATGGTAACCTAAGTGAAAAAAACCAAGTTTTTCATGAACTTCAAAGAACATGGGCAAGCACTCTGTGTAACTACTAACCAGCATGACATGTTGAGGAGGGTGAGGTGGAGCCCAGGTATGAACAGGACACATGTCCATCCTGAAGAGGAGAGGCCAAACAGAAGGCTCCAAACCTGTGCTTCCTCAGAAACCCAGGCATGGGGAGGTTAAAGGGCTGATTTTTTTTAGCTTTCTGAATGATTATCTATCTTTTTCAAACCATCTTCTCCCATAGATAGTATAAAAAAGTATCTGCTGAAATATCCACCGTTCTTTCTTCTATTCTGTATAGCTGACTTCAAGCCTGTTATAGTACAGCAACAGAACTCTGCTGATCAATATTGTCTTGGCCTGAAAGAAGATCAAGTATCCACTCTGATTTTTTTTTAAGATTTCTCAGCTGCTTTCAGTATTGTTGATAGTGTGGTTTTAAATCAGTGGCATTAGACCAAGATGAACTTGGCCCACTTCCTTGAGCATAACAACATCCAGACTTAGCATCACTTCTGGAACAGTTATATGTCTTGAAACTTTTCCTTTCAGCAGTTTGAATTATGGTAAATTGGTTTTCTCTTCTTTGATTTAGAAGCTTTGCAGGGCTGTAAGTTCATGTCCTGGTTTTGCCCTGGGTCAATTT
>JAYRBT010000093.1:17545693-17559483 GCA_036023395.1 Myiotriccus ornatus
GCTGCTCTTAATTTCAACTGCGCAATCCACCTTCTCTTCCGTTTTTCTTAAATATGTAATTAGCAAAGGCATCACTATGAGTTTTGATTGGGTTTTGTCCGGAAATCTACTTGGGCAAAACCATTCACAGCTCCAGGGACGGGCTGGTGGCAAAACCACGACAGTTCATTCTTGTGAGTGCTGCAAGAAATTCTCAGGCATCTTTGTGAAGCCCCTTAACTGAGAGGGGAAGCTTCTGGTGAAGCTCTGCAGCACCAATTAAAAGGTTCATTTGTTGCACTGAACCTGGCTTTTGCTAAGTGTAATACTCTGTGTAACATCTCTCCCTGAACTCTGACAATGTATTAATGGAAAGATAAAGCCCAAATCCGTATCACAAATATGTTAGAGTTTAGGAAGAAACAAATCAAAACATATTGCTCAAAATCTTCTTTGCAGGAAGGAGAGCTGATAGAAGCAGCAATACAAACTATGTTGCAGCTATTTTGTAAGCTAAAAAAGGCTCTCCCATCTAGGAGATTTTGGGTTGAATTTTTTGAAAAGTAAGGAAAATAATAATCATAAAAAATCTATAGCTGCCCCAAACACCAGCAGCTAAAAAAAGAGAGGTTTTATGTGAATTTTAATGTGCTGTCTAGCTACTACCCAGATGTATGCATACAATATTAGAATTGCATTTAGTTTAATACCATATTTAGCATATAAATACAGAAAACAGAGACTATTTCAATACAGATACAGATCACATGTGCAGGAGAAACAACTACGAAAAAGGCATAGTCTTTTCAAACAAGGCCAGAAATAGTGGGCTAACCCTGTGTTTTTAGGCATATGACCTTTGTCTCATTACGTGTACCTTTAACTGTGATAAACATCCATTTAAATGAATATAATTTCCTTACAATTACAGAAGGGTCATACATAATATACTACGTTCCCCTGGCAGCATATGTGTTAGTCATGCATATTTCATGAGCAGTTTTATTCTCCCAGTCAGCTTCAAGTGATGCTCAAGCTTATGGCTTTGGTGTGTAGGAAATTAAGGTCTTGCCCATAAAAAGATTCCAAGGCAATGATTGTAATTCTGCACTTTATCCAGAAGAGCAGCAGAATGACCTCTTTTTAACTTCTGATTGGTATTGGTATCAAATTTCTTTGTGATACACATTAATTCCCCTTATTTGTCAGTTGCAATGGAAAAAGCGTCATTTACACAAGGGTTTGAATGTAAAATTGTGAGTGTAACTCAGCATAGAAGGGCAGTTAGGAATGTTGTAGTTGCATTAGAAACTGTAGAACAAAAGAAGTTTAGGTTGAGAAGGACTTAAATAAGTCAAGTACAATACATGCTAAACTTTTGTAGGGCAGTCCACAAAAAATTTATTGTGATCCAACATGCAGTCTGGGTAGGTAAAGTAACATCTGTTTGTACACTGTGATGGCTTTTCCTGATGCAAAAAGGGGAGGAATATAAAGGGCTGGAGTGGTGAAAGGAATAAAAAAAGCCTGTGGTATGAAACACAAAGCTCTAGAAATTCTCAATACCATCAGCAGCAATCTCCCCCTTTTCTTCTTTCCAAGAAAATCAATTTTATCAAGGCAGCTCTATCTAGTTGATATTTTTCACCATGGTAAAGACACTGTTTGGAGCCGCATAAGTCACAGATGTCAGCTTAGACAGTGAACACATTCTGCTATTGTAGCAGGACGGTTTGGTCTCAAGTCAAAAGGAAAGGTTATTTGCTGCTAATCTTTAAAACAGTGCAGAGCTACACAAAATCAAATCCAGCAGAAGCCCACCTCCCAAGTGTGGCTAATGCTCAGAGATCGTGATGCCATGCTTGATGCCCTGTGTTTTTGGGAGATATTTTTTGTTCCAGCAATTGCAGTGAAGAAAGCTGTTCTCCTTGATATGTTAAATTAATATTTATGTTGTTAAAATATCAGACACACCAGAGAAAAATATTAATATAAAAAGGTTATAATTATCTTTAAAAATGTGGCAGCAATTGAAATGTAAATCCTAGTGAGCTGGGAGAGAGACTTGTTTGCATTGTGCCTGGGGCACCCTGCCTGCCTGCTGCAGCTGCCATTGATCATTTCAAATCAAAGGAAGCTGGAGATGTCTCTGGTGGCTCGACTGGGAAAAAAGCAAGCAGAGAAAGATGCTCTGTTCTGCAGGACTCTTATCAAAAAATGAGCTGGAATGTGTTTCAAATCTTGCTCCTGTTGAATATGGAGCCCTTCAAAGCTTTGCCACAATAAATAAAGTTTGCAAAACACATAGAATCTAAAGGATATGTTTAAAGTCCCTCTGAACTAAGAATTTTTCCATTTCTTGTTGTTATTAGAAAACAACAGCATGAAACTAAAGTGCATGTGTTGATTAAATCACAAGACTATGCAAGCAATCAGAAACCATAATTTTAGAGTGGAAATTCTTGTTTTAAATTCCATGGATAGAAAAAAAATATTTTCAGGGGAAGGAATGCAAAACATAGGAATGTGAAAATGCAAATTTATATCACTATTATTTCCAACCACAATGTCTCCTTACTGTACTGGGCAACAATAAGCAATATGCCTTCAGCTGTCTACACTTCAATAATAAGAGATAAAACACATCTTCACTAAACCCTGAATATTACTATGTAGACATTTCTTGAGGTCCATTAAATTCTATTTGACATACATTAAAAAGATTTAATCACAGATGCCAGTCAGCTAACCAACCCATTAATCTAGCTGTTTTTCCTATGAAAATTGTATTTAAAAAGGTCTTTTTTCCCCTCTCAATTTAATTTAGTCATCCATTTAAATTTCGTGTATTTATCATGTAAATGTGCCTTATTTGCAAAAGAAAAGCTCAGGACTCAGTGAAATAAATAGTTATTTCATTAAAATGGATACAAAAAACCCTGTGATTAGGGTAATTAATTTGCACACTAAAAGCTATCTTTCTAGTTCAGATCATTAATATTGATGGTGTTCGATTTTGTTCTCAGTAATGTTCCTTGAAATACACTCAGAACTGGCAAGCAAGGATGAAGAAGCAGCCGCCTAAACTAGAAATGAGGATTCAGTAAGCACTTGGCTACTTTCCCTCTTCCACCATTCAAAATTAATAACACACAGTCATGATGCCTGTGTCCCAAAGTGAACGGGATTATTTGGATTGTATGGGATTATGTGATTCATCACAATTTATTTACATATGCAGTTCTCACTGCATTTCTCTGACTTTATTTTTTTTAATTATGAAATAATATTAATAGAGATTATGTCTAGGTATTCATGCTGCTATACACATCACTGCCAGATAACAAGGCAGAGTTTGCCAATACATTCTTTTGTCATTAGCTTTTCATCTGCATAATATGCAAATTGTGTTGAACAGCTTCCCAGTTTGAGTCCTTTCTACCACAAGATTCAGTCAAGACTCATATTTTGTTTTCCCACTGTAAGCAGATGTATTCCAAAAAAGACCTTGCAGGAGAGGTGTCTTGTCACTGTGGTGTACTATCAATTACAGCTGTAGGTGAAGTGCCATGAAAAACAAGTTCTGGAAAAATTTCAGACACATTGTACTGTCTTTGTCTATGTACTCAGATGTACTTTGTGGTAGTGAAGTCACACTCGAACTGCCTTATGGGTGCTGTATAATTTATTTGTGCATACAAACTATACAGATATACGATATAGGTCAAGGAAATATCTATGTGAAATATTTACTTTCAGCCTGAATGCACAGTCCACTCTCTGCTCATTTTCCTTTTTTGGCACCTATTCAAACCCTTCGAGAACCATCAGAAAGTTTCCATTGTGTGAAAACAGGTTATCAAAACCATTTTCCCCTCTTGTTTGCCAGTAATTTTTTTGTAGGATCTTATCTGTGTCCACAACTTTTGTCCTAGGTCAAAGACAGTTTAATGTGATGGAAGCTTACATATAACACTTTTTATTCATGAAGGATTAAAAAAATGCATCTGATTTTATTAGGGACAATATTTGATTATCACATCTGATAAATTTAGTACATAGAAAAGAGTTTTCGTAAATATTACATTTATTTTACACATAAAAACCAGAAAAGATTACACAAGTTTTTAAGTAATTTGAAATTTATTTTACAGTTGCTAATTCATAATTATATAATTTAATTATTTCCTCATTCTCTGTCCTTTCTCAGGCACTATTTTTACACCCTTCACTTCCAGGCAGTTGCATACCAAATACCACATAGTGGTTTTAATGCCATAAATGGGTACTTTTTCTGCAACTTACATGCCATATGTATAAATAAGATGCTAAAATATAAAACTATTTAGAACCATTTAATTATTCACAGTTTTAAAATTGTTTCACTACCAGCGAGGAAGAATTAATTCTTAGCTGATACAATAATGTCCTTTGTTTCTTCTGTATGTTTGAACATGGTATCCAAAACCAATGTGTGATTTGGCAACTGGAATGTTGTGCTGAAAGTGACCACAGTATACCATCTGAAAATCTAACCCATCAAAAAACAGCTTGCAGAATTATTAGCTGCCTTTAAAAAACTCCATATATCTGCTACACACAGGTTTGTCTAAACATGTAAATGTAAACACATATGTAATTTTTATATATATAAAAGCCATCACATTTTTCTTTTAGACTTTAAAAAAATTTATTTCATGTTAGGAGTTTGGCATTTTCCTAACTGCTCATCGTACTCATCTGATGCTTTTAAAATAAAGCAAAGTCTTTCATTAAAAAAAAAAAAAAATTTAAAAAAAATCCTAGCTGTGAATAATGCAGCAAATACTTCCTCATTCTTCTGCTGTGGAACTGGTTGAAGACCACTTGTAGAAATAGGAACTCCTAAGCAAAGTACGGTGAATTTCTCCAATATCTTTCTGTGTTATTTATTGACAGAAGTTTTTGCATTAACATTTAACCATCCATGATTTAGAGAGCGCAGGTCGTAAGACAGCCTCATTTCTGTTCACTTTGGACAGTATCCAGCACACTTTAGGTATTTGAACAATCATGGTATTTTCATAGGAATTTGTTTTTAAAACCTGCTTTCTCTCTTATATACTTTGATGTTAATCATAACTCAGGAGGTCACATTCCTCGTGCAGTAATGGAAATGGTTTGTGCATCTTTCTAGTGAGGATCCACTGCCAACTCTGCAGAAGAACAATCCCAGCACTGTCCCTTTTCCTAGAATTAGTGAAGCTGAGATGGACACATATCCATAGAAATGGCAGATAGGATTCCTGGAACAAAGAACCTCGGAAGTGATAGATGACCCCTATGCCCGTGTGGAAAAACATCAGAAGAAAAAATCTTTAATAATGTGAGGACTTAATAAATTTAGTTGAAAGTCTCCAAATGGAATTTTTGCATGAATCTTCAACAACAGAAGAAATTTACTTTCGGTTTAGCCATTCTATTTACTCTTTGATATCTTTTAATGATTTGTTTATGTAATAAGTATGGTATGTATTATCTTGGAGAAGATATTTTTATGAAACTCTAGAAGTCTCCATTCAAAAGTGCAGGTGCAATCATGACATACAGGTTCCCTTTTTCAGCCCTTTCTTTTATTTATTGTTTCAATTCCTGAAGCTTCTGACAAAATTTCTGGTCAGACTCCATTCTCCCTTTCATTCAACTGTTGCTGTAATGTTTTTCTGCTTTAATGTTACTACTACTGAAATTCTGCTCTGCCTGGAATGGCTGTGAGAATTTTGAAAAACTTTTAAAATATTATGCCCGATAAAATATCAAAAATATAGTTTAAAAAAAATATTTTCCATCCTATTCAACTGTGAAACACTTAAATTTCATTACAATTAGGCCATAGTCACAGGAGAACTCACTAAAAATTATTTTGTTTTTGAAACATCATATACACATTCCAGCTCTTTCCTAACTATGTTTATGAAAATCTATTTTAAAGTTACTTTTATACAACAAAATACCTACCCCTGGATTTACTCACAGCTTTAACAGATAATTCTTTCCATTAAAAAATAAGTGAAACACTGAAGTATTTTAAACCAGTCCCAAGAATACTCCATGCTATTTTTTCCTCACCTGTTTCGTGAATTGATTCAAGTGGTATCCTCAGATGTATTGTAATAAGACAGGTCTCATCCATACAGCTGCAGCAGCAGTCAAGTTTTAGCAATGTGCTAATTAAAGAGAGGAACTCACCACAAATCTACTCGTTACTATTCATGGCAAGTGTACAGCAAATCACTTAGCTGTTTGTTTTTAAAATAAAAGCTTTTGTCTGTCTTGTTTGGAAAGATATGCATGGGCTAAAAAGACTTTTACTAAAGCATGACATTGAAAACACATTGCCCCAAGGTTTGATTGAGGAAAAGGCTGAAACATTTGTACTTTAATGTTAGGCCCTATTTTTTTTTTTCCTAGCTATTCTCCTTTCCTAATGTTTCCTTTAATTCACTCCAAATCAACAGCTGGGGGGATGAAGTGCAAGGAATCTTCTAGGATATATTTTGTTCCAAGTTGAACAGAGCACTGCTAATAGTCAAGAAAACCATTAGTCTCCTGGGTTGCACTGTAAATAACTGAGGCATTGAAAACAATACAGTGTGAAGAATGAATGAGCTTTATTCATGAAAATGCACAACATAGAGTGATTCATATTATTTAAAAAGTAAAGAGAGAGATTTTCAGCGACATACTATCTTATAAGGGTAGTTAACTGAAGTGAGGGAAGATTAGGAAAAACGTCATGTCAAAATGCTCCACTAATCAACATTTAGTAGTCGTAGTAGTAGTAGTAATAATAATAATAATAATATGTTGGCAAGTATAATGCTTCTTTTTCAATTCTCTTAGAATTTATTTTCAAATAGAACAACAAACAGATACAGTTATCCTCCTAGAACACGAACAAAATCAAACACCTAACTAGGCCAATGACAAGATTTCCACCATTCTCTCTGAATGAGAACAAATTCTTGGCACTGTCCTAAGTTTTACTGCAGCCTTTGATGTCAACAGATTTAGGATAATCCTGACCACGACTGAAACATCCCATTCCGCTTCGTGGAAATATAGTGTTTACTGGCAAATAGTTAGAGAGGGCAAAGACTCATGTATTTTTTATGAGAGGATCCTACCACTTATGTATCTTCTCCTTAATAGAAGCTACAAATTTTTCTGTTGTCTTTGTGTAGCCTGGCACAGACTTATAGGAAAATACGCAATGAAAAAGGCTTTTATCTCTCCATTCATTCTTCAGTCTTATCCACAAAGGCTATCCACAGTAGTTGGTATGATTTACATTTAGCTGGAACTCCAGTCGTACCACTGACATGGCCAAAGAACAGTAGTCTAAACTAGTGTTTTTTTTCATAAGCAAAACAAGTTTTGGAGAGCCATAGAGCCAAGATACCCCCAAGGTGCTCAAGGCAACGTCTGATGCTGGCAAGCTGAACATAGGTCTCACTTCCACCCCACATCCAATACTGAGTAGGCTCAGGACACTGATTTCTCTTTAAGGTTGCTCCTGCTCATGCGTGCATGTACCCTGTATTTCTATCAGCTTTTAAACCAGTATTTATGCGATGCAACATGTAAATATTGGCTTTACTTAAAGACACATTCACAAAATGCCATAAGAAAAGCAGAACAGGACAGATATGATGTGGAAATAACTGAGCGATGGACATTCCTTAGACTATGGGAAATGCTTTTTGTGAACAAGTCACACTTAAAAGGATTGGGTGGACTAGTCTGCAGTGACTAAGAAAAGCATTAAAAATTGCCACCAGCATCAGTATGAATCATTTAACAATGGATAGAAAAATTCACTAAAAAATAATTAACTGCTTTTTCTCTCTCCTTCCTTCTTGAAGAGAAAGTGTGTAACTCATGGAAGCAGAGAGCATGGTGAGCAAGAAATATTATTAATTCTGTTGGCTCTCAGTTTAACAATACCTGCTGCTGTGGTTGGGAGGGGAAAGGGTGGTGGTTGTATCATCAACAACACAGAACAATGAGCCTTGGCACCAATGGCCGTATATTATTGTGAATGTGTCCTTTCTTTTATTCACTACAGGGAGTCAATAAATGTTCTTTTAACAAAGGACAAAGCAGCACAAGGGGTGGTGTGGGTGGAGTAGGCCCCAAAACACATTTTACAGTGGGAAAGTTTTTCGAAGGTAGCAAAGACAAGGCAGTGTCTTATGTAATTTACTGTAATATTTCTGTTAAAAGAGACAAGGTTAAAGGACAGGAGACAGGGAATTTTGTCATTATAACATTTAGTGTTTTCCACAGAAACTTTAAATAATAGAAGTCCTCAAAGAAACGTCCTCTAATTATATTAATGACTTGCTGTATTCAGAGCCTATGCTACACAAAATGCAAAGAGGTTTGGAAATCAACCGCAGCTGCACAGTATGCAGTAATAAATATGAACCAATATAAACAAGTTGACAGGGTGCCTGATGTCTGTATGTAACTGTAAATAAACCTATATCCTATAGCCTCCCATATCCCTGGATCTACACAAAGGTTTTGCTATCCAGAACCAGTAAGTGTGTTGTTGTGACCACTTGACCTTGAAAACCACACATCTATGTTGTGAGACAAAGAAGAAGTACCATACCTGCTTGAATTTGAACAGAAACTTAGGCAGAATTTATTGAGGACACTGATGTTATCACGTCATATGATAAAAGTTTCAAAAATATCTAACTGAACCAAAGTGATTCAACTTAATTTTAAAAAAAGTTTCCTGCTATTATTTTCATCCCAAGTCAGAAACCTGTCCCTTGGATAAATGCAGTTCAATACAAAACCAGCCACAAAGAAAACTAGTAGTTTGTGAATAACACTGCAAACGTTTTATAAAAAGTAAAGAAAATATATATGTTTGTTTGATTCTCAACAAACAGAAAGACGGACAAGTGACTTTTAGATCAGAGTGAATGACAAATAAAGAATTAAAGTAAAATTGACTTTGGACACACGATTAACATTTGATAGTCTCACAGACTGAGGGAACATGTGTAATAAAACACCATTTTCCAGAAAATATAAGCTGTGAAACGATGCTGGCAGAAATACATTTTACTGTTGTAGCACAAAGACACTATGCTAATTTTCCTTTACGTGCAAAACCTTTGCCATAAATTATGTATGGAATGAAGCCTACTTGTAATACATTACATTTTTTTTTCCAGCTAGGTTTTATACTTGTCTCAGTCAGTGCACATTCAATGGAAGGATACATGAGCTGTATCCTATCTGCATATGAACAAGTGCAAGAGAAAAAAACCTCAAAGATCTCTGATGGACATTTTTCAGTGTATCTAAGTCCCTGTATCTGTATAGAAGTTAACTATGTAACTATATCTCTACAGTTATCTATGTGAGACATAATTTTAAAAAATTATATTTTCAATAATCTATGAATTATTAGAAAATCCTGAAAGGCTAGCAATTATGAAAAAAACGCCTAAGAAGCATACCAAGATATGAAGAAGGAATTATAAATTGAAGCACTTCTTTGAAAGCTGAATATAGTTTTGCTAGATATTGGAAAAATGAGGCTGGGTAACATTAAATGTTCCTTTCTGTAAATTTTTATTTCTGTAATTACTTTAAACTCTTATTCTGTTCCAAGTTGATCTACTAGTTTAATAAGAATCATTGACTGCAACACTTGCACAGCCCCTCTAAATTCCACATAAAAAAAAATTATACTGACTGCACAGTAAAACCAAAACTCTAAGTTAGGAAACAGATGATGTAAAGCCTACAAGTCTTGTTGTCACTCCCAACAGGACACTTTGCACCAGCATTTTACTTAAAGAGAGCACATGTTTCAGGCAACAGTACATCTGTCATTTCAGAATATTGAATTGTAAAAACTGAGTAAGGCTACAGAAATGGGATTAATTTTGTGTTGTCTTGCTTATTCAGAACACATGCTCCCTTGGCACCCGCAAGAGTAGAAGAGCTAACCTAGAGGGTGACAAGGCAGACGCTACACTTTGAGAAGTCACTTCCTAAACTACATTTAAGACTCAGTTCCAGAAAAAAAGATAGACTAGATTGGGTTGCAGTGTCCTATGATGGTAAGAAAATAAGAAGGAAAGACACAACAGGAGGAAATGGAAAGGTCTCTTCTTTTTTTAATCCTGCCACAGAGCCTCTGGATGTGATGTGGAAACAGGTATTCTCTGTATTCTCTGGATTTCCAAAACACAACCATGAGCAATGTGTAACCTCTTTCCAGTAGTAAGATTCTGTTTAAAAGAAATCATAATGCTGCACAGAAACATTGCTACATCATACCTATCTAATTTCAAAGTAACTGGGCACAAACATACCCTGCATTTCACCCTATATACAGACAAATTGAAATAACATCTTATATTTGAGAAGAAAAAAGAGCAGACAGATGGCAACATTCCAGATTCTTAACATGAAAGAAAATTCGAGTTTCAGAAATTGTCACCCACATGTTAAGAGGAAGTAAACAGGGGTTTAAAGCAGCTTTGGAACTCTCCCAGGGCTCTGTATCTGTCAGTAAGGGAAAGATCTCTTACATCACTTAGACAGATTTACAATTTGTACTGAGGACATGTACAGATTTATTTTGTTTAGAAAGAATAAGATGAAGACAGCACCTATTATTTTGCAGAGGACAAAGTTCTCTACAAATTTCATCTTTTACTTATGAGCTTGAGTCATGTCCTTGACAAGGATTCTCTTCTGCAGAGCTCTTGACACGCATGCTTAGCTGGATGGGTTTGATTGTCATGATCTGGAAAAGTATGAAATAGATGTGAAGTGACAAAGGTGATAGGTTGCAGCATCTGGGGAAGTGGATATGCCAAAACAATTAAGTAACAATGATTTAAAAACCTGTCAGAGAAAACTAATGACAAAATAAGTGGGATTAAGTTGCATAATAAACAATAATCAGAAAACTGGTCAGGTGATACTTTTTCAGAAAAGTAAAAGGGGAGAGTCTGTACTGACTATTCTGGACATTTTCTTTCAATTTGATGGCTGTAAGAGGGCTCCAGTTTCAGAATATTTAAGGAATATCTACACAACAACATATTGTATGGTGCAACTTTACATCTCTTTTGGCAGCATATAGTTAGAAAAGTCAAGTGTTTTTCAAGTGTCAGGAATAGCTTTAAGTAAGCTTTAAGGAATAGCTTCAGTAAGTATGCTTACAGTGAACCTTCTCATGTGCAAATGGGTTGGTAGTTGAGTTTTTACAGCTCAGTGACACTTCCAGTCACACAATGGCAACTCAGTGCAGTGAAATGTAGTCACAGTGACATTTAAACAGGGATAGTTTCGTGGCCTAAGTACACCCTTCATTCTGCATTTCCCCTCTCATTCTCTTCCTGTATGACCATGCCTGGTTGTCTCTGTCAGAGTGTGTTATCAAAAGCGAGTGGAAGACAGTAGGATTCACTGTAACCTGGTATAAACTGCTGATGAAAGCAAAAAAAGAGAAATTCAAGGAGCTGTAGAAGCCAAATGTGCTGAAATACAGTTCCAGATGGACTGGGATTTCTGAAACTGCATGTGATGGAGTTAGATGCCTGAAATATCAGGTGAAATAGCATGCTTTCATGGCAGCGAGTGAAATAGTCTTGAAATTACAAGTGTACATGCAATGAGGGTAAGTTATTTACTTTAATTAAGTAAGTCTCAAAAGGCAAGGAAGTATCTGTCCTAGACAATTACTTTTCTGAAAACTGACAACTTGCTTATGAATGACAAAACAAAAAAAAAAGGTTGCTCAACTATTCAAACGTCTAAAATCATATGGTTAGAAAGAGCGCAGGAACAGTATGGAAAACTGTACAATCATATTGCACCATGGACTAAACTGTGGACTCTGTAAGCAACTAAAACTGTAACCAACTACCTAAAATTACTTTTTTACAACCAGAAATTAAAATTATTACATCCATAAATTTCAGTGTTGGGTGCCTCTCTTTCTTCTTCTGAGCAGCTGTTATATCAACCACTTCCACTTACTGAGTTGAAACTTCTTACAAGTTCTTCACCTTGCCGTTCTGTGAGCTATTATGTGAAGTCAGAGCAATGTCTATACATTTATGATGCTTGAGAGAGATTTAGTCTTTGGAGAGGCATGTCGATTCTCTGCATTTCATCAAATTCACTCTCACTTACCCATACTCCAAGATAACAAGTATCTGTAAGATAAGGGAGAAGAAATGTGAAGATTTCTTACTTAGGTCAGTTTTCCCACGTTTTTACAAGTTACAGAAATTCCCAAACCAGAATTTGGGAAGCCACATCATAGAAAAGAAGTAAGAAACACAGGAAAATCAGGTACTGTGTCTTGTCCAGCAAATTCAATAGGGCATCTGTCTGTGTGTATATGGGGAATGGGGCTCTGTGTGCACAAACACTTTCCTTTGTGTGTGTGTGAGACATATAACTGACCAAATACCAATAAGCCAGTCAAAAGTTTATTTATTCCAAAAATAATTTGCTATTTCCTATATATATCCACACAGATATCTTAGGTAGATCTGTATTTATGAGGTGGTCTGGTAATACTATTTTCATAAACAAGATTTATTTTCACAGTAAAGGAGTGTTAGTAATGTACACATGAAATGTATTGGTTGTGTGTTTCTATTCTGTAGCTGTGCACTCTCTGTGTTTGCTCTTTATCTCTCACTGGTTACTCTAATTAGTTGCTAAAGGTGAGGTCAAAATTTTGGTTTTAGAGAGAAAAAAGCTCTGGTAAATATATAGAGAACTTTTTTTAACTTGGTGAGAAAAAAGAATAATTTTTCTTAGACCTTCATAGTACAACTAAATTAATATAGCTAACACTAATGAGATAATTATTTCTGACAAGATAGAAAGCACATAAGTTTGTTTGATTCACATTTATTTTTCAGATGACTAACATATGACTATCACTTCTACCACAGATTGATGTTCACATCCATAACCTGTTTGCAAGGAATTAATATTTGAGATTTTCACCTAAATTCTAGGGTCAAAAGATGTGCTTAAAATCAGTCGTAGTGGGAAGGGCCCAGTGTAAATATTTTTGTAGAAATGCCTCTGAAAGTTGTTTTAATAAAATGAAGTGAAGAAACAGGCACTCTGGAAGCCCTGATGGACTACATCAAAAGCAGCTGGAGGTGCTGTGAAGAAGGCATGGCATTGCAGCCAGATGTGCGCAGCACTCCTTCACATAGCAACTGGGGACTGGTTTGCTTGGGGCTGCTTTACCCACAGCTTCTTGGTCCTCTGAATTACACCTTCTGAAAGGAGACAGGGAGACTGCAGGTTTCATGTGTGTTGCAGGTTCATTATGGGGCTGCTGTTCTCTGCCTTTCCCTTGCTGAGGTGACCTTACCCCAGACACTCTCCTACACAATGCTAGCTTTCTGTGAGGGAGTGTGAGCTCCAGTGAACTGTAACACTGGAGCTGAAAAACGGAAAGCATCCTGCAGGGAGATGAAAAAAAATGTTATGTCAGGCAAAGGCACTACTGGATACACTTTTGCAAATTTACACTTACTGAAGACCACAAATTGGAGGAGAAACATTAGTTTCAACCAGACAGAATTCTCATAGTCTTGCTACTAAAAACTATGTCTCAGACTAAGCTGGGGATAAGTAAGAGATAAATCACCAGGGTTTCAAAGTTTTAGTCATTAGAGTTTGTTAAACATGTTGACATTCCTGCAAGGAAAATACTATCAAATCATTTAGTAGGGGAAAACAACAGTTAA
>JAYRBT010000093.1:17560125-17597931 GCA_036023395.1 Myiotriccus ornatus
AAGTGCGATTAGTCTGGGCATGGTTTCATGAAATGCCAGGCAGTTTAATAAAAGGACAGCAAATGTCACAAAGTGATGATGAATATCATGATGGCATTTTCTCAGGCTAGAATTATTTGCGTTTCCTCCCCTCAATTCTTCATAACACATCCGGCGTTTAATGAATAATTGGAAGAGAAAAAAAAACGGGAAAAATTTGTCCAGACCTACAAGTTATACCTTGCATTTGATATGCTCCATGAGCACGAAAATGAAAGTCACATAGTGCGCTGCATAAGAGCTCTTAAATTACTAACCAGCAGTCTCTAAATCTCTACCTAGCAGTTACTCGTCAGCTGTGGACAATTCCATTACATTTTTGTATGAGTTGTATTTTGTATGAGTTGCATTATTACTGTTGTTACCATTATTATTGTTGTTATTATTATTAATTTTTTTCTCAAATAGGAATAATAGCTTCCAAGCAAACCTGCCAGCAAATTTTCTCAGCAGCTAAACAACTACAATCAAAACTTATCATTGAATTGTGCTCAATTTTCTGCCCCTTACAGTCAGAGAGATAAAAGTGGTCAATTACTCTATGCACAATATGCCCAGAGATTCTATCATTTTAAGCCATGAGCAAGCAAGCTAAAAAGTTATGAAATAAGTTACATTTATAAAAAATTTACCTTGTGTTCAATAATCAAATATCTGAGAAAAACCCCAAATACAAGGAGAGATCATTTTTTGATCCTTGTCAACACATTCAAAGCTATGAAACTGACAGCTCTTTGTTTTTAAAAAGGCACAGCTTTCAAATATCTTATCAGGCAAGGTTAAGAATATATAATTCCAAATAAAAGCCTTTCAGTAGCCTGAGAAATTCTTTTTGCTCAAAACTAATATTTTTTTTTGATTTTTACTTTGTGTACAGAAGTAGAATAGTTTGTCAGTTTCTCCACAGAAGTCCTTTTAGCTACCTCAAAAAATGTATTTGGTACAGACTTACTTGACTTTTTCGTATATGAGCAAAAATTTGATTTGTCAAATTCTATTCTTCAAAAAGGTCTTTTAGTTGAATTAAATGTCCATTTCGTGCAAAACAATGACCACACATCTGCTTCGAGTGATTGTACAGTAGTTACCTTAGCCTGGCAAATGGCAGCAAAATGTCAGCTGAAATGAAAGACACACAGCCCTGGGCTTATCACAGAAAGTGAAGATGATTCATGTAACATCGTAAATAAATAACACAGGCTTTGTGTTAAGGTAGGTTTAACAGTAGAGGCTCTCTTTTCACCACCAGCTCATTTCAAAGCACCCGTAATAGAAGCTTTATTTGGTGACAGTGACATGCAGCAAGATAAGGTATCCTGTCTTTAATGCTCATATTTCAAGGTCACAGAGTGTTACATTCCAAGTGAACATGCAGAAAACTCAATCAGATAGGACCTGCATTAATGGACCATCAAAATATTGATAGTAGGTTCTTTTGCCTGCCTTCAGGGAATGTTTAGCCTTGTTGGTAATTATGCAAGGGAGGGGAAAGAGAGAGAGGGAGAGATAGAGAGAGAGATGTCAATCATGATTTGTCTACATTTGTCAAAAAAATTAAGGGCAATTATTTGGAAATAGAGTTTGAATCCAGGATTTGTGGAGAGTTGAAGTTCTTATTGACTGATCTCAGTGATCAAGTCTATGATTTTACAGTGTATAACCAACAAATAAAAAGTTTTCTGTTCCTACACAGGATATGAGACACACATCCACTTCTGTTGCTAAGAGTCAAGGCATTTTTTGCCTAACAGGTATAAACTTCAGATCCACTTGTTTTCTTTTTTCCAAATTTGCTACTAAGCCTAGAGGTTTTAATCCTAAGTGTATGTTAATTGCTCAGAAGGGCAAGCTGGTCAAAAGAGAAAACAGTGATGAAATACTAAAAGAAACAAAAGCAGATGTTGGTGAAAACTCTGTGAGAAACACTAGAACGGAAAATTTTCTTACCAGCTTATGGATACTACTATTACCCAAGCCCAACATTATTCTAAAAGCAGATTAAACCATGAACTTTGCCTTTACTAAACCAGCTCTGATCTGTTTGCTATAGGGCAGCTGCCAGTACTTATTATGCAGGGTATGGTATGCCCAGGTGAGAGAATGCAACAGATACAGTCAGAACATGATAACAGATAACAAATTTGCTTTTGTATTTCAGTTATTTATGCAATTTATCTTTAAAAATAACAATCTGATACATATGAGAGTATTTTAATAGCATTTACTATACATTCAGATTTTATGATCTCTGAAAATTAAAATTACTACATGAAAATAAATATGAAATACATGCAGTAGCACAGGCACTTCTGTTCAGCAATTATTGGTGAACATTTTTACATTAACAATGGTCACACTATATTGGGGAAAAGAAATTATAAAGAATGTAGGTTTAGTAAAACTCTATTACTCTTCAACTCACTTATTTCTGTTAATCCCAGCGCATAGCAGTATCTTGAAATCTCTTCAGGTTCATCAGAAGCACTTGGTCATCAAACATTAAATATTTTCCCCATTTTCCACAGTATGGTGAGAAACTTTATGTAACCTTGTCATCTTTTAGATAGGTAGTTTGGAATGCTGGATCCTATCCATCTTCAAGGTTTCTAAACAAAAACAAGTCTGTCTCTAGGTAGTAATTTCCTCTCAGGTTTCCAGAAATATCTCAGATATATAAGACCAAATGACTTCAGAAACTTTCCGCTGAGATACAGAAGAATAAGGTAAGTCACCTTTTGTTCAGTGATCTAAAAGGCCTGAATATCTTTTAAATTTAAACCAGAAAAACAGGTTAAACTTCTAACATGCCAGATGAAATACCCAGATGATTTTCTGCAAAACCATCTGTCTTAAGTGAATTTTTCCTTCCTTAGTTCATAAAATCATAACTTCCATCAGCAATAAAACATTTGACAAAAAGCAATTACTTTTTCACTTAGGATAATGTCACAAACTTACTCTTCTTTCAGTACTGTTTGTCCAAAAGTAATCTCTTTTCATTGTATCATGATAGTGGATAAGGCACTGGGATATTAAATTCCAAAGTTTATCATCAGTATTCTATATTCTAGTACTAAGACTTTATGAAGACTTAATTATATATGACTCTGTCTCAAATTTATGAGTTGTCAACTGCCTTCCATCAGAAAGTGAAATTTTCCCTAAAACTTTTCATCAATAAAAATTGATAGTGAACTGCTATCCTATGAATGGGATAGCATTGATGCCTATTTTACAATCTTGAATTGTAGAATGTATTGATAAATGTCTTGCAAATGTCTTAAATATTCAGTCTGATATTAAGTCAACCTGCAGATAATCATCAGGACCTTGACATCTGACATTAGAGCTGCTTGCCTGATATGAGAAACAAATTCCAGCAGATAGAAAGCAGTCAAGAAAATCATGGACATTTAGAAATACAACTACAGCTGAAACAAGAAAGTTCTGGCTTGATTTTTAATGCCAGAATAAAGACAAGAATGAAATGGTCATGGCTTCTGAGACAGAATTATCTAAAGTCTTGAGGTCTGTAACAATATCCTTACTTGGGGAAAAAAAATCTGAGTGAGTGAAAACAAGAGTAAATTGACAGCAGAGGCGGCTGCAGAATGGCAATCTAAGAACAGAACTGTGACCACAGCTGAAATGCAAGGAAAAACTGTCCTGAAAGAAATATATTACAATAAATGCTGTAGAAAGATAAGGGAAGGATGTAGGGTAAAGATGTTTTAAATATGAGTTACTTGGATCATGTGGCTGCAAGTGTCAGCTTAAAGCAGTATTTGGTGAAAGGCTCTGATGACGTAGAGGTTTGAAAGATCTTTGAAATTTCCCTTTGCTTCTCTTTGCTGTGCCACATAAGTCATATCAATATGATATAATCAGAACTGTAATTTATTTCATTGTTTCTCTTTCGAAAGTGTATCTTTCCACTCTCATACCAAAATAAACACCACTTATAGACTATCCAAAAGGCTTTTCTAGTGTCTTAAAAACCTCAGCCTTTTCCATAAGCAAGAACTGTATAAAAAGTGAATCAAGTTATTAATTGATATAAATTCCTGTACCTACACTGACTTCAACGAAGATAGTTATATGTAAAGAATGTTATAGTCCATGTATTTAAGAAATGCCCTGCTAGAAAAAAAATAATCTAAAAACTAATGAATAATTAGAGAAACCTGCAGAGAAAAGCTTACACAAGTGGGCCACTGGTTGTATAATATCACACAAGTAATGGCTAGGACTTAATCTTTGGGGTGTTGACTAACATTCTTAAACTGATGGATTAATAAAAGTTCTGTCTTAAGAACTTATAAAGGAAAAATATCACAGCAAAATTCAAAATTATACCATAAATGCTCAAGAACTGAGAGGTTACAGGTGAGAAACTTTCAGCTTCCTTACATTCCTTTCAAAACCTCCACCCTACTCATGCAGACTCAACACTTTGTTTTTGTCACAGATCAAAGAGCTAAGACAGGACATGTAAACCAATGCTTTTATTTTGGTAGACAATTTACATACATCTTTCTGGTTGCTATATTCTTATAAGATAGAAGCTATTGTTCTTGACATTCACAGCTACAACAGGTTTATATGGCACTGCATATAACTATTATTATATTCTTTTAAAAAATCTTTGAGATTCTTAAGGCTAAGATCATCAAAGCTAAAAAAAGTGTGTCCAAATTTTGCAATCCACTGCAGTTCATTGTTTGCAGTTCTAAGTATAATATATGTTAATGTCAAATCCTATCTCTACCCCCAAATTTTTTAATATCCACTCCTTTATGCTTCAATGTTTTGAACTTTTCTCTCAGTCCTTTCATGAGAGACATGGTAATCATCAAACATCATCAGCTGCAAGAATAAAAGATTAAAATACATAACTAAATGAAGGAAAAGTTAGTTATGTACAGTTTTATGCAAGCTATGATACAGCATTTCAGTCCTACTTATTCTCCTAATGCAGGAAATAGGCATTTAGTGGTAGTGGTATCTGAGTATATCAGATGGGTAAACAATAAAACTTAAAAAACTTTGAAGTGAAAAAACTTGCAAAAGACCTGCTGCTAGGATTTAATCTGAATGCCCACTTTGCAAACAAGCTTAATGAATAAAATATTCTCCAGCACAAGGTCAGGTAGATAAGTAGACAGAAAAAACTTCTTGTAGCGAAGTGTTCCCCAAACTTCCAAATACTCAGCAATTACAATTAGCAGTTCTGAAAACCTTGAACAATTTTTATCTCCTTTTCTTTAGAGAAACAAAAAAGAAGTGTAGGGGTTTGTAAACACAAATGGATTTAAAAAATATTGATCTGAGGGATTATATAGGACTAGGAAAGAAATGCTCCAAGGTGGAATGTGATTGTCTTTATCTTGGCTAAGAATTCTTCTGGTTCACATTTCTATTATAATCCCGCTTACATTATGTTTTCTCTTGCTGAAATATTACATATACAGTAAGAAGGAAGAGACCTAGGGACTTGGACAATTTGCCTACATTTAATTCTAATAATATCATGAGGGGAATCAGTGACACTGCAGCTAAAAGCCAGAGATGAACTAACCATCGCTTTATCTTCTGTTGCCATGGACTACATGATGAACTCTGCAGTGACCTAAATTTATTACAGAATAGTGCTCGTTGCTGCTGTACTAAGCACTCTGTTGCAATTACAGCACATTAGCCAGAAGAGTGAATCTCAAGGGAAAATGTCTAGTCTTTTAATCAAGCAGTAGAAAAGTCAGAGCGAACAAAAATTACTCTTCTGTATATATCTGCAATCAATCTGTAAATGTACATCTAACAGCAGTCTTAATTTTGACCAGAAAACATTTTTATTATATACAGGGGTCATGACTGTACAGTTCACTCACTTAATCTTTTCTGTACTTCAGTGCATTTGTTCCTGTATTATATTCTCAACCTTCCTGAACTTTGTTGGGAACACCAGAGAATTAAAATAACCAGTCTTAGGATTTCACCTTTAGCCTGACCTATTTCAAATTAATATAATCCTTTTTCTTTATTTTGCTGGTGTATCACACAAATCTGAAGATCTGGAGAAAGCACACTGTGAGCTGAGGGCTTGAAGACAGGCACACTTTTCTTGCAAACAGCTTTTAACATTTAATGGGATCTGTAAAGCTCACTTTACAAGTATTCTGAAATCTGATAAGTTATTCATTTGTTTTAATGGATAAGAGGAAAGCTTTTGTAAACAGAGTGTTTCAAAACATTACTAATGAGTTTTCAGAAAAGAAACTGTCATTTCTGTAGCAATAGCTGAAAGTGCTGAAGTTTAAAAAAGGGCTAATTTGAATTGCAGAAAAAAATAGGTCATGAAATTCAAGGTATATTTTAAACTCTGCTTATGGGCTGGATAGAGGAGAGAGCTCTTTTTACTTCTATTCAAATGAACAAAGGAATTCCTAATGCTTTCAGGGAAGGCAGGAGCAGGCACAGAGGCAATTCACATGACCCACCCTTAAAAACCTGTCTGAGGCACCAAAGCCAGGAACTTCACTCACTCTGGGCTACCTGTAGTGTAACTGCAGAGGGTTGGTCACGTCAAAGGACTAGTCAGTACTGTGCAGCTCTGAATCACCATCTAAAAGTGCCTACATATTTTCTTTTTCCTAAATAAGGTGCTATTTAAGGGCAATTAGGTCCTAACTTGGGTATGTAATGCTAGATGTCTGAGGGTGACTGGTGTAAACCTTCTCTGTGCTCAATGAACAAAAGGAAAATCAAAATGATGAGTGCCTCTCATGACAACATAAGAATATAATTTTGAAAATCCTGTTATAAGTCAGTGTTCTTGGTCACTCATCCGGGTAAGGATTTGCAGAATTGCAAAATCAAAAGGATTTTTCTTGGTTTTCTCATTCTCCTCTTTTAGATATACGTAACAATATGCTACAAGCATAGTAGTAAGCAATGTGTATGCAGAACAAAATAAATAAAGTGGCAACATCTTTGTTATTTTTGTTTTCATTGTGATTTCAGAACCATGGCCATCACTCCAGGAGAAGCCAAGTTAGATACCTTTGTGACTCCAGTAAATAATTACATTTGAAGAAAGAGCTCAGTTCCGCTAAACCAGTGGAATTATAATATATATTTGTAACTACAACACCATTAATGAAATATCAATACTATTAATAAGATAAAAATTAAGGATGAGATAGTGTACATTTACATTGTTCATTTACACTTCTCTCCATTCATCTATTTCTACAATGGCTGTTAAAAGCCTTATCATAATATTTCACAGTAAGCACTGTGTGGTATATTCTGTGAAGTGTATGGGTGACCAAAACACCTCCTAAAAAGTGGAAACAGATATAGCACACGCATTATGACAAATTATAGACATTACAGAATCTTTAGAATCTATTTCTTCTCGTTTATGTTTTAAGGTCTGAAAAGACAGAACTTGGAGGATATGTCAGAAATATGCATGAAAAATACAGAGGGAATTGCACTCATATCTTCAAACAGACTAATGTGCAGACTAAGAGAGAACAGATAACACTCTTTGTGACTTACTGTATCTGAACTCTGTGTATTTTCAGAGTGCCTTAGCATAAATACTATCTCTATCTCAGGTATTTGTGAAGTGTAGCTGGTGTATTGTATGATACTTCTCTTCCCAATACATTCTTCCCATCTGTGTGGAATGAGAATTGTAGAGGACTTATGGAAATCAGCCAGAGGTAAGCCTGCAACACCACTGTCAGAAGGTCAAAGAAAGATTTGAAGAACTGGAATTAACTTAGATGCAGAATACTTCCTGAAGTGTGAGCAGAGTTTTAGAGAAAGAATAACAGAATCACAGAATATGCTGAGTTGGAAGGGACCCACAAGGATCACCGAGTCCAATTCTTAGTCCTGCACGAGACCATGCCCAAAATCACATGTTCCTGAAAGCACTGTCTAAACACTTCTTGAAATCTGTCAGGCCTGGTGCTATGACCACTTCCCAGGGGAGCCTGTTCCAGTGCCCTGCCATGCTCTGGGTGAAGAACCTGGATTGTTTGGAGATGGAGCTTAAAAAAAAAAGAATAAAATGAATGTAGCTAACAGAGGTTGATGAGAGTGGAACCAAAGGGTAAAAAAAAAGGGAAAAGCAAGTTTACTGGAAAAAGAGAGTCACAAACTAGGTTTCCTTAAAGCAGAAATTAAGAAAATGAAATGAGTCTTCAGTAAGAGATTGACAAGTGCAGCTGTCTCTGCAAATAGCATTAGAAATCAGAGGCTAAAGACAAAATACACTAATTTAACAACAGCACTCACATAACACTTGGCACATTTAGATAATTTTTTTTCTTCAAAGGGAGTCAAAATTATGTTTTCAGTCTCACTGTCTGTGAGATAGAATAATGTAAGTCTATTTCACAAATGGTTGCAACAAAGCATAAAACAGGATGATAATTTGCTACAATAGTTCACTTAACTACAAATATCACCTGGAATTCTTAACATCCTCTACTGAATTTAACATTTCTACATAGAACTGTATTTGTAGGAGCAGTAAAAATTTAGAAGAAAGGCTAAAGCAGACATCCTCTTCTTGCTACATTCCAGATTTTCACCTTTAATAATATCCAGAACTTTGAAGTAAAAATAAAAAAAAAGAAAATATCAAAACATTAGTCTTTAAAAAGTACCCGTTTCATGGTTACAGAACTGAATATGTATGTACACATACATACATATGCATTCAGCAACACAGATGATTTTTTTCTTTCTGTTACACTTTATTGATCCTTATTTATAGCTGGAAACTCCTTTACTCTTAGGAGAAAAGCTTCAGAGATTTCAGAGGAGCTGAGCTTGCTGGTTTAACTACATTCAGCATCTCAAAATGATTATAATGATGACTACACTCTAGTCGTTTGATGGGAACATTTGGCAGCATAGTAACTCCCCTGCTGTTATTATTTGATGTGCTTTCATGATTATTTGTATGAGGACAAAGCACCATAAAAGGGTTAGACATAAGCAGGCACCTACATTAGCCCACACAGAAAAAAAATTCTTAAGATGCTAGTAAAAGAAAGAGAATGTGTAAAGGCTTATACAGCTTCTCAGTCTAATCTATTTTTTTTTTCTATTTTTATTGTGACATGTAAAAGAGCAATCTGGAATGAAATGGAGGCCAGTGGATAGAAAACAACTGTGTATTTTGCATTCGTTTTCAAGTACTGCCAAATGTTTTGGAATTGCTCTGATCCTGCAATGATATTTCAGAGCTGTATTACAAAGATGCTGATACCACATATCAGTAATACTAAAAAGGACCAGATTTGTTGTGTGGGTTTCTTTTCTTCATCTTTCCATTTAGAGTTGTTTTCATTATTCTGACTCAAGGAAATTATATCACCTCAATCACACAATCAGAGAATCAGAGAATAGGTAAGGTTGGAAAGTGCTCCTGGGGGTCACCTGGTCCAGCCTTGTTCAAGTCCGCTGGAACACATACTCAAAAATATGTCCAGACAGCTTTTGAATATTTCTAGGGAAGGAAACTCCCCAACCTCTGTAGGCAAGCTCTGCCAGTGCTCACTCACCCCCACAGTAAGGTTCTTCCTCTTGTTCAGGTGAACCTCCTGTTGTCTCTTGTCCTGTTTTTCAGCATCAGAGAAGAGAGCCCAGTTCCATACTCCTGACTCCCTTCCTTCAGATACTTTGATAAAGTCTCCTCTCAGTAGTCTCCTCTCGGGGCTGGAGAAGCCCAACTCGCTCAGCATTTTCTCATAAGAGAGGGGCTCCAGTCACCCTTTTCAAACTTCTGTTGGACCCACTGCAGGAACTGTGTGTCTCTCTTGAACTGAGGAGCCCAAAACTGGACACAGCACTCCAGCTGCGTCCTCACTAGGGCTGACTAGAGAAGAAAGATCACCTCCCTTGACCTGCTGGCAATGCTCTTTCCAGTGCATCCCAGGGTACCATTTGCATTCTTGGCCTCAAGATCACACTGTTGGCTCATGGATAAGCTGGATAACACCAGGACCCCCAGGTCCTCCACAAGGCTGCTTTCCAGCAGGTCAGCCCCCAACCTGTTCTGGTGCCTGGGATTACTCTTCCCAGTGTGCAGGACCTGCACTTGCCTTCAATGAATTTCAGAAGATTCTGCTCTGTCCATCTCTTCAACCTGTTGAGGTGATCCAGAAGGGCTGCAAAGCCCTCTGGGGTATCAGCCACTCCTTCCAGCTTTGTGTCATCAGCGAACTTGCTGAAGAGTTATCTGCCCCTTTATCCAGGTCATTGATGGATAAATTAAACAATATTGGACTCCACAAAGACACTGGTAGCTACATAACAGCTGTCTGAGACTCACCAATGAGCCAATTCTTAATCTACCTCACTGTCCACCCATCATCCAGCCTGTGATTCCTGAGCTTGCCTAAGAGGATATTGTGGGAGACAGTGTCAAAAACATTGCTTAAGTCCAGATAGACATCTCTGTTTTTTCCAGAGGAGGAAGACAAAGCAACAGCTTCCTGGAGTAGTCCATGAGACAATCTAGCTATGCAAGTGTGCTTAGGAGTCATTGACCAGGCTGCTATTTGTCACAAGTTAGGAACATGGGAACAGTTTAATGGTGTCAGCAGTGCTGCATCAGGACCTGCCAGCACTCCCAGGCACCATTCAGAGCAGTTGTGTACAGTGTTCTTGGAGGCTGGTTGTAAGAGTGGACCTAAGATCAGTGTATGTATGTGAGGGTGATTGAAGGATAGGCAGTGTTGTCAGTGTTGTCACCATCATCGTTCAGCAACCTGACCACCCTGACCCATTACTGCATATCCTTACCTACTTATCAAAGACTCCCATCAGTGCTGGCAGCTTAGTAGCTGATATGTACCCTCTCCAGCAGCTAACAGAACTTACCCTTTGATGCTTCTGAGATGTAGATAGGCATTAACGCAGAGGGAAAACTAAGGCATAAAATAATTAAATTATTTCTTCAAGGTTACAGCCTATAATAGAACTGGGAATTGCATCAGAATTTCCTGCAAAACCAAATCCTTATCTTACATTTTATGCATTATTCCTCATTCTGTCATGATTTTCTTCTCTGTAGGAGTGATCAAGAGCTAAACCCTGGCAGATGCCTGGCTTCTGCACTGGAATTACTGCCAGAGGTACTCTTCTCGAAAGACTAGTTAGCATGAGAGGACAACCACCTAATTAATCCCACAATGACTTGTTCCTCTTTGCATTTTAAAATTTTGTATGTAATTTCCTACTTAAAAGATCCCAGACCTTTCTGTGCCACAGAGTTTTCAATATTAACTGACCAATACTTCTGTTTTCTTCCTATCACAGCCTCCAATCTTTAAGTAAAACAATTTCATTTCTAACTAGCCTCATGCCTTCTAGGCACAAAACGACTCCCTGTATTGCCTTCTGGTAATTGCTAGAGCTGAAAAAGAGAACAATAATATCAACATTATGAAAAGGATAACGTCTGCTTTGTTTTTCTCTCTAACAATGTTCATTCTTGCAGCTGGGTTAAAACACATTGGAAAGGTAAAACATTTGTTAGACACTATTCAGACATTGCTGAAACATCCAAACCACCAGCAGCTTAACTCAAAGAAGATATTTTTCTAGAATTGATTCAGAGTATATTTTCCTAGTTGTTTAATGGTAATACACTGAACCATAAAATTTTGGATGACTGTATTTTTTTTTTTTTACTTTGTCCCTGTTTACTGAAGGTCTGAGCATCAGTACATTTTCAGTCCAAGGTTTTTAAGGCCTCAGCATGGATGTAATATGACAGATAGTGGCCTGAACAATAGCTTTTTACAGAACACTCCTTCAGAAGAGAAGAAATTAATTTCTTCAATAGGTAGACAAAATGTATAGTAAATTACCCTCATCCTATGGTTCTATGTTTCTAGTTTATAATCATTACATATAATATATGTAATTTAAAGGGTTATAGATGTTGAAGGAAAAGGCATCATATTAGGTTAAAAATCAGAGACACTAGATTGATCAGCAATTAATTCTGGTGATGGCATAAACACATTTACTCTTATACTGAGAAATATTCCTAACATATGAATAGCCTTCCCTGATTTGTTCAATGCACCTTTTCCTCTCAAGGTTAATGCTGCAAGGAAAAAAGTAAAAAAAAGCACTCATTTCTTCTTTTAATACTTCCTGTCTTTCGAGAGGCTAGTGTATTTTCTAACCACAATACAAGGAGTTTGCTTTCTAAATGAATCTCCAACAGAGAATTCATTCAGACTTATCTGTCTGTCATCTTTCAGAAGCAGACTCAGGATGCTGAGATTTTGAAAATATTCAGTGGTAATGGAGTTGCTATTTTACTATTTGGCATCTCTGTGCTATGTATTATTTTGAATTCTCTTCCCTTACCTACATATCCAAGCCTTTTCAAAAGCAGCATAGGCGTCTGCTCCCTTCCAAACAAGATCCTGGGAGGTCACCTCTCCAGTAGCTCTTTTCTGCAACTCACGATCTTGGTTGTTTCTTTCTTTCTTTGATAACATTGACTTAATAGTGATGAAATCAATCGTCACTGTAGGAATTTTTCCCATAGTTTACCCATAATACATAGTTCACAGATAAAAGTAAGTGTGATCCTTCATTCTATATGCTATGTATTGATATAAACACTGAATTTTGAAGTCTGCTGTTCTCTTCTATACTGTATAGGTCGACAACTTCCAAATATGTTAATAAGAACTGGCAATAGGAGTGAGGGCAAGGACACCAACTCTTTACTGCTTCCCTGACATGCCTTCACATAGAGTGAGATTTAGTTGCTGCAAATAAAGATTAAAGACTCAAGAACTTTCCCCAGACTCACTGTAGGTAAAATATTTGCAGGGCTATTGTGTTCAATCGCTCACCCTCAAAATAGAAATTGCCTGTACAGTCCTGCAAGCGTGGCCCTAACTGAAGGAGGTATGATCACCTATAAGACAGAAACAGCTTTATGACAATTTAGTTTTATGTTTTTCTGACGAAGGACACTGTTCCTTATCACAGAGAGCATCACACCATGTCAGTGATACTATTGTTTTGAAACACAAATACTTGTCTGATGCCACTTAGTTGATACTACCTACATTATAGTTTGAGCAGAACTTTATTGTTTTCACAAAAGAAAATTTTTATCTTTATACCTGTTGAATTAAGACAGTTAGTAAATATATGAAGTACACTTTCATTTTGAATTTATAAAAAAATGTTTTCCAAAATTATGTTGGAAAAATAATATCTACAGATATGAAGACATGGAGGTAGTTAATGCTTACTTGTGCTGAAACAGGGATTTAAACATTCATACCAGATGCTCAGCTGATACAAAAATGATCATGTCTTCCTCACATGCAGCCCAGCTGCACAGCATCATACCAGGTAACCTTCTGTCCCAGTGTTTGTGCTCAACAACACAGGACTAACAAAGCCTGTTCTGTTTTTAAGAACTATAATTAAAATAATAGGAGTAAAACTGGTTACACAGCAGCACGTTTGAGTGACTTGGGGAATGTACTGGGCATTGTTTTACTGAAGGCTGCCACAAAACCCTACGTGTGTGCTCCCAAAACTGCCAAGTTGTTAATAAGTGTGTGATTCTCCTCTCCTTCACATTTTGTCATTACTGAGTTCAGTCTTCTGTATTAAGGAGGCAGAGAAAAGACAAAAGGATCCACCTCATTTTGGGCATTGTTTTTAGAGGAAAGTTGCAACAAAACAGAAAATGGGAATCATTGCAAATCACATAAGCATCTGATTTTATATAGGTAATCACCTGCTTAAGCCAAACTGCTGTTTTGTCTGATGTTCCTTGCTTTGCAAAATAAAGCTGTTTTTCATTTGTGAGTGACCAGTTTCCTAATGGGATATCCACCTGTGGTTTTCCTGCTATAGCAATGCCTACTGAACAGAAGGTTCACAGAGCAACAACTGAGAGTATTTGGATGATTACATTTAACTGATTTTTGTATGTTGAAGTGCTGAATGAGTAATATCTATTTACCTGTCAACCTGACATTCTAAATACTAGCACCATGTTTTTTATTTCTATGGGTCACAGTACTGAGATGCAGCATCCTTGAAAGCTCTAACCTTTCTGTTTCTGGACACTTTGTGACTCACTGACTGTATCTTTTGCTATTCAAGAGGATGTTCCAAAAGTTATTATCATCACTGCAAATACACACTGTTCTTTAGGATATATTGAGAATATATGATTAGCTTTTAACAAGATTTCAATGTAACAACTGTTTCAGCAGACCTTTCTTATGACTTACATATTAGGGCTGGTTTTACTTGTAAACCCTTCTCAAATCTTCGTTCGCGAAGCCTAGCCATGATGATGTTTTACCACTGAAGGGAAATAACACAGTTGGTTAACTGCAATTTAAAAATAAATAAGTCCTTGAAAATAACTAATATACACAGGGAACTATGGGAGTCTTGAGATATCATTTAGTTTTCTCCCTGCCTAAAGGTGGGATCAGTTATACTATCGTCAGCCTCAACAGATGCGAATCTGACCTGTTCTTAAAGACTTCAAGTGTGCCTGTGTGTGTAGTTCACAGGCTCTCTTTTCACATGCTTCACTGTCCTTATCCTTTGAAATGTGACTTTTTCTACCAGTGGTTTAAGGCTACTGTCTCTTGTTCTGCCTTCCACAGGCACAGAAATGGGGTGTAAGGTGGGTCTGACCTGCATCTCGAGTTTGTATCTTTGTATCCTATCCTTTCCTGAGCCAGTACACCCATGCTCTGCTTAAGGGTTCCTGCCATCCATCTCCGAAACTCTAGTGCTTATGCTCTAGAAACTCATGCTCTTACTGCATGAAAAATGCAGTAAGTGTAAAATATATGCTGTCCAATTTGCCAGGAATTATTCACTATTATGATTGCTGAATAAATGCTAATGCTTCAATTAAATATCCCCACTGAAACGTCTCAGCATTGGAAGGGATTATAAAACTCCTGAGGGCACAGTATATAGAATAGAAAAAAAGGTGCCAAATATTTTACTTTTGTTTTAAATAAAGATGTGTACATATCTATACATTGCTTTCCAATTTGCATAATAGCATGTGTACGTAACATATTATTACATGTATTAAGTTGGGCCAATATCACCTACATTTTTCACGAGCAGTATGGTGTTTCACGTTTCTCAAATATCAACTCTCCCCTCACCAAAAAAACCCAACAGCTAAAAACATAAATCTTGGAGTTGACAAAATAAAAAATAGGCGCTTTATTACACCACAGCATTTCCCTCAACTTTCTCTGTGGTATCATTTGAAGCCTGCTTTCTAAAACAGAAGTTGAACAAATGAATCCTTCTGTCCTCACTTTCAGTTGTCAGCAGTGCTTCAGTGTGAGATGAAATAAATTGCCAGTCTCTTTCATCTTCTATAATCAGCTCTGCACAGCTGAGTACACCCACATCCCTGTGAGCTGCCTCTGCCAGCACTAGTTCTTTGTGGAACGGGAAGTCTTTGTTAGTGCCATGTTTCTAAAATTCTTCACAGGGGTGGGGTTTATTATTTTTGTTTCTCCCTTTTTCTCCTGTGCACTTCTTTGACTAATAAGCTATTGTACAATCCATTTTCTTCCAGAGACAAGCTTTTAGGTGGGCATGATATTTTCAAAATATGCTTGATGTAGGGTGTTTCTATTCCAATGGGTCCCACTATCACTGATAGCATCAATGCTTTTGCAACACAGTACTTATAAACTGGAAATTGTTTGAAGAAGCCTTCAACCAGTCTAACAGCAGGTCAAAACATTTCATTTTTCAGAAATGTGAAAGCTCTAAGTTTGTGGCTGCTGCATCAGTGCAGGGCTTTGTGGATATTTACTTATCACAGGGTTATTTTTGTCTTTCACCCATATTCGCCCTGCTCAAGAACGGTGCAAAAGACGTCATAAGGTAAGGGAGAGCCACTGTTTCCAGACTCACTGGCAGCCCAACATTCCAGGCTGCTGTCTTGTATCAAATTAATTCTTGGGGAACTGAGAGGGAATCAGCTGAAAATCTGGCACTATATGTACAGAGATGCGGAGATGGACTTTGTTAATGCACTTACTGGGCCAGGTGACAGGTGATACAGCTGTGGCACCCTAGCCTCCAGGTCATCAGCTCAAACCCAGGGCAGGGCAATAGAGGGAAATGTGGGCAACTGTGAAAGTCCCAGCAGACACATCAAGACAATCATCCTACCCACCACACTTGCTGGCAGCCCATGACAGTGTGGAAAATCGTTGGTTTTTACAGGAACTGAACTATGCTATTCTAATTCCTTCCCAGAGTTAGGACTTAAAGGATGAAACTGTACAAGCTTTGAATGCTATCTTCTATAATAGGACTAAAGGCTGATGTTTTAAGTCACTGTCCCTATCCTGGTATGCATTTTATAGAGGTAAATAAAAGTACAGCATGCTACACCTCAGTAACCAATGAGTTGAAACAGTCCAGAGAAAGAAAAATAAGGCAGACCAGAAGATCAACTTTTTCCAAACTTTTTACTTCAAACAAACCCTTTTCTGCGTGCTAAATGATGTCAGCAGTAGAAGTCTGATTTGGCTACAGCCTGGTTTCTTGTGGGCTGGTATGTTCTGAGAAAAGGAGCACATTATTACACAGTGAGACCTAGCAGGAAGTGCAATTTTATCATAAAATAATAACAATACCAGTCAACTCTGAGGCAGAAGCAAAACACATCACCACCCTAGAAAATCTGATTCTCCCAAGACATGCACAACACACTTTTTTATTAAAAATCATTTTTAAAGGTCTTAGAATTTAGAGCTCAGAATTTTTTCAAAGCTCTTAGAATTAAGTAGTTACTCTTCAGGAAATTCATATTTCAGCATTTGTTTGAAAGAAAGCGGACTATTAACAAGGCAGATATCATGATCAGAGTCTGTTATAGACTCCCCAACCAGGATGAAGAGACAGAAGTATTCTCTAAGCAGCTACGAGAAGTCTCATCATAGGTAGCTCTCATTCTCTTCAATTTACCAGATGCTGCTGGAAATACAATATAGCAGAAAGGAAAACAGCCCAGGAGGTTACTAGAGCATGGGAAGAAAGCTTCCTGACACAGCTGTTGAGTGAGCCAACTAGGGAATGAACAGCACTAAACTTGTTCTTTTTGATCAGAGAAGGACCTGTGAAAGATAGAATCATAGATTAATTTGCATTGGAAAAGACCTTTAAAGGATGGTGACTCAATCACTTTCTTTTGTAGACCATTTCAGCGCTTGATAACACCTTCAGAAAAGAAATTTTTCCTAATATCCAATCTAATTCTCCCTTGGTGCATCTTGATGTGTTTTCCTCTTGTCCTATCACTTATTACTTGGGAGATAAGATCAACCTCCCACCTTTCAATTAGTTTTAGCAAGTCTTAAGGTCTCCTCGAATCTCCTTTTCTTCTGGTTAAAAACCCCCAGTTGTCTTAGCTGCTCCTCATAAGACTTTCTTTTTAGATCCTTCACCAGATTCATTGCTCTTCTTTGGACACTCTCCAGTGCCATCCCTGGAAGTATTTGCTGTAGATGTAACCCTTAAAGACAAAGTTTAGTGCTGAATTTGGCAGTGCTGGGTTAATGGCTGGACTTGCTAATCTTAGAGGTCTTTTCCAACCCAAACAATTCTGTGATTCAATGATTAAGGGTATTGTGTAGCAGAGCAAGGCTTATATATTATTCTACCTTTTAAAAATGTTTTAACAGCCAATAAATTGGTCCCTGTGACAAGTAGTTTGCAGTCTTCAAGTCAGCTGAAAGTGCTGTTAATATTTTTTAAATTACTACATATTCACTATTGACCTCTAAATCATCTAACTGATCTTTGGGCACAATGAAAAAAAGTTACATGTTTTTCCAAGATGTGTGTATCCTCAGTGCACTGGCTTCCACTCTTCTTAGAACTGAGGGGTGCAGCAGGCAGTCACTGTGCTCTTGTAGCTACTGGGAGCAGGAAAAAGAGGTTTCTGTGAGGTCTTGTTCTCTGCTCAACGAAAAATTCTGAAATGAGGACTTTCTGGAGAATACACTTCACCTCCTGATTTCGTGGTGTGCACACTCCCACTAAGCCATGTCCAGCAATAGTACGGAAGATGTACCATTACAACCACACTTCTAGAGAATTTTCTTCTACATGAATGCTTCAAGCTTGTCATTCAAAAGCTGAAAGGACACCCTGTGTAAAAAACATTTTGAGTTGAGAGGTAGTCATATCTTCACATAGGCTGCCAAATATTTCTGAGTGCTGTATAAACATGAAATGTAGATGTGATATGTCCCTTCCTTTGGAAAATCACTTACAGATCAGAATACTATCTTGTGAACACTTATAGTCATAAGTATGCATAGCACTGGAAATGCAGGTGCTGTAGTTATATCGTAAGAGGAAATGACCCGAACGAAAAGGAATACCTAACTACCAAGTATGTCAGAACTTAAAGTCAGATCTAAATTTTTTTATTCATAAGGGGCCAAAATAAAATTCCTAAAGTTGAACTTTCTTGAGCTTTGAGGTATTTAAAATTTGAATTCAAAACAGGAATGCTGAGTCCACTGATAATGTCACAAAAAGTTAAACACAGTTAACACAATGACATGAGTAACAAAATCTAAGGAAATTCAAAACAAAGTCCAGTTATGACTTCAGACCACTGAAGAGAAAATTCTAAACTTTTCCCCACAGATTTATCTTGCATATTCTTCAATTAACCATAATGTACTTTACAGAAATCTCTATCGTGGGTGTAAATATTATCAAGGAAGTGTAATTATATGTGAATTTACAATTTGTGTCTCCGCAAATTAGTAATTGGCATTTACTTCAGAATCAATTAACCCTTCTAGTCGTCTGTGCTTCTAGAAGACCCCTGATTGCTGGCAATCTTAAAATCAAACAAAGGTCAGAAATTCCCATCACAGACTCAAGACTATCCTGGAAAACAGGGCTGAAGTACTTGGACCTGGATAAAGGAGCAGACTACCTTTTTCCAGCTACCTTAATGGGAATTGAGCATGTAGATGTGGAGGCTTCAGGGCTCAGCTCCTGGCTGTGACTGTTCACAGGGTATGATGGCCATCTCCTCAAGGGTCAGGAAGAGCCAGCCAAACTGCAAGTATGCTGTTTATGGCTATGGAGGAGGCAATGCTGATATCCACACAATTCCTCATTTTCATACCTCTGTTTGATAAAGAACAACCTGGTTTTGGTAAAGTTAACAAGGTCCATCACATTAGCAGGCAGGAGCTAAGTTGCCACCATATTATTTTCATCAAAATTTTGTTTCATCAAAGCAATCTTTCCAACCATTAGGGAAAAGAAAGTCAGGATAAGAGTTACCTGGAACTCAGTGAAATCAGCACCTCCGTCCCAAAGCAGGAAAATTTTTTTTGGACTAGCAGAGTATTTTCTCTCTTGCTTAACAGCATCTGGGGTATATGATAACCTTCTTTGCACAAAAATCTAGATGCTTCAGGCTATCTACTGGAACAAATAAGAAATCAAATTCTTATGCATAAAACAGCGTACAGGCATGCGTGCAGTAGCTGTACTATTGCTACTGTAGAAATACTTAAGAAGCCTGTTGCAAACTTGTTCCTTTAAGCTTTATCACAGTCGTATTCAAAAAGTTTAAAGCAAAATTAAGATGCAGTGTGACTATTCCTATTTATTGCTGCTAATACAAATCAGAACATTAAATATTAGCAGAGGATACAGCCTAATGCCAGTATTTGTCCTTTGTATAACACTAATTTCATTACTAATTTTTAATTAATAATTTTATTAGATAAAATAAGCACTTTAACATTCAGAAAATGGTTATGTTCTAGGTAATTTTTTCCAAGTACTAGTCTGTCTCATTCCCACATGTCTGTTGTCTACAAAAAAGCTCTTTTTAAACTATGTGAATTGAATTTACCTTTTCTCAATGTGGTTTACTAATGAGCAATACACTCGGTATAACAATAATATCCAGCTAAACGAATCTTTAACAGCTGGAGCTGGGACCTAAGTAGATTAAACAAAAACAACTCAATAAGCAGGTGCCTAGCTAGATCTCGGAACATAAAATGTCAGTAAAAACAGCATTTGCTTTATAGTACTTTCTAGGTGTGTTTGTGCTTAGAGAGAAGGGTTTATTTTTTGCAAAACAGGTTTCATAACCCTCTCAGCAGTAGACTGATTGGCAGAAGCTTCTTTCTTACCTTTCCTTTGTATAACTATTAGATCTTACTGCTGTTTCCTGTATTTGATAGTGGTTTTCCTTTTGAAGGAAAGAAACTTTCTCATTAGCTACAGCTGGCACAAGGCTAAAACCACTGACAGAGTAATTTGCTTTCAATCATATATTGCCATTACCAATAATACATAGCATATGGGTGAAAGAGACACAAGAGGCAACCAATGTTTTTGGACAATGCGGAGTATCACAACCTTGCCCTATTGTACTTTAAATTTACATTACATCCAGTGGCCAAGTAGAACATTAAGTATGTTGATATTAAAAGTTTGTAATATCCCTTCTCCCAAAGTGTTGATATGATTTTATACTATGAGGATTTGTACAATTCTAGACAGAATGGTGATTTTATTAATGGTGACTTATTAAATTTCTGAGATTCCAAATGCTCTGCAAGGCGGAGTTTAGAGACCGTGACCAAATCCTGAAGGCTCTGTAGGGATCCTACAGAATGAGGTGCATAGCATGTTATTTCAGGGCAGATCTCCTACAAAGTACCTCTGTGATTTTTCTTTGCTTTATTGGCCCTGTGTTTTCATCATTGCAGTGTTGAGGGATGTTATATTCACAAAGCTGCTATTGAGGAAAACACCTGAAGCACACTGATAATGCTGTGTACTGGAAAAACCACTTCGATAGGTGTAGATTTCCTTCTTAGAGAATTAAAATTTTGCAGACAGGCATCTGAATCCCACGTTTAACTTCCTGATAGTTTAAGACTTTCTGGAATTAACATTTTGGCACTACTTATTACGGAAATGGGACCCTAGTGTAATTCTTGGATCCAGACCTATACATGGATCCAAGTTTTCCCTATTTGGTGCTTGATGTAACTTCTGTTGAAGCCAGTGGGAGATGTTCCACTGACTTCACAAAAAATACATCAGGCTTTTGGCTGAAAAAATATTTACTCAGAGGAATTCATCCCACCGCTAATTTTAATAAATATGTTTTTAAACTTTGCTTACAACATTTTCCATTAAGAAGAAAAGCTAACAAACTAAAATGCTCTTTTAAATATGAATTCTGTCATGACAATATATTGCAAAGACTTTCCTAATGACAAATTAAAATGTTCATATGAAACACATATACCCATTTATTGTGCACATACTGTTAAGACTGACAGAAGAAATAATGTGTGGCTCAAAAAAAAAAAAGCATCACCGAAGAAAATTTGGTTATTCTATCTGAGTCTAAACAGTGATGGAAAACCACTAATTTTTATATAGTTTAGAGAAAGACTCTTGACACAAAGTCAGGTTACACTGAGTACTAATTTTAGAGATTATAACTCTAAACAGATCTCCTGAGAGCATGAAAACTAATCAGTCTTCTTTTTTTTGTCGTCTGTATAGCTAAGGTTTTTTGCATGTATCAATACCTTGTTTTACTGTGAAAAAGGGGAAATTTCCTTAGCACATTAAAAAAAAAATCTTTAAAAAACACTACTATGAAAACAAACTATTCACAAGTGCTGTCTTGCTAAAGCTAACAAGTTCCAACAACTGTTAATTTTGTCTGGTTTCTTGGTGGAAGGTTTATATTGCAAACACATTCCCAGTTATGCTGTAATCCATCTCAAAGGTGGCATGATATCAACACTCTGGCAGCCAGGGCCAAGTCTGTGTGTATGAGGGTAAGAGAAGGGCATCAAAAAAAGAAACAAATCTGGGTTCCTATAGTTCAAAGGCTGGTCCCATCAGAGCAGAAGGAGTTTATTTTGATTTTATATTTTGGTAAGAAAAACTGACATGAGTTAGTTTGTGTCTATTTGGCTTCTGCCAGATGGAAAGGTTTGCTCATGAGAGGCAGCTGTTTTAGCAAATTACCTCACTGTGCTATAATGACTGAGTTATAACATGCTATTGAAGAAAATCCTTTCGTTTCCCAGTGAGATCATGATAACTAGAAACAATTTCAATAAGATTTTTGATTTACTTTGGAAAGAGTTCAGTTGGAAAGACTGGTGATACAATGATGTATTTCTTTTGTTCATATTTCTTTCTTATATGTATTGAGCATTTGGTTTTGCTCTGAACTAATGTATTTATAATTTTCTCTGGGGTGATGTATTTCATTATTTAAAAATATAACTGCAGTTGCACTGGGAAGGAAGCTGCTCTGTATACAGTATGCCTTACTGAAAAAAAAACTATTGCAGAACTCACAAAAAATTAATTCTTTGCCATTTATACACCTACTTTGTGCTTACGTGATTAAAATTATTTCAAAAGAAAATGTAAAGCAGCACAGATAGCACAGTCTACATACAGCCTGCATCCAGAAGGGTTATGAAGGGATAAACCTCTTGGGGGAATTTAAGTGAAGTTGGCTTGGCTGTTTTGAGGAGCTGAATTAAAAAAAAACCCACAACAAACATTTTCACCAATTTAATTTCATTGCTGTATCTTTTGCTAGAAACAGAATTAGCATGCTGGAGAATAAAGTACCACAGAACCTTTGGCAGGGTCTTGGTACCCTGGTCACAGAGGTGCCTTAGGAGGTCTAGTAAAAACTGGCTGTGATCTGGTCTAGCACCAGCTACACTTCCTGTGGCTGCTGCAACTACAGCTGCCCAGCATTTGCCTTTGTAGAGGCAATGTCAGTCTTTTCAGCTTTTTTTTACCCCAGCTCCATTTTGAGATATTTGTTACAGGCTGTACTTGTGGAATAAGACCTGAACTGGATACACAAAAGGTTTTCCTTCCTCCTAATAGGCCCAAGCCTCTGTCCAATCAAAAGTGAGTGTAGGGAACCTGGCCCATGCACTCCTTGGCATCAGTACTCTTCCCAGAGCCTGCCTCCCCACCCAATGAGCTTAAAAAGCAAAATCCATTTTCTGATCAAGCTGTTTCTTTCAGTCGTCTTTTCTTTGACTATTGGAGTAGCAAATGAACTTTTGGTCCTGCTTATGAATATTTTAGGACACAGTTACAGAGACTGACCAGATGCTAATACTTTATGAGCCTCGGTCTCTTAAAGGACAACTCTCCTATGCCAGGCACTTGATAAAAAAAAAATTGCAATTAGCTTAGGAAAATCTGTTCCCCACATTTAGTTTACACAGGTTAAAATAATCAACAATAGCCCACCAATACCAGCACTAGCAACTTGATTGCAATACAGTTTGACATGGTTTATGACATTTGGCCACAGGAAGGGCACTCTGTACACACCACAGCATTATTTTAGGCCCTTGTGGAGAGGATAAAGTACTTCAGCTTGGTGAGCCAGTTCTGTGGTTGCACAGTTCATCGATCTTGGACAGCCTCTGAGGGACAGCAGCCACAGCAGCAAATTTAGTCTAGACAGAGATTTTGTTTACTTTTATGACTGCAAGTGTATACTTTGAATTAGCGACTTCAATGAGTTGCCTCACAGTGCAGCCCACATTGTATTTTCATAAGCACTAAACAACACAAAAGCTATGAACAATTTAAAACACTCTTTTCACCATATATGGTTGTCTTGCATTATATTCATTACTGGTTGTCCACTTTTTATATGGTTATGTGAAGCTCCTTGCAGTTTTCTTCACCAGTGAATCACTTCAGTGCTTGTGCCATCTGCTCTGCGTATTGCCGCCATATATTTACCATCTCTTGCAGCTTATTAATAAGAAACTTAAGTTCCAGCATCACTTTTTGCCACTTGGGAATGAGTCATTCCTTCTTCTTTCTTATTCAGAATGCACAACATTTACTCCACAGTTCGGTTATGCTGAACATGCAATATTAGGGTACACTCAATTAGCGCTATGCGGCGGCAAACAGTATTTGCACCTCATGTTTGTATCTGGGTATCCAGCTCTAAAGTCTGTATTTTGCTTACATAATCCACATATTCTGAAACCTGAGGAGCTTTATAAAAATTTTGTGTATTTGACAATAGGAAAGATCATAATCATATATAACAGGGAAGTTCTACTTCAGGAATATGTTATTCAATTTCCAAATCATAGAAAACCTTCATGATTATCCTATCTCTAGTCCACTTGGGAAACCAGCTCAGTTTAATAGCTTGTTTTTCCCTAACTGTACTTTAGGGATTTATTAACCTGCAATGTTTCCTTCTTTATATCATCAGGTATATCATTTGGGGAGTGATCTTTAGATAGCAAGATCACTTGGGAAATCTGCTGGAAACTTACACTCCCGATAAACCTTGCTTTTTGCCGACCACTGGGAGGGGAGGGCAGGTGTGTGAGCAGGCAGGATTCACAAGTTACAGGCATAAAAGTGGGTTGGTGGCAGGGAAGATACTGGGATCTAGGAAGAAACCATACTGGGAAGAACTCCTGGGAATGAACACTAGAATGCGAGACTAGCAATGACTGCTTGAGCTGCTGTGTCCAGCCCCTTGCAAAGGCAGACAGTTGTGTGACCAGTCAAAGGGGTCTACAGAGATGCTGCCTCACATTCCCCACATGCTTCATAAAATATTTCCCAATACTCCACAGCAAAATTAAAACCTTTGGCACAAAACCAAAGCCACAGAAGTTATAAAGTGTCATAGCAAGGACATTTTTAATGTACCAAGTCCATGAAATAGCCAGAAATGTGAAAATTAACAGATGATTTTAGAAGACAAATTATGGCACAAAGACAAAATAACTGCAATAGACCTGCCAGTATGACCTTGTGAAATTTTTTCCTGAAGACATATTTGTCAAACTATAAGCATGTGTGCAAGTGATACAAAGAGAGAAACCTTGATCTTGGCCCCTCAAATTTGGTACCTCTTTGCCCCACAATGCTTAGGATCAACAAATTTTTCGTGAATGGGTGAAAGGAAGTCCTTGCACTCATTTAAAAAATTCAGGTGTGCATAGTGCTTACCTTAAAAATCCTGTTCCATCATGGAATAAGGTCTTCCCAATGCTGAATAATTTCCAGGTAATCCATAAAAGCCTGCTGACTGTAAAATGAACTGGAGTTTTTATAAGGTCTTATGGTCCTTGGTCGCTGTTCACAGCAGTGGCAAAACATACTGTTGTCATTAAAAAATCCATATATTATTTCTTCTCTATGACATGTGGGGTGCTAATTTCTCAGAGAGAAGTTTAGAATTTAGAATTTATTTAGCACAATGAGATGTTTTTCTCTTCCTTCCAAAAAGTGACTAAACTACCTTCCACAGAACAGAAAAACACTATATCTGAGATAAATGAAGTTTCAGACTAAACTGTTAAAATTAATTTCCAGTTGTTTATTAACATTTATTATTGAGAAGGGATAAAAGGGTTTGGAAATAGGGACTGGTCTTATCACAGAGTTTATTTGTTACAGGATAGGGAATAAAGGAGTAAAAAAAAACACTGGGCAAACACAGTGTTTTCTGAAAAGACACTCACTGCTTTCCAAGGGATTTTAGACAATATTCCAGGGCACTGAATGGCAGACAAACTGGAACTATTTGGATGAGACAAAGGACTTTCAAATCTGCAAGGTTTTCATTTTATTAACCAGAGCACATGTAACTAATCTTGGAACCCAGATAACTATTCCTTTCATAGCAATTAGCCTTGCTTCATTAATATGCTGCTTAACATTTTCTTGGGACTTTCTTTTTATTTTTTTTTCCCCTCATGAGTGAAGTATATTTTGAATTTTTAAAAAAGATAATTAGAATAGATTGCATGCATTAAATCTGGGAACATCTACAGTCAGGCACTCCAGAAGGCAAGAAGCTGACATTTGACCTTGATGCATTAGAGAAGTCATAGACATTTGGACTGAGATGCAAGAGATGCAATTTCCCTTCTTGTATATCATCAAGAAGAGATGGATTTGGCACTGGTCAAGCAAGAAAAGCTTATACAGGATGCTCATTAAACTTCTGTGTTTCAGAACCTTTCTGTGGCTCTTCAATTTTGCAGAAGAAATGTAGGAAGATAGCATAAATGAGAATCAAATGTGATACTGCAGCATCCTAATACATAACTTGGAGAATTCTTTATTATTTTGCTACCAGACATTATGCAGTTCCATCCCTATTAGAAATTAATTAAACAGGCATTCTTATGAGTCCTGCTATGAACTAAGAATGTGAAAAATTTATTTTTTGAGGTGAAATTCAGTAGTTATTCTGTTTTGATTGTCTTTGGAATCTGTTAATGGATTTTTGTATGACAGAAGACATGAGGTGATGGCATCTTTTATCAGTCAGTTGAAAACCTCATAATGAACATCAAGTTGTGGTGCATAAGCATGGAAGAATCTTTGCTTCACAACACCTGAAGCCAGAGGGCTTTTTTTAGATCTCATCTGCCATGGTAATTAACATTGAACAGGTCAAATAGCATCATTTAAATCAAAGCTTTTCAATCCAAAGAAGACAAAATGTAAGAAATTGAGGTACCACTCCCAGATGAAAGTCCTTTGGCAATAAGGAGCATTGTCAGAGAGGCAGCTACAGTAAAAAGTTGCAAAGTGTCCCTTCACCCTACAAAAGATACATGTGTCCAAAGCCTTTTTGAAACAGAAGATATTTTTCTCCTTGTCTGAGCTTCTAGTGACCTTTGTTTTGGCATTGCACACATGACCTGAACACACAGGAGCCTGGAGAGAGCACTCCCTCTGTCATCAGAGAAAAGCAGTAGCTCAATTTCATTTTTAGCAAGGAATGATTTCAGAGGGAGGAGGTGAGAAGAAAACAAGAATTCTATTACCTTTACTCCTGAAAATGCAGAGCAAATAGTTACTTAACAACAGGCATGATTCAGAAGCAAATGGTCAAAACTGTGAACTCTGACTGTCTCTGCTGAATTCAGCTGAGGCATTTTCTGCTGCTATGGCTTGTGCTACTATGTGAGCTTTGAACTGGGGCAGCTGAGGAGCCAGTACATATTCACATCTGCCATGCCCACTCCAGGGCAGTAACCTTTGGCAGCAGCACAAAGGGACAGCTGAGAGCAATAACCTTGTAAATATCCCCATTACAACTTGCCAGAAACTGTGAGTCAGAGTCCCTGACATGAACATTTTATCTGTAAGATGATGGAAGATTTGTGATGCATTTTATTCATGTCTCAAAATAACGTCTTGTCCTTCTCTGGTCTGTGTGCCTCCTTACTCCCACAGGCACATCATTTCTCATCATTTCTTTCCTTCACACTGCCACTGCAGCTAATTCACCTGGAGCAAAACCCTGCTCATTTTTGTTGCCAATCCAGCTGATAGCACAATGCAGTCTGAGGGTTACGTTCTTTTTTCTGAAGTATAGTTAACTGGATAAACCCTCTGCCAGCAGCATTGCAATTGACAGCCATTTCTCAGAGGCAGTCTCCCACCCTCAGCGTGCTGAACCGTTACACAAGCTAAAGTCATCATGTGCAAAGGCCAGGCCAAAAACGGAGCCCCAGGCTTCTCGAAACACAAGCCAGTGTGTTAAGCAGCTGAGCACTCAGCCTGCCTTCCCTCTCTGCTGTAGCTACAGCAACGCTGTGACTATCTTGTGGGGCTCACTATAAGTGACCTAATACCTCCTAACTGAAATGCCTTGGTACAGTGTAACAATGAATCCATAGCAATAGCTCTGTACAATATATTACTATTCTAATCTGGTATTTTAATGGCAGCAGTATACTTCTTAAAGCTAGCATTCATTTGCCTCCTTTGCCTTGTAGAAATCCTGCTGCTAAGGCAATGGATAGCTGTAAAGCTAATGGTCTTTCTCAAACTCCCCCTTCTGTGAGAGAGAGAGAAAGAGAGGGATAGAAATCACAGTAATCTCCAGCCTTTTGTGTTAAAACAGAATGAAAACAAGAATCATTCAAAAATGATGTGCCAGGCAGCCTGTATTAATATTTATGTTGACATTAATATTGATAAGAATGCACCTTATGCGTTGTTGTCTACTCCCAGCATCGTTAAGTTCCCTGTTATTCCAGCTAGTAGCCATTACCTCTCATCTTCCTCTGTACACAAAGCTTCAAACAGCCTTGGCAGGGCTCCAGCTCACTTACGCTTAAATGGACACTCAAGCTTCGACGGACACACAGCTAAATAGAGGCCAATAATTCAATACAGTATGACTTTACTGGGGTTTCTAGTAAATCCATCAGGCAGTAAATATCATCTGAAGCCAATGCAAGCTTTTATCTTTCCAATTTTGTGTATGTCTGTGTGAAGCCCAGGCATTCAGCGAATCATGTAATTTATTCTGCAGTGCAGAGCCTGGGCTGCCTCAGACATCATATTGACTTTTTTTCCATCTGTCAGGGGCAGTCACTGCTACACTTTTGTGCAAACGCATCACATTGCATTTATTTATTTATTTAATCCCCCTCTCCAGTGCAATTGGGCAAGGAGACATTTTTGCAGATCAACAAATACTAAGAAAAGCATCTGAATGTCATTACAACAGCATGTTAAACATTTGTCCTAACCAGTTTGTTAAATCAGCAAATGCACTTCCAGCAAATGCTTGTAATGGCTCAAAAGACTCCCTACTGCAATGTTTTATTAAGCCTCAAATATGCCCTGTTATTTTCTTTTGCTCTTTAGGCCAGCAGAGATGCCAATATAATGTAAATAACACCAAACAGCTGGGCTTATTGACTTGTGCTCTGTGTTTGAGTGGATATTCAGACCCAGTCGATGATACAGATACAAAAATAGATAGCACAGATCAAGCTAGCATTCTCTCCCAGAACCGTAGGAGACAAAACAACCTTTTCAGGGAGAGGATATGTGGTGCACACTGCACAAGAGAAGCTGGGCTGGCCAGAACCCTCCTCACAGGAGAGGGCATGTGGCATCACTATTCACTTCATCCTCGGGGCTTCCCTGTAAACTGGCAGAAGTGACAGGTGAAAAGCACCAATTCAGTGTATTTACCAGCACTGAACTGCTGTTCTGCCTGGGAGATACAAAGCCAAAAGGCCTAAGCTAGGAGGTACAAGGTCAAATGAAACACTGTGGAAAGCTTGTGATTTCATGGCATATTTTAGTACCTGGACCATGTATACCTGTCTCTATCATATCAGGAAAATTAGTCAGCTATATCAATTCTTTGACTTAAAAGTAGCTTTTATTTTGAAAAGAGAGAAGTAAGACTTCACTAGCTGTCTACTTTAATATATAGGTCATTTTTTTTGAAAGACTTACACATTCTATATATATTCTCAAATTGCCTGTTCTGAACAACAATCCAGTCCATATCATATTAGTACACAGTTTGGTTCAGAAATATCTTTAGTGTTTGTGACTGATTTTAAGTTTAGACTCATGGCATTTAGGACAGACATACCCACACTGTAGGCACTGTTCCCTTTTGACAGTAACCAGTGGTTATCAGATTGCAAGACCAAGCTTGAACTGTGTATCACGTGTGTTCTTGCAATAAGAGGTTGAAACCAACAGAACAGGTGTGCTGATTATTGCAGTCCTATGTGGCAAGCTCTTCTGGGCATGGGGTTAGGTAAGGGAACACAGTAAGGCTAGGACTAGTGTGCATCGTGCATGATGCAATAGCAAGCACTGCCGTTGGCGTGTCCAGTGAGTTTCCCTCTTTTTCACTTTTTCTTTAGCCCAGGAAAGCTATTATGTTTCAACCTGTGCCCCTCCTGAGCCCTGTCATTCAGCAAGCGATTAGAGATTCTGTTCTACACTTCTGTAGTGTGCATGGGCAATGTGTCCTGCCACATCAGGCATTTGCTGGACAACAACAATTTTTAGTGATTCAGAAGTCTGAGATTCATACTCCAATCTGCTACCCACCTGAGGAAACTGTCCATAATCAGATATGCAGCAGCTACAGCTGGGTTATAAACCAGGTCATTGTGGGCCACTAGGACTGATTTATTTCAACTAACAGATTGGTGGTTTCTGGCTCTTCAGATATTTCAGTACGCTTTTTGCTTGGGCCAAACCGGTGTCCTTTCCTAAGCCCTAGGTAGGGAGACCAGGGGTTTAGGGAATTGACAGCCCTAAAGACTTCTGAAAAACATATAGATAGAGCAATAAAAAACGACAGACACCTTAAATCTATGAAATATATTTATCCCACCAGAAACTCTGAAATAATAAGTCCAGTCTAATCATGCTACAACTACATAGCAAGGAAACTGAAAAACAGCAGGTAGGTTATTTGCCAGAACAAAAAAAGGAAAACAGTAGAATAGAATGATAGAACTTGATCTTCCAAAAATCATTAAATATTTGCAAAGGTCGTGATCTGCTAAGCTCTTGCACATAAAAGTGAATCAAAAATGTAAATTTCAGTAGGTCTAGTCAGTAGGCACTGTTCCAAATGGGAGAGCTTTCCTTGTGCTTGAACAGTTCAGATGAAAAAACACCCATCCAGACTGCCTGGTGGGACAGGGTTTGAATTCAAAGCCATCCCACACCTTCACTTGATTTTCACTGCCAGATAAACCATTCGGCTTATGTCACTCCAGACTCAGACAAAACAGAAACTTCTCTGGACCACCAGAAAGTTTAGGTGCAAGGAAAGCTCACCCCCAAGATAGTAACAGAACACAGATGTAGTTGTTTTAATAAAATGATGTCATGAAATTCCACTCAGAAAGTGTACCTCCATAACATTTTGAACCTCACTGTCATGTCAATTATAAAGTGTAGAAACTGTATTTACATATGAAAAGAGCACTTTAAGAAATGATAAATTAATGATAATAGTACTGTTATTCTGCAGCCATGGTACCCCTAAAACAGTTTTGCTTGAATTTTTGTAATATGAGGTTTTTTTATTTGTCTGTTTGTTGTTTTGGGGTTTTTTCCCCTGTAACAAAGCAGATAAATCACACAGTGGAATTGAACCTGCCTCTTGGAAAAATCAAAACTATGTTATCTGTGATCCAAGTCCTTGCAGATGTTGAATAGTCAAATAATACCAGCTATAATGAAAGCAACAGCAGTTGAGTACTCTCTGCTTTCCTGGATCAGAGACTTAATGTGCAGCCCTAAACCAGGGAACATAAATTATACTTTAAAACATCGTCACAGAGGCATCTGAGTCTCTTCACTGCCTGCAGTCCTCCACCTCATCCTTCTCTCTTTCCACAAACACACATATGCACACACGCAGAGAGGCACTAGCACCCAAATATGCATTCAGTGCACCCTTATTAACCTGCAGTTAGAAAGTACGGCCTGGAACACATTACTCACGGTACCCTGAGAAGCAGCATGCTGCTTTTCTAAAGAAACAAATTAAAAGGCAACTCACTGAGCAATTCTCCTACACCTGAGAGCAATTAATGTAAGCAGAAACAGGAAACATCATCAATTATTTAAAACAAAATGAATATGTAACATTGACCTTCTCCAGCACTCATCAGTTTTATAACTCCACCTGAATAAACTCAGGGGAGACAAAACCACAAGACAGACATACACCGCAGGCTATAAAGTGCTGCAAACACTGAAAGAGACCTCTCTGTCTCCACTACTGTCCTCAGCATTTTCAGTTCTGCAAATGAGGCTCATGCTGTCAGTCTCTCAGTTTTGATACGTGCACCCTTGCCTCCTATATTTTGAAATCCTGTATTCCTTTCTGTGCATTCTCTTGTCAAAAGAAGCAAACCAGGCTATTCAGGCTCCATGAGAGTGATCAAAGAACAGTAGACATCTTCTGTGAGTTGTCAGTCCCTGAATTTAATGAACAAAAAAAAAGTATCCATAGGTCATGGTGATTTGGTCAGTACAGAAAAGGGGTTTATAAGGCTCCAGAGCAGCTGGTTTTCAGAGTTCTATGTGTTTTTTAAATGCAGAACTGCCGGTCCTGAGGAAAATATTATAGTCCAAATTATCACAGACTTGGGTCTGGACAGACGGGATTTCAAGGGAACATGGAGTTTATTAGCTAATGCAATTGCTGAACATAACATACGGCAGAAGGAGAAGGATATTTGGCACACTAATGGCTAAAGATTTTCAGAGCAAAGCCTATTAGACACAAAGTACAATAAGTCCTTTGTGACTCTTCAGGCTAAACAAGGCTTGAAGTGCTGGTGTCTGTTGTTCCCCCAACTCCTATTAGCAGTTTCAAGGAAATTCATGAATGCTTCCTGCAGAATAGCACAAGCTTGCACAAGGTCATGTGCTTAAAATCCTCCTACAGACATCCAGAATCTTGACTAATTGTTTCGGATGAAGTGCACTGTGTCATTACCATGGAGCCTAAGTACATTACTAGTCCTCAGGATCAGATCACGTTTTTATTGCTGTTGGGGTGCTATTAAGGACATTTCCGGCTTTCCATCATTAATTTTTTTCCCTCTCTGTTTTGGAAGAATAGACCTGCAAAAAGTGGCAGGGAGCCAAAGACTGGCATATAGTATGTCAGCATGGAAGCTATTAAAAGAATAAGTGGTATGTTAACAGCTGAGTTTTAAAAGAGAAATAAATAAATTTTGCCAAGTCCTGTCAGGCATTTTACTTATATATTTATTTACTATAGCTCTGCAACTCCTAATGACTTCATTAGAAAGACAATATTTCTTCAGTGTCATCTAATTATATTTTGGAGAAATTTGAATGATTTCTCTGAAGAAACCTGTTATTGCTTGCAGATGCCACATTCAGCACAAGCACAACAAAACACTTTTCTGTTCACGGGAAGTTCTTGCCGCGTTGCTGCAATCAGCGCCAAGGAGTGGCCACACAGAGGCAGCCCAGGCACTGTGGGGTAGAGAGGAAGCTCCAGCAGAATGGGAAGAAGGTGTCAAGAAGAGCTCTCTGGGAGATAGAGTGGTGTTGCAGGCAGGGCTTGTTTAGCCTGTCCTTGGGGAGCCATCCTCCTCCAGCAACAGTGGACTTGTGGTTTCCCACAGCTGGCTCTGTGATGCAGCGCACTTTGGGGATGTATCTGGGCCAGTTTGTCCAACACAGTAGCTGTCAGGACATGCACTCCTCCTGCCAGGACTAAAGTCCTGTGCTGACTGCTCTGCATAGGAGGATGAGCTGCAGAAACTGTGAGTTATAATCTGTTTAGGGGGTTAGGCACAGCTGGAATAGCGGAAAGGTAAAGAGAGCTTTATAAGGGAGATATTTAGGAGTCTAAAATTAGAGTCACATCCGAAAACATTAGGCAGCTTAGTCACAGTAACAGTCAGGCATCTATAACAAAAGTCTTAATTGTACTAAATATCTTATTATAAACAACTTGTAAAGAATTGACCCAATTCATACAGCCTTTGGCAAAGAAAAAGATCAAAGCCAGACTTTTTTGCAGCTCCTAACATGGCCCTCTAATCACAAAATCTCCTTCCACACTGTACAGCCTGTCCCTGGGACTTACTGAAACAACATATCACTAGAGCAAAGACTTCAGCAGGATCCAAGAACCAGATTAGATGTTCACATAGATATTAAAAAGTGCTAAGTATTAAAAATGAGAACATTAGAAGAAATGTAAACTCCCATAGTTCAGGACTTAATTCATGGAAACATCCATGCAAGGCTTGAAGAAGGTTTGTCCAAAGAGCCAGAGTCCAAAGAACCAGAACGAGAACCAATACCAAGAGCAGAGTTTTCAAGTTTTCAAAATATTTTCATTCACTCAATTCACAAGCCAAATATATTGTACCAAGAGTCTTTTGGGGAGAACTGGGAGGCTTTGACTTGCCACTTACTTTAAAATAAAAAATTCTTTGACCACTCCTTTGGGTGAATGTTGCAAGTTCAGAAAATAGTCATAAACTGCACAGAAATAGATCTAAAAAAAAATAAAATCACATTTACATTTTTATACAGAAAAAAGGTGCTTACGTTCGTTATATGTAATAAATCAACATCTCCATTTTTTAACTCTGAGTATAGCAACATATTTTAAAATAGCAGCATTTGAATTAAAGCCAAAAATTTCTCCCATGCTCATCCACCCCAAAGTCAAAACAGTCAGACCAATCCTTTCTGATAATCAGGCAGTTGTATCATTGTGTACCTGCTCTACAATCAACCAAAATGTAGTTTGAAACCAGAAAACAGAATAGTCCAGAGAAGTAACATGGAGCTGGGGCTCAAAATCTCGCAAATGTTCTAATCTGACTGCAGATAGTATATAGTCACTTTGTAGGAGAAATACCATGCCTCAGATTGCAGAAGGTATCAAGAGCTAATCTAAATATTTGCAAAGGCTGCACTTTAAGTGTTGTGTTCAGTTTTGGGCCCCTTAGTTCAAAAGACATTGAGGTGCTGGAGCATGTCCAAAGAAGGGCAACAGAACTGGTGAAGGGTTTGGAGTCTTACGAGAGAGCTGGGGTTTAGTCTGAAGAGAAGGCTCAGTGGGGACCTCATTACTTTCTAAAACTACCTGAACGGAGGCTTTTGTGAGTGGGTGTCAGTCCCTTCTGCCATGTCTCAAGTGACAGGATGAGAGGACATGATATCAAGTTGTGTCATGGGAGGTTCAGATTAGATGGATTTTTTCACTGAAGGAGTGGTTAGGCACTGAAATAAGCACCTAGGGAGCTGGTGGAATCACTATCTTTAGAAGTGTTCATGAGTCATCTGGCACTTTGGGAAATGCTTTGGAAGAGGGTGATAATGGTGCAAGGTTGATGGGTGGACTAAATGATCTTGAAGATCTCTTCCAACCTTAATGATTCTGTGAATCTGTGACCTTAACAACTGCAGGGTGTCTGCAATGGACATGTATATCCACTGGGTCCAAGCACTGAGCAGGTGTTACGGGCATTCCTTCTCAATCTGGCACCATCTCATTCAGCTTAGCTACAGAGGAACAAACCAAAGTCTGAGACAGGACACAGGAGATCCCACAGCTGTACGCCAGGTCACTGCCACAAAGGGTGGCTACCAGTCTTCTGCTAAGTTCAGCATCAGTTAGGATTTTCCACCCTAAAGGTGACTTTCAATTTCAAGATCAGGAAATGAAGATAATATTTTCCAAAAGCCTTTAGACAATGTTGTTTACAATAAGATAAGGTGAGGTTTGGGCTGTACTTATCTCAAACTGTCTAAATTGACTGAATGTGATAATTTTTTCTGGAAGAAAATGTACAGTAATATCTTTAGTCAGGCTCTTCTTAATATAAGTTGATAATTGCATGTTAAAATCTACCATACTCATTTAGCTACTGTAAAGTGACTGCAGCATTGTTACCAGTGGGCAGTCCTTCTGTACCAATTATTTATTATCCCATCATCACAAAGAGTTGTGATGAAAAGTTGACTACATACAGAGCTTTTTTTATGGTACACAATATATTGCACTAGTGTGTGCTTACTTGTGTAATTTTTATTCTCTGTGTAACTACCTCTAGAAATTAGCCTAAGTTATGAGTAGAGTAGACATAGTGTTTTCATGGACAACTGGAAGACAATTCATGGTATTATCCTTCAGACAACCGTTAGCTACGTTTTAATTTTAATTCTAACCGCTTATGCATTTGATATGAAGATCTGACTGTGGTTTAAAAGGCTTACTTAAGCCATGTGTTTTCTAGAGAGGTACCATTAAGCATTACTTGCCCAATTGTTTGGCCAAACTATCCCCATAAGCAAAGTAAGCATATATTGCTTGTTGACAGTTTTAAGTCCATTTGCTTCTTACATAGTTCTGTTAGTTTACAGTATAAAGGTCATTGTTGCTGAAACAGAAGTTTTTTGACATATTTGTATTTTGCACTTATGTTTTGTTTATTTATATTTTAAATAAACAAAACATAAGTGCAAAATATAAATATTTTAGTTTAATTGTCTCATAACCCAATATTATTTCTAATGAGTAACAGTGTGTTCCTGGGAAATCATGTTAATATCATAATGGTGGATAGAAGTAGATACTGCCTAGCAAGATAATGAACAAACCTTCTGTTCTTCAACCCATCAAATTACTCCAAAAAACCCCTCCGTGCTATGTAGCAGCTTAATTGTTATGTGCCTTATTACATTACTGTTGTGTATAGCTCTAGAAAATGTCGAAGGTTCTCTGCAACCAAAAAATGTTCTCAAAAATTTTAAACAGTGTTGACATGAGAAGCCATTCTGTCTTTGTGGTTAGCCTAAAAATAAAAAGTGTGTTTACATAATTTTATTTTTGAAAATTCAGTTTAAGTCAGATTAAATAATTCAAGTAAGTATAATATATTCAAAATTTGGGTCCCTCTATATAGAAATTTCTTACCTAAAAAGTCTTTATTACACAAGACAGAGCATTTCACCTGACTTTGGAGACTGTGTTGTGGTCCTATGACAATAAGTGTCTAAGTCTCTTAGGCATGGGAGAAAATTAATCAGTTCTGCCAGGCAAAAATTCAGAGTACTATTTCTCAGACTTGTTGTTAGGGGTGTCTTTTCTTAATCAGGATGATAGCTGTTCTCCAAGCTGCTCCAATTAAGAGGAATCTACTGCATTCAGAACCTGTGCATACTATGCTGAATTTCAAGGGCAATAGGTTAAGAAATTATTATATGTCAAAGTTGCAGAATGTAACACTAATATGAGAATTAAATTCTTTTCCCCAAAAACTCCTTCATGGAGCTTAAATGCCTGCCTGTCTTATATGTCAATTTTTTTCTGGCCTAATAATTTCCAACATGCCCTTTGCCCTAGATCCTTGAAATAAAACAAGGATGGCATTTGTCAGCAAGTTTCTCAAGTCTGCTACCTCTCATTTCATGAGCTGTCATTTGAAAAGGTACATTTAACTTGTGAAAAGGTCATTTTTCTACTAAGAAGAGAACTTGATGTTTTAGGTGATTTGTGTCTTGATCCAAATTCCATTTGACTCTACAGAAATAGCTTGCACATGCTTATGTATCTACATATCTGTCTCTGTGTGTGCTTACACAAATGAAAAACATAACAGGGCATCCTCACATATTAAATAATTTCCCTTCTTTGGGATTTGAAAATATACATACGTATACTATGCCTATCCAACAGGAACCTGTTTCATTACTCTTGCCATAAACAGGGCAACCATGCTTTTGTGTGTCTACTGTATCTTCAAATTTGATGTCCTCTTACAAAACAAAGGGAGAAATAGTTTATAAAAAATAAGTGGACATTACAAGTGGATTTTAAAAAGTGAGAAAAACATCCTTAATTCAGTTTCTCAGTGTGTTTTTCTCTCTTGCAAAACACTCCATAAGAGCCTGTGAGAACATGGTCTTTAGTGGCAGGCAAGCAGACAACCCATCAGGGCAGCAGAAGGAAGTAGTCCCACAGCTCACCTGGAAGCAACGCCTCAGTCACCAGGAGAATCACTATCACAAGCAGTAGGTTACAGCGTTTTGCAGAATGTTAGTCCATCACATACGTGTATCAATGGAACAAGTGATGTGAAAAATCACAAATAAGCAAACAGAGTAACCCAACATCAAAGAGGTTCAGTTGCCTCATGGTTACTTGAAACTTTCGACTTGCATGCAGCAAGCTCCAACAGAAACTTTGTGGCATCCAGAACAAGTGGTGGACCAATCTAGCAGAAAAAATCCAATTATGCGCAGATACAGGTGACTACAGGGGATTCT
>JAYRBT010000093.1:17604897-17622390 GCA_036023395.1 Myiotriccus ornatus
CTGCAGGACTTAACCTTATGAAATATTTAGGAAATGCAAAGCAATTAAAAATGGGGGAATGGGGAATGGTTTTTGAGAAGGTTCACTTCTTAGATTTGAACATATGCTGTTATATAGATCATGTATCCCTAGAATTAAAAGAAATCATCTTTGAAAATGAGAATTTAGAACTATTAGTCTATCCTCCAAATACATATTTGTGTCCAAAATAATAAACCTCCCAAATTTTGAGATTAACTATTTTTACATAATATAAGAAACAATAAGAGTCACTGCTTGTCTCATTTAGCATGCTCAGTTTCTGCTTGTAGAGGGAACTTTGATCAGAATTGCCATAAACTGACTACATACTGGATTTGCACTACCGTGCAGTCAGGGTAAGACCTCCAAAAGGCATTTTTCCATCAAAACTCATCCTAAACTTTTTCTCTTCTGTGCATATTTTCACTGACTTGCATAGTTCCTTTTAAGTCACTCTCACTTGAGAGGAGAATGAGACCCACTGTTTTGTGATGCTCTCACGAGGTTTTAGACACATTCATGCCCAGATATATTTTAGCACTGGGTCCAGAAGCCATACTTCTACTGTCTACAGCTCTTCAATGCCAGGCAGGTTGTTTCCTTCAAAGCAAGTCTAAAAACCTATTCAGACTTCTTTTTCTTCCTCCTAAAAATTGAGAAAGTAGAATTTATATACTGAAGCAATCCTATTTTTTTTTAATATCTTTCCCTATTGTTAAATACCAGAGTTTCAGGAAAAATTATCTTTCCCTCTGTATTCACATCATGAACCTTTTATAACATGCCATTCCTGCAGCAACTCCCATCCTTCTGATAAGCTTTGGGGAGGAAAAAGAAATAAGGTAGGTGCCACACTTCTTTTCAACCTCTGTTGATTAGAGATAAGACCATGCATTTGGAAATACTTAAAACATTGACTTTATTGACATTACAGACAGGAGAGGAGAGGAAAGGTTTTGTCACTGTCAGCCCAAGCCTATCCAAGCATATCCCTCACAGCAGCTGGTAGTTTAGGGCCCACATGAATAGTATATATCTTTTCCTTGGGGCCTTTATCTGGCTGTAGCGGAAAGAGCTCAGCATAAGTGTTCAGTTCAGCCAAGGCCTTTAGCAAAACCTTAACCTTCATAGAGAAGGCACGGTTAAAATCTAGATAACTTCAGAAGGAGTTAAAATCTAGATAACAACTGGCCTGGGGTCCTTGTCCTAAGCAGTAGAAGAATTATGTTTCTCCATACTATATATAGCCCTGGCCCATAATTTTTCTTTTGCCTTTTCTGTCTTCCTCCTAGGGACAAGTTTATAATTTTTATAATTTTGCCCATTGTTACTTGCATTTTCCCATTCCCTTCCATGCAACTGCTTAAAAGCACTATGTAGTTTACACTTGGTTGAAAGAAGAAACACAACCTCTAATCTCATTTGTGCATCCAAAGACTTTTTTTCATTTTATTCATTACTCCACGACCTTTCCTCTTTAGTGAAGTCTAGTTCTCAGTTCTTCTCCCCACCTTTCCCTTACATAGTTATGTATAACATGCAAACATCAACAAAAAAGCATCTATACTGTGAGGTCTGGTTTCTGCAAACCACCAAGAGCTGACTCAGGATTCCCGTCTCCTGCTTGCAGGGCTAGATGACTTTGCTTTGTGGAGGAGTGTGACAGACCACAAGTAAAGTAGATAAGCTTTTAAGGTTTTATTTAGAATTCAGAGCACTCAGGGACTATAACATATCCATGCATTCAGAATGAGATAAAGTAGTAAGCATGAAGAAAGTAAAATGTATTAGTCTTTCATTTAAAACCAGGAAAGCCACTATTCCTCTTTCATATACTTGATCGGTGATTTTGTGTGCATTAGTTTCAGAAAGTAATGTTTTATATGAGTAGATTTTGCCAGTAAAATATCACACTGACTAAAATGAGGACAGTAAAATATCTCTAGTTTCTGTTTTCACATAAAATAGCAATAGATTCAATATTATGTGATTACACAGGCTGTGAAACAGAGTGTAAAGAATGTGAATATGATTTGCACCATTATACTGAAAGGTATTAAACTCTTTGTTTATTTCATTTCACTGCAAACACTCCTGTGCAGGGCAACACTTCCAAGGCCTTAAACAGTAGGAATGTATAGAAACGTAGGAACACATGACGATCAGATGGGACCACAAAATCTAACATATTTTCATGGAAGCTATTATGAGTGAGGGCACTTAGAAGAAACAGCAAATAGTCAAATAGTTTTCTGTTTGATTTGCTAGCATTAAGCTATATGGATACATTAGGAGTATTGGTGGCTGCTGGCTTTTAGTCTGTGATCATTACCATCACTGTCAAGCAGTCTCTTGCCAGAACGTTATAGATACACCTTTGTGTGTTTTCACTTGAAATGCTATGTTCCTGTCATCTATAAAATGTATTTTCTTACGGAAATTACCTAGTTATGGAAATTTTTTTAAATCTTGGAAAAGCAGCAGCAGCCAAGGTTCATCAACCAGATACAGAATGTGGTAATGGCACTCCACCACTCCAGTTCCTATTGTCTAAGGGACATAACAAAGTAACTTTTGGATGAAGTTACACGTGACCTTGGTATATCCCTGGGCTCAGTGAAAAAATTCCATTATTTTTCTCTGACAGTGAGTCTGTCTTTTCAAAGTCACTGATAAGAAAGCACATTTCTCTTTGTACTTGACAAGAATTTTACAGAACACTTCAGTTTGCAGAAGCAAAGAAAAGTTGAAACCTGTTCACAGATATGTTCGCACATAATTACACTGCATCTGTCCCTAGGTGCACAACACTTCGGTCAAAGCTTACACAGTGCTTTGAGATCCTTCAGGTAGAGAGGCAATAAACACCATGATAACAAGCTTTGTTTTGTAGCTGTCCTGCAGAGATAGTTAATATTAAAGTGACCATCATAGAAATGTTTGCTATGTAAAATCTACCATGGACAATTTGGAAGGAAGTAAAACCTCCATATATTTACTTAAGAAAAGTAAATTGTTAAGCAGATTCATTTGTAGAGTCACACAAAGACTTTACAAAAAGTGAAATCAATTTAAGGCTGAAGCTGAAAGACTACAAAGGAAGTAGTGGCAATTTACATAAGATGATTCCCACTATCAGGCCATAGAAGTGAACTGAAATTCGTTTACCAGAAGGTGTTGGGAATTTCACCTAAGAACAGAAAATAGTATGTCCAAAGGTTCTGACACACAACTAGTGCTTCAAAAACTCAAGATCCTTCAGTCTAGCTCTTGAGCTTTTCAGCACTTTCTATTTGATCTTAGGCCACTGATTCTGGACAGCAGCTTCAATCACAGTTCACAGGCAAGTGACTTGATGCCAAGAACAACTTTGGCAGCAGGAGCTGACACATGTGCTTTAGTTCTCCTGCAGTACCACATGTGTCTTTCAAAAAGTGTGGTTAGAGACTGTTATAAAGATCTAACTATTACAGCATATTAGTGAGGAAATACACAGTACCTAACAAAACGTCTGGAAAAAGATGCAAGCTTGGAGCTTTGGTTTTTGCTCAGCTGCTGTTTTTTTAAGTAACATGTTTCACTCAGCTTTTGACAGACTTTATTTGAAAACTTTTGGTATCAATGTTTATTAGAGGTGGATGACTGCTTTTAGGTAAGATGTTTTTTAGCAATTTCTGGGTAAAACAAATAAAGAAGAGGAGAGAGGACAGAGTACCCGTTACCCTGTCGCAGCCCACTCCCTGGTGGTTAGGGAACTCATGAGGGACAGGCTGCAACCTGCCAGCTGTAAAATGTTCTGGGACAGAATATTTTAGCAAGATTTTACTTTGCTTCCATTGCAGGCTCAAAAGAATCATACTTCAGTGTACCCAAATATTCTCTCAGAATTCTTTTTCAGCAAGTATAATATTTTCTTCCATCTTTTACAAAAGCATCTGTACATACGACTTCGTTGTAGGTATCATAATTTAATACTATGTTAATTTAGAAATTAAAACAATTAGCATAAAGAATTAGTTGAATTTTATATCACTTGTTGCTTACAGAACGAAAGATGACCCAGAACAATTATCTGTGTACCTGTTTAGCTATCTAGGACCTTATGGTAGAGCCTTACACTTTTTAGTTTGTAGAGTGGTTACTTCTTTAACACCTTAAAAGCAATTCTTAGTTATTTCATTGTATTTGCATTTTCCAGAAGTAATTTTGTAGTGAACTTTTACCTCTTCTATAGGAGATCAATGGTTACTATTGCCATTACTTAGGCAATGAGAGAAACCAAATACTGTCCTTCGTTATACCTTACAATTTTCATAAACTATTGATTTTTTTAGTGGTCTTCTTAAAAGTTATTACTAAAAGCTATTATTATTATTAAAAGTGTAATTTAGGAGGTTGGTGGAATCCAATCTGCTTTTTCATTCAAACTCGCTTGACCGGTAAAACTTTAGTCTTTATGGCAATATAAAATGAAAGTGAAAGAAAATCTGAGCAAGGTGTCTGAAAAGATTCAATTTTGCCTACCTGATGGGGATTTTATAGGTATTATGAAATCAATCTTTGAACTAAAAATTTAAAGCTTTAATTTTTGAGTAAAAATATCCATGCAAACTGTACATAATAAGATAATTCAGAAAGTACTTATTTTCCAATAACTTAATCAAAAGCTTCTTAAGAACATTATATATCAGTAGCTCAAATGGACATTTTATGGTATCTTTGTCATAGTAATAGCTTTTTCTAAATGTTAGTTGCTAGACAAGTAGAGGAGAAATTTCATTTCACTGATAATGAAGCAATCTTCAGCAAGATGTCAAAACATCCTAAGTGGTTAATGACATTTCTTGTGATCCATCTGTTGGCTGTCCACCCTCTTGGGACACAAAGAGAATCCTTTATATTAAATGTAAATCAGTATTTAGATAAACATTAAATAGACAAAGAGAAAACATTCTGACAGCCTCCAAGCTTGGGGACCGTAAGTGTTCTCAACCACAGTGTAAAAACAGTATTTTTTTTCACACCTTTGTGAATGTCTAGCAGTGCGGAGTTACCTTGATCTCCTACTAAGGAGAAACCAGATACAAGCTTATGAAATGTATCTCTTCTATACACACGCTCATGTATACAGACAGTTACAATGCTGATGTGCACTCATACCATGTGTCTCCTATTTTTTATTTTTTTTAATCCCCTGGATACAAATGGCAAGGAGAAAAATACTTTGGACTTAAAAAAAAAAAAAAAAAAAAAAAAAAGAAGAAAAGAAGCAAGAGAGATGTCACAGCACGAGCAGATACTTTAAGGAGAGAAAACAACAGCCTAAACACAGCCATGGGAAGGATGGCATAGGTCATCTGGCCCAAGGACAGATAAGGGACATGGGATTGTCAGATGCGTCTGTGGTGTATGACAATTCTTTGGTGTCCAAGCTTGCAGTCAGCTGCTATGCTGCCTGGCTACACTTCACCCACAAAAGCAGCTCTGACAGTCCTAATGGCCACCTTTTTTTTCTTCCCCCTTTTCCAATCATTGTCAGATATTTCCTCTCCAAGACAAAGTTTATTAAGAAAAGTAGCTAAAAATTACATTGTAATAAAAAAGTCATAGAATTGTAGAATCACAGAATTGTTTCAGTTGGAAGGGACCTTAAAGATCATCTCATTCCAACCTCCCTGCCATGCTCAGAGGCTCCTTCCACTAGACCAGATCGCTCAAACCCTTATCCAGCCTGGCCTTGAGCACTTTCAGAGATGGTGAATCCACAGCTTCTTTGGGCAACTTGTTCCATGCCTCACTCTTCCTAATATGCAATTTAAACCTACCCTCTCTCAGCTTAAAACCATTCTGCCTTGTCCTATCACTACATGCTCTTACAAAAAGTCCCTCTCCAGCTTTCTTGTAAGTCCCCCTATATACTGGAAGGTATTCTGTGATCTCCCCAGAACCTTCTCTTCTCCAGGCTGAAAGCCCCAACTCTCAGCCTGTCTTCACAGGAGAGATGCTCCAGGTGGCATCTCACGAGAGCAGAGGGGGAGAATCACCTCCCTCTGCTGGACCTACCCTGGCTACACTGCTTGTGATGCAGCCCAGGAGAGGCTTGGTTTTCTGGCCTGCAAAAGTTGCCTTGCCGCATTATGTGGAGCTTTTCATTCTCAAACACCCCCAAGTCTTTCTCCCCAGGGCTCTTCTTAATCCATTCTCTGCCCAGCCTGTATCTGTGCTTGGAATAGCCCAACCCATGTGCATGACCTTGCACTTGGCCTCACTGAACTTCATAAGGCCCATGAAGTTCACACAGGCATATCTCTCAAGCCTGTCCAGGTCCCTCTCAATGGCTATGTGCAAATTCCCATAACAAGCTAATAACTAAACTCACTCCTCTAAATGTGGGTTAGGATCTAAATCATCAGACTTTTTCTGTGGGCACTTCAACCCCATTTTTTACGAGTAATTGAAGATGAAAAGGAGTGAAAATTGTATATCTAAACTCCTACCTCAGATCAAATCACTTAAATTCCCAACCATTACAATATAACTCCCTATCAGAGAATATGCTGTACTTGCCATGTTCAAAAAACAGGTTACTTGAGAGGTCAGTAAAAGTTGCTGTAAGACTACTATTTCAGAGTAGTGAAAATCACACCAAAATGCTTTTTGCACTTGGGCTACCCAGGCAATCCTGACACTCTCAAGACCTGCTCTCACTACCATCTTTCCTAGAAGGATGGGGAGATTTTGAAAAACAGCAGTAGGTGGGTCCTAACCACCATCCTGCAGCAGCACATCTCAGACTCTTTCCTTTACCACAGCACTGCACGTATCCAAATAAATCTGTTGCATATATGCTGTTTATGTTGCACAGAAACCAGTAAATCACCAGCAGTAAAGTGTAGCTTTTCCTGAAAATACTGATTTTACTGAGGATGAACAGAAAGGTAGTGCAGAACTGCATAGCAGGTCCAGTGCTTTTTGGCAAGTGCATCTTTGATTATGTGTGTCAGGAATCAAACCCGTCACCTCTGGGAAATGCCAGCAGAGGTAGGTCAATGGCACAACACCTTCCCTCCATGATGGAAACACTCAGTTTCATTAAAAAATGTTTGGATGCTAGAGATTACAGGGGTCCTTCTGAAAACAAATTAATCCATATTTATTTTAGAAACCTGTATTTCCTGGGCTAGTAACAATAAAATTTTTCGCTTGATCTGGCCTGCAGGGTTTTGGCATGTGCAACAAGCCTTAAAGGTCCTTTCATGCTGTTGTTCATTTGAAGCCAGTATCAAATGTCTCAAAATTTTCTCATAGACTTCTCAATCCTTAAAAAAAGCTCTGTATGGTCTCAAACATATCTGCATCAACATCCGAATGAGCAGCTGAATGACCATCTTGCGGTGTTTAAATAAATCCCTTCAAATATATAGTGCTTCCTCATAAGAGTTTCCTCATAAGGCTGTCCAAACCACCATGGTCTAATACACTTCCTTGCCTTTGTGGACTTGTATCTTTAGCAATAGTTCTGGCAACACATCAATTTCCTTTTGCTTGGAGGCACGTAAAGTATCTCTTTTCTTCCAAGCTGACAAATCTGGAATTGAGCAATTTAAAGCACTGTGATCAAGTAACTTGGAGGATTTGCATATAACCATCAAATCCCTCCAGAGTTTGTTTTCAATCTTCAAACCACAGGTTTGTAATTGAAATAATAATGTCTTTATTCATGTGTGTTTCACAACCCCCTTTTGGTCACTTTAATAACAGTTTATGGTTGGCTTCAGCTATCGGTAAAATAGCCATGCACTAATAAGTGAAAAAAAATAGGAAATGAAAGGAGACTTTTTACAGAAGTGAACTGAAGACAGAATGTCCTCCTTTCAATTAATTTTTCGTATAGATTTTTTGTTATCACCAAGGCTACGTACTCTTGTTTAATTCTGATAAAAAAGCAAAAGTACATGTATTAGGAGTGACTCACTGTGGTGGCTCTTCTCACTGAATTTCTAGTTACATAAGCCGGTTTGTTTGTAAAAGCAAAATCTTCTCCTCTCTCTTTTCCTGTTTTTAATTCCTCATGTTAATATTTCCAATCCAGTGGAAGCCTCCTGGCTTCCATTCTTCCATCCGTACTTTGGTTCACTCTTTTTTCCTAAAAATTGCATCCATTGGGTCTTTTAAACATGAGATTGAGGCTTTCTGGCAAGATATGCCTTCACTGTTGATAAGCTGAGCTAAATCTCATGCTAAAGTCCGTGAGTTTAGGGAGGTTGGAAGGGTGGTTCTCACCATATTGCCTGTGTGAGGCCTGAGATCAGGTTTCCATGAATCACCCTGTCAGAGCAATACAGTGAAATGTGAGAAGTTCAATCTGAAGAGTTCAAAATGCCAGATTCTTTGGCATTTAAAATTTTTTTGGAGACTGATTTTCCCAGCTTTACTTCAATGACGCAAGTATATCCAGAGGCACACAGGAAACACGTAGGTGCAACTCTGAAGAACAGCGACCTTCATTTCATAAATTCAGAATTTATTAGGCCAAGCCTGGATGATGCTCAGCTATTACTTTAAAAAGTAGTCTATCTCCTGTCACTTGGGTTAGGAGGGATATAAAGCACTAAAAATCTGTTGAGCTGCACCTGTGAAACTGTTGGTAAAAGTACCCAACAAAGAGAGGATAAGAGAGAAAAATCAATTATTTTAAATTCTCCACATATTTTGGTAACATATATCTTGATTTCTCACTCTTTATCTAGAAAGATCCCACTTCACCGTCTTCTACCTGCAACACTTTTATTTTTATAAACCATTCTGTTCCCATCTCCAGTACTCCACTGGTGCAGCTTAGGACAAACCTCCCCGCGTTTCATTAGCATGGTTAGTTCTGGCAATGAGTAGCTGATTGATGAGCTGTAACTGGCACATTTTGCAGAAGGGCTGCAGAGCTTCACCACTTACTCTTCCTCAGGGATCAAAGACCACACCACAGCCTGCTCCTGTCACAGGAAACTTAACAGTTTGGGGCTTCCAGCAGCCTGTTCCATGTGCTGAGCATGGTAGGATGCTATAAACAGGGAAGAAAACTTTGCTTGACTAGAACTGCAAAATCTGCAGACAGCTACAAGGAGAAAGCCTTCGTTTACCACAGCTGGAGCAAAAAAAACCACCTAAACATGTTGCTTCTTTTGGCTAAACAACTGAATTTAGAAACTGCATTTGTAATGCCTTTAATCACAGAAAGAATGCCAATTAAAACTATCTACTTTTTTATCATCTTGTTTGTAAGATGTGCTGCTGGATGCTACGTGATCATATGTAAAGATGTCAACATAAATGCTTGCGGTAAACATCGATGGTTTCAAAATAGTTGCTGATAGAGCAATATACATCTTTTTCTTGAGGGCTGTATTCCAATTCCCACACAAAAATAAATTCTAATATCTGTTTTCTCATGACAAATGTGTTGGAAATACAGTATTTAATATAAGCATAATCTACAGGCTTACTATGTTATTTATACTAAAAACTGTGAAATAATGGACTAGTCTTTCCAAGAATACGTCTGTTAAACTCAACGCTTATTTTCTGTATGAAGAGATAAGTCTTCAGTAGTATTTTGAGGAATCAATTTTTTATTAGGTTCACATATGTACAGTTTGATCTCCTCTTTCATTTAAGACTCAAAAGTTCCAAAAGAAAGCCTACAGTTCAAAGGTTTTGGGAATTTTTTGTCACATATGTTTTTCTTATTTGGTGTATTTGAAGATATTTTCAAATGTCATTTGTCCATCATAGGTCAAATGCTTTACAGGTTGCTGATGTATTACTGTACTTAAAAGCATTTTGTTCTCAAAAAAATACTCGAAGGATCTACACAGGCCCGAAGGTTAGAGAGGAGGGGTTTTTTTAAATGAAAACTTGGCAAAAAAATTGAATACTTTGGGAAAAGTATAGCAAAAAAGAAGTAACTAGACTTACGAAAAAGATTTATGTAATATAGAAAGAATTTGTCTTCTAAGTGGGAACTATGGAAGTTGAAAACCTTAACAGCCCATAGGAAAATACTGAGATCAAACACACTGGAACAGTTTTTCATCATAACATTAACGGTAGGAATTATCTATGCTCTTTCTGCTAGTGGTGATGAAATCTGTGTAATTCTTCTGGCTCTGAGCAGAAGTGCTGTTGAGCATAAACAGAGAAGTGTTGAATCACACGTAGATTTCTTTAACTGAATCAGCTCTATACTCAAAGGGGTTACTAGTAAATCTGTAAATCTTTCTGGCAGTTCTTTGCATTTGGGGGAAGACTGAAAGCCTAGCTCCTAGTAAATCAGTGGTAACCTTCTCATTCGCTCCAAAGTACCTATGAGCAAAATCAGTACCAGTAGCTTGGAAAAATGGGCCAAATAAGTAGATATGCCAATTCTCCAATAATTTTTCTGTTTATTTGTTTTAAAATAGTCATATTTTACAGTAAGTAAAGAACTAACAGAAGAGATCTTCAAAGCAAATAATGGTTAAATGATATCTTGGATCTTTTCAGTGGTACAAAAGAAATGTTACAAGACAGTAAAAACAATGAATATGCTCATACATTTGTCCAACTATTGTTCATTACAGTTTTAGGCACTTTTCTCTTTGCATTGTTTAATTTTTGGCTTCAAAGGGCAGCTGGCAGTAGAGAAGGGGAGTGACTCACTAGCTAAGCATAAACAAAAGGGCTGTGTGTACATTACTCTAAATCCTGGTACATGAAGTTCTGTCTCAACCTGGAAATGGATCCTATAGGTGTTGACAAGCAAAAGTGTTGCGTACCTAATTTGGTTAATACTGCTTTCAGTGGCAAAGCTTGTCATTCATGCAAAATGCAGTGGAGTGACACTGCAGACCAGACCAGAGAATTGATCTAGGTCACTTTCTGCAAAAGTTATTTTAAAATCATGTCGGGTCTCCAGTCCAAGTCATCAAGTGAACCTCACATACCAGCACAGGGATGTGTAGCTCTCTTAGGATAACTGACTGGCGTCAAAAGAAATGCTTACCAAAGCACATTGCAAGATTATTTTTTTGATATGTATCTGCCAATGAAATCCCTAATAAGGAGAGAGGATGGGTCTTTAAGAAAGCAAGGTAGGCAATCTGGGACATGGCAAGTCTTCTTCTCTTCAGGTGGCAGTGATTCTGGGGGCTTGTACAAAATCTTTTGTGATGCTCCATCTGCAAGAATTGCAAATGGCCAAACCACCACTTCCATCTTCATTGGAACACAACAGAAACAAGAGAGGTATTTGTAAATAGATTTCACAGAGTTCACAGCTATGGACATAACAAAAGAAAAAGAAATTAATAAAAACATAATTTATTCAATAAGGTCAGAAAGGAGCTTTTCAATAATCCCAGCAGCAGGAGAGCACAGTAACAAAAAGTGAACCAACTAGAAACAGTACTCCTTTGGCTTGGCACAACTGTCCTAAAAATGATATATGTGCTAAACTAAGGGGTAAGACACTGACCTCTTTAATCAGAGTTATGGATCCTGTTGCTTCTGCTCTGTGTTTCACCAGCCATTTTCTGAACATACAGTTCAAAAACAACACTCGCTTATTTCAACAGACACCCAGAAAGACTAAATTATTATTCATACAGTGAAAAAAATAGGGGGGTTTTCAAAAGAAAACGGTACTGTTCCTCTTGCTGCCTCCCCACAATGTGGTTTGAGGCAGCACTGCTGGCTAAGAGGAATTTATTAAGAGAGAAAGAAATAACAGAACGCAATAAACTGGATCGTGACAAAAAAGATGTTAACCATGAATCCTATGGCTGAGCATATCACCCTGCCTTGAGGCAGGTGTACATATTTGCCACCTATCTGGTGGCAAGACTCACTGCAAAAATCAGCAGAAAGACCTGGTGTTATTGCTGACTCAGGATTACTGGAAGCACTACGGTCACATATTTTGAGAGTCAGGGTTTTTTCCAGCTCAAAGAATACTTTTGCAGTGTTTTTCATACTGCAGTGGAGCTCTACAAACACGCTGAACCACCCAAAAACTAAGCAAATGAAAGGCTGGTCAAATTTTCCAGTATTAACAAGTGACTAGAATCCATAAAAATTGAAGAAATTACCAGTTTAGTAAGAAGAATGTAAGGAATTTTTATATTCCAATAGAAGGAAATGCATGATATTTTGAAAAATAGATTTTCATTAAGGTCTTAGAAGAGGGAAAAAAAGGTTTACCAGAAATGTTATATCCAGCAATACTCTGGAAATTCTCATCTCTATGCTTTTCTTCTTTGTTTTCACATGCTCTTTTGACTCATTGTAGGCACATCTTCTTCTTGTTCCCCACACAAGACAGTCTAGTGATGGAAAACCAAAATTCATCTAAAAGAATGTCACTAAAAGAAAACAAGATATTTTACTTCTTAGAGAAAAAGAGAAGGAAATTTTTTTCCAATTTTCCTGGTTTTCTTCGAAGGCAATGGTTATAAAATAGAATTCTGAGTTATAAAACTCTTTTATTTCTTTTGTTAAACAATTCAAAACAAGTGAGCATGAGAGCATGTGTAATATGAGTTTAGAAGTGTGATTAATCAGATGTCAGTTTGGGTCTAGGTTGCCCTCTGTAATGGCTAAGATAGAATAGACATAATCTCTCAATAACTAGGGGGTAACAAAATACTAAGGAACAAGTTGTGAGATTGGGTAAGCATTATAAATGTTTTCACCAAGAATCTGGATCCAAGAAAAACTCTAAAATGAGAAGGTGGAAGAGAGGCAGAGGGTCCTACAGCAATTCACACCTTGATTTCATGGCTCATTCATTTCTGTATCAATAGTGTCCACACAGAAGATGCACTATTATTTCACATAATGGAGGGGGTGGTTAAACGATTGGCTTCATTGCACACTGCAGCTACACTGACATTTGCAAAAATGTCCAAATCCAAAGGATAAATAATTCACAGCTTTGCTGAAAGATAACACTAGAGGGTTTTGATAGGTTGATAAAGAAGAATGTAGCTGTAAAAGTCTGGCACATCCAAGATGCAGGGAATTTGGGCAAGCCTAATGTGTCCTCACATTTCAAGAGAATTGTTAAACTAAACCCCCATATATGTTCTTTTTCAACTGCAAATGATCCCTATGATAAAGCACAGGAAGATTAAAGAAAAAAAATTAACAAAAAAACCCTGACCAAAATGGCTCTGTAAAGGAAGATTCAGGAAGGCATTGTGAGTGTGACATGGCTTGCAGTTTTCTAATTCCCTCTTTAATCACATTTTTAAATTGGAAAGAGATTTATAACTTTGGATTCCTTTCTCAGTGGTTTGACAAATCAACAATTTGTCCGTTGCAAGAATAATGATATGTTTCATTTATTTTCACCAATTCTTTTAATAGAATATTTTAGTCTTAAAATTGCAAGAACAGCTGAAAAGCTACTTTGAGAATGCAGAAATCTGTGTATTACAGAAACATCTGTGATGCCTAATTCTGTAAACAATGAATGTAATGGCTTTGTTTGTTTTTCTTGGTATCCTCTCCATTCCAAACACTGGAGGATACTCACTGAAATAGACATTTATCTGACTTTAGTCCTGGAGGTCCCTTCTCCTGTCCACATTCCCTCCAGTCAGAGATAGGATGCATTTCAAAATCAATCTGCATCAGATAGACAGACAAGAGTTGTAGAATAAAAAAATAGTGGTAATTTCTATACAAAATACACGTTTTCCCCTTTATTACCTGAACTGAAAGTAGGACTAAACAATAACTGTCTCTCACATTTTGATATGGCATACAGGGCCTGAAAAGACCTGGTTTAAGAATCATCAAGCCCTATCCCTCATGCTGCAGACAGTTACAAGCATTCACTTTGCTAACAGGTCCTTCTTCTCACTCTTAAGTGAAAAGACATGCTTTTCACTTTTGTAGATTTTCAGGACCTGAAAGCTTGTTTTTATCTTTGACAAGTACTGAGAGAACAATAAGAAATCTTGTAGTGTTGGTTATTTTAAAAATGTGTCCAATTTGTTTATTTTACATTTTTTTCTAATTTTTTTTCCTTGCACAAAGAAGCCTTAACTAGTTGTGGACATGTCCTTTTGCCTTGAGTTCTCCCTCCATACCTTCAGTTTTGGAATTTCAAGGGTTTTTCTAATCCCCTATCCTAATTTCACCTTGGGGTGCCCCAAAGCTCTATTCTCCTATGTTTTTGATTCCCACACTCATCTTCTTCTTTGGGTGTTTATGTCTGAGCTGCAGAGTCACAAATCTATCCTGTTATTCCAGACCTAACTCTTTTACAAACTAAACTCTTAGCATGCCTCTCTGACCCCCTGTCAAATTAAGGTCAAAATTGTTACATCTTCTTCCTGAGGTATTTTTGCTACTTTCTTATTCATTTACTGTGGATAATGGTATTTACATCACAAAGATGTCATCTTTGACTTGGCTTGCTCCAGTTTTCAAATATGAAGGATATGGAATATGTATCAGTTCTACTGCACAGCAGCTGCCCTTCCACACCTTCAAAGAACTAAATTTTTTGTCTGGGGGATCATCTAATGTCTTCATATTTGCAACTTTCCTTTTTATTTTTTTTTTTTAATTGAATAAAGGACCCTCAGTGTTTGTGAAATACTGGTGCTTGCAAAGAGTATTTCCCTGTCTTGTTGATTGAGACAAACAATGCTTCACCTTGCAGCATAGCCTCTACCTCCTCTATCATGATGCAGGTGACTTCTTGAAGTTGTTTACAGACTTTCCTTTCCCTGTTTAACTATTATCTGTCATTCAGTTTCAAGAGGTTGAAGGCCACATCCAATTTATGATTATTTCCTTCATCATTCATTGGATGAATTTTCAAAGAAGAATCTTCTGGCTCACACCCTGGATCTTCTTTATGCTTGGGAGAAATTCCTAGTAAAACCTTATAATCTCTCAAACAATTTCCACAATTGCCCTTCTAACAGAAGCTGGATAACATCAATCTGATTGGTGTATCCAAGCCATTAACTGCTATTTTTAACTGTGTCATTTCCTTATTGCTTTTTGCTCACAATCTTCTATGTAGACCAGATGGCAAGCTGGCCAGAGACCAGATTTTTTCTTTGCATCTTTATGGAAGCTCAGTAGAGGCAAATCTCATCTCATATGTAGGACCCCAGAAGCTGTGGTAAACAAACATATGAAATGCTAATTCTAAAGTACAGCATGACAATAATAACCATAAACTCTTCTGAGTTCTGAAAAACACCGTGTTTTTAATATTTATGTGATCTTTTTTACATCACTGGACCTCCTTACTGGAAACCCTATCACATTTGGCCTACACAGAACAGGGTGATACTCAGATCACCTGTCATTAGACATCTCCAATGTAGGCATCTCATTCTGTAGTAATTCCCTAGACTTCCTCCAGTGAAGGCAATAGAGGAATAAACACTTCTGGGCACAACTCATCTCCTCCTAAATAGTCATCTATGGCAGATGTGAGTCATGGCCTCATTGTGCTTATTTTCTCTTCTTATTTATGAAGACAGACAGAGCTGCAGTGCAGAAACCCATATATGCAGTGCAGATGTCTAAAGGTAGGTGATGTAAATCCCAGTCCTGTTATAATGCCTGGAGGCACAAGGCAGTAGCGTATTTTTCTCATGGCATTTCAAGTTTCATATTTCTTTATTTAAGGTGTTCTTAGCACTAAACTCATACCAAGGACATATATGCGGTGAAAGTTTTTCTCATCAAATGCAGACAAAAGAACATAATAGTTATTTTCTGTTCCACAAAAGAAATAACAGCTGCTCATTTCTGATATAGAAAATACACTGATCTATAGTTTCAGCTGGCACAAGAACAATGAGAGCTTAAGTATTGCATTTTCCTTAATCTTTATATAGTTTTAATTTGTTTTAAAGTTTAATCATCACCATCCCCTTTTGCCAGGTTTTTTGTACATGACCTGAAACTAACCCTTAGACAAATGTAAAAGCAAAGAGACTTCTGAAACACTCTCTGTATGTTCTTTTGTCTTGGGAAATGTAAATTAGGCACTAGGTGAATAACACTGCTTGGCTTTGTGTCATGAAATGTAATTGTGGGGCTATGGCAGGGTCAGGATTTATGAAGCTATCAGGACTGGAGTGGGCAGGGTGCCAGCTTACACCTGCAGCACTGCTTGTGCTGCTTTCCAGACAAGTAACCATGGAGTATGGAATACTGGTTTCTAAGCCGACATTATTTAACTCATCAGCAGGCACCCCTTCAAGGTGGACAGGAAACGTACAAACTGGGAAAGAGACAATGAAAATAAAAGGCAGATAAATCAGAAGTTTGAATTTATATAGTGTAAATGGAAAGTGTCTTTGAATAAGGACAAAGATAGAAACAATAAATAATTTGATCAACTAAAAAAACCCCCCTAAATATTTAAACATGAATAAGAGAGAAAGAGGAGTTATGGTAAGGAAATTAAAGAAAGGAAGTAAAGGACTTTTACAGAGTGACATGTCTCAACAATAATTTGTTTTTAACCCAAGAGCTAACCTAAAAACGGCTTTTTTACTGCTAACTAATGTGGGCTGTTAAAAACAAAACAAACAAACAAACAAAACCATAAACAAAAACAAAACAAACAAAACCCACAAAAAACTACCAAACAAAAAACACAACCCCAAATCTCACACACAAAGAAAAGCAAACAAACAAAACATAAACAAAACCCAAACCAAAACAAAAAAAAGAACCTCACCACAAAACAAGCAAAAAATAAATAAAAGAACCAAAAAGTGTAAGTATCTCTGCCCCAGTGACCAGGTGTCTATAGATGTCCATCATACTGCTCTCTTTCTTACTTATTCACAGCTCACTGAACAGATTACACAGTCACCAGCTTCTGACGCTGCTGGGGAAAGCAAAGTAATCTTCATGTGAGTCATATGCACTAAACGAGGGATTACAGAGAAAAAAAAAATCAGTATTTCTTGTGTATGCTCTGTGTTACCTTTCTGGTTATTAAATGGAGCTAACATTAATGCAGCAGAAATTTGAAAAGCCATTTTCAATGACAAAACTTAGGTATGGAAAGTAGTCCTTTTATATTGAGGCAGCATGTGAGTAGTCTTAATTTCCTTAAATATATTCAGTGCGTAAGTTTGTATTTCTTCATACTACTTCTCTGTTGATTACATGCAAATATTCATAATTTCCATTGGACAAAAGTGTCAGATCAAACAGAATTCTTTCTACTTTTCATTTTCATACATTCGTATTTAACATATTAAACTGTAGTCTTTTAATTGCTAGAATCTTTGCTTCTGCTAAATATTTTTCCTCAATCACAGATCACAAAAGCAGGTGTGCACATGGTGAAGGAAACGATTAAACACCCACCAAAACTGATGCAGTTTTTTCTACATATGTAATTACTTAAAGAATTGTAATTTTCTATATTGGAAAGGTTAGTTA
>JAYRBT010000093.1:17633448-17648641 GCA_036023395.1 Myiotriccus ornatus
AACAAATACCATATAAAGAGACTGAGACAGCACAGGCTTCCCTGTCAAGTTTTGGCCATGAAAGACATTTTGGTTTTATCAGTATGTAGAGAGAGCCCAAACACAGAGAGAAAACTTATAATTATATACAAAAAAAAAAGTTGCAATAGAAATTAAATATATAACTAGTAAAATCCTTAGCAATCCATGGATTTATAGCAGATTGCTCAAATCAGTGCATGCAATCTCTGAGGAACCTTAGAAGAAAATCTTACTTGATTTCCTCTGCAATTTTCCAAGTTAATTCTTTTGGAAGCACTTAGTAGAAATATCCTTCTGTGAACAAAAAAGGGCTGCAAATCCCCCAGATTTCCTTTACTGTAAAATCATCAGCTGAATATCATTGTTAATTCTTTTCACAGAGATAGTAATGGGTTTCCAATGAACCAGTCTCCACAGGGTTTTATTTGCTTTTGGAGAACCACCACCCCCTTACAAATTTGTGGATGATGACTGACTCTGCTCCTTTTTTTTCGGTAATGCAAGAAATAAAAGCAATGTTTTCATAAAAACAAGCATGTTTGCTCATTTTTGTCCTGTGTGTACTGTTGGTCCTTTAGTACTGACCACCTTAGACCACAAATTAAGATTTTGAGAAGACATAAAACTGATATTGTAAATGAGAGTACTCCTTTTCATTTGGTTTGTTTTCTTGCACAGTGGGTGGGAGTGGGGAATAACACATTTTGCAATCAGGGGAATTACCACAAAGAAATAAATACAATTTTCTATGATTCTTCTTACCAAAATTAACTGAAGTGTATAAAGTACAAAAGTAATTTTGCACATAATTCCACACAGAGTATAATACTATTAAAAGTTTATACCACAAAACAGCTTAAAAGCTCCTGCAACGGTACAAACTATGTGGAGCATCCATCCTGCTAGCAAAAAGTTTCAAATTACCTTTTAGCACAGGAATTGCGCTGTATTAGAAAAGGATATGCAGTGTTATCTTACAAACAAAAGGAATTAAATTTGGGTTATGAAAAAAACAATGTCTTTATATCCTTTTATAAGGATGTTGTGACGTATTGTAAGGTCTAAATGTAACTGTATTTTAAAAGAAAACAGTATTGTTTCTTTCCGTGTAGGGAGGCAGAACTAACAAGGATGATATTGAAACACTGAGAGGAGAGCAGTGTTTACTCTGCATGCATGCTGTGCACAGAAGCCTCCATGGCTTCCTGAATGATGTGGTCTAGCTCTTACACTTGAAAGAAAACTTAATTTGTGGGAATGTAAAATCATTAGCCTGTGGACACTCTGGTTCAGGGCAAGGACTTGTCTTTTAATTTTAACTGTGTGACCTAACCAACAGGTCACCAAGAAAATATCTTTTTTTCTAAGCGAAACATACATATATGTGCACACATACTCTCTATGTATGCTCATACATATGTATGTCTGTGCACATATGAGCTTCATCCTGAAGGGAAGTTTTTAGATTTGTGTCTTTAAAAGCCTCAACTGAAGGTGACAAAATTTCTCACCTTGCTCCAGGATGAGATAGGTTGGCCACCTACATGCAGACTATTTGTGGGGAGCCTCAAGCTAGTTAAAATCCCTGGTAAGACCCATGTATCAGCATCTTTATTTCATGGAGTGGCTGTGGAGTCTCTGTTTTCCTACTGCAGCACCTACTCTAATTCCTGGATTGATAGAGTTGCTGTGATCCTTAATCACATGACGCAGAAAAAATATGAATTTGGAAAATACTATGGTGCTACATTTGCAGCCTGGATGTGAAAAGTCTCAGTGAAAAACTGGAAAACTTTAAACCCCAGAAGAATTAATTGGTAATAACTGGTACCAGTTAATCTCTAACAGTTTCAGGTCCAGAGCAGACTCATATGTAGTCTGCTGAAGGGTTTGTTTCCAGTTTACCCTACCAGACCAATCGAACAAAACCACAGAAGCTGCATATCTGAATAAAAGTGTATCATGAACCCTACCTTGGCACATTCAAACTGCTAACTGGGAACAGTGCTTAGTCACAGTAATTCCCAAACCATGCTTAGGATTAGTCAGGTTCATTACTGGCATGGACAAAAACCATATCAGGGGTTGCAGGACCACACCTGCCCAGTGAGGGGACCTGGCAAACCTCCCCATGGCCCACCCTGGGTTTGTAGGACAGGTTTCCCCTTGGCTCTCTAGCTTACCTTGATAAAGTGGATAAAGAGGTAAAGTTCACCAGTGCATGGAAGAGCGAGGTGTCAGCATGCAGAATGCCAAGCGGGCAGCACCAAAACCCACAGATTACCGCACAAATAGCTTTCCCCTTATTCAGACGAGCTCCATTTCTCATTTTGGAGGCAAAGACTATCTCAAATGAGCTTTGATTATTTGATATTTGATCATAATGGATTCTTTCTGACTGGTTGTCAACCTGAAAATTAAAATGGCTGGTTGAGAAAGCACAACAGTGCTACTGCAAGGGGAGATTTGTCATTTGTTCTGAGTAATGAAGGCATCATCACCAGTGTAAATTAAATAGGCTGAATATCATTAGCCATTGATATTTTCCTTAAAAATCAAAATGCCTTTGCCCACAACAGCAAAAGCCAGCAGATCAATTCCAGTGTATTTATTTTACTAATGACAAAACTAAAATTATTTTCTTTCCTTTTCAGCTACAAGCCTAGGCATAGATGAAATCAACAGAATCTGTACAATTTATGATAAGATAAACAAAGATGTAAAATGAGGAGATAAAACAGAGATGCATTCATGAATGCTAAGTTATTCCAGTATTTAAATTATATGCTTAAAAAGTAATTGCCTTTTTTTATCTTCCGCTAATTCACAAACCAAAAAAGAGATCAAGAAACACAGCTGGGTATTTATTAATTCTATTCTTCTCTCTGCAATTAAACTTTAATCTGTTTCAAAGGATATTTGAGTTCTGTCCAATGCAGTTGTCATGCTTAAAGCAGTGATTAAAGATAAAAGATATGAACATTACCTGTAGCAGCATTTTGGGGGAAATTTGGTTTCTGGAAGAAAAATACTTTGCAGCAAAAGAACCAAAGGATTTTATACAGTGGGTAATACCAAAATTAGTTATAATTTATGTTTCTACAAACAGAGAACTGGCTCTCCTTTTGTTAAGCAACATCTCTGAAGTTTTATTTAAATATTTTACCTAATCTGAGTACTCTTTAGAAAAATCAAGCACCAGAATTCTTTAATGTCATTAGCCCTCAGCTGGGATTCATCATAAATAACCCTCAATAACTTAAAAGCTGATGTAAAACTTGTATAATCAAAACCAAGACTTCAATCACAAGTAGTAAGTTTTTACATCTAAATGTTTACTAAAAGATCCAAACTCTTTCTTCTCAAAATGAGAAAGAGTAACATCAATGAAAAGCAGCATAGTTTGCCTTCCTGCAGACAAAATGCCCTCTGTCAGTCGTTGCACAGATCAGTCTTTGCCTTGGGCTGGGCAGCAGTATCTGTTTGCCTTCCCCTGGAGCTGAAATGTAATCCAGGAAGGAGAGATCTGTAATCATGCTACCGTGAAACATTAATATCTGCCAGGCCACAAGAAACTATGGCTGCCTCAGACATCAAATTAGATCAATTGGCCATCTGGGGTGAACACATGGAAGAACATACAGAGAGAAGTGAGCAGCAATTAGTCTTCTGAGGGTTTCAGGAAGGAGACTAATCAGTAACACAGAGATCTCACGTCTAACAGTACTGTAATTTGAAGAACTTTTACCTTTAATGAGTTTTAAAAGCCCAAAATGAATAGGAACACCCAGCTAATGAGAGAGCTATCTGTTTGGGCCAGCAGGTATGGGGAACAGAGACTCAAACCTTCACCAGCTGCACTTGGCTGAGGGTGCTGGGAGCCTTTGTTGCAGGCACTCCACAACAAGGGAAGGTCAAGCACCCTTTTAGCTGGTGCTGTGGAGAAGCCTCAAGAAGAGTCAGGATCGCAGCACAGCTCCCAAGGTCAAAAGTTTGGGCAGAATAGTGCAAAGAAGGGGTCTTTCTCTGAGTTCAAACTAAAAAGCCTAAATGTTCTTGGGTACAGTGGTGATGTGCCACAGAACATATTGCCCAACAGGTGTTGGAGCAGCTGTCCCTGCCAGGACAGAGGATGTAACATGGATGCATTACCCTCAAGGTTGAGGAAACTGGTTGTGCTTTCACATGAAGTACCCGCGCCAACAGACGTTGAACTACGCAAGACCACTGTGAGGAAGCAGTGACAGAAGTAGGTGACTCCCTGCTGCAAGGAACAGAGGCACCACCCACCAACTTGACCTGTATTCTGCAGAAGTTTGCTGCTTTCTGGGAATCTGGATCTAGGATGTTGTGGAGGCACTACCAAAACTTGCCTGACTATCTGACTAGTACCCCTTGATAGTCTTACATGTGAACACTAATGATGTTGCTGGGCAACCTGTATGAAAGGTGATGACAGAGCTCTGGGGATGACAGTCAGGTGCGTGGGGTTTGTGAAGGTGATGTTCTCCTCGTCACTCCCAGCATGCAGAGAGCAGGTCACTGATAGTGCATGTCAGCAGTTGGTTGAGGACCTGGGGCTGGCAAGAGGATTCTTGTTTCTGTGGCCATTGGACCCTGTCTGAGGATCAACATGTGACTGAGCAGGGGTTAGGCCAAATAACTTCTAGAATTCCCTTCTGGCCTTAGCCTGTTCGTGGTTCTATGAACCTGCAACAGTAAGTTGTAGATACAACAGATATTAATCTGATCCCAGGTGAAGTATGCCTATTTTCTGCAATTTTTGGCTAAAGTTACGACTGGCAAAATACGAGACCCTAGAGTATGATCCTGATACAACATATTGCAGAGAATTTTTGTATTTAAATTATGATAGAAACAAAAGGAAATATTTAAAACTCACACTCAATAGCCAGTAATCATGGCCAAGACTGGAGAGCTGGTCAGACTCGAGTTCCTGGAGTGATATATATCTCTTCAAGGCTTAGTCTATGGGAGATGAAAGCGCAAAGGCTGCTTCTCCCTCCCCTGGAGCATTTTACCCAAGTCCCTTCTGCCCCAGCTTCTCTGTCCTCCGTTGGAGGAATTTTCTGCCATTCACAGGAGAGCAGCTGAGCAGAAGCTGCCTGCCACCACTGCCCCCCTACAGATGAGCAACACATGCCTCCTACCTTACTGGCTTGGGGATGTGTCAGAGTTATTGTGTTACAGACATAAATGACAGCTGTGCACTTATACTGAGAGCAAGGAAGTTTATCTGGGATAAATGATCCTTGTTTCCTCCCAGTTTGTTACTGAAAGCAAAAAGGAAGTAAAACAAAACAGGCCTGTTAATTGTCTTCACTGACTGGTGTCAATCAGGCACAACTCCTCAGAAGTGGGTAAAACTACACCACTATAAACTGACGTAGCTAAGTACAGTACAAATTCTTTCTCAGTAGAAAGAATTTGGTGCAAAATATTTTTTATCAAAGTAAAAGCAAAAAGAGACCTCACCTTTTTGAATTCAGGGTTATTTATTTATTTTGATTCCAGTAAAAACTTGAGATCAGTTCTGTCTTATTTCAGAATGGAAGAGTCAGTTTGACATTGTTTTTGAATGAGTTGGTAGATAACAGTGAAACACACCAAAACACCAACCTATACTCAGACTCTAGCAAAATATAAATATGAACTTTATGTCTAATTGCCACTTACTAATTGCCACATAGATAAAACTGTTATTCTGTAGCAAACCATTTGTTTTACATGGTGCTGTGCATTTTCTATCAAACAGTTGTGAGCTTCTTTTCTTCCTCTACTTTGTTTAAAATATAGAGCTCCCTTTGGAATTGTTAGATTAATTTGATTTGGTTTATAGTTTGGATGTGAATGGCTCACAGTCCATAGGGTCTAACTTTCCCTTTTATAAATAATTTCCTTCTTATGGTGCAATTAGGATGCTGTGTGTTTGCAATGCACTTCAGGGGTAAGGTTGACAAATGGGAGGTATTAAAAGTTCTGTTACTTTTCCTTCCTGACACAAGCAAAACCTCAAGAACCCAGAATAAGGACAATAGTGTTGTTTCTGAATATATTCAGTTCACATTTCCTACTGTGAAACCATACCATAATTTTTATGCTGGTGCTTAACTGTGCTGCTGCATTTGCACTTGATGTTTACCTCTGTCAGGGGTTTCTCAGTATTGATTTATTTATCTATGCATGCACAGATCAATACATGCACTTTGTAATGAATCTGGAGTTATTTTTGTGAATATTAACAGGTGTATACAAAATGCATACAGATATTTACAATGCGTCTGAACTCACTATCAAAACTGAATTTATAGCAAATGATAAGAACATGAGAGTGCTTGTAACACAGAACAAGTGCATAAAAGATGATGAGACGTTTTGAGGGTTTCTTAAGTGGGCAATTACAGCTATACCCAATCTAATGGATATTTTTATTCTTCTGCCTATACGGAAGATGTATAACTGAGATATCCTCAAGGTACATGTAAACCATTTCACCAAACAACTTATTTTTTACATGAGGTCAGAAAAATATTTCCAGCTCTTTTATGTAAAGGAATACACACATACACAAATAAACTCCTTTATGGAACAGATCCATGTGAAAAGGTTTGCACCAGGTTTTAAATAACAAAGTACATAGAAAAATGGAATTCTAGGGAAAAAAAGATTATTTTTTAAAGTGCCCAGTTATCACTCATTCTTTGGTAAAATCTGCAAACCATTTCCTTCACTGGTATGTCACAGAGCATGTGCTAATGTGAGGTCTTTCATAAGAATATGAAAAATATTCTTATGTCCATGCTGAAACTTCTGACTTCTCTCTCCTTGCTCAGAAAAGTTACAATCACAAAACCATGAAAGAGAAACAGTACCTCATGACAAAGGTAACCAATCACAAATCATAACATAAAATACATGCAGTTTTCTTTCTCATTATTCTGAAATTGCTTGAACAATTTTAAACAGTGAAGAAAAATGTATTTTAATCTTTCTGCACACTGTTGAAAGCGTGCAAAGAGAAATATGAACTACAATCAATGAATACATCATTTGCAATAATGTGTTTGGCTCATACATTTTTAGAAATGCATCAGATGTTGAAACGAGGAAATCACAAATCAAACATTAAGAAATAACGTCACCATTAATATTCAATTTGCTAACGAAAGTAAACCGTGTCAATATTATTTGCTACATGAAATGAATCTATACTCATCTCATAAAAAATCAGAAAAGCACAAGTGTTGATGCTTGTCTACTCCCAATACAATTGTGTTTCCAGATCACACTCCAGATGAGCATAAAGGAGTGAATGTGTAAAAGAACTGAAACTGGCTTGGGATCAGATTCGTTTTGTCTCATGAGGTGTGGAGCAAATAACAGTGATGTGTTTCCAGCTCTCTCCCCACTAGGGGGCCCTCACCTAATCCAGGGAAGTTCTCTAAATTCCTAAAACTTGTGCAACTTCTATTAGACATTCTTGTTTAGCTAAATAGCCCAATATGTGAATTAGACTTTCTGAATCTGCAGACTTTTAATATGAACTCTACTCCACCCTAGGCCCACACCAAAAAAAAGAGGTGAAGCATTTATCAGTCATCAGTGCCTTCAAGATTCTGTGGCAATCCAAACCAATCAGTACCAGATGCAGAGAATCCAAGCTCAGGGAAACAGCTATCCCATTGGATTTGCCTATTGGTCTTCAGTCAACTTTATTTGTCTGCCTCAATCACCATTAGTCTATTTAGAAGGTGAGAATAATGTTGCCTGTGGCAGGATTAGTGCTAGGGCATAGGATAGTTTTTTTATGAGTAGTTTTTGACCATGGAACTGGAGACCTTTGAGTTCTTCAAACAGCACTCTTCAATATCAGACAGCAAGAAGGTCTAGCCACATTTGGCAAATGCTGGCTTGAACTCAACTCAGTGGGGAATTCAAAGCCTTGGGAGAGTCCACTGTTAACCTTGAAAGAGAATATTTCATTACCTGGGCTCGGCCGGCTCCTCATCGTGGGAAGTCTGATTCTACCCTTTGAGCATCCCCAGAAGCTCAATAACAAGAAATGCTCCTACATTTTTCCTGTCCTCGCGTGCTTTGAGGATGCATATCGTCATGTTCTATTTTCTTATTTTATTCATCTCAGTGGCTGTTCTATCACATATATATAATCCTGTGTAGGCATGCTCCTTACTGCATTACCAGAGGCTTAGGGTTTCCATGAACAGCTTCCAATTTCTTTTATTATCTACTTTACATTTTTCTTGCATAAATGCAGAAAGAGAGCTCATGGAGAAAAGAATGCCTTGAGGACTCATACAAGAGCTTTACAACGTGAGGAGGATCTGGAAATGCAAGGCTGGCTAACAGAGGATGTACACTTTGTTAATACACACATTTCAATAGTAAAGCTGAAGACACACTGCCTGGAACTGAGCAAGTACATTTTTGTTAGTGTTTTTCGGGGGCTTTTTTGTTTGTTTCTTTTTATTACTATTTTGGTAGGGTTTTTTCCCACGTTGTTGCAGCATGGACACCAGCAGTAGAAACACAGGCGCTTTGTGAGCTTCCTAGTTGAATGAGAAAGATAAATATAAATATAATCCTCTTTCCCTCACAAACAGAAAGTACTTTCTGTGCCCATTTCCACATTATCAGTAGGGAAATGACCTCCCCTTACTTGTGTTTGAAGGACTGCGCACAAAAGTTTTGTTCCGGGAAGCAATGGCAACACCACTGCAACAATGCTGTACCGTTAGACAAGCTTATGTTCCAGAGACACAAAGCCAGAGGAGATTCGAACTGCATCTTTATTGATCCTGAAGACATCAGTCAGCCTCTACACACACCAGGCTTCCTAACGGAAAACTGTTCCGAAACATCATTGAAGTGAAACAAATTTTGTTCAACTCTGATCTTTCAGAAAAGGAAGACAGACTGCAACATAGTAGAAAATATACATTTGGAGAAGAAAACTGGAACTGGAAGCAAATATATAAATACTTTTTCCCATGTTTTTGCTTTATTCAGACTCAAGCTCTGCCCTTCAGTTTGACATTTATGCTCAAATGAAACCAGAATATTTCTTTTTAACACTCATACTTTAATTTGATCCAAGTGTCAAAACCCAGACAAAACCCAACAAGAGGTCATGCTGGGACTTAATGTGTTGTATTAGTCTATTATGATACCATAATAAATCCAGGAAGTATGGTCATAATCAGGAATAACTACTGTGAAATCAAAGATCATATCACAATCTCTCAGCTATGTTCTTCTCTGCACCTGCACCAGCATGCTTTGCAATGCAAGCCTTTATGATTATAGGGTGGGGAGAAAGCTCAACAACAGTAAAAAATTATGGAATGGTTTTTGTAGCACTTCAAGAGGCAGGTATCTCTGAAATTCACTCTGGCAGTTGATATTGCCTCAAATCCTCTTAGTCTGCAGTCCTCAGAACTGAAGATACAGTGCTCAGTGCAGAATGAGCAGTAGTTATGTGGACAGCTAAACAGACATATAAAGAGTGAGTTCTCCTGTTATGTTTTGTTGCAGTAGTTTTTCTGGTTTGTTCCTGGCCCAGGAAGCAGAGCGGGTTGTGCTTGAGAAGAGTAATTTAGGATGCTAAAGTTTCACAGTCCATTTGAACACAAGCATGATAAATTTCATGAGATTTTTATAGTTGGTATGATGTGCAACTCTCATCTAGGACTAAATCTCTCCAGCTCCTTAGTGTTTCTTGCAGACAGCATGTCTTTTCCTTAGCTCATTCAACAGACAGCCTCAGTGCTTATAAACTCTCTCCAATAACATAGGTTATTTTTCAGATTCCCTTCAAGCTCAACACAGTATTCCAGCCATACCTGCACATTAGATTTGCTGTGTTCAGCAAGAACTGAAATGGAAATTTCTGGGGAATATGATGGTTATGACAGTATTTGAGAAAGAGTTTGTAGACAGGTGTGATATAGGCATTTTTCATGTCAATTAGAGTCTTGTTTCATATTGGAAGTATAAATATTCCTTTTACTTTTATTATCAGAGGCTTAGAAGCATATAATACAATATATCTGAGAATGTCCAGTTGTTTCATTACAAGCTGGATGATAAACACCCATTTTGAATGTAAGAAACGTGATAAGAAACCTGCAAAATATCTCTCTGCTCTTTCAGAAAATGAAAAAAAACAAACAAAAAAAGCAACAAACAAACATGTTCTTATGGGACATGGAAAATCCTGATGTACCTTTTGAAGGTCTAGGCATGATGCTCTTTTCTCTTGCCCTTTTTTTCTCCCCAGACAAGAACACAAGCCTGGGGTAGAGAGTTGCTCAGTGTTAGTGGATTTTGTTTTCAGCTCTGAGTGTTTTTCTATTAGTCTCTCTTTGTGATGACTGCAGGCGCCGCTCTCCATGCATTTAGCTGTAAGTATGAGAATCTTCATCCAGACGCATCTCTGCCCCTGAAGCACATTAACAATAGTGATAGTTGGTGATGTAGCTTTTACCTTTCTTTTCATTAGGAAGAATGAGAAAGTCAAAAAAAGCAGGAAATAAAGCTTACCAATCTTGCTTATAATCTAAGAGTGATGCCAAAACAAGTATCTGCTGAGTGAAAGGGACAAGAGCCTTTGCTATCTCTCTCCATCTCTAACAGTATCCTACTCTGCCTCCGTACTATGACAGTGGGTTCACATCCCCCATGGCCCGGCACCTGCAGCAGTACCTGTCTGTAAGAATCAGTTGTCCTGTGAACAGCATACATTTACACTGTGTTGAAGTGAGAGTGCGCATCAGCATCTGAAAAGAGTAAAATCCATCTCTTTGGCACATAACATCTTGGGTTTCTTCCCATTAGAGATTATTTGATGTGTTTTCCTTTCACCCATCTATCTAATTCTGCTTCCTTTTTTTGCACTATTATTTTCATCTTTATGATGATCGGCACTATGAAACCTGGCATCAAGGCTGTTCTTACCAATGACTGCCAGACAGGAATAGCCTTGTTAACCCCAGACAAATTTGGGAATACAGAGGTTTCTTTGCTTTGTGAGACTCAAGTTACAGATAATCTGGTGACCTGGAGAGATGTTTCAAAGAAATGACAGAGAAAAGCACTGTCTTATGCCAGTTAAATGAACAGAATATTTAAATGAAGTTAAATAGAGAGATCTTGGCCTTCAGAAAAGATGAAGTAGAAGCCTTTGACTCAAGAGGACTGGAGATGAAATAATAAAAGCTCTGGCACATCTTACCTGTTTTACCTTGTGTGTACCCTCCCTTTTCATAGCATTTAATACTATTGATTGGTTGCTTTCACTAACACGGTATTAGAAGCACATTTAGAGTGTTGATAGCTGTAAATGAAATTCATGCCCCATTTTTCTGTCACGTTCAGAGGATCTAATGATAGCAGTCATGAGGTCATTGTTACTTCATCTATTTCCCATTAAAAATAATCATGCCCTCCTACCAGATTCATTACAACTTCATGTTACAGAAGATGAACTGTAAGGAAAAACATCACTCAGAACATGAGCAAAACAAGAACAACAGAATCATCACCTATTTCTTGAATTTATCTCTCATATTATCCTGATTTTAACTGGTTTTATTCTCATGATTATTGATTCATGCAACTGGTTTCTGAATTTCTACGTTCATCTTCTACAAAATATTTTGCATTATTGCATCAAGTAGTTTTACCATGAAATACTGAATATTTGAAGCTATATTACCATGGTTCTGTTTGTTTTGGTAAAATCTGTGTTTCTTTTGTAAACATATTAATTCCATTTGGGTTTTAATGCCAGATTTTAAAAAATTCCTTCAAAAAACCAGGATCGTATTAAGGATACATATAAAATGAGTTATCTTGAGCTTTTTTCCTTTGGTGGAAAGCACTTTCGATACTCAAAAGTCGTTTGGTGCCCTTACCTGACCTGGATAGTGGAAACTGTGCTTTGCCTCCGGATTTCACTTTTTCCAGTTTGTCATTTTCTTTAGACTCTTACTATGTGTGATATGAAATGCTGTGCACTGATAGATATTGACACATCCTGATTAAAATTCATTTCACATCGCCTACTATTACTTCAAAGGAATAAAGGTCTTTTCTTGAAAGAAAACCTAAGTTTTCTTTGAGGTGTGGAGCATGAAAACTCTGTTTGATAAGAAACATCTGATGATTCTTCTTTTTTCAACTCAACAACTGGTCACTATTGAAAATCCATAAAAGCTGGATTTTGGTTTTGTCACCTCCAGGTGCTGCTGACAGGTTACAAACTGCTATTTGGAAAGTGGTGCTTCTCCTTACCAATTTTCTAAGGCAAAAGAAATAGAAAGGTACCACAGTTTGAAGCACAGAATTTGTTTTCATGCCAGCTCAGTATTTTTTGTCTCAAGGGAAGCTGCTTCATTTCAATGTAATTTTCTTCTGTTTGTGGTGATTTACAACCTGGTAGTTAAATCCTGTTCTACTTTCACTGTGCTTACTGGTTGCATGTAAACTTCCAGTAACTCTTGCCTCCTTTTTCTGATTCTGAGCAAGTCCAAGTCAATTTTGCATTGCAAGCATATGGCACCTAAATGGAAATGGAAGACAGTAATAAAGCTTGTCCTCTGAAACTGAACTGAACCAAGTAAATCAAAACAGAACACTTATCTTGCATTTGTTGCATGATATCAAACAGTTTTGATTATTTCCAAGCACCAAATTGCAACCACAAATTTCAACAATGAATCCTGGATTTTGTCCCTAGGGTCATGTGGAAAATAAAAGTGTAGATCCTTTGGTCTTATCTCTTCCTTTGACTAACTGTCTTCTGATTTGTCTTCACTCTGTCACTGATTGCCAACATATAGCACACAATGCAACTGACAGCCAAGAAAAGAAACCCCTCTTTAAAAGTGATACTGTATTAAGGAGAGATGTGCGTCCTTTATTTCCCAGATTTACCAGGGAAAAGTAACATATTATAAAACATTACATTACTCATTGTTTGATTTAGTAAATGTATTTCTTTGGCCAGACTCCAAGCACTTTGCAAATTCTTTGAAAATCTGAGCAATAGAAGATAACCTTATAATTCAGATCTGCTTTCAGCAAGAAGTCCTTAGCACTGCCAGTCTTCCCCTGCACATGGCCAATAAAGGCAACTGGTTTTGGCATAATATCTCACATGGTACAAACAGACCCTTCCACTATGGTCCTCCAGCCCCCATTAAGATAGTCTGTCAGGTCTGCTTGTTGCAGGCTCTCACCAGTAAAAGTGGTGCCTCCTCATAGGATGCAGTAAAGTTACAGGTCCCAGAAAGTGGCATTTCCATATTAAAAGCAATTAGCCTCGGTCTGCATCAATCTTTAGTCTATGTCAGCTCTTAAATGCTTATTCCAGCTGGCACATGGTCACTGACAATACTGTAAGTAGGCAAAGAAAGTCAGTCCTATTTGAACTCAACAGTAAGGAAAATTAGGAAAGCAGATGTTTGATCCACCAGTAAAGTATAAATAGGACTACAGCTCATAAGAAATTGAGGGCAAGAAGAACAGGTAACCTTGGAATAGGTGAAAGAGTTTAGGAAAAATAAGCATCCAAGTTGTCTGCCTCAGAGGTAACTGAGTCTTATGCACAAAGTCCAGAGAAGACTAACAGCAGGTCTTATGTAGTCAATGAAGATAAACCTGTGTTTCGAACTACATCCTTTATACTTGATCTTCTACGTAACTTTCAGTGACACTACAAGATGGCATAAGACAACTTCACTTTTGAGCAATTTGATTTAAGAAGAACATGTGCTCCATCAGTGAGACCAAGCAGCGTGGATAAACAACTGGGCAAAATCCAGGACTTTAACACAAGGATATCCCAAAGCATATACAACACTAGCAAGATTAGTACAGAAAGAAGAGGAAGAACAGAAAGATGAGGGCACTTGTATGCCAGATACACACCTCCTATTGCTGCATGTGTGAGTGGGTTGTGTGTTGTGCTGCAGTGGAGACTGGGTAGCAGTCACTTAAAGCTCCAACACACTGAACAGACTTGTGCACAATCTCCCACTAGGAGGAATTGCTTTTATTTTCTGTGCACCTGCCTGTCTTCCTTCCTTCTCAAGAGATGCAGAAGACCTTGTGTCTTTGTTCCTTTGACCTAATTTTATTTCCTCAGTACTTTACTAGTTTTGACATCAATGTATCTTCCTTCTCTCTTTTTGGCTATAGCTTTCTCAAGTGGAGTGGAAGTGCTGAGTTCAATGTGAGTATTACCCAGCTCACTTATCCTTCCCAAACCTACCTTGGACAAACAAGGGAAAATATTGGACAAACAAGGGAAAATAACATAGAGGAAATCCATTCTGTTCTTTCGGTTTAAAAGGAATCTAAAGGACCGAAACACAAAGTGATAAATTTGTACCTAGACATATTGCATGGTGACATGAGCTATGCCACAGGACCAAGCAGGTACTGTGGTTCTGTATTATGACCACCCCTTAAACTTGTTTGGTTAATGGACACACATCTTCCATTAACAGCCCAGGCACCCCTGAGGCAGCACAAGTGTTGAATCTGCCCAATAGTTTTTGACTGGTCTATTTAAAACATATGCCTTGCAATGCCATCCACCTTAACTACACCATTGTCCACTCTACAACTCCCTGACTCTAAACAGGAAGCAAATTCTAAAGCCCAGCTTTGATAGATAGCATTCACTTTTAGTTCTGAAAAGATTGTAATTGACATTCCTATAGTCTGGTTTTGAGAATAACATCGATTAAATAGAGAGATGTAGCCAGAAAGCATCATAATAGCCCCACCATAATTACCAAGGAAATGCTGTAATCCTACTGGTCACTTACTAACAGCCCTTTTCTTCAGCACAGGTATACTTCCCATAACTGGAAATGATCCAAAAGCCATGCCAGCTTTATTCAACACATAACAACATGGCAGAAAGAAATAGAATTATAGTAATGGCTGCATCTTAACTGCATATCTCAGTGCAATTACTACAAAAGGTGGAAAAACGTGCTTATTGTGATATATTTGGTAAGAAAAGTGTGGTGGTTTGGACTTGCCTCCCTGCCAAATGCCCGAACTCACAGTAACAACCCCTTCCCCCTCCCTTCTTTTCTTAGGGCAAAGGAAAAAAACT
>JAYRBT010000093.1:17648760-17692933 GCA_036023395.1 Myiotriccus ornatus
AACAGATATACACAAACCCAAGAACTAGACAAATAACTAGCAAAGCAAATCTCACCACGTCCCTCAGAAAAAATAAGATCGGCAGACATGCCCAGCACTTTCCAATCTTCCAGGTGGCACACCAGCAGTTGCTGCACGCCTCAGCCTTAGATAAGCGAGACCAACGCAAGGACCTGCTGTTCCTGAACCTCACCGGAAGAGAAGAGAACGAGGTCTCTAATCTCCAATTTATTTCTACTCTGGTTTACTTGAAAATCGTATAGAATACTGGGAACATGGCCACTTCCTTGGTTACAAGCTGGTTACCAGGAAGGCCTAGACCAAAACGATCACAAAAGTCTTTAACAAAGCAATGTTGGACTTCTTCAAATGTATTTGTTGTTCTCACACATTTGTCTGCACTTGAATCACAGGTTTCAGATTACAGTTTATTAGTTGTCACCTAGTGTTACAATTATGGGTGATGGGTTCAGTTCATATGGATGGTAAATTTGGCAACTACCCCTGCTGCCTTTCCCATCACTGCAACTCATTTTATTTTGTCACTATTCTGTACAAGGCCTTTAGAGTGCCGTGAAAACAAAAGACTCATTAACCTCTTGCAAGAGGAGACAAATACCTTTCCTACACCTCTGCTTCCTCTTGACCCCAGTAGCTCTACTTGTCAGTATCAGATTCCCTACCAGAAACATCAAAGTGGTAATAAAGAGGCATATTGAGAGAATAGCAATAGGAACGGCAAAGTATGCAAAAAAAGGGACTGAGAGGGAAAAGACAGAGTGCTGAAGGTTTAAGATCTGGCAGCTGACCAGATCCTGCTGCTGACTGACAGATATTCTACTAATCAGCAGCTGGGATAAGTCATTCAAGGTAGCTTTGTTTCCTGCCTTTTATTTGCCAGAGTAACCACATTAACATGGGTCAATAGTTACAACACCTATAATGTCTAGCACATAAACCATCATCTAACTGCCTTACTTGCTTATTACCATCTGTCACTTGAAAAGCTCTTATTTGAACTTGGCTGCCGTAAGTTCTTCATAAAGCCTTATTTTTATATTTTTAAATAGCATGAAAAAATAAGATTCCTGCAGCATTTTTTAGCTCAGTGATGATTCATAAGAGGATAGTATTGTTGCTAGCTATTTTAGTATATTAAATACAATCCCCTAAATGAGAAAAACCAAAGTTAAGACCAGAAAATCATCTATGATAATAGCTTTTAACAAAACGCTGCTCACTCTTGTTACATTTGCATCTCAGTGCATCACAGTCTATGTAATACTTGAAACAAAAAAGCCAAACAAAATAAATAACAGCATGTACCTAAACATGCTTACAGAATTATGGGGCTCTGAAAAATGACAGAGTATTCTGCTACTAGGTATAAAAAATCCCAGATGTTTAATACTGTGAGGGAAATATATTAGGTTTACGTTTTATAATTTCAAACCCTGTTGTCAACAGGTAACTTATGCTACTTTATATTCCACTCATCACAGCCCACTATAATTCCTTCTGGCACAACCAAGTAAAATATATCCCTCTGTGCTGACACTACTTATTGTTTTTTTGTCTCCTATAAATGATTTGTGCCTGTGTTTTGAATTTTTGTAAGAGTATTTCCAGAAGCTTTAAAAAGAAACAGTACATTCAGCAGAGCAGACATGCTAATATTTTAAGAAACAGGAGAAAACATTTGGTTCATTGTCTGACCCTGCTTAATTTTCTTCCTGCTGCTTCTTGCCCGAGTCCCCCTGGCCCCTCTTTTCTGTTCAGGCTCATCAAGTAGTCATGGAATCTATTAAACTACTTGCTTTAGGCTATTTGAGCACACAAGTGCTGCTCACTCCAGCCCATATGTCATGTACTGAAATGAATCAAGAATCAGTTTTTCTGTTTGAGTATAATGAAATATTGGTTAGGCACACCTATCTCCCATCAGTGGATGAAGGAAATACCACACATGGTGAAAACAGCTGTGAGCATGAAAGGGGCCCTCTTTCATCTTGTACCTTAAGCTAATTAAAAGAGTCCATTAGTAGTTTCTTGTCTTGGGCTTGGCAAGGCTGGCAGATAGAGCAAATATCTCTTTACTTACCAAAAAGGTCCACATGATTTGAAGCCCGGAAATCTGGTTTGTTGGGGATTTTTTTTCTGTGACTTTTGACACTAGAGTACTTTTTAAAATTATTTTTGGTCAAATAATGTAATTCACAGAATCACAGAATGGTTGAGATTGGCAGGGTCCTCTGGAGGTCATCTGGTCTAAACCTCTTACTCATCATAGAGCTGGTTGCAGTGGAGCATGTCTAAGTGGCTTTTAGGTGACTCAAAGGATGAAGATTCCATAATCTCCCTGGGAATATGTGCAGATGTTCACAAGACAAAAAGTGTTTTGTGATGTTCAGAGGAAGTATTCCATGTTTCAGTTTGTACACACTGCCTTGTCCTGTCACTGAGCACCACTGAAAAGAGTCTGGCTCTGTCCTCTTTACACCCTCCTTTCGTACCCTTGTGCATACTGACAGGGTCCCCATGTGCCGTCTTTTCTCCAGTTTCAACACTTTCAGCCTTTTCTCATAGGTGAGAGATACTTCAGCCTCTTGTCGTCTTTTTGGGTCTTCACCTTGGTGAAGCCATGCTGACTACTCCTGATGATTTTCTTGTCCTTCATGTGCCTGGACCAGGATTAGCAGCTCCACTACTTTCCCAGAGATCAAGATGAGGCTGATCTGTCTGTAATTCTCTGGGTCATCCTTCTTACCCTTCTTGAAGATGGATATTGCATTATGACATTTGCTTTCCTCCAGTCTTTGTATATTTCTCCCAGCTGATGGGATGGAACAAAGATTATTGGGAGTGACCCCTCAGTGACATCTGCCAGCTCCCTCAGCACTCACGATTAAATCCCAACAGGATCCAAGGATTTACATAAGTCAGGTTTGTTGAAGTTTTCTCTGACCTGATCCTCTTCCACCAAGAGTACTAATTCCTTGCTGCAGGGGACCTGGGATTCCTACAGGCCAGTCTTTCTAGTAGAGGCTGAGGCAAAGAAGCCATTCAGTACCTCAGCCTTTTCCATGTCCTGTGTAACCAAGTTTACTGCCTCATTGAACAGACAGCCCACAAATTCCCTAGTCTTCTTTTGCCACCTATGGACTTACAAAAGCACTTCTTGTTGTCTTTGAGGTCCTTGGCCATATTCAATTATTTTTGAGCTTTAACTTTCCTATCTCCATCCCAGGATGCATAGATAGTGAGTGTTTCAATATGCCTCCCAGGTTACTCATCCTTGCTTACACTTTTTTTTTTTTTTGCTTTTTTTTCCCTTTTTTGTGTGTGTGTGTGTGTGTGCGTGTGTGTGTGTGTGTTGAGTTTAGCTAGAAGCTCCTTGTTCATCCACACATACCTCCCTTTTTTACACTTTCTGTGATGGAAATAAAGCATAGCATCCAGTGTGAACTGCCTGCAATAATAAACATTTCTTGAACTTTTCCATGCCAAAATTTTAGGTCATAAAGAAAACTTCTTCAGTAAAAACATTAGTTTTAGTTTCCTTCATTTTAACACATGACGTAATGGAGAGTGGACAATTGGTTGATTTAAAGACCATTACTACCTATATAATTAGACTAATATTTATGGAACTAATTTTTCAGGGTTCACAGCAGGTTTCACTTCTTAATTGAAAAAATGGAGAAAAAACATTACTCCTACAAGTGAGAAATTCAAGCAACTATTTTGCCAACAACATTAGAGACATTATCAGTGTCATGACCTTTGGCCTTTCATACTTTCAAGAGTTGTCCCTAGGGAAATCATCTGCTGGAATGTTAATCTGTTGCTTCTCTGACCTTCTACACATGTACCACATTATTATTACAACCACATGCTTCCCTTTTCATGCTGTCAGTCTGACAATGAGGCCAACAGGCAATTCATCTCCAGACCAGATAGTTGGAACAAAGTGGATACCAGTAAATTAAATTAGATTGAAAATGGATATTTCTAAAATCACAGTAAGTCTTCTTTTCTGCAAAAGAACTAGCTTTCTAATCATACACTGTACTAGGTATCAAGTGTGGAGAAACTATATAACAAAGGTTCAGAGATAATGCATGGAATTATCACAGTCCTGGCATTTGTTTCAAGCTTTCCACAGCTTATTGTTAAAACAAAAATTTCCTTCTGCACAGATTTATTATTTGAGTTTTTCCAGCTCACACTGTAGCTCTTCCCTTTATCTGACATTCATTTCATATCCCAGACTTAGCATGACTGTCACTATCTCAGTGTGTCTTAAAAAGCATAATACCAATAGTAGTAATAATAACAATAATAACAATAAGATTTAGCACAGTGATTGATAGAAAATAAAGACTTGCTGACAATCAGATGCTGTGTTTTTTATTAATGTTTAGAGTGAAGAATATTTCCATCAGTCTCCTCATGATGACTACATGTCAAGAAGCATGTATTTCCCCTTTCAAAGGCAGAAGCACAAGTAAAGGTATAGCTCCATGCAAGTCCCACCCAAAATTAGTTCACTACTGATTTACTGTGTGCCCCTGAGTTGCATCAACCAGCAAGTCAGCTGCAGTAAAGCATGATAATTGTTGTGAAAGATCTCAATATTTTAATTTGTTTTGATTTTTTAACTTCATCCCATTTGAGACATTAAATATTTTGATGCGTCATTGTCCAAGAGAGGACTCCTTCAGAAATCTTCCACATACTTGCACCGCTGGCAAAACAGGCTGAAAACATACCATGACCAAATTATATAGTTTGTTTGAACTATAAGCAATCTATTTTTGAATTGCAAGTCCTTAAGTCTAGGGAAGGTTTGGTCCTCAAAGTTTTTCAAACATCTCTGGCAACTAGGATAACAGTGGTACTTAACTTGAATCCTGTATTTAAGCTACACTGAAAAATCTTGTTTTGAAACTGTCATTAGAGAGGAAAATGATAAAAATGAAGTTCATGTTTTGATTTTCTAAAGTGATACAAATATTAAATGTAACTTTTATGCATTTTCCCCCCTAAATAGAAGTTAACATGTTTTCTAAGTCAAAACTAAAATCATCTTGAAGGCCTTCATTCTGAGATCACAGTGATGAGGGAAAAAGACTACTTAAGAAGAAAAATGGAGGATTAAAGGGCAGCAGATCACAGAGTTCAAATTATGGATATCCTGGGCAAGAAAAAGGTGCTGCAGAAGATTGTCAAGAATGCTGGGCTTTTGTCTTACTTTCAAAGAAACACTTCAAATTAATCTACCTCTGCCATAGCTGTAATAAAGTTGAATGACATATTAAATTATTTAGGATGCAATCTTAAGTTTTGGGATCTGAACATCCAAACTGACATTTCAGCACTTTAGAAAATTTCTCTAATTTTTCTTTAAGGCAAACTGATAAGAAACATTGGTAAAGAGTCAACAATATGTATCCAATACAAATCATGTGAAAAATCTACAAACCAGACTGAATAATGTTTAGGCAAAAATTTGTGGGTAGGAGGAAGTCTTTCCCTGGAGTGACCTGAAATTACTAAATAAGTAAGATAAGTTAAAACATAAGTAAGATAACTTAAAACATACCCACATGAAAAAGATTGTTTAAATACTATTTTATGAACTTGTCCCAAACTCCAATAATCATTTATTCTCTTTTTTTTTCACTAATGACAATATTAAAAATAAAAACTGGGCATGGAAACATGTGGTCATGGAAATTATGATAAAGTAATGAAAAAGAGGAAATTAAGTAGAAAGGGGGTAATATCCAAGTAAAATGCATTTGAAAAAAATAAGGGTTTAATAGTGTTAACAATGACAGATAGAAACATTCATCAAAGCAGAAATTAAAATTAAAATTAAAAATAAATTTGTTACTGCCTGTAACCCAATTTTTACCTTGAAAGATAAGGAAATCCCTAACCACAAAGCACAGAACAAAAGAGGAAATCTTGTCCTAAAAACTTTTAAATTATGGGGAGAAAAGTTACTGACAAATTTGAGAATCTGATCATTTGGCATTTCAGAAAAGAACAGCATTAAGCAGTGGCAACACTGGCAAAGATAAAGTATGTGCTGCATCCATAGAAACAGCAAGTATTCACAGAAACTGAAAAATTATTAATCAGGGACTTTCTTTTGAAACTGGAACAAAGGGTGTCATAGAAACCGTAAATTCATAAGCTAAATCTCTATGTTCTGAAGAAAATGGACTGAGAGCCTATTTAAGGATAAAATAGTACAAGACCAGGATAAGACTAATTCTTCAAGGTCAAATGAGCAGACTTTAAAAGAGAAATCATGTCAGAGTCCTTTAGAGATCAGTTGTTTGTGCTTTAAAAGAGTTGCTAGCAGTAACTTAGCTTTTCTTAAGGCATTTGAAAAGTGCCTTGAAAACTGACCATTAAGTAATGTAACAACAGAAGGAGAGACAATATAACACTGTGAACAGGGAACTAATGAAGGAAGAAAGATATGACAAATGAGCCACATCAAACTTAGGTCCTTTGCTGTGGTTAAGGCATATAACACACTGTCAGACAATGAATACAAATAAGCAAGGATGGGGTTGCCTGGAAAGCGCAATATTGCAATTTATTAAAGATTCAGCAATTAAGATACGAGAAGTGTCATATGTTTTTACAAGTCTTGATGTCTTTAAAAATTACAAAATTTGGTTATTTAATTTCTGGCAGTGTGCCTAAGTGGCCAAGAAGGCCAGAAGTGTCCTGGCTTGTATCAGCAGTCTTGTGGCCAGCAGAACTTGGTAGGTGACCATTCCCCTGTACTGGTGAGTTTGCACCTCGGATACTGTGTTCAGTTTTGGGCCCCTCACTACAGGGAAGACAATGAGGTGCTGGAGCATGTTCAGAGAAGGGCAACAGAACTGGTGAAGAGTCTGGACCACAAGTCTGATGTGAAGCATAGTTGAGGTTGGGGTTGTGGAGCTGGGACCATGGGGTTGTTTAGTCTGGAGAAAAGGTGGCTCAGGGGAGACCTTATTGCACTCTACAGCTACCTGAAAGGAGGTTATATGAGGTAGGGGTGAGTCTCTTCTCCCAGGTAACGTGACAGCACGAGAAGAAATGGCCTAAAGTTTCTCCAAGAGATATTTAGGTTAGACATTAAAAAAAAAAATTCTTCCCCAAAAGACTGATCAGGAAATGGAACAGGCTGCCCAGCAAAGTGGTGGAGGCTTCATAACTGGAGCTATTTAAAAGACATATAGATGTGGTGTTTAGGTACTTAGTAGCAGACTTGGAAGTGTTAGGCTAATGGCAGGGCTCAATGGTCTCAAAGGTTTTCTTCAAGCTAAAAAATTCTATAAATTTATGGTATTGCATCCTTTAAAATCCGTCTTTCCAAGTTTTATGTGCAAGTTAGAAACACAGTTCTAAGGGAAGTGAAGGATGACATTGAGAATCAAATCACATGAACCCAAGGTCTGAGGTTTTCAGAAGTTCTGACCACAGGAACAGGTTTTCCTGGTGGCTGGACTGTGGAGTGAATGGCACATGCCCACTTTCAATGCAGTCACAACTGTGCAGCCTGCAAGGTGCTGCAAGGGGACAGCTATTGCCCCCACTGAGCCCTTCCTGTCTCTCCACCTCCCCAGTGACCTTCCCACCCTATAAACAGAGATGCTTATGCTGGGAAACATAAACATCCAACCTGAAGCTAGAAAGGACCAGAAAGGAGGTACCATGCCACATGAGAAGTGTTACTTTGGAAAACAAAACATAATAGAGAAGGGAAAGAAAATCTTAATAACAGCTGCTGTGATAGACATCAGAAAGAGAAGATTCCTGGAGACTGGCACAAGCATCTCCCCAAAGACCAGTCCCTGGCAGAGCATAAGCTTGCCCTCAGCTCTTCTCAGTTCTTGCTCTCTTTGGTCACTACAGCAAAGTTATTCCAGGGCCCTGGAAGAGTGATGTGGGATAAAGAGCTCATTTTTCCTCCCAGCTCTCCAACAGTGCCTTGAGAATTTGTTTAGACTTGCTTCATTACAGTCAAATCAGAGGATACACCTTTCAGGAAAGAAAGCAATGTCCTAAACACCCCTGTACGACTGCTGTCTTTTCAGATGCTAGTTTGGAGGGAATCGTGCCTAGATTGCTTCAGGACCAGACCTGTACCCCCCGCACAGAACAGGTGCCCTCTCAGTTAGGCAGTATCCTTCCAGTTTCAGTATTAGAAACATGCACCTGGAAAAACCCATTTCACCTAAATGAAAAACTGATGAAGGGATTGAAATGCATTTACCACACATAATGTCCTGATTCTTCTGAACAGGAAAAAAAAATAACACATTTCATTGCAGCAACCAAACCCATCCAGACTCCCTTGCTTTGACCTCTTGTGTGCCCTGGGTACCTCTTCCACTGCCTATAGCTGTGTCTCCTAAATGAAATATATCTAACATATNNNAGACTCTGCTTTGCCTCCACAGTTTGTCCTGCCATGACAAAACTGCTCCTAAAAAAGGGTGCCAGCACCCTGCAAGAACCTGCCAGATAGTTCTCAGTACACTACCCCCAAAAAAAATACACCACCCCAAAAAACATACAACACCATTCTTGTGACTTTTTAATCTTTCTATGATGTCCCAAAGAATTACTTTGATGTTATTTTTACCTAAACTTTTCATAGTATTCCTGCTTAATTACTGGGCTGTTTACCCACTACATATATAACTAAACCTCTCCAACTGAATATTATGACATATATATGTCATATTGAATGCAATATGACATATATATGGTGCTTTTGCTGATTTACTTATTTCAGGAATTTGGTTGCTTCAATACCACTGTGCAGGTTCTGTATTCCCAGTGCACGCATTTTGTTCTCAGAAGAAGTGCCATTTATTTTTGTCCCTGAGAAAGGTCATAACTCATGAATCACAGGAATAATTAAGAAAAATTAAAGTGTTTTTCCCATAGAACAGATGGTAAGGTCCCCAAACTGATTTAAAGTATATTATGTTTAAAAATGACATTTCATGAAACTTGATGCATGAGGACTATACATAAAGCCAGATTTTTTGCAATACTTTTTATTTACAAGATAAGTATTTGTTAATATTTATAAAAATGTCATTCATGCCCCAAAAATATTTTTATTCATTTAGGATTTGAGAAGTTTTATTTTCTGAGTTGCTTTTTCTAATACCAGAAGACAAAAATGAAACATCAGTTACTAATGGTTTGAGATACAAATATGCTGATATCAAAGTACATTTATGTCACATTTCAGAGTAAAGCTTCCAGACAGATATTGACATCAGTTCAAACAAAATACTAACAGTGATTTTGTGGCACTCAGTCTTAAAACATACTTGTCAGAAGATAAGCAGTAAAAAAGCTGAGACTGTATATAATGGAGGTGAAATGAAAGCAGAAGTATAGCACCAGCACTGCAGAAGGAAAAAATCAGCAGAGTAAGGAAAAACTAGTTCATCATTTTCAGTATGGCCAATTGTGGGAATTATGCTGTAGTATCTGTTGTATATATAAAGAATTCAACATGACCAGTCTTTAGCCCTGGCCCATAAAAGTGAGCATAATTATTCACTAATTTGAAGTGATACAAACATTTAATAGCTTTGCTGGGACAAACATTTTAGGATAAATTTCAGTTTCAATGACACTAGCAAAATCTTTGCATTTTACTTCAAAAGTAAGGAAATTTATTCTTCCTGCTAGTAGCCATTTTTTGAAGTAGGTAAATTTTTTTCAGGTGCTGATGTATTTTGTTACTCTCTATCTCATATCTGTATTTTTACATTTCCCTTCATCTCCATCTGAGCCAACTACCTTTCTGATCCAGGGCTCTTCTAGACCTACCAAAGTTTTCACTGCCTCAGATTTTTAAGTCTGTATATTGAAATATCTAAAAATGTTTGTGTAGGCATATTTCTCTCACAGAATTCAGTTTAGTTTAAGCTAATGCTAAATACTGCATAAAGAAAATAAAAGCTCATACAAACAAATTGTCTTCCTACAGTGTTTCTGAGGGAGTTGTCTTTGAACTATATTCCTGATAAAGCTGTATTGTCATATCCAAAACCTGCAGATCAGTAACCTACAAATCACTGAAGATACATTCCTCAAATTTAAGTCCTCAAAAAATTCACAGAACATTAAGTACCAGAAAACTTAGAAGTTCAAAGGATCTAGGGCATAAAATTTTCTTTATGTTATCCAGACAGATCTTGCACTTCTCTAAACAGCAGGCTGGCAGCTTGGATTTCTTTATTTTGTTAGGTTTCTTTTGGGTCTTTTTTGTTTGCTTGGGGAGGAGTTGAGCCTTCTAGTGATGTGTATGTGTCAGTAATCACTGGAGGAATTTAGTTTCCACACATGGATTTGAGACCTTCTTTCACCAGTGCATACGAAAGTATGCCATGCATGATGTGGTAAATTCATTTTCCTAAGTGAAACATCTTTCATTCAAATAGTCATTTCTATGACTATTGCAGACATGGTCTCTGACTCCGAGAAGTAAGAGCTTAGTCATGTCGGAGAGTTTTACAGCCTTATAAATGTAAACCAGATATCTATTTTAAAAATGTGTTCTTCTGTAAATGATGTTGTTTAAACTGTTATATGATAATTGCTTCTGAGCAGATCAGATTCTTCTGTCCTCTGTATCAGTATAAAAGCTTGTCTTACAGCATTTCAAAAGCACCTACTCTTTCATTTGTGGGTTTAGATTTTCTTCAAAAAGAACCATCTTAGTACCTTCCATAGAGTAAGAACCTTCTAAAAGTGTTTCATAAAAGTATTTGATAAAGATCTAAAGACAGAGGAAAGCCTTTGATATATAATGAAATAACTTTGAATCATTCTTCCACATGCAAGAGCAAGACAATATATCTTTTTAAAGAAGCATAATCTACTTGGCACACAGCATCAATACAGAGGTTCTTTTTCCTATTTGCTGCCGAGCTAAAGTCATGGCAAATCTAGGGTTAGTTTACAAAATCAATCACTGATTATTAAAATAAATATATAAATAAATGAATAAACTTTACATTTTGGGAAAAAAAATAAAAGGAAGGATATAAGTATTGAATTTAAGTAAGGGAAACTAATACGGCCAACACCAAAAGTTCAATGTCTGACAACAGGAATAGGATATCAATATGCCACCTGTAATCTGGGAAGGACTAAGAAAAAAGTTTAGTTTACATGAAGTTTCATTTCAAATGGGCTTTTTTATGCTAGTTTTCACTGACTAGCAGATGGTTGACAGAAGACTCAACGTAAAAATGTGAGGAACTGAGCTGCAGATCAGAGAGAAAGCAGGTTTGGTGGCCTGGTAAGATGGGTAGGACTGTATATTTAACAAGATAACATGGACTCTCTTAACAGTCCATGCAGAGTGAGCATTTAGACACTAATTTAGGCACTTGTATTCTTCCAGTCTTATAAAGGGTACCTGAAGTGTTGCTTTTTTACATAAATCTAAGACTAAGGTTTGTCATAAATATTTTCTACTTTCTAATTCCTCATTTATATGTGACTTTTTCTTGTGCTTCTTCTCACTTGCCCTCCTCCTCAATGTAGTCTCCTCTGATTAGCCCGGATTCTGAGCTACGCTTTTTCTGGTACAATTTTTCTTGGTAAAACAATGTATTTCCAAGCTCATTTTATTATTTGAAACTTGTGATTATTTTTTCTGTTAGGAGACTCTAAAGATTGTATGGTGGTCACAAATCAATGCAAAAGACATCACCAAATTTCCAGTAGTTTTCTCTAAGAGGCTGTCTTTGTTCATCACCGTCTGCATCACCAGTTGTCTTCAGATTATACTTCCAGTGAATAGGTGAGCACATGAATAGGTGAGACGTGGTGCTGCAGACCCTGATGCAAATAAAACAAGAAGGATGAAATGCTCACCAAGACAGAAGGCATGAAGTTAAGTGCACAATCTGACCACATTCCTGTTGAACTGCAACAAACACCTGAAGATTAGTTTTTCTGCCTTTTCAAGCTTGACTCTTTAATTTATTTCCAGCCTCTTCACTGCCTCTCTCTCCCACCCTTCCTCATTTTCCTCCCATCTCTGTGTTTTGCTGACTGGGCACTCTGCTCTGTTCCACACATGATGCCAGCAGAGCTACACTGATTAAAAACATTGATAGTGGTGGATGTCAGTGAGGATCCTCAGGAGCATCACTCCTGATCCCCACCAAAGGGAGGAGAAAGACAGTCAAGATGGAGGAATACCAACCAAAATTCAATGGCTGCTGGTAACTGCACAAGCTTGAGTCACCAAGCTTACACCTAAAAACCTCAGTGTTTTGAAACTAGGATACTTCTTCATGTTAAAATCTGTGCTAACTCAGATCAGTTTAGACAGAATGAATGATAAAGAATGACAAAATAATCTGATCATTTTGAGAACCCTCATAAATTTGCTGCTAGAAGGTAGTGGGCTGTGCTCCCCTCTTTTTAGGGAAGTTTTAAGGATAGCTATATAGACCTGAGGTTGTGTAGGCTGAAGAACTCTTCTGACAGCAAACAATGCACTTTGCAAGTGAAGCTACAGCAGGGTTTGTCTCCACTAAAGCAATCTGTTTTATTTCCCTGTTATAGCAATTACTTTACTTCTATACCTGTGGAGAATAACTATTAATGAAGGTGCCCTTTCTATCATGAACTCCCTTCAGGTTTTAGGTGTTTTTACCAGGATATCCTGGATAATGCTTACATCAAATCCCATTACCAGTGTGAGACATTGTGGAAGGGATCAGTTACATGATCAAGTTGCAAGTGTATGATGAATATCAGCTGCGATAGTGTAATAAGATGTGTGTTGGCTCTTAACCTACTGCAAGTGTGAGGTATTTCAAATCTTTTTATTTAAGAAAAGGACTTTTACCTTACTTTGCCAAAAGCTAGAAGCAAGCACACAGCCTGTTACTACAGTTCAGCTGATATGCAGGAAGTTTTATTGTGTTTGAATTCAAGAGAAAAGTCAATAAACTGACAGTTATCATGCACAGAAAGGACAAATTTGCTTATCCTTTTGTAGTTTAGAGTAGCTTTTCATACTGGTCCAGAACACTGTGGATCCTTCCCAGGCTCTGCACTGCACAGAGGAGGGAATGACTCTTAGTGCCCACATCCATTTAGCTGCACAATGGATGCACTAATACAACAAACACAACACCAAGACCCTTGATTCTTCACCTTTTTTCAGCTAACTCCAAAGAATAAAGAAATAATGCATTCCACCAAGCAGTAGTGGTAGAAAGTGAATAAAAACAAGACAGAGGCTGGGACGTTTTTTGGCTATTGCCCTGGAGGTGAGATGTAGCCAAACGGAATATTAAAACAGAATATTAAAAAATTGCTGGTTTTACGGAGCAGTACCATATACAGACCCTAATTTACATATTACATTAGAAAATGAGTGGTTCAGTACTGAGACAAATGTTTCGATATCAGAGAGCTCCGGTTCATTTTTTTGTGTTTTTAGTGCTTCTGGTTTCTTTCTCTTTTACTTTGTGTTCCACTTTCATATATAAGAAAAGCTCAGTTTACTCGTGATTCAGCAGATGACCACTTTTCTAACTAGAAGTTTTAGACTCAGTTATAATGAAATTTCTGTAATTTAATAGAAGTTACTATGTATGCTATGCCTCTGCAGACTCCCTGTTTTAACCTTCTAAAAATATTTCTCATCCTCCACTTTTAAGGATTAGGAAAAAAACAAAGAAACCAGAAAACAACTGAAAAAAAAACAAAACAAAAACCAAAACAAAATCACAAACAAACAAATCTAATCAAAATCAGTAATAGGGAGACTTATAAAATTCTAACCAAGTTACACATTTTAAAAAATGTCTTGTCTGCTTCTTTTCATCCAACTCCTGACTTTTCCATTACCATCATCAAGGCGCTCACCACCTTGCTTCACAGACAATAGAGAAGATGTGGCACAGGAATGAAATGGGATCACAGAACAAAAATCAGCCTTTGGACAAAGGAGATTCATGATTCAAAAGTGGTCCAAGGCCATGCTGAACTTCAGCTACAGTACCCCAACCCCGTTGTGAAGCATCATTCGACTATTTCAGATGTCCATTTCACAAAGAACTTCATGAATTGCAAATAAACTTGTACTTAGAGATTAAACCTCTTGTTCACCAGAAGTCAGAGTTCTGGCAAACAAAGAACTTCTAGACAGCAAGGGGAAATCTAGATTCCTGCTGGTTTTCACCTCATTATACTCTCTGTGGGTTTGTACAGTTAGTTTAAATGTGCGTAAAGGGTGGGTACGGGACTGTTCATCTTAGCAGACTTTTGCAATCCTTTCCTCTTTTTGTGAAGCAAATTTCATCTCAAAGAAGAGAAAATGAAGGGATGAGAGGTAAAGAATAGCAGTGGAAAACAGGAGAAGAGAAGGAAAAACTAGGAAAGCAAAGTGAAGACAGAAAATGCTAGCACTAGAGAATAAAATAGAATCACCTCCAGGAGAAAACTGGCAAAGGGCTGAGATTCAGGGTATGCAGAATAATGGTAGAAATAGAAGGTTGGAAAAAAGCTGCTGAGTGAATAGAGCAAGGAGAGAGTGTGCAAAGGAGAGTAATAGAGTATGCCCTTTAACTGTACACCTCTAATTTCCTCACAAAGAGATAACCATCATTACTAACTAGAGATAGAAAACAAAAGCTCAAAGGGTGGGATATGTGGATGAAAAAAATTAGAGAGTAGATTAAGTAAGACATTTGTATATGAAAGATAAAGGAAGGACACAGGAAACACTGCAGGGAAGAAGACGGCACAGGAAAGAGAATGTCAGCAATAGAAGAAAAAAGTAGAAGAAGAAAAAGGCAGAAAATGACTGAGCAGAAATGAATAGGAAAGGGTGGAAAGAGAGAGATGAGCAGCAGAACAAACAAGAAGGAACAAAATCAAATTTAAAGTGAGATGAAAGGGATAGCCTCTTAGTAACTTTATTGTAAATCATTTATTCCAGTCATTTTTTATCAAGCTCAAGGTTCCTACACCACACTGCCTTGAAGACAGATATCAAGACAGATATCAATAAATAGAGTGAAAAAAGAGGAACCAGAGTCTCCACAATGAGCCACAGGACAGCAGCCTTCAGCAACACAGACTTTATGCCAGACTACACCGCCAGAAAAGAATGCTGTGTTTTAAAATACATAGAATTCTGAGAAGACACATATTCGCTTACACACTGGACATCACATCAGAGACCCAGGAGTGCCACTCCAGGATGCAAAGACTGAATGTCTACACACACCTCACTTCTTGTAAATATAAATGTATCAGGTTCAGCAGTCTTTCACCTACAGATAGGATTTGGCTCATAGCTGGCTGAAAAGACAGATTGGACTTTCCGCAAATTCACAGGGTCTTCTTAAAACAGAAAAAGCACTACTGGTGTGGCGTGTAAAAGCCGTTGTATTTCACACTGTCTGATCTAACTCTGCACTCAGTTACAGTATCGGTCAGTAGAAAAGAGTATAATCTTTAATTTGAGTTTACCAAATTCTGATATGTGAAAGCCCTTCTTTTACATCAGTTTCAAAATTCTCCCTGCACTGTACTTTGTTACTCTGTATCCACAGTGTCCTTTAAAAGGAGACTAATAATCAGTTTACCGCTTTGTTCAGTGTTTGGATTATCTCATGATCATTATGTTTTAACCTTGCCTGACCATATATTTGCTTTAAATTAGGACTTCAAAAATACTCCTTGCCCCACCTCCCTGTCCTCACAAGTGTGATCTGCTCTGTTTCAGGCAACTTCGGTTTGTTTTTCCTTTCCCAAGAAGACAGTTAATGTAAAACAAGGAGGAACTGATTAGGCTATGGATAGGCTATTTTCAAGGAAATGAGCAAGGGATTGAGAGGTTACTCTTAGAGATGCTGCAGTCTCAAAACTCCCTTTGCAGTGAAGATGCAGGAGGACTCAGAACCCTGTCAAGTAGCTAACCAAGGATCTGCTGAAAATGAAGGCTAGAAGCTGGTCACTGCCCATACTAGGAGGAAATCTTCTCCTGAACACTTGACAATGATGAGTAGGACTGGGGGATAGAGAGGCCACCTAGGGCAACACAACCTATCCCGTGTATCACAACCTCCTCTGTTAAGGGGTAAGGAAGGGTGGTCGTCATATGTGACTCCCTTCTAAGGGGAATAGAGGAGCCAATATGCAGATAAGACACAGCCCACAGGGAAGTCTCTGGGTAAGGGACATTACCAGAAAACTCTCCTAAGACTCTCTGACTATTATCTGTTATTGGTTGTTCAAGCAGGCAGTGACAAGATAACAAACAAAGTCCAAGGGCAATGCAAAACTGGATTTTAGGGCCTTGGGATGACTTGTTGAAGGATCAGGAGAATGGGTATTGTTTTCTTCCACCCTTCCATTAGCAAAGAATAACTCTGAAAGGAACAGGTAGATCCATCAGATCAACAAATGAGAGGATCTACGGTCACCTGGTGAACTGATACCTGATGGGAAGCACCTTTTGCAGATGGGAAAAATGGTTCTAACACAGGAGATAGTGGGAATTTCTTCATGGAAAGGGTTATCAAGCATTGGAACAGACTGCCCAGGGAAGTGGTGGAGTCACCATCCCTGAAAAGTATTCAAAAATGTGTGGATGTGGCCCTTGAGGACATGGTTTAATGGTGAATATGGTGGTGGTGCTAGGTCAATTATTGGATTTGATGATCTGAGAAGACTTTTCCGACCTTAACCATTACATGATTCTTTATAACTGATCACATACATTTACAGGAGTTACTCTTCAGAATGCTCCATGTCCACTTTTGCATAACTTCCTTGGTGACTACTCCATTGAATAATCTGATGATTTGAGAACCCACCACCACAGCCAACAGGCAAAGGGTTTTTGAGGACACGTTATTAAAATGCCCTGGAGTTGCAAAACTCGGCTTTGAAGTAGAAAGTTCCTTGAGTTAGCAGGAGATCAAAGAAGTTATCCCCAGAGTCAAAGTGAGCAAAAGCTTTTTTTTTACTCTAGAGTTTTTTATGAAGCATGACTTCTCCCCAGAAGTCAAGAGCACGGGCAAAACTCCTCCACTACATTCCACCTACCACTGCAGCACGTCAGATCTTTAAAAAGCTTATAATTATCTTGCTTCTTATTTCTGGTTGTCATCACCCTTCATGTCACAAACCTCTCATTTACCTGTTAGTGGTCTCCTTCCCACCTCTGCTCAAAGAGTTGGGACGTGATAGTTTTCCTTTGCACAGACTGAAGTCAAGCCTAACGTTGCAGCTGCCACGATGTTAAAGCCATGTTATGTGGCTTCTTTGTAGATTACAGAACTTTAACTCTTACACCTTTAAAAAGTTGAAATAAACTGAATGAAAGATAATAGGCCCAATATAGGTTTTTACTTAAGTCCATGACTAGATTATTTCCTTATCTAAAACCCTCTTATTGTCATTCTACATAACCCTCTCTGTTGTGTCAGTCTTGACAGAGGTTGCAATCTAATTTACAATCATAGTGCTGCTACCTGTACAACAATTTCCATCTCTTCTCCTTCCTCCCTTCATATGTCTGATGTTTGTGCATGGGAAGGGAAGAGATAGAAGTTCTTGGGAACTGGACGTTTTTATCCTTACAGCAACATTCATTTATTGCAGAAGGGAATTTGTATCTGTGCTATGACCATTCCTGTTCTTATGTCAGCACATTGGCAAAAACATTCTGTCCTTGGAGATGAGGCTGGAACTGAGCACCAGAAGTGGGAGCATGTTGTCCTGCTCTTTTCACCATTGTTCCTGCAATGACAGGCCCTACCATGCAGCCAGGACTGACATGACAAAGAGGGATGGCTTTGATATCCACAGGAAATTTCACTAGAGCCTTGGAGGAGACTGATAGTGAACAGAAATTTTATATACCTGGCTAGCTTAGGTTGTCTTCCAAGGACTTGCTAACCTGGTCCAAAGTAGTTCCTTGCATTGTATTTTTAATAAGCTCAGAAGGATCATGTCTTCAAAGGAAGAATCACTCCATTTTTATCACAAAACATACAGCTTTTTATTGTTTGATTTTACTGTCCAGGAGAGGCCCAGGACTGTTCACAGCTGGGGTCTGTGGTGAAGGGGATAATATTAATTAACTCCACCCCAAAGAGCATGAGTCAGTTCAATTAACTTGCACTTGAAATTGCTTTGAAACTCTCACAAAAAAAAAGTGTTCTGTGTTAGTTATTCCAAATCAGTTAATCCAATTTAATTACATTCGTATGTTTATCTTTTTTTTAAAAAAAAAAAAAAAGAAAAGCTAGTGAAATGGATCCTTTCATTTTTAAATTCCCAAGAACATTGCTGAAGATCTGTACATCACAGAGAGTATAGAGCCTAAAAAAATTATAATAAATCAGTGGAGTATTTAAAAAAAGACCAAAAATTTAGGAAGGTATAATTGAATCAATCCTCTAGAAAATCTAAAAAAACTGATTAAAATGTAATTAACCAAAAATATCAAGTACTTAAAAAAACTCTGAGTTTGTTGGTTTTTAGTTTGGTTTGGTTTGGCTGATTGGTTGTTTTTACATAATAATCTACTCAATAAATATGAAACTAAGGAAAAACATCAAATTAACAGGGATTTTCTCATAGCATGCATACCTAGAAACACCAATGTATTTCAAAAGACTTTTAGTGGAACCTTACATGGCAGGAAAAATGCTTCATATTAACAGTGAGAGAAACCAAAGACAGTTTTACAAATACTATGTTGCTAAAAAGGATAATAAAGTAGTAAGAGGAAAGCTCTCATTTCTACAGTAGTTATCTTTAAAAGACTATGTTATGATACGATAATCTTTGTCCACAGGCTGCAAAAATATCTGTCTCACTCAGCTGGAGCAAAATTAAAAACGAAAGAGTATGTACGGTTCATCTCCTTTAATTATCTGTATAAACAGTTCCCCAGTTCATTACATTAGCTAAATTACTACCTGTACTTAAATACTGTTTACATAACTAAAATATTGGAGACAATCCTGATGATAGTGCACAGCACAAACACCTTTTCAAACTTGTAGTGAAAATGAGACCCTAATTCTCAATGATTTTGCCTCCTCGTTAAGAACACCTCCCTGGTAATACAGGGCTGTTTAGCTTGCTTCCCACTTATCACATGCAAATATAGCATATGCAGAGATGAATGCATTTTTAATTTTAAATGAAGAGGAGGGGATTCGTGTGTGTCTTGCCACATGCTCCTTGTTCATAAGGAGCAGTGGCCTATGGAGAATATCAAAGCACTAAACTGATCACAGCATTTCCACTGAACAGCTTAGCCATACCTTCAGTAGCCTTCCTAAGGACTGAGTTGAGGGAAAGAATTAGCTGCAGACATCAAAAAGATAAGGTATATCTTTGAAATCACTTCTCAGTCCAGTATTTTGTTTATGACCAAAGCCCCTGAGCTGAATGTGAAAGTCAGTTTCCATGGATATTTAAATAACACTTCTATCAGGCATATCAGAATGACACACTTGGATATTTTGAAGTCTTGGAAGGTCACGTCTCAGCCATCCCCAAATTAATTTCTCTCTAGCAATCAACATATTCTTGTAAGCACCAAACAGTGTTTGTGGTTTGTCAGTGTGACCAAATTGCAAAGGAATTGAAAATGTGGAGTACTGAAGCAGAGAAGATTAACCACAGCAGCAACCTGGGATGGAAAACCAAACTCTTCTTCTATCTGCTCTTTTCCTTGCCTTCTGGGTCTCCTCACTGCTTTGGTCTCCCTACACTACAGAACAAGTCACAGCTATTTTTGTGATATGAGAAGATTCATCTGAAACTGAAGCATGAGACCAAAGCATTGACTCTGCAAATACCTGCATCTACCTTCCCTACTCTGATGTCCTGCTGAAATAAATAAGATGGCTCACCTTGCAAATCAGACACGTTTGAGGGATTGAGTCTTCCTTTTATTTGTACGTCACATATTTTATGGGAAAATCATTTCAAGGCTGGAAAATTATTAAATCTTGGGACTTCAAATTTTCTGTCATCACATGCAAAAAAAAAAAAAGTCAACAATAGTAAAAGCTGAAATAAAATTGTTGGGAAGAAATTAATAGCAATGACAGTGCTTTTCAAATTAATGATTCAATTTTCAAATAACTATTATAAACATTTGTGCTTGCTCTGGCTTGCAGTTAAATTTTAAAAATAGTGCTTACATATGCATGTTAATAACATCCAGAAGGCATTTCTTTCAAGCCTGTTTGGGCTGTTGAAGGCTTTAATTTCACCACAGCACTCATTTATATCTAGCAGTTAGAATTTTCTTTTAAGCTCAAAGGAGCTGAGAGTTGTAACTATGATCTAATTGGTAAGGAATGAAGAATGTTTCATGTTTTATAGACAGCATGAATCCTGATCATTTTACTGCAGTAAATTATAGAGTGCTCTGCTCACTGTGTCTCCCTCTGGAAGTATGGGCCTATATCTCATTAAACCATAAAAATAACTTGCAGTGTTCGGCACTCCTTGAAAGCTATCCTTCCAAGGTGTGTTATTTTTATATCACTAATGCATGTCAGATAGTCAGTCCAGAGAAAGTTAAGTTCTTTACAGCCTAAAACTGAATTAATTTATAAATTCATCCACATGTCAGAGGGGACACATAAGGAACTTAAACTGCTATAGAAAACAATAATTCATTATTGATTTTCAGATCCTTTTTAAAAGCAGCTGCAATTCATTGGCTTCTCAGTTCTTCCCTTTCCAGTACAAATGATCTAAACAATGCTAGCAACAAAGGAAAGCAGCTCTTGTGAGTAAGGCAATTGACATAAAAGTCAGATGTGCTTTACCTCTTTTTGGCGTAAGACAAATGGTCCATCACTGACACAAGAAAAAAAGATTAGAGGGGAGATGCCGTGCTTTTTCGTGTTTTAACTTTTTTTAAGATGTATGTGATTAGGCAAGATATCTCATTAAATGAATTTCTTTGTCTCTAAAATACAAGTTAGCATTTCACATTTTTTTAAAGCTGTATAAGTATCATGTGTTTGTACAGTCTAGCTAAATTTAACTCCAGTAAAGGCAGTACCTAACGAATGAAAGATTACATTAATCTTACTGCAATATCTTGGGTTTGTGTTTTTAAAAAAATTAATAAATAATATGTTTGAAAGGCAGATGCTACAGAATTGCTACTGCAACGACTGGAATCTAGATTGCCAGACCATTAAAGCAAGGGTGGAGCGGATTGGAAAACAAAAAAACAACTCAAGAGACAAGGTAAGAATGAGTGAAGCACTTGGAACACTCTTCAACAAGCATAGCAATAAGATAAGAACAATTATCTTCTCTTTTCTCCCCAGAGCAGAGTGATTAACCACAAACAGAACCTTTCACAGCAAAATAACAAAAAAATCAACTAAATAATTCCCATCTTAGGAGTACACAACAAATAACTCGATAAATTTTGGCGGGTGGAATAAAGTATAAAAATTGTAATAACAATTTTGAAAACACTGATTTCTTTGTGATTTGTTCTTTCTATGAAAGAAAAAAATTACTCTGCTGCTAGGAATTTCAGCTCGTCTTAATTCTTCTCGACAAAGTTTTGCTGACAATGCCACAGTTACTTGAATCAACAGTCTTAGGTCCAGACTCCTTTCCCCAAAGCCTGTCATCTTGGTCACAGTCATTCTTTGAACAGGATTTTCTTGGACAGTAAAGGGTCAGTTTTCCAAGAGAAGAAAATAGGTAAATCCTCACAGTCTGGTATGTGAAATCCCTTGCATTTTGCTTCTTTGTGGTTATCAGCATATACACCCTTCTTTGGAACTGCAGGTTACAGCAGATCTTGGTCTCTCCAGAACTAACTCAACTCTCAGAGTTCAGGGATAAGCAAAACTTGCTCTCATTTCACCTCAAGGTCACCGAGGGCTGACAAAGAATACAAGGAGAGGTCACCCTGTTACACCAGCAAGCAGGCCAGATTCAGAGCAAGCTATTCTATTCTCAGGTCATGAGTTTTCCTCACACAGGCTTCTGGAACAGTTTTCCATACCCTATCTTGAAAATTAATGAAAAGAGGATGAGAGGAGTACACAGAAAACGACAAAAACTGTCTCACCTGCGCCAGTCCCATCTATCTTCCACATACCCAGAAAAGCAGAAATGGAAAAGTTCCAAAATGAAAACCAAAGAATGAGAAAATTATTACTTCACAGAAATATCTACAACCAGAATAAGTAAAATAACGACAGAAACAGAATCAGAGAGGGTGCTCAATGACAAAGATCTTGATTTATTAAGCATAAAAGAATGTGGCTGAATAGTCACATCCCAGTTACAATCATTAAGTCTACATTTGCTAAAAACAGAAACAGTAAAATCCAACAGTCACCTTACACAGAATCACAGAATATGCCAAGTTCAAAGGGACTCACCTGTAAGAGAAGCTGATTAGACACAGTATACTTTGCTCACATGCAGCTAGTAAGAAATTAGTCCAAAGCTCAAGAATTTAGAGGACAGAGGGGAAGAGCATCATTAGGAAATGTATTCAAGCACAGCACAGTGGTTCAAACAGCCTGTACACTATCTCAGAGTTCAAAACCAAGCTAAAAGTAACTGCATCCATAGGGTAGCACTCAAGCAGAAGCTGACATACATACACCACATAGTCATAGATGTACATTTTCTAAAGGAAAATTTCAGACTGCTAACCCAGCTACTCTCGTCACAGAGACTGATGTGTTCTGCCTTAGTTGAGATCTGCAAAAAAATACATCCCTAAAATAATAATAATTGTTAAAATTTGTGAAAGTTTGGATCCTAAATATGTAAAGATTTGTAGGAGTGGCACCCAACCACATATAAAATTTATAGATGACTGCAATTACCTGAGGTACCTAAATACCAATACTAGACAGGAGAAAGTATATATAAAAATATAGCAACAGTATATAAATACAGTATTTCATAAAAAATATACAGATGCTGCCACTCTAATTCAGTGCCATAACTACAAAAGTGTTTTGTATTTAGTTTTGTTTAAGTCTATGTATTCATAATCTATTTGAAAATTCAATATGAATGAGGCTGAAATAAGTCCTGTTCTAGCTGAGCTCAATGGATGTTGAATTTTAATGGGACAGATTTTCTCTTTTAATGTGTCTTTGTACAAACTGATTATAGTAAAGTACACTGTAATTGAAATATATGTTAGGCTATTATTTAGAATTACTTGGTTTTTTATTAGCCCTAGATTTCTGCATAAACATTTCAAATTCTAAATATTTTAAATAACATAATTGAGATTTGAAATAGAGAAATGATATTAAATTGACTTATTTAAGTTATTTAAAAGTACAAATAAAGTAAAGGATATGTAATTTCACACACACACATATATACACTTTTTAATTTACACTTCTCCTTTTGTTCTATGTAGATGAATCTGATGCTCAAGAAACAAGACCAAAGCCTTGGAATGTCATCTCCATAAAAGATAAACTGTTATCTTTACATACATTATCATTATTAAAGATGAGTTTCTCACAGCTCCAAAATTCTCCCCAGTGGGCAGTAGTCCATCATACTAAACTACCTACCCATAACTCAGCCCAATTTCATGCAACTGTCTGTCTGTGCTCATGAAAGTCCAGTGCTGAACTGCAAGGGAGACTATTTTCCATAGCCTCTAGGGAGGTAGATAATTTTGCTGGCTGCCTCCATTCCATTTATCTTCTCCTAAATAAAGAAGGGCTTGCCTTTTCCCTAGTGGTGCCCACTTTCAGAAATCCAAACATTTGGATCCAGTGCAGTGGAGAGCACTAAATTAGTACAAATACTGAAATGCCTGAGTAGAAAGCTATTAATTCTTATGCAAAGTCAGAATGAGCCTTCACAACCAGGTAATTACGGACAGCTTTTGCAGCCACATGATGACGTCTTCAGAAGACAAAGACTTACATTTCAGTTTCATGGGAAAAGTCCAGGGCCAGAGTGAAACTGAACTAATACTCTTCAGGGAACTCATCTTTTCTTATGTATACACCCCAGCTGATATAAAAATTAATAATGAGACTGTCCAATATCTTCTTTTACACCCCAGTAATCAGGATTTAATTCAGTGCAGAATAGGGAGTTCCTCCAACTCAGGTTATTTTGAGGCTTTCAAACAACCATTATTAACCACTGCCACAGAAAGAGCAGTCTGAAGGAACTAAGTCATACTTCCGAGTTCTCATTTAGTTCCTACTGGTTTACATGGAAAATCTGATCATTGGCCGTGGAGGAAATCTAATTATTTAGTTGCAGGAACTAATTTGCAATATCAACAAGTCTTTTTCTAAACAGTATATAAACTCTTCCTACATCTCAGTCTACAATTCTCATGGAGAATCTACAGACAAGGTAGAGAATGTGATACCAATTTTTTACACAAACAAATTATTTGTAGGGTATTGAAGCTTTTGACCCTTATTCAGTCATGGGCCATAAAAGATCTAATTGAAAAAATTATATATGATTTCTTATTTCCATTTCCACTACTGGACTAGACAAAAATTCTTGTTGTGAAGGATGGTTACCTTTAAAGATTGAAAAGAGTAATTCCCTGTTCTTACATAAACAATGAAAAAATTCCAGCAACAACTTACGAAGTGCAGAATGAAGCTAACTTCTGAGTGAGTGTCTAAAAAGAAAATTTTATTGATGGAAAGCAGAAAAAAAAAATCTTTTTTTTATGGAATTTTTAAACATTGGGTTAATTTCAACATTTCCTGGGGTTTCCACACGTCTTCCATTTCAAAGGGTGTGACTTAGTGCTCCAGCAGTGCTGTTTTCCAGCAAAAGCTGATGCATTACTGCTTCCAGAGGTCATGGAACTCAGAAGAACAAGATTTTACTACATCCTTCACCCTACATTCAGCAGGGAATAAAAAGATTTGATTTTGAAGGAAAACAAATCACACTTTATCCCTGCAATTTCACACAAGAAGGATGACTATAGATATACAGTCAATGCTTAAGTTCTTTAGGATGATGACAGTCTTTCCTTAGGACTCATAACACCTTATGTTTGGGATCAGGACATCTGTACTTGGTAGAAAACAAATAGGAAATAATTTCTTGTGTATACATAGATCTAGCAACAATGTGTGTTCATTTATCCATACATCATGTCAATAAATAACAGGTTCAGCTACACTCTGCTCATTTCCTCTCCTAATGTCAGAACAATGACATTAATTAAAAAAAACTACTTCTAATTTCTGTATGTCATTTAAGTGCCAATGTTGTTCATGAAACGAACAGGGGTCCTACATTTCTACTGTTGCCTCTAATGCAACCACTTTCCAAAAATGTGGCTAAATGGACAGGCATCATGAAAGATTCAGTCAGCTGACTGAGGACCTGCTGGCTAACATTGCAAAATCAAGTGCTCCTCATTGAAATTCCTTGCCTGCAGTCCCTTTGCATTTATAACTGTGGGAAATCAGCTCTGCCACCTGAGCTGGCCTCAGCTGCCATGTCGTCATATGAAGATAGATGTGATCACTTACAGAGGTACAATAGGGAGCACTCTTCTGATCTCCTTTTATCTCACTCCCAGATCCCAGATCAAACAGGGAAGCAAGCAGAGCAAGGGCATGTCTACACGGGGACGTTACATCCATTTAGTTTGTTCACTCCAAGTGCAGCAATTTAAAAACATCTTATTGAAAGGCTTATGCACCAGTTTGTCAGACCAGCTTAAAATATTTTCCTTATTAATCATAACACCCAAACAGCTCTGTACTTGTCTGAATTAACTTCTCCAACTTCCCAGCCAATATTTCATGGCTCAGTGTTTGCAACTGTGACTTTGATGTTGTTGTTGTGCGGGAGAGGAAAAGAGAGTCAAATGAACCCACTCCTTGAAAATTTCTCCTGCTGTCCATTAATATCATCAAAAGCATTACTCATCTGCTGTCATGCAACATCAATGGCCCATTGCTTAACACTGCAATTGTTGTAATATGAACTGAGCAAGGCATATTTGCCATAGCTCCACAATTTCCATTTTTGTAAAAACAAGAGGACTGTCAACACAGTTTCAGTATGGAAAGATCTGCTTTCCTCATGGGAATAAAGATGAGCACAAATCATCTGGGAAGAGGGTACAAGGAGGTGCAGCAGATAAACACCACCATGAAGTTTTTCTCAGGTCAGAGGAGCACTGTGTTCCCAGGGGCTGGAAGTTCAGCACCTACAGTGAACATCATGCATGAATTTATTCATTTGATATTAGCAGATCGTTTGTCAGGAGGCCTGTTCTGGAGCTTTGCCAGGTCACCTGGAGACTTGTCCTGTCTGATGTCATCGTGTTGTCCCTTCAGATCAAAGTTTTCAGTTCTGATACTTTGAGGTCCGTCAGACCACGAGGGAGGAGTAAGAGGGCAGAAATAAGTGTCTGAGAGAGTTACCTGATCCAAAAAGACTTAGACATGGAACTCTGCCTGAAGATGGGAAAGTAAACTCCCAAAAGAGTTGGCAACTTAGATGAAATTGTTCCCTCTGCCATACCAGAGTGGATGTTGCTGCAAAACAGTGTTATTTTAGCATGTGGAATACGTTAAAATATTGAATTTTCCTACAGGCTTTGCAAATGCATTATCTCAGCTACTTAATGCATGCAAAGTTTTTAAACAAAAATAACCTTCTGACTGACCAGGAGGGCAACAAGTTTCTGATATCTGCTACTGAAAACACATTCTGGTGATAACCAGTCTGAAACTTCATGGTTTCATTTGGGAATCCACAGAGTCATTCACAGAGACAGAAATGTTTGTATGTGATACATGGTATAATCCCAAACACAGCAACTATCAAACTCAAGTTCATGTATTAATACAGACTTGTTTTCTATTTCCCATTTAATAACTTCAACTCTGTTTTCCATGGACAAAGAGTGACACTAAATGGCACAACTATTACAGTTTTTTGTTTCTCCAATGTCTACCCACATTCCAGATCTGTCCACAGTTCTGAGTGTGAAAAAGAGTTGATCTGGAACTGGACTGGTACAAAATTATTTCCAGATAATAATGAAAATATGCTTATTGATACTTGAATTACTTGAGGTGCCAACTGTCCCTAAGTGCACATTTTAGCAGAAGTCATTACAAACCTTAATATATGTATATGTTTCCACAATGTGCCATAAAATGTATTAGTAATATTTTCAAAGAGATAAATCCAGTGTCTAGAGGAAACATTTATTACATTGCATTTTCAATGAAAAACAAACAAAACAACCTTAGACAAAAAAAGCTGAAAAGTTATATTAAATTAAAACAGCCTATTTTCTCTGTTGTCATATTTGATATGGTTTATAGGTCTTTTAAATCTAGAACTAAATCAAGTAATACATTACCAAAGGGGAATATTTGTACAACAAAAAATGCCCTAACAAGTTAATGTTAATTATATGACCTATATTCTTGATGCAGATCTTTGTCCTCTTTAATATTTACATGTTGACATTATTGGTACCAAAAGAATTTTAGTTTTCAGCTCTTAACAAAATCTGCAAGCCAAAGAGTAAGTAAACAAGGAAAACTAGTCATTTTGATTTTAAAAAATTTACATGCCAGGAGTCACTTGAACTTACTTCTACTACCAACTGGAACATGATCAGTTGTACGTGCAGCAAAGGACAATTATAGAGCACATAAAAACCTAAGTATGTCATGCAAATAGCAACAGGCATTTGAGAATTTCCTGCTTTATCAAATGTTTGACTGGATCAACCTGTATCAGGTTCTTGGACATAACCTTATCCAACACATAAAAATCTTACATGGAAGACTTCACCAGTTAAAAGTAATGTGGAAAATGTGGAGAACAGGAAAGAGAACAGCCAGAAAGACACAAATTTTTGAAGACCTCAAGTGAGTTTTGCTATGTAGAGGAAGGAAGATCAATATCACTTAGTGATTTACTCTTTGCACTCCTTCTTATAATATATGGTGAAGCTACATAAGGCATTTTCCAGTCCTGTTAGAGCTCCCTAAGTAACCTTCACTGCATATAAATATCGTAACATTATTACAGTCACTAAACAAAAAACAAAAATATCTTGCAAATAGAGTATTGTGTTATTATGCAATACACATGGACACTAGAGAGCAGAGCAACCTGTCTTAGGGTAAATCAGTAATCATTCTTCATTACCATCTTCGAAAGATTTGGCTGAACTTCATCTTTACATGGCTATAGTAAACAGCTTATATCACTTAACTTGTCAAGACTTTTCCTTTCACACAGACACAAACCCAAGGAAATCTGGGCTAAGAGTAGTTTAAATGTAAACATACCTGTGAAAGCAAGAAACTGGGGAAAAAAAAAAAAAGTGGTTTTCATATTAAAAACAAAATTGCAACCAAATAAACAGACTGCTTCTCTCAAAACAGAACCATCTCATTGCCTTAGAAAGAACAAGAGACTCATAGCCTTTATAAATTGAATGCCTAAAAGTGGACATGACATTCATATACACAAACATAACTGTTTTGTGCAATCACTGTAAAACTTAACCTGTTGTCTGTATACAAAGTTTCAACAGAAGAAAAAAGGTGAAAGCCTCTGGAGAAACACAGGTATGCTTTTATCCTTCTACTTTAAGACTACGTGGTAAACGGATTGAGCTAATTCAAGACAATTTCATTGACAGAACTACATATTCTATTTTCAGAACACCTATTTAGAACAGTTTCACCTTTTGAATCTCTCAAGCAGTATCTTCTTGGATATGTTTCTACCTTAATATTTGGCAAGCGTGGCTTAAAAATCAACATGCATAGCACTTGCTAATGCCATTTGCTAGAATGTGTTTGGCAAAATTATTTGCTAACTTGTGACCTTCAGATTGAAACAGTCAGTTGTAGTAGCTCTGACACATAATATGGAAGTGATTTCACATCACTAAAATCCCTGAGAAAGAGCCCAGTTTCAACCTCTTCAGGGACTGAAATTGCTCACTGTGTTGAAGTCACAACCTATGAGGAAGTCGTAAACTGTTTATAGCTGAAAAATGAAAGTATGATAAAAAGAAGATACTCATTATAATGATTTGTTAACCTTTCCTTTTCCAAATGTGTGAGGTGACTTGGAAATAACCCTGAGTCCTTTTAAATTATTTCACAGTTGCAGCTTTGTTCAAGTTTGACAGTTAATATTTTTGTGCGTTACCACAATTACACCAAACACTCATCACAGATAATTTGTGGGTCAGTGCTGGTCTCTCCCATTTGTAAAGACCAGTCAGATTTCTATTTCTTTTCAGGACAAATTCTTAGGATTTGAAGAAAATAATAAATGAATTAATTGCTAAAAAATTATTATCAGAAAAGTATTTTCTGGCCTCAGGAGTGTTTTTTTGTTTAGGGTAGAACATCCATTTGTTCAGTATCAGACATAATTATTAAGGCGAAATGATTACACTAGATGTCTTGGATGTAATATTTTTATTACAGTTTTGCAAAAAACCCACAATCTAAACCCACAAAAAACCTCTAGAATTATTTACTTTAATTAGCATTGATTTTTCAAATCCCTTAAAGTAGAGAGAAGTTACCTAAATCTTATATTGAAAATGTTCATTTAGTGTATACTGCAGAAGCAACAAGTAGAAAAATGCTAAGAACAGAAGGCCTTGTACAAAATGTTACGGTTTGCTTTTATAAAAAAAAAAAATTCTCAGCAGATTGAAAGAAAATTTTAAAATCTTCACTGAGAATTAAATTAGAGTGGAGGCCCTGTCATTGTTGCATGTGCTCCTTTAATTTAACCAAGCCAAAAGCATTGTTCATGAAAAATCTCAGGTCAGGTCTCAGAACAGTTCTGCCCATCAAAGCCAGTAAGTACTTCAGAATTTCCATTCTACAGCAGGACTACAAAATATATTCCCAGTCCGCCCAAAATCTCAAAATTGATGATCACATTACTTAATTTCAAAACCCACAGATGTGAAGGAGAAAAAAACTTGTTGCTCACTCTGTTGACAAACCCCACAGGCAGGCACAGAACAGGATGCTTCTAAGTCCTTTACTGTTATTCCTAAGATATCAGAGGAGTTTATCTCATGTAACGTAATGTGTTTATGTGGTTCCATAATTTAGAAAAAAATTATCTTAAAAAAATCTTCCTGTGTTCCAATAATACCTGATATATTTTTAAGAACTTATAAGTTTTGGTCCCAGGAATGGAAAAATTCTTTACCAGCAGAATAAAAAGTACACTGTAGTTTGCATAGCAGTGAAAAAATATAAGCATTTGGGGGAATGAGGAATTTTTCCTACATCCTTTCATGACATGTCTTCAAGTTGTTTGGCTCAGTTGATTGAGATGGATTACTTCAATTAAGATACATCTGTTTGAATACATTCTTATTTCAAGGGGCACCTGGTGTCATTGTCACAAATTATGCTACAAATTCTTTTTCTAGAAAAGTGAGACATCTTCAGTTTACACAAAAATATCAAGTCACTGTTTTTTTCAGAAGAGATTTTGGTTGGTTTGTGTGTTTGTGTGTTTGGTTTTTAAATTCACATTTCTTGGGAAGAAACACGGTATTTTTCCGTGAATTTAGTCTCACTGCTGAGCCTATTTCCCCAACACAAGTGGTCTGTTGGAACAGGACAGTCAATTTAGTGATCATCTCTGCTAAAAAAAAAGCACTCACACTACACAAGTTAATTCCAGCACAATTTAGTCCTGTCTCAGCAGCACTAATTTCTTCAGCAAAAGTACAGCTTGCCATATACCAGCTTCTGCTATCATTTATTGGAGGGTGACAGTGTGATCATAAAAACGAAAATGTGTATAACATATGTTAAAGTATTCATATGTAATTTCTATTCAAATATACTTTTTTTTTCCTGTTAAATGTGAACATTGATCTGAGATTCTGTTCAAATACAGCAGCACAGTCATTGAATTATTTTGCTAGGAAAAAAATAGCTATTGCTTCCCACCCACAGGAAAAAAATCTCAAGTAAATCACATCTGATGTGAATGTATCTCCCACAGATATCTCCACACTAAATTCTTTAGAGACAAGACTGCTAGTATGAATTACATGTCCAACATTAAAGAGTGAGAAAAAGGTTGTAAGTCGAAAAGTAATATCATTGGCATTGTAGGACAAAGTAGGACTACAAAGACAGCTGTAATACACAGAGAGACAGAATAGATGAGGACATAAAGTAGCAAATACAAATATTGCAACTCACTGGAAGCTTCTTTTTCTGATCCCTGCACTCACACACCTCTTCCAACCACCCCTAAAAACACATCTCTAAGATGACAGAAAGAAATCCAAGCTATTCTTAAAAAATACTCATAATTTCCTTTAAAAACATTTGCTTTTAATGTAAGTCTATTGGGTTTACATGGCAAGGGTTTTGTTGCCGGAGGGGTGCAGTGGTGGCTTCTCTGAGAAACTTCTGGAAGGTTCCCCAATGTCCAGCAGAGCCAATGCCTGGTGGCTCCAAGACAGACCTGCCTTTGACAAGGCTGAGCCCATCAGAGACTGTAGTAGCACACCTGGAAGAATGTAGTTTAGGGCAAAAAGTTCTGCACCCAGGTAATTGCAAACAGAGAAGAGGAGAATGATAACATGTGAGAGAATGATAACATGTCAGCCCTGCAGACACCAAGGTCACTGCAGAAGGAGGAGGAGAAATCACTCCAGACACCAGAACAGAGATTCTCCCGCAGCCCATAGCCAGCTGTGCCCCTGCAGCCTTTGGAGGTCCACGGTGGAGCAGGTGGATGCCTGAAGAAAGCTGTGAGTTTGTGGGAAGCCTGTGCTGGAGCAGGCTCCAGGCAGGACCTGTGGACTCATGGAGAGAGGAGCCCACCCAGGAGCAGGATTGCTGGCAGGATTTGTGACCGTGTGGGGGGCCTACAGGGGAGCAGTCTGCTCCTGAAGGACTGCACCCCATGGAAAGGAAGCCTACAAGGACCCAAGCTGGAAAAGTTCATGGAGGACTATCTCCTGTGGGAGGCACCCCACACTGGAACAGGGGAAGAGCATGAGCACTCATCCACCTGAGGATGAAGGAGCAGCAGAGATAATGTATGATGAACTGACCATAACTCCTGTTCTCTGTCCCTCTGCACTGCTGGAGGCAGAAGGTTGAACAAATCAGAGCTATTTCAAATACAGGAAGAAGGGAGGGATTGGGAGAAGTTGTTTTTAAGTCGCTTTAAGAAGTTGCTTTGATTTCTCATTATCCTGCTCTGATTTGATTGACAATAAATTAACTTTTCTTTTTTCCAAGTCAAGCCTGTTTTGTCCATCGTAGTAATTGCTGAATGATCTCTTCCTGTCCTCATCTTGACACACAAGTCTTACTCTCCTAACTTGTCCAGCTGAGGAGGTTAGAGAAAGAACAGCTTTGGTGGGCACCTGGCATCCAGCCAGGGTCAACCTACCATGGTGAGCCTTCAGCTGCACAAAATGTCATAATTAACACTAATTTTAAAAGAGTAAGATATTTAAAATTTAAATGCTGTAGTGAAGCAACATTGCAATGAGTACATCAATGAGAATAACATTTCCTTCCTGTTTAGAAAAAAAATCCAACACAGGTGTCAAATGGAAAAAATTTTAAAGTACAGTATAATAAATACATACCCTGGGAATAAGAGGGTCGGGTCAGAGAATACTTCAGTAAACTGGGTGTACTTTAAGTCTATGGACCAGGACCTCATGGGATGCACTCAGGAGTGTTGAGAAAGTTGGCAGACACCATTGTGAGGACATTTTCAATAATCTCTGATTAATCCTAGCAACTGGGAGAAGTATCTGAAGACTAGAGAAAAGCAGATGTCACTCCTATCTTCAAGATGGGCGAAAGGAAAAGTCCAGGGAACTACAGGCCAGTTAGCTTCACCTTGATCCCTAGAAAGTCAGTGGAGCAGCTAACCCTGGAAACCATCTTCACTTGAAGGACAAGGGGTGTCAGTATGGTATCACCATGGGGAAGTCATGCTTAACCTATCTGATAAAATTCTACAGTGAAACAACTGGACTGATGGATAACGGAAGAGCAGTGGATATGATCTGTCAGAGTTCACTGAGGTCTTGGCCTCCCATAAGATCCTTGTAGAGAAACTGTTAAGTGTGAGATGGAGGACCAGCTGATGGAACAGTGGCTTAACAGCTGGACCCAGAGTGTGGTGATCAAGGGCATAAAGTCCATGTGGGGTCTAGTAATTTAAAGAAGCATCAAATCTGAGTCTGATACTGTTTACCATTGTCCTTAATGGTCTGGATGAAGGGGCAGAGCCTACTCCCAGAAAAACTGACTGGAATACTTGATATGCCAGTGGTTCATGCCGCCAACCAGAGGGGTTGGTATGCATTCATAATTGGGAGAACAGGAATGTCATGGAATTCAACAAGGAGAAATGCAAAGTCCTGCACCTGGGGAGGAACAATCCTATACACCTTAATATTTGGATACCATCCAGCTGGTAAACCACTTGACAGAAAGGACCTGGGGGCCCTGAAGGACACCAAGTTGAACATGGACCCGCAGTGTGGCCCTACTGCAAAGAATGTGAATGGTATCCTGGGCTGCGTTAGGGGGAATATTGTCAGTGGTTCAAGGGAAGTGATACTTCCCTTCTGCTCAGTACTGTTGAGGCCACACACGGAGTGTTGTGTCCAATGTTGAGCTTCCCACTACAAGACAGCCGTGGACATACTGGAAAAAGTCCAGCAAAGGGAAACAAAGATGATGGACAAAAGCACCTCTCTCATAAATAAAGGCTAAAGAACTTGGACTGTTTAGACTGGATAAGAGCAGGTTCAGAGGGATCTTATCAATATATGTATAAATACCTGCAGGAACAGTACAAGCAGGACAGAGCCAGGCTTTTTCCAGTGATGCCTAGTGACAGGACAAAAAGGCAGTGGACACACACTGAAACACAGGAGGTTCCCACTGAACATCAAGAAGCACTCTTTCACTGTGAGTGTGACCAAGCTCTGGTAAAGATTGCTCAGTGAGATGGAGACTCTAGTCTCCATTTTTGATGAGATTTGAAATCATCTGGACACGGTACTGGGAAACAGTTTTGATGGATCCATTTGAGCTTGGGATTTGGACCAGGTGACTGGCCCAGGTCCCTTCCAACCTCAATCCTTCTGTGATTCTGCGGTATCTTTCAGCTCATGAAGGAGGTAAATTTTTATTTAAAAAAAATCAGAATTTACACTGAATCAAAATGTAGCACTGTACCAAGCCTAGTTTCAAACTCATCTTGTAGGTCAGCAATGATAGATTTTGAATTTGATTCTTGCACCTGAAACCTCATTCTTATCTTTACCTATACAAGTAAATCCTTTGTAAAAATATATTCTAATTGTACCTCAGAGTCCATCCCTGACATTCACCATTAATTCAGAGTGACAGCTAGGGAGAGGTCTCCCCATGCCCCTTTTCCAGCCAACCCAAACAAATGTGGCAAGTCTGGCACTGTGGAGCCAGAGGAGCAAGTCAGACTGATGCTGCTGCTCCAGCCCGTCCCCAGGAAGATTGCTGCTCCCCAGAAACCTCTGTTCCCCCTCACAAAACCATCCTTATGGGCATGTGGAGCAGCAGCCGTGAAGGGCACTCCTACTACCCTATGGTTGACCACTAACCCAAAGCTCTTTAAAAACATTTCTTATTAAAACATGATAGAAGTCCATTTTTTGCAAGAATCTTTATCCAAGTAATGACCTGAAACTTAGTCTGTACCAGTCAGCACATATATAAATACACAATTGTTAAGAGCCTAATTTTCACCTTACCTCATAGCATCTGGAGAAACCCTTGTATTGAATCAGTTTATTTTCTGCTGCTTTTACTTGATAAACCCACATAAAGCCATTTTTGAGCAGGGACCTCCCTGAGATATATCCGGAAATGTCAGTGACCCACACGCAGCATACAAAAAGGTTTGATTTTTAATTAACAAAACTAAATAAGACAGATGTAGTATCATAGTAGCAACACTTTTATTCTGAGTCCATTTTTTTTTTTTTGTTCCCTCAGGTAGCTTATGAGAGCTGGTAATGTTTTTCACAAACTAATCTCTAACTCAGAGCACAGTTCTGATTAATAGGTTAATATATGTACAATTTATTTTTCAGTGTAGTTACTTTTTCTCCCTTTCAAACACTATTCTATATTAATCTTACCACTCATGTCAACAAGGAAGAGAGCTTTCCCTGCTGTCCCTTGGCATTTAAGGCTGCATTCAATGCAGATAAGGTTTGTTTGGGAATGTACAGGGTTTGCTGAAGACAATCACTGGAGATAGAACCTTAATTTAACCTCAAGCCTGTAGTATTTCCCCTGGGATGTGGATGACTGATAACATAGCAGAGGGCAAAGAAAGCACAAAATTATTGAGAAATGGAAGCAGCAAATCTTGAGTGTCGAATTTGTTCCTCTAAATCATTGTTTATAAGGATAGTCATGCATGTCTGACTCAGTCGGGGGACAGTAAGAAGCATTTTAAAAGAGCAAATTTAAAACACACTGACAATGGATGCTTTTGAAAGTCATTTCGAAGGCATAAAAAATACAGATGTCATATATTTATCTTAAAATAAAATGCCATTACAGGATCAAGCTGCATTTGCTTAGAGTATCCTATGTACAAGGTAGGTCAGTACTTGCTAAATTAAATTAAATAAGTCCTTAAAAGAGAGCTTGATAGCATTTCTCATAGGAACATTAGAAAATGGTGCTAATGGGCATTATCAAAGCCTGCTTCTGTAAGCAAATAGATCATTATTAACTGAGGTTGTATGTGATGTTTTCCTATGCATTAGTTCTAAATGGGTAGTATGAAACAATAGACAGCATTTTGTTTTAAATAAATAGTCTTTCTCTATTCTAAACTTAAAATTAAGCTGTTCTGTTGGGGTTAAAGGTTAAATAACCCTTTTATTTCCTGATGATAAGTTTAATTGTCTGAAGCCAAATTGAATACAAGCTGATTTATGTTTTCATTTCTATAGTGATAAAAATGTCCTTTGGAGACATGTCTAGAAAGGTTGCCCCACAGCTTCAGAATCTTTGCTTTCAGAATGGAATAATTATTAATTGAAAAAAGGAACATGTGAATACACCTCATCAGACAAAAAGGTGTAAACTACCCTATGTGCTATGAAAAAAACCTTAAAAACCTGAATTTTACTGGAATGTAAAGTGTAAATTCTCTTTTAATCATGTCTTCTGAGTTACAAAACAAAAGTAATTTTTCTTTCTGCTTTCAACCATAAGGCACCCAAATCCCAGAACACAACCTCCTCCAAAAAAACCCACAACTCCCCCTAAAACCACCACTAAAAACCAACCAAACAAACACACAAAATCCCCAAATAAACAGAAAACCAGTAAATGAAAAAAAAACCATGACAAAATACATTGGAAGAACTGAGTTAAATTTAAGACCAGATTTTAGGGGGAAATTCACATCAATCAATCACTGAGCCAGCACAGTAGTCTCAATATAAAACCAATTATGTGCAGTTAAAGAAATATTTGCTTTTCCTTGTTAGAGTTGTTACCAGCATTTATGTATTGAATATAAAAAGCAAAATACCAAACCGACATTCTCTGCTTATAGTTTAAAATATTTTAGTATTTTTAGAGAAAACAGTGATAATATTTTGGTAAGATTTTTAGCTCAACAGAAGAGCAGGGCAAAATATAACACCTTAAGACAGCATTCTGTACTTCATATTGAGCAATGGCTAATGAAATCCTAAGAGGGTTTGTTACATAAACCAGTGGACTGAAGAAACCTTTAACATGTAGGAAACTGGAGTTAATTAAACTGTTACGGGTATCCTATCCATCATCCCACCAGACTGCTCTATTCTAAACCTATTTACATTTTGCAATTGAAAAAATGTACTTGGCGTGGTTGATAAACCTTGTTTACTGTCCTTATTGATTTGACATTTGTGCATAACCTTTATGCTTTAATTATCTAATAGCATTTCCTGAATCTTTCTCTGCTACAGAAAGTATTTGATTTTCAAGCAATTAGACATATCTGAAAATTAGCAGCCAGTAAGAATGTTCCCTTCAACAAATTAATCAGTTTGGGAAAGCACTGGTTCATCACTGCACTGAATTTGCTGAAAAGGTTGCTTTATTGAATCTCATTTCAGCCTGCTTTAGCACCTTAATATAATCAAAGTGCATTTCAACTCTGCTCATATTTCACTCAAATGATAGATTGTATTTAAGGAGCTTCCTTTCCCATGTGATAATTCTGAAGTCTAAATGCAACATAAGAGAATTTAAACTTAAGTGTAGCAGCTGGCTGCATTTTTGAGTTTCGACAGAGGAAACGAGATCAAATATTTTCTAATACAGATAGGGTCAAGAAAAATAAGAAAGCTGGTCACTGCAATTTAAATATGTCATCTATTTTGAATCTTTAAGAAGACAAATTTTTTACTTCCTGTTTGAGACACAGTTTCTGAGGATTTGCTTTTAATATATTGTGCGTGTTAAATCAGTTTATGATATTTTAAAACTTTTATCCATGACTATTCTAGCACTTATTTCTGACAAAACTCTTCACATTGCAACACTAAAAATCCCTGTAGTCAACTTACGGGAAACACACCTGTTTCTTTGGTCTTTATTTTGGAGAGATTTTTTGGAGATAAAGTTAGCAGTGTCAATTCAGTGATTTAAAAATTTTGAATGTTTCACATTTATGAAAGAATATGTGAAATTCTGTCTTATCCATTAAATGAGATGGGTGACCTGAGATCAAATGTTGAAGCTCATATTTGTGAAAGGTAGCATATTATCTTCTTCTGCATAAACAGCCCATCACATTGTGAAAGGGGCCTAAGGCATCTGAGAGAACTTTCTTCTATTGCAGGTTCTGTATGAAAGAGCTGTACCATTATAGTCCCTCATAACAATCACCAAAGTATTCTGGAGGCAGGAGTTGCATTTTCATCTGAGAATGCAGAACAAACCCTATGAATTCCAGGTCATGACTGGTAACTTTCAATTAACCAGGATACCTGTCATAATTTAACTTCTCCCCTTTCTAGCGTTACCAAATATCATTACGAAGAAAGGGTGTAATTTATGCTTCCAAGAGGGGCAGGATCAAAATGACAGATATTTGGCTCAAAGCTTTCACTGGACTTCAGATTTCCTACTGTACCTCCAGACAGCGCAACCCTGATCTTCCAGGGAAAAGAGCTACAGGGTTACATCACATACATGCCTCGTGCTTCTCAGGCATCTCCAAAATGTGTTTGAGGCAGTGCAAGAGTAGTCATGCGCTTTAGCTGGTATCAATGGCAGGTTTTTACACAGCAATTTTGTTACAAATCATTTATAAACTAGAGCAGAAGAGAGAATTATTTATTTCAGATGGAAAGGAAAAACTGTAATCTGTTTCTCTTCACTTTTTCACATTATGCAATCAAGGAACAAAGGAAAACATACAGTGATTCTATATGGCAAGCTAATTAAAACCTGACCAAGTACCTAGGGTTAAGATGTCATAAATCAGTCATTATTTTCGGATAACAATCAGTAACTGTGGCAAGTTCATCATGTTATTTCTTCCTGAAATACTACTTAGTCATCAGTTCTCATCCAGAGAGTTATTTTTAAGCAGAATACATTTATCTTGTTCAATAAGACGATGTTCTCCTTTCAACCTAAACTTTTGCTACTCTTGATCACCTTTTACCTCACCTTTAAGCAATCACCTCACTCCCAAAGGAACTTCATATTACATCAGAGCATAAGATTCTAGATTCAAAGTCCACATGCAGGCAAAATTATCCTTGCCCACCAAATAATGTCATAAATAATGTCATTAATTTCAGTGATATTTTTGCACAAGCATGCATTCACAAAGAATAGCACTTGATAAAAATCAATGAAAACCTCTTTTTGCCCTCTTTGTGGTTGAGGTGGGTTGACCTTGGCTGGACACTAGGTGCCCATCCAGCTGCTCTATCACTCCCCTACCCAGCAGGACAGGGGAGAGAGTAAGGTGGTAAAACAACTTGTGGGCTGGGATAAGGCAGTTTATTTAAAGTAAAAGCAAAGCAAAAGGCAACATGATTTATTCTCTACTTTCCATGAGCAGTGATGGTCGGCCACCCCTGAGAAGCAGGGCTCCAGCTTGGTGGAGCTGTGATGGTTCCTCAGCAGGCAGCCACTGGAGACAATGTCTTCCTGCTCCTTGCCTTAGCTTTTATATCTGAGCTGACCTCATACGGTCTGGAATATCCCTTTGGTCAGTTTGGGTCATCTGGCCTACTTGGGTCCCCTCCTTGGATCTTGTCCTTGACTGAGGAAGGAGTACTACAGTGTTGGTGCTGTGCTCAGGAGTAGCCAAAACACCAGTGTGTTATCAACACCCTTCTAGCTACCCCACAGCACTGTGAGGGCTACTATGGGGAAATGAACTCCAGCTCAGCCAAAAAATAACTAATTAGGACATCTTGCTATAATTTAAGGGTCTCTCTATATATTTTATCTATATGTTTTTGTTTCTGACATAGTGCACAATACTGTGTGCAATAAGTTAAAAATTTTATTTAAAAATTGTGTTCTTTTCATTTAATTTTTGAATGGTAAAATCTGAATACTCATCCCTAATATAGTAGAATGATTCAAACACTAGCTTATCTTGCAGCAGGGCAGATCTTAGCTGCATTGCTTGATGTTTATGACATTTTGTATATAGAAAGTATTGATCTGGAAACCTATTGTTTATGTTGGCACCTAAGAACAAGCCCGTAATGCAGGTTTAAATTTTCCTCCATATTAATGATTTGGAGATGCCTCCTTTCCATATCCCATTATTTTGCTAGAGGTGCCATTCAGAATTGATTTTTGATAAATTCAGCCTGGTGCCTCTGTGACTACTGCATAGGTACAGTAGTCTTAAATATTTATATTATGCTGGCGGTGATAATTATTATTCTAAGTCAGTATAGTTTTAATGCATTTAAATGTCAGTGTTTCTCAGTTTAATTCATCATACATACATTCAGATGCTTGTATACATATATTCAGTATGCATCTCCAAGGACCTAAAAAGACCTATTCATATTTTTGCAACTGTAAGAAAGTGAGGATATATTTCCTTTACATTCCTAACTGTAAACATTAATTAGGTTCTTGACACACATTAATGATTAAAAACGCCTCTTTCTAAAATAATCCATCATAATTCCTTTATCACTATGCCAGTGCGAAGAATTATTTCACTGCACCATGGTGTCTCAGATGGCAAAGTTAAAATGTGATAAAATAAAATCCATTTATTTACTCAATTTTTTCCATGGGAAAAAAGTGGGTTTTCTGTGATATCTAGTAAGTTTCTGAATACAAGAATGCCATGCTTTATTATCTTTTTGTATGCATTTGTTAGAAAGCGCTTATGCAGTTGCCTGTAAACTCAGTGTGTCTTCTCAGGCTTAACCATTGCAGCAAAAAAACCCTCAAAAACTCAAAAACAAGGACTTGAACTTTTTCTCCAAAATATTAAAAAAAAAAACCACCAAACCAAACAAAGCAAAAAACCAACTCCTTTTTGAAAACATGTCTGGAATTCATTTAACCTTGGCTTTCCAAGTGGTACTATCTGCAATTGTTTGCTTAAGCAAAACACAGAAGAAGGAATTTTGAGTTCCCAGTAGACCCGACAAATGATTTCCAAGGTCAGACATATGCACAAAAGAAACAACAGCTCCTCACTCTGTGTTCTGTTACAGCATCTCTCCTTATGCTACCTGTGACACTGCCTCTCTTTGGTCCCCTTGAAGGGTTATGAAGGCTGCCATGTAAAAGGGATCCCGTGTTGTCCAAAATATGAGACTGAAGCTGCCACTTGTCAGTACACAGCTAACAGTTCAGAGAATCTCTCTATCGATTTTCTTGGTGTGACTCCACCCCAGCTGTTTTCTCAGCCTAATGCTGCATCTCCAGAATGTGTAATAGTAATTGACCAGAACAGAGTGTCAGGACTAACTAATGTACTCTCATTATTGGTGAGAGCGCTGGCTTTCAAAGAATGCCCTAGCTGTTATTTATGGCTTTTAATTAAGGTACAATCTTATCTAAATAATCAGTGCGTTGTAAAATAGAAGAGTCAAACTACATAGCTGCAATAAGCCAAACATAACGTGCACAACCACATTTGCACAGAACATTTAGACATTTTGCAAGTCATGAGAAATTTAGGAAATTAGTAGGGGTTTTTAGCTTTTACAAGGCATGTGAAAGCATTCTATGCCTTCTAAATGGATTTACTCTAACTGCCTAATTCATTATGCTAAAACCATGAAGCAATTTCCTATTCAAAGCCCAGCTCACAGGCTCTCTGTTGTCAAGTATTTGAATTTCAGATTAGAAATGTGTTCATTTGGATAGCATGAAAGGAAAGCTTTGTTGTCAGCTTTGCTTTATGTTCTGCCAGCAGCCAAATCCCTCTTCTTCAGCGGTCACCAGCAAAATACCAGACCTCCACTCTGGTCTCCACTATCTTGAAACAAACACAAATGCTTCTGGCCTTTATGACCTAAACACTGTTTGAGGTTTGCTGTTCTCCCTTCTCCCTTAATATTTTTTTAGGGAGTATTTATGACAGATGATATCAGCAACTGTTTATATTGCAGTGAGATTTTCTCATCCCTACAGAAGGGAAGAGGGGGGTTGGGGAAAGAATTTCCACAGTGGGGGAGAAGGGCCAGGACGTTTGGTTCTCTTAGAAGCTCTGTAGTTTGTTATGGAACAGTAAGCTGAAGTGGCTGCAGCCCTTTTACTCTCAGTATGTTTGCAGCTATGATCTACACTGAATTTTAAATATGCCGCTGCTTGCTTGTTAGCTGCTATTTCTTTGCCAGCTTGGAAAATATACAGACAGCTGACAAAAGTCAGAGGCTGCTTTTCATGCAGAGTAAAACAAAGTTATCTAATACAGCCTGCAGGACAAAAACCCTCAAGCACTCATATCTGTGACTAGTAGTGTGGAAATCAAGGAATTCCAGCCACATTTCTCACAGGAAAGATCTTTTCAGAGCTCTTCCATTACTGTTAGCTCTTTCTGACAGGTTTAGGGTCTACACTGTGGAAGGACATGCCCAGCACATCCTTCTATTAATTAAAAGCAAACATTCACACAGGGAACGTTGTAACCCAAACATGAACTTTAACGGTTGTAACATAGCTGGAAGCAAAAATAATTACTAGCAGCTATAGAAGACATTGAGATATTTGTAATCCCTTTGCTTTTGAATACAATAACCCCTATGAAGTCATAATAAGTTCTTCAGTATAGGAAATGGTAATAAAAAATCTCTCTCCTGTTACTGAGGTTGTGCAAATAATTGATTTCTTAGGCCAACACATAAAGCAACAGAAGAAAAAAAAAAAAAAAAAGGTTTATTCAGCTTTAATTTAAATTTTCTTTCCTTTTTTTTTTTCTTTTTTTCTTTTCCCCCTTGCACTAATGAAAGAAAACAGAGGCAGGAAACATTTCATCCAGCCTGGAAAGTCTTTCTGGACTCTGACTGAAATATCTCAGGAAGGAACAGAAGTCACCCAAGGGACACGCAATGGCCCCTTCTCCTCCCAGCTGATTTGCAAGGTGATAACCTGGGATGTGCCTGCACTGCAGTCCCAGCAACAGGACAGAGGATATTGCTGCCTCCAGCTACATCACACTGTGGTGAAGCACGAGTCCCCTGAGGACCAAAACCACATCTTTCCTCTCCATAACTCTTTATGTAAAACTCTGCCTGGCAAACCAGCCTATGGGAGCCCCAGGTGACCATCTTCTCCACCAGGAAGACTCCTGAGTCACAACTTTCCCACTTGCATAAGCTTATTATTAGCCCATAATTACCCCAACCGCTGGAGGTGAGTGTCCTAATAACCTGTTTAGAGATATCCTGAGAAGTCCCTTGACTCTTTAGTTTCTATACAAAGTGGCACAAACCCCAAAGGAAGTACTGAAACCCCAAACTCCCCTAGCCCAGGGACGGCTGGGGAATTCATCTCAGTTCACTGAAATTGGGATGTCTCTTGTTGAAATTCTTGTCTAAAACCAGGCACAAAGCAGATTTCTGTTTCTCCTTCTGGGTCCCGGGAGAGTAAGCACCAACTACTTTACCCAGCTGTAAATGACACATCGTTCCAAAATGTGTTTCCAGTGTTAAAAGTGAAAACCAATGAAGGTATGTCACTATGCTCGTTGATAAGGGTTAGCAGAAATGAGCCTAAAGTAGCCTACAGAGTTTGTTCCCTAATTCAAGAGTTCTCTTGGACTCCAATTGTGCATGTTTACAATACTGAAATGCAAATAACATTCAGATCAGTTTTCTGACTGGCTGCTAAATACCTTCTAGTGCTTTCATGGAATTTGTTTCCTCAGTGTCAGATTATACGAAGAGAATTAGAAAGCATTAGTATATATTATATAAAAGCTAAATAATTCTTACCATTAAATAAGAATTGTAAGAATTCAGGTCCCAAATGTTTTAAGTTAACAATGACATAAAACTCTTGTGTTGCGAATAACATACTCAAGCCATTATCAGTGCTCACATTTTTTTTAACCCGAAGCACAACTTTTACTCCATGCATAAGCCATTATTCTCAGTGCTGTAGGTAAAACCAAGTTCATAATTCCTAATAACTTTATCAAACTGTCATTAGGCACATTCTGCAGCTGTCAGGGCAGCTTGGTTACCATCAGATACAACCCTTATGGAAGAACACATACTATGGCTTTTTGTCAGGACTTCTTCATAAGAAAATCAGGATTCAAGTTATCATGTGTTTGTTACCTTCAACAAGATAGTGCATTTTTCCATGCCCAGCAAGAGGGAGAAGGAGAAGGGGATTCAGACCATTAGAATTATCCCGGTTTAAATGAGACAAGGTCTTTTGCTGAGGATGAGTTATAAGAAAAAGATCCGAACTCCTTCCTCTAAGCAGTTATAAATCCAAAATTAAGAGGCTCTGATTGAAGGAAAAGCAACTTATGGAAAAAGAAAACTAACAGCCCTTTATTA
>JAYRBT010000093.1:17719489-17733093 GCA_036023395.1 Myiotriccus ornatus
CACCTGGGGAGTCTTTCTGCTGTGCCTTCTGCAACCAGACTTGTCTATCTCGCATTGGCCTTTTTAGCCATCAGCACGCTTGTAGCAAGCGTGGGTAGAGCACTTCTCAAATCTGCATTTGCAAAGCCTAGCCATGAGGTCAGTATTGCTATAATACCATATGGAGGCAAAGTAGAAGCAAAAAATTAAGTGGAGTGGATTCAGAGATCGAAGAGTTCAACTACACTGAAGAGAGAGTTCACTTCACTAGCTATTTTACATAAAAAATGAAACTGGAATATCCAATCTATGGCACAATGTAACTCAGATTTTTATCTCACACCAGTGTTAAAAACTACTTAAAATTTTAGCATATATAGAATGAAAAAAAATCAAGAAATAAAAAATAATACTAGACATTCTGTTGCTTTTCTTTAATGTGAAATAATTTATCTTTATAGTCTAGTAATGTATGGATTGTAAGAGATAAAATTAAATTATATGCCTCAAGTTCTTAACACAAAAGTAGATGTTTCAGCAAGCAAAAAGCAGAGTGCTTTTCATACTTTTGATGCTTTTAAGTTGAAATTTTGACAAAAGCAATATATTTTTAATGTAAACATTTCTATTCAACATTTTTCAACCATCTAGGACCAAAGGACAACAATAACACATATGACAATGTCCACAGTAACATTTCTAATTACACAATGTGCCACATTCCCTGTAAAGGAAATAATAAATAAATAAATAAAATTTAAACCTGATTGTATTTCTTATTTGCTCTTTCACCTATGCTTGCCGAGGTAAAGTGTTCATTTGGACATTAAGAGAAGGGACTATCTGTGCATATTGTGTCTATACTTTCAAAAGAATGCTGCATTTTTTCATTACATTTTATGAGTTTTCAATGACTGAAAAAAATAGATTGACACTCCTGCCTAACAAGACATGAACTGCAGTAATAATATTCACTTGAATATTATTAATCACTAGCAAGATTTCCTTTTGGATATTATTTTTTGAAAGCACATATTCTCACACAATAAAGGCCACCAAAATCTTCCGAAAGGTTTCTAATTATCTCCAAAAAAGTTAACAAGCATTGCCAAGGTTTTCTGCTGTTCCTGTCTGGAAAACATTTGGTAATATAACAAGTCCACTTATCGCTGCTCAGTGCCAAATCATACTAACACTGGACCTAACCTCAGGTCTTCATTTTCCCTCCATAAAGAATAATTCTAGACTTTTAGCCTGATCTGCTTATCAATAAAGAAACAGAACAAAATAAATATTACCAAAATAAAGTCTCTATGGATTTAAATAACATTCCCATTATAAGGTGAAAATGGCAGCCTTTTTCAGCTCAGACAGAACAAAATTCTGATGTTACACAGCTCCACAGCCCACATTATCCATGAGTGCAGTCTCTTTCGATTCTCCAGGGGCCTGCTGAGCACAGCAGTTTGTTGGCCCTGAATGCCCTAAAATAAGGTCAGCTACAAGCTTCAAAATATGAGACAAAACACAGCACACACACCATCTAGGACTCTCAGCACAATTAGGCATTTCTGTCCCTTGTCATCCTTGCTCTCTGATGCAGCTTTGTGTAATAATGATGGCATTTTGATTAGCAAGCCTCTGAACACAGAACGGGAGCACAGTAGTCAGTAAGCAGCATTTGCCATTTTCCTTTCAGCTGCACAGACATGCTGAAATAATGATCCTGGCAACATGTTAGCAAAACGTTAGAAAGACTTTAGTAAGCAAATAATTTAATTACATCCTTTTCTCAGGGAGTTTATATTGCACAACCCCTGACCTTTTATATTGCTGTACCTCAACTCAGCATGGGATTCACACTTCCCATTCCTGTCACAGAATCTCTCCATCTTGTACCATTTAATATAGTGTGCTCCAGGTGTTCTGTGGTGAATGAATAGTTATATTACTACCTGTCAGACACAATCACACTCTATTCATCATCCGCGGCTGGCTGCGTGAAGCCCTGCTTCCAGCAGGCTCCCTCTCTATTTCCTTGTTCAAATGTCTGCAGTGCTTTCGGCCCATCTGTCAAGCCTGTCATTTAGAGGGAAAACAGTATCAGCGCTTTAAATATATGGAGTTCTCTATTGAAACAGTGCTGTGATTGAACTGTCAGCATTCCCAGTATCACAGACAGTAATTCATGACTGGTCAGAGCTCCATTTAGGTTGCTATTACTGCGCTGACCTTGCTGGGTCACACTGAGAGTTTTTTCCCTTTGCAGTTAGGTCTATAAATAGTGCAATTAACCTTTTAAGAATTACAAAATGTTCTCAGTTCCCCTACTCCACAAATTCACTTGCTGTTTGCAGCATTTATAATAATCAAGGGAAAAAAACAATTCAACAGGAAAGGGCATTTTTCTCTCCTGAAGTGTACACCAAGTGTCAGTGAAAAACAAACAAATACTGTAACACCCCTAGTGCCACAATTCTTTCTTAGGAAAGGCTTACATGGTTATCATCAGAAGCTTTGCCTCAAGTTTCACTTTCCTGGATCCAAACCTAATACCTCAGAGTGGTCTAGCTCTGAACTACATCCCTCTGCTATAGAATAACCATAAGACTTACAGATTTTTTTGTTGTTGTTATCATTTGCTATTTTTTCTTATATTTTATAAAACAAAACAAATACTTTTTGTTATGAACTTGACAGTGAAACAAAACACTGAACTAATATAATTTTGAAAGTCAAAAACGTACTTAGGCATATACTGCTCCTGGTCTTTTTTGCAAAAGTACTGTTCAATCTAAGGAAAATGTGGAGCAAAAAAAATCTCTATGGATCAGAATTTCAGTTCCAAAACTCTCCTTTTGGAACAATTGGCAAAAGCAGTTTTGTATAAACCATTTACCATAGAATCACAGAAACACAGAACGGCCTGGGTTATAAGGGACCTTAAAGATTGTCTTGTTCCAATCCCCCTACCATGGGAAAGGACACCTTCCACCAGACCAGGTTGCTCAGAGCTCCTTCCAACCTGGCCTTGAACACTTCCAGGGATGGGATATCCTTAACCACAGCCTTTTTCAGCACTTAGACTATGATCTCGGGCCTGAATAGTCACCAAGCAGCATCTCAGAATCTGTCCAGCTGGAGTAGGACCAGCAAACCTGGGTAAGAGAAGGTCTAAATGCTCCCAGGATGTAAACAGGATAAGAGAGAAATTAAAGGGCTTAGTTCAAGGCACCAGTAGAACAGAGCAGTAGAGAAGAATATACCCCAGCTGCCTCCTTCAATTTAAGATCAAAACCCTAATTTGAACACAACAGTGATGTCTCAGTAGGCTTACTGGATTAAAGTTTAGGGCTCTGACCTTGATTAATTTTTCAGATGTAAACACAGTCTTGTCACTCTTCTTTGGGAAAGTGTCTGTGATTCCACTGTGGTTGCAGTTAAAGTTCCATAACCAAGCCAGCTAACCCTAGGTAATTACTGAGGTTTCCAGTATTATTAATATAGAAATAAACGTTCACCACAACAGAAAATAATTCACACTTTTTTGTGATTTTTTTTTTTAAATACACAGTCTAAATGTAGTTGTACTTACCAACATTAATCTAGGCAATTTTAAAAGTCCAGATAATACATTTTATTGATATCAGCTAAGTTGAATGATTCATTTAAAAGTTCCCAAGTGTGTACTATACATGGCTGCAAAGAACATCAAGCTGCAAACACATAAGAATCACCAATGACAAGTTGAAGGTTTAAAAAAGCTAAATTATTTAGTATATGAATGTGGAAATAACAGCAAAGAAAAAGACAAGAAAGTCTTTTTAAAGCAACATCATCTTCTTATTAGAGACATAGAGTGAAATTCATTATGTAGCTTCAGCCAGTCTGAATCTTTTGGACTTTGAAAGAAAGATACAGCAACATAAATCACTCCCTGTGTTGTTAGCAGTCTTCCTTTTAGTCTTCTTTGCCATGAGTGCAAGTGTCACAGCTTATTACAGATATTTAGTAAATATAATTTAGAAAAAATTTCATCTAGTTTCTCCTTTCTTGGAGAGAATCATAAAACAGAGACACATAGAACAGTGCCCTTGTTGTTTTTAGCTTTTTTAATGAATACTTCAGGATATGTCTGCCCTCAATCTAAAGGCAAAAGCCTTCACTTATTATAAAGGCTGAATAAGTTTAAGTCTCATCTCATTAACTGTCATATTACCAGGCTTTATGCCATACCATTCAAGTTTCACTGAGCACTCAGAATTGCTTAATTATGTACAGTAAAAACAGTCTGCTGAGACTTTCCCTTTCAGATTAATATGGAGGCAAAGGGACAGAGGTCATCTTCATGACTCACTCTTGCTTGCCACTGTGTTAACTCATAATGACAGAGGCCTTTTGTTAGTGGAAAAAAAATGTAATGAGCATTTGAAAATAAAATGTTTACATCAAAGGATAAGAAACACTTTTATTTTGCAGATAAACAATTCTTTCACTCCTCCTTTTCTCTCTGCGTTGGTGTTAAACTGCATAGTACATTCCTTATAAATTATACCACCCTGTGTTAATTACAGTGTGCTGACACTGCTTGTCATTAGTAAACCAACTACATACTTTGTGTGCTCAGATTTCAATAGCTATTTGTTCCACAAAATATGTAAAAGCCATACAAGTTACAGAGACTGGTCATTGCTCACATATTTCTCTATACTTTCCAATTTTGTTCTGTATTTAAACCAAACACACATACAGATCCCAGTTGTGTGGTCTGCATTCTGAAAATGCTGCCAACCATAGTCAAAATGATGGTCTTTTCCAGTAGTCTATGACACACTCCTATCAGAAACTCCTTATTCTTTCACCTCCATCTCTCCTGCCACACAGTTCCTAGAGATTTTAGATATCAAGCACATGCGCATAGATATGTCACTCACATTGACGTCTAAGCATGCCTACAAATGGGATTGTATTGCTTATCTCTGCTTTCCAATGAAAAAATCAGAATGAGCATTTTCTCAAAAAATAAAAGCTTTGTCTCTGACTTAATCCCTTTCCAGAGCTACACCCTGTGAGTGGAAGAAAGATACAAATAAGGTTAATCATCCATTCTTGGAAAATAAATTAGACAGATTATCATTCTTCATTTTGCAATTTTGTATGCTGTCTTTCTTCAGAAGGAACAATATCCATTTGTGTAAATGTACGTTCCTCTACACAAAGAAAGAAATCCTAGCACTCTCACTTAAATAATCTCTCCTTATTCACAAAGTAAGATACGCTGCTAAATTTAAAGAAAAAAATGTATCATTGTAAATGAAAGCATGTGTTCCCTAACCATCTTAGAAAAACATCCATTGTTCTGAAGTTTGGAGAATGTAATCTTATTTCAATATGTAATGGGTTTTCTGTTTTTCCAACTTAATTCTTGGTTTAATAAAACCCCAAACTTTTACTTACTTACAGTTTTAGACAAACATAACTATGACACAAGGACGATACTTCAGTACGTATTTTGTATTGTCAGCAAGTGATTTTGAAAGACTTTGTCACCTTGTCAGGGAAGAATCAACACAATGCTTTTAGTTGTAATTACTGTTACCTTTAACAGTCTGAATAGAAAACAATAGTTTAACAGCTTTACTTTCTCAGACATATCTGCCTGACATTATTTTTATGACATAATTCAGCTACTTACAGATTTACCCACAACTGAAAACATTGAAAAGCCTTCTGAAATGATTGGAAGATTTGACACTGTTGTATGATCATGATACTGCCACAAATTACGACATCCCTGCATCCCAATTTTAGAAGGGTATTCCACAACTTACCACTAGATAAAGGTCATCTGAAAACTTCTAACCTATGAGTCCATCACTGTCAAAATAAATTAGGCTTCAGTATATTCTTAGCGATTATTTACAGCCCTCTAGAACTGAAACCACAAACTACAAAACACAGGCACTGATGCTTTGGTTCATTATCTACATGCTCATTTGACTTGTAGTATGTTATCTTTCCCCTGTTGAATCATTAATACTAAAATGACACAAACTTTAAGGCTAACAGGAGGGTAAAGTGTAAGCAAGAAATAAAAGAGTACAGGAGACAATTTCAGGGAAGTCCAATATGAGCAAGTGACTGAGGCGGCTGACAGAAAGGCATTAGTAGCTTTCACCTTTAACTTCCTAGCTGTGTTCATTCAACCATTAAGGGACCAAGAGAATTCCTTGTAAACAAATGTTTAATTCAGGCATAAAATGAAAAGAAGGAAAAGATTGACTCAAGAAGATTGCTAATACCTTTCCCTTTTTAAAGGCTGAAGGAACATCTTCCAACAAGGTCCCGGCTGGACGGGTAGGATTATGAAAAACAAGACCAAACACAATTTCAGGTAGAAAATGTTGACAGTTTCAATAATTTCCTTCTGGACCTCACAAGAGGCAAGTTGGTGCTGTGCAGAGTATTCCTTTTGTTCCTCCAGGAGAGGCTGAAAGAAATTGGACTTGTTTAGGAGGCTTCGGGGTGACCTAACTGTGTCATCTCAGTACCTCAAGGGAGCACACAAGAAAGATGGAGAGAGACTTTTTACACTGGCATGTGTAAAGGAGGATTGACTTCAAATTACCAGTGGATTTAGATTAGATAGCAAGAAGAAATTCTTTACTATGGTGGTGGTGAGGCACTGGAACAGGTTTCCCAGAGTAGCTGTATATGCCCCATCCCTGAAAGTGATCAAGGTCAGGCTGGATGGGGCTCTGAGCAACCTGGTCTAGTGGAAGGTGTCCCTGCCCGTGGAAGGGCAGATAGAACAGGATGATTTTTAAGGTCCCTTTCAGCCCAAGATGTTCTATGATTCTATGACTCTATGATGAGATGGCAGTCTGTGTTTATATTCACCAACTTTTAAAATATTTTGTACCAGGACAACACAAAGCCTCTGGTCATATTTGACCTGAATAGTCTCAAAGCTGCAGGTGTTCCTGATGTGCTTCTGGAGAACAATTGCCCAAGCAAAACCAGAGATTACAGCCAGAAAGAACATATGCACAAAATAAAAGAGACCTCAAGGGTCTGCAGGCTTAAGAAAGCTAGTCGTAGGAAAAAATGCCCTGAATCAACAGATCCAAATTACAGCATCAGAAAATCAAGATCAGAGTAATTGGAGCAAACAAACAGTTGCTAATTGAACTTCTTACACCTCCGACGCTATTAAGAGTTTTTTTGTTAAAGCACTGGAGTTAATAGACTTTGAGATTTACGAAGGGAAACAGATCAGTTGTTCTTCCGTACAATCCTTTACATAAAAGTCACAAATTTAACAGTTTCTTAAGGTATATTACAGGTAGAAAGCAGGCTGTAGTGGGGTATAGGAAGCAGAGAAAAAAGGATAGTAGGAGATAACAACAGTTGTCTATGAGGTTTTCAGTAACAACTAACATGAAAAAGACATCACAGTATTTAAATTTGCCACCCTACTGAATTAGGTATCAAAATACCATTCACTGTTTTCACTTGTGATTTGGATGCCAGAAAAAAGCCAAGTCAGAGACTATAAATACAGGTGTACTGTAGTCACGCTGGAAAATATTATTTGAAATCATCAGGATTCCAGTAGATTAGTGGTGTGAAGAAGAAGAAAAATAAAGTTCAATAAAGACAGAACTAGAATTCTGACTTTATTTTTGGATAGTCATATGTGGATATATCTTACTGACCAGGTAGTAACTCTGGCTCTGGTGACAGCCAGAGACCACAAATAAAAGATGAGGCATCAGCACTGCACGCTGCAATGCAGCACACACCCAGAGGAACCCTCTGCCCTGCACAAAGCTCTAGAAAATCATCCTAGCCAGTAAGATGTGCTCTTAGAAATATCACTAGGTTGGATGAGAACGTGGAGGATAGGAAGGCTCGGTAGAGGGATCTGGAAAGGCTGGATCAATGGGCCAAGGCCAATTGGATGAGGTTCAATAAGGCCAAGTGCCGGGTCCTGCATCTGGGCCACAACAATCCCATGCAGCGCTACCAGCTGGGGGAAGAGTGGCTGGAAAGCTGCCTAGAGAGAACTGACCTGGTGGTGCTGTTTGACAGTGGCTGAACATGAGCCAGCGTGTCCCCAGGTAGACAAGAAGGGTAAAGGCATTCTGCCTGTATCAAAAATAGTGTGACCAGCAACACTGGGGCGGTGATCTAGTGCCCTGCACTGGGCACTAGTGAGGCTGCACCTCAAGTCCTGTGCTCAGTTTTGAGCCTCTCCCTACAGGAAAGACATGGAGATCCTGGAATGTGTCCAGAAAAGGTGTCTTAAAAAAGATGTGGTGAAGGGGCTGGAGCACAAGTGTTATGAGAAGCAGCTGAGGGAGCTGGGGGGCTCAGCCTGGAGAAAAGGAGACTCAGGGGGATCTTTTTGCCCTCTACAACTACCTGAAAGGAAGCTGAATGAGGTGGGGGTCAGCCTCTTCTCCCCACCAGTGAGTGAAAGGACAAGAGGAAATGGCCTCCAGCTGGGCCAGGGTAGGTTTAGATTAGATATTAGGAAAAATTTCTTCTCCTTAGAGGTTATCAAGCACTAGAATACGGCTGGCCAGGAAAGTGGTGGAGACACCATCCCTGGAGGTATTTGAAAGATGTGCAGATGTGGTGCATAGGGCATGGACTGCTGTTGTACTTGGTAGTGTTAGACTAATGTTTGGGCTTGATGTTTTAAGGGACTTTTCCAGCCTAAATTGTTCAATGATTCTAAAGCATGATTAAGAAACACAAAGAACGGGGATGAGTGTTGTGATGAGAGGAAAGTGCAAAAGGGAGTGATGTATCTCTCTTCTGTAAAATGCAGTTGCAAGGAAAGAACTGAATACCATATTTTCCAAGTTTGAGACAACGTATAGGGTTAAATGGTAGGAGGAAAGACTAGGTTAGGCATGAAGAAAACATCTCCAATGGAAAAGAGAGAGAAGAACTGGAACAGCTGGAGAAGGTTCCTACAACTCTGCAGTTGGAAACATGTAAGAACAGGAGAAGGAAATATCATCAGATGTGATAGACTTTTCGTACAGCTTGTGGAGAACAGGGTGGTTTGTATAGTCTTTCTAACACCCTTCAAGAAGTAGTTTTCTTTTTCTCTCTGCTTTCTCTCTGCTAGCCTCTGTTGGGCCACTGAGTTGAACACTGGAACCAATGTTTTGGCATCTTAAATCATGTTGCATGAAATGATTATCTAGCAATTCTCAATCAGGTTTAGTGCTTGCAATTTCTACACCCCAAGTAAAGCATATTAGGCTTTTATTATCATCATCTTACAAAATGTTAGTGATAGCACTTACTGCCTTATATCGCTTAAATAACCATAATACATGCTAGGGAAAAGCAGCTTAAAAATGTTTATGAAGAGCAGCTAATTTTCCTGGTTTAAAGACTCAGTCTGAAAAAGTTCGCACCTAATTTTTAAGATCTCAAAAAGGACCTCTTAGAAATCCTTACAAGAACAAATCAAGTAAAAATAGCACACCTTTGAATCACTACACTACAATCAACCAGTTCAATTTTGCCCTGATTATTGCTTTGTTCTTAACCCTACAGCACTGGTTGGCAAGGACGTGTCTTTTTAACACTGCAATAATTTCTAGACTTGGAGTGAAATTTGTCAGATTTCTTTTGCTCTCATTTAAAAACTGTTAATTTTAAATTAAGAGACAATAAAACATGTACTAAGAACAATTAAGATTGTCTTGTGTCAAAAATAGAATTAACTCAAGCCCTTCTTTGATGGTCAGCATTCCCTTATTTCACAGTGTACCTCAGCACACTATTAGACAGTTAAAGAACTACCAAAATATACTGTTAGACACATGCTGCCATGGGCCAATGTGGAGCTTTTTCCATATCACTATTCAGAAATGTCTCTTCATATAATTTACTTGAATATGTTTACTCACGGTTCCTCATTAAACAGGCTTATTTCCCTGTGCAATAAACCAATTTAAGTTACACTGTGAATACAAAATACAAGCTGAATTGCTTGCACAAGGGATAAAAACAGATTAGAAACATTAGCACAGGTAAGTAAATCAATCTGTCCTCCCCTATCAAGAAGTCTTTTTAAAATAAATGTGGTTATTCATGTAACAAAAATGCTGTGGGGGTATTAGGCTGAGAAAGTAATCCAAGTCATTGAGTTCATTGGAATAAAGCAAGAATCCTCCTCCTGCCCACAGCTGTTCATCATATTCAGCTATCTCTGGTTATTCATATTAGTATTAAATATACTCCTGTCCAATTGGGTTCATTCATGTTTCTCGTTTTTGAATCTATTCTTTTCCCCTACGTTAAACAAATCTAATGATTCCTATCCATAGCAAACGTGAAGCTGATAAGTAAATGGATGATAAAAATTCCTATTATTCCTTTGTGCTCATCTCTTGCACTTAAGATTCTTGTCATGCCCTGGGCATTCTGGCTGTCTGATACTGTTCCTTTATTTCCAATTCCAGTGCATTCTCTGCTGAACATTTGTCTGTCCAGAACATTTGGTTCACTGCCTACTACCAAGCAAAATCTGCTTGCAATGTAAGAACATGTGGAGAAATTATGTGTTTTTGTCACACCCTATTAAACGGTATTCAAAACACAATGCCCCAGAAAGTAAATTGATTGTAGGTTTTATAACCCTTTTCAGGCTAATGGAAACAATTTAGTACCATGAACGAAAACATTGCTAGTACAGCTGTGGGAATCTTAAATTGCTCAGCTCAGCAGTTCTGTTCCGGCTTAAGTAGGATAAAGTAGTTAAAGTTCAGTTAGATTCCATTCTCCTGGATCTCTGACAGATCATTTCAGATTAATGTCTTCAAAGTTTTCAACATGCCCCGTAAAAGACTTTCCGAGGAATTCCTGATTTGTGCTTTTAACTCGGTGGGGGCAGTGGGAAGGAGCTGTAAGAAGTGGGAAGAGAGGGAAAGTGGGGGCAGGAATGTAATGGGGAAATTTTCAATCACTCTGTAAAGTGTTTTGAACCATCCTTCCCTCCAGTTTGTTCTTTACTGTTAATATAACAAGTGGAAGGAAACCATAAACAGAACTAAGCAAACAAACAGAAACCCAAACAAACAATAAAAAGACTACACATTCTTACAACTTTCATGATTTTAGCTAAGACCACAAGAGCTAGCAATGAAGACCTAAGGCTGAAAGTTCACTCTTAACTCTGCTTTAGGAATCTGTTGCAGCTCCTTAAAAGCCTGTGGTTAAAAAAACCAGAAATTATCTCCAATGTTCATTCATATTTCTATATTTAAAACAAAGCTTTGTTTAAAAGCTTTATAGTCAAGAGAGAAAGGTGACTGCTGGAGAACTCCACACTGCACTTTACAAAACAAATTCTCTACCTAGCCACTTATGAGCAGGAATCATTCACATGGGTATTACCTGCACTGTATTACAAGAAGAACATCTGTGAACATTGTTTGACAAATTGATCACTAAATGAGCCATAAGTTTGCAGAGGGTTTGAATTGCCTTAGGAAAGGCGGGTGCTGAACAGCACAAAGGCTTACAGATGCAAAACACTGATTGGCAAAAAAAAATTGTTCCAGAAGAAAAGCAGTAATAAAACAAGCCTAGCATGAAAATGTACCCTTTTCTAAAAAGTAAGCCATTTATGAGAAGCAGTAGTAAAACTGCTTAATTCTTCTGTGACTCTAGGGAGAAATCTAAGCCTTTTGAGAAGTGATGGAGGGAAAAATGAAGCCAGTGGTGTGTTTGTCAGTGAGAGAATGCCGTGGAAACAAAGTTAGTAATTTTACCATTCCTGCTTGCCAAGAGCTGACAGGTGTGTAGTTTCTTATTGTTCTGAAAGGCAGCCAGAAACCACAGTTTAATATGCATCTGTGTCTTCATAGTAGGGGAGAAAACAGTTGTCTCTCCTGTGCATGATACAAGATGATAGAAATATTGAGACATACTCTTTTCTACGGTATGTTACCATCATTTGCATGGCTTCGTTTGATCTTTCAACAAAGCACATAGCTGGAAGGAAAAAGAAAATGCTGCAGCCCAGATCAGATCAGACGTGATGTGGCAACCTCCGCTCCCACAGTTATTATTCACAGAGCCTAATCACCTGAGCGAGATTTTTTCACATGAACAAGGGTTGAAAGATTAGATCATGTTTTCAGCACAGCACATTCAGACTTTCTACAAAGAAGACCATTAAACTTGTAAATAAACAAAACCAGGGAAATACTAGGTTATTTCAGATTAAAATGAGGTAATAATTTCCAACCATTCTTAAAGAATTACTCCCATAAATCCTTCAGTCTTCCAATTGCTGAGGGATGTCTGTGATTCATAAAGCCTTTAAACACAAAAGGTTTCCTCACACAAGAATTATGTGTGTTTTCCTGTAATATGTGGCAAAGCAATCCTTTAAATCCTAACTCCCTCAGGAAGGTAAAAAGTATGAGTATGTTACACACACACACACACACACACACACACACACACACACACACACACACACTATACCAGATGCAATAAGTTAAAAGAAATGTTAGGTTCTGTATATTAAATTTGCTTTTTGGGCAGAAGTATGCTACAGTGTTAAAAGTTCATGACAATTGGCCGGCATATTGTCAATTGGATATGCATAAAATGTCTGTATTGTGTCCAGGCTTGTATGATTTGACAGATGTAACTTAACCAACAAGACTTGCAAGTTTTATATTTACCAGAATATGAGAAGAGGGATTAGTAAAGTCGTTCAAATATTTGGAAAGTCTTAAACTCTCACAGAAATGCTAATGTTCATAAAAATACTGGACTTGACCAGTAAGCTTCCAAAAGCTGAACCAAACTTATTACAACAGAAAGGTCCTCTAGGCCTATATTGTACACATATATGTACTCTTATTATGTCAACATGTTAAAAGTGTTAAACAAAATAAGACTCAATTACCAAAAAAATTAGGAAAGTCAGTGATAAGTGCAAAATAATGCTTAGACTAAGAGACAGATGTATATTTTTTACCACTTCATTGACAGCAGCATCTGACACATACGGAAGTGATTTCATTATCAGAAACTATATTTTTACACTAAATTTTAATACAAACAGGAAACAAAAACTTCATCATTTATTCCACTGAATAAGGAAAAACATAATTGAATTGAGATCTAAAGAAAGATCTTCATTCATTTCACACAATGAAAACTCTTCTATTTTTGATAGCCCGAGGGAAACTCAAGACTACAAGTTCTTGTCCAATCTAAACACGTACAAGATACCAGCATGCATGATCATCCCTTTCACAGTGCTCCTCGAAACTGTGGAAGCTGCAGTGAGACCGTCTTAACAAACAGACCAAAACCAGATTCAGAAATACTGTCTCCTGCTGAGATTTCTTTTCACAAAGAATCACTCTGATCCACTCTAGATTCCCTGGGATTGGGAGTAAGTCAGACCATTATATTAAGTAACAGGTTGAAAGAAAAAATTACCTTTCCTAATTGTAAAGAAATTTAAAGGAAAAATAAAATATATATATACCCAGTGCCTCAAATAAATTGTCTCAAACTTTTACTTTCCAGTAATTTTTTCAAATCAAATTAGTTCGGCGGGGTGGGGG
>JAYRBT010000093.1:17741464-17764454 GCA_036023395.1 Myiotriccus ornatus
AAACGGTCCTACTAGACCTGACACGTATCAAAACCTCTCCCTTACCTGTGATTTTGTAAGATGCGGATGTGTTCTAGGGAAGCTAAAACGAGGCAAAAAGTTACTGACTGAATTATAGCTCCGCAGCCAGCTGGGTGAATTCGAACACGTATTCAGAGCATCTTAAGTCATCACTTCCCCAGCATCTACTTTTAGTTGCAATTATCTGGATTTTAGGTTGAAAGAGCAATTAGAAAGAGAGAAAACACTGAACAACTTCTAGATAGCTTTCTCCAAACAGAATAAAAGATAGCTTCCCATTCATGCGTAATCAGGCTACTTTAATTCTCAGCATATCTTATTAAAGAACATAAAGTCATAAGTAACAGTATAACTAAATACCTTATTATAAAAAAAAATAAATTTCTTTCCACTTCAGATGTGGTATTCCATACCATGACTTTTTGTAGTGGTGCTGTTTATCAGAGCTCCAGATAATTTTGACACTGAAAATGGCATACAGTGCAGTAGACTACTTACAGAACAGTGTTTTCTGCTGACAATATATTGTATTTATATCTTGGACCAACAATCACTCTCAGGGATTTTACTGGTGAATTTCAAGTGCCATTTAATATGTGAATGTTTATCAGCACCTCAGGACAAAGCTGTTTCTCTATTCCATTTTGCACACCTAGCACATAAGGTGTGTATTCCAGAACTTTATAAATCTATGAAATAGCAGCTAGGAAAATTTCATTTATTTTTGTTTGTTGTCATAAAACTTTATTGATTAATTTCTTCACAGAGTTACTTCAGATCTGGTCTCCTCAAAAAAAGGCAACTTGTCAGTATGTTTCAAATCCCACTCTTCAATCTCTTATCAAGGATTAAATGAGTAATGCAACAAAGTATAGCACTGATGTTCTTGGTAGCCACTAAAATGTTGATAGATTTTTAAAAAAATAGTGTTTATAAATAAAATTATTACAAACTCTAACTTAGAAGTTCAGTTCTGTCTTCCATTACACAAAGCACCTAAAACCATTTGTTAAAACTAAAAGAAATAAATAAGATCTCCTAAAATTTCCTTGCTAAAAACAGAAAATAAGTATTTTTCAATATTTTTGAAAAGAAATAGAAAGTTATCATACATATTAGAGTATAACAACTGCAAGCTATTAGTTCATATGACATAATAAGATCTTTCAAAGTACATAATCAGAAAAACATTTTGTATGGAAATAAAATATTCAAGGGTTCTTATCTATGAGAAAAAAATTATTCTGTAAGAAAAATATTTATACATAATTTTTCCTGGCTCCTCCTCCCACAAATAAAAAGGCGACCTGAAATAATTTGTCCAACACTAAAAAGAACACAATGAGTCACATACCAGGTTTCAGTCAGATGCATTTTTAAATGGCTGACTATAAACTCCTTGAAATCAAGCTTTATAATGAAATGCTGATAGACCCTTAACTTTAATGGCTCTTCCAAGTGCTTGTAGAGTAGGCATCACTTACAATGTCATAAAGTGATGTTTAAAATGCTGCAGAATTTTCTCGAGACAAATAAGCAGGTGTTCGAGAGGGCAACGCTATTTAAACCTCACTGATTTATGGACATGCTGCAAGAAAGACCAATAAGCTTTATGGAAGCCCACAGCAGAAACTTCAGACTTTAGTAGACACAGTACCACCATTGTCTGAAGATCACCAATACACATTAATTTCCACTCTGTAATATTTGAGATCCTGTATTTTGTATATGTTGCCAGTAGTGAAATATATACCTTAACTCACAGAGCAGGGCTCTCTTTTACTAGTATATTTTTCATAGAATATTGCATGAAATAAAATCCATTGCTCAGCTAGTTCATCATACAGTGTAGTGAGTCACCCGATGCATAGGTCTTTTACTGTTATTTCAGCAACACCATTTCTTACCACTTCCAAGATTTACAAACCGAGCCACTTACCTCAAAACTTTTAAGCAGATTCAAAAGCAGAAGATGTATTAAAATTTACCTGCCATATTGACCACTGGTCAAAATCATCCCTCTGAAAGTCATTTTACAATCAGAAAAGCAACCAATAAGTCATCAAACCAATTTATGTAATTGATTAGCATTTTTCTCCTGTTAACACACACACAGATCAATAATCTCATGGCTATGGGACACAGCTTTAATGATTTAGTAAGACTATAATTTACTCCAGCCAAAATTGAAAAAATGAAAAAAAAAAAGAAAAACCCCAGTATTAGCTCTCAGCAGAAAACTCCATTAAAAAAAACTGGTAGGAAAAAAAAGAATCGGTATTTTGAGGCTGTAGTTAGCACCTGATATCTGTGGATAATTATCTCTACTTTCTCTTAAGGAACCAAAGCATTTCCCAGTGCATTCCCCCTACATTTCTAGTTCTACTGGACAGAATACATGCACTCCAGACTGGTGTATGTGGTAAATAAATATCAGTGGAAAAGTTCAAAGAGAATAAAAAGTTAAATTATTATCCCAGTTCCATTGCCTGCAGAATAAATATGATCACCTTTTAAAATTCTTTTTTTTTTTAAATCAACTTACCTGTATATTGCTATAATTGTAAGAAACTTATACAAGGTCTCATGAGAATTGCAAAGTATATGTGCCAACAGAGACCAGATTCCTAGTACACAGGACTGACTTAGACTGAAAAATCACAACACATTTTTCACTTCTGCTTGTCCCATTGCTGAATGACTTTGAACAGTACTAGATAACCGGTAGTTCTACTCAGTAGTAGCACAAGTAAAATGTAGATGGTAGTTACAGATGCAGCAACTGAATTCTATGTCACACTATAATCAAACCACGCTTTGCAGATAGAGCCTGCAAGTCGAAATTCAGAATTTCTGTCACATATCTGACATTCCTCATTGATCAACAGTTGTGCAAGCACACCAGTAAGAACCACAAGAAACAGAGAAACTTACTCAAATAAATGCTATTTAATTAACTGCTATACAAAGAACAGAATGCTTCAGACTATCACAAAACTCTAAATATGGCCTTTGATCTCTTGATATGGTCACCACTGAGTTGTGCTTTGGCATAAGTAAAGTTCAGCACTAGCAGAGGTGAAATAAGTCTAAGGTTCCCTGATCACTATTTTTTTATATTTTTATTCATAAGTACATATAGTAAAACCAAAAGACAGTCTTCAGAACAATTATCATTTTACAGTATTGGTCTGAATCTTCTTCCCATGGAGTTGATCTCCATCATTGTCTGACATATTGACTTGGTGCCCATGAAGAAATACTTGTAATTTGATCTGTACCCTGTTCTGTACTATCTACTGCACCTGAAGATTATAGAGAGAAATGTTTGTACTTTCTGTGCCAGGCTGAGAAGTAAGATTACAAAACACGTGAGACAAAAGTGAACTGACAGGATTCAAGAAGTGAGATAATGGTTCAGTGTTGTTTTTCTTCATGGCCCATTGTTCTGGTTATTCATGTGAATACAGTCAAATTAAAGGAATGAAAAGGCCATACTTGGGTTTTAAACTTAGCTCCATTAATGAGTACCAAGTTTGATACACATTACTGTAAATAATAATTTCAGATTAATTTATTGTAACACTGTAAAAAAGTGTGGGTTTTATTTTGTCTAGGTCCATGTACTTGGAAAGGTTATAAAAGCCTACTCAGACCTTTTATCACAAGTAATACAATCTTTGTAACACAGTGGCAAGCAAGGAACCTCTGAGCAGTTCTAGGTTACTGCGGACTGCTGTGGACTTTTTCTAATTTATTTTCTTCAAAACTTCTCACTACTTTTTTCCCTGTTAGGGCTTTGCTTTCATTAGCTTCACTCCTGAAGAAAATACGTTGCCTTTAGATAATAGTAAAGGATAAGAAGGGCAGGAGCAAGGACAGAAGTCCTCTTCCACTGACCTATAGAAAGGGTCACAATAATGTTAAAATTACAGATCCTTTAAAAGGTAATCAAACAAACCATCCAGAGCACAGAGGCTTGATACCATCACGATATATTGTACAGCTACTCCGCTCTTCCCTTCCTTCCTATTCTTCATGTCAGCAGGGAACAGAATTCACTAGATTGTAGCCCTCTGAACACATCAGTAAGTCACAGTCTCGTCCTTTTCAGCCTCCTGCTGGTTCAAATAACAGGAACAAATAGAAAGAATAGTTCAAAGATCTTGTGAATGACTGCAACAAACCCAGAGTCCTTAAGGTGATTGTTAGGTACTCCGCACCAACAAGCATAACATGGTTGCAGTCTCCTTCAGATTTTTCACATTCTCAACAGAATTTAAAAAGAAATGTTATTTTCCCTCTGAGTGAGCAAGTGAACACTGAGGGAGTTGGAGACAGAGTGTGGTTACCCACACTTAGGGAGTATGAACTCATCCTTATCTTTGTTATCTACTCTTATTACCCCTTCCCTCCAACTTAGCACTTTACGGTTTAGACAAATGGTAAACAGAAACTAGTCTCCAAATTCAGTGAAAAATATTTTAATCTACTGTTTTCTTCCGTGAGATTTTAGCACAAATAAGAATTTCCATCAACAAAGTATAGATTCTCATGGCAATCCTATGTACTTTTTCTAATCCATAACTCTTCCTTCAGTTATGTCTGACTTATACTAAACACGCATAATGAACACACCCTATTGTTTGTATTTCCTCTGCAGACAAGTCCTTAGCTTTCTTTTCATCCCACTTCCTTCACTTTATCAATAACTCAGCTAAAGTATTTTTTTTTAATTTCCATTTAGCAAATACTAAAAGAGTAGAATGGTTGCATAGTACCTCAAAGAGATTGTCTTGAGAATTCATTGGAAAGATTTTCATTCCAGTTTTATTCAGCAAATGTTGGATCAGCACACACCTCTTTAGCACAGGTGTTTCTGGAACTGGGATTTGTTAGGAAAAGTTACTATTTAACAGCTTATGATCCTTTTAAAGTCAAAACCGTCTTTAAAATATTTAAAGATCCAGTTGAAAATACTTGTACATTTCTTGTAGAGACACTTTGCCACAGATCTGATGACCTGAAAATTAATGCAAATAATATTATACAATGTTTCTAACTCTGAAGAGGACTTGATAATCTTGTGGATTTTCACTTGTTGCTTCCAGATACGCTTGAAAGTCAGTTAGCGTAATCTTTAATCTCATCTTTAATAAACAAATGATGTATGGGGTAGATCTGGACTACTGCGATGGGGAGTTATTCCATAAAAAACATAAGTCTATTAGTCTTATTTTCATTCGTCTTAACACAGCATTTCAGCTGACTTATTAGGTTATTGCCAGTTCTAAGAGTTACTGCAGCACAACTTAATAACAATGTGTGGTTTCTGACATTTATTTATAGTATACTAAACCCAAAATCAGACTGGGCGGTAAGAGTTTTAGACCACCTGAGATGTCTCTAAATCTTCAGCACATGTTTAACTGCAGCAAGACCAGCAATAATCCCAAATATGGAGTATCACACTCTTGGCTGATTCACACTTTAAAGTTATAGATTGAAGGAACTACTTTTCCCAATGTCCTTGTAAGAAATAAAAATGGTTTGTTGTATTTTATCAGTTAAGTGATGTAGAAATACTTGGGAAGACAAAAGTGACTTTTAAATTTTTATTTTAAAGCAAGTCCATGTGTGGACAGCAAATTGATGGATTTTCTGGAATAAATTTTCTTTTCTTTCACTCTCTTTGCCTTGCATGAAATAAGACCTGTACATTTAGTGTGGGACAGAATCAGTTGTTTAATTTTATGAGTGTCTAGCTCTGAGCTTAAAATGTGTATCACACAGTAACTATTTTAGAAAAAATTACATTTTATTTCAAAATATTAATACAATGAGTATTTCCTAAGTATCTGTATAGTTTTATATCTGTATCTATATTTCATATTGATAATAAGGTGATAGAGTAAGCAACACCATTTTTAGTAACTGCGAAACAAATCAGTCCTCTCCTCCTACATCTGTACTGTCATTTGAAGTGAAAGACCCTCCATACCCTGTCCAGCAAAACACTTCAACATTTGTAGTCTCCTTGACTTCAATAGTGTTATTATTCATGGTCTCAAAGTCTAGTCTGTTCATATTTCTGCTGGATCAGTGTTGCTGAGAAAGGGAAGCAAGGCAGAACCTAGTGAGAGCCTCTAGTGCTGGAAATGTTGCATAGTAATAGTATAGCTTTTCAGTTACAATGGCTTTTGAATTTTTTAAGAATAAATTTGAATGCAAAGGGAATTGTGAAATACATCATGTTGTTATTTTAAAAAGTATAATTAAAATAAAAGCAAATTTGTAATAACTGGTGTTAAAAAGCAAAGAAACCAACACTGATTTGATACACAAAGTTATCTGAGCCAGACACATCTTTGATGTGAATTGGAATAGATTCAGAATACTGGAAATTCCTGATCAGTACTGAGCATCCAATTTCCACCAGTCTCATATTACTGTTAAATATTTTTAATTTATTTATGCTGACCCTCACTTACAAAGGTTTTTCTACTCAGCCAGTAATTAAAGTTACTATGGGAAAGTAGTGAAATCTTCACGAGCCAAACATGGCTGCAAATAAGTAGCTGACAGTTAGTGTAAGGAAACTTTCTTACCCATAGCCTTTAAACTAATGGACTAAATAGTTAAACATTTGGCATTTCTTTGTCTGTGACAGATTATCAAACAAGCACTCATCCAAAAGACTCATTGTAGCTGAGATTTTCAAGTTAGAAAAATTTCATTTTGTGCATAATACTCCAGCTCTTAAAAAACCCCAAACAACCAATCAAACAAAAAAGGTTAAAGAGTGCTTCCTAGGTTTTATTACAGGACAATAAAAGAAGGAAAAGCATATTCCTTAAGGACAGCAGTTCAGTGAATCTCTGGGATTTAATTTTGGCTATTTTCTAATTTGGTTTAATTTCAGAAATGTAATCATGGGAGACAGTAATGAAGGCCAAATCAGAATAAGCTCAGATGTAATGTACTGTTTAAATTCATACTTTTCATGCAGGGTAGTTACAGTCACTCTGATTATCAGGGAAACACAGATGACATAAATTCATTCTGTGAGAATTGCTCTTAAAAAAAGAAAACAGCACAACCACTTTTCCCACAAGAATCTCATTTTTAATCAAATACATTTTGCTCTTCAAGCAGGAAGCCAATTGGATATTGCAAATGTTTTTGCTAAGTGATGGAACGTGCAGTCATGCACCAGCAATTGAATCCTGAAATTCAGTTTGTCCATGTTAAACAAGAAAAAGCTTTAAGGTTCAAGCATGCACTATATTACAAGGGGAGGCACTTAAATACATGAAGGGGAGGCCATGCATTTTATTCCAGAAGACTGAAATACATCTTGCAATGTGGGGCTTTGATGTTATTCATATGCTAACAATATACCATTTCCTCCAAGTGCTCAGTACATCGGAATAAAAAGACATAATTTGCTCACATTGTGCTGAACACTTCCTGTCCAGAATACTGATCAATTTCCATTCAGCTTCCAAGGCAAATACACCCAAAATAACCCTCAACATAACCTTTAAATTATTCTTTTAACACTTAAAAATTCCAGTTAAAATAATTTTCCATTTTACAGAATAAAACGATGAAACAAAGACCATAACTGTATTTTTCCTATGCTTCTAAAATGCCGTTCTAGTGCCCCAGGGACTCCTTTCATCTAGCGTAAGTGCTGGCATATGATGTGATTGTTAACATAGCTGGCCACCAGATGAAGTGAATTATCTAAACTGCCAAGATTCCTACTTTCATTCCAATTTAAACATCAATTTAACACAGAAACTGAAGGGTATTATGAAAGCTTTAATATGAACCATTTCAGACATGAAAAAGAATAGAAGGATTTCTCAAAGAACCAAAACAAACAAATATGTAATTCATTGAACCTGAAGATGAGCTGGAAAATGATCAGTGCACAAAGGCATTTCTATCTAATTCCCCATGCTGGTAAATTAGTACAGTATACCCTAGGCACCTTATAAAAATTGAGTCACCTGCATGAAACACCAAGGGCATCACCCAGAAGCAACTGTTATATCAAATGGTTAAAAGGGGAGCCTATAGCCAACAAGTATTTGGTTACTTTTTCTAAGGGAAAACAGTTTGAAGCATTTTTGGGCTTTTAAGATTGCTGTATTAGGGAAGATTTTTCTCCAGTTTAAGCAATTTTATTACAGATGTCTTTCTGTGAGTCATTGAATTTTCTTTTTTTTCTCAGCTCCTTCCTCCTCCATACAACACTAATCCTCTTACTCTGTTCAATGTTATACACACTCTTTAATACAGCAGCTTCCTCTGCACAGCACAGTGCAATTACCTTTTATCTAAGGTACTGAGACATCAGCATGGTGAGGTATAGGCAACCCAGGAGACTCCAGAAACTCATGAAGGATAACTCCTTAAGTCAGATAATAGACAGCCTTACCAGAAGGGATGCATTACTGGATCTGCCACCAACATTAGTGAGCCAATTCGAGACATCAAGAATGGAGCCCACCTGGGCTGCAGTGATCAGGTCTATAGATCAGGTAAGGAGTAAAGTTAAGCCCCTGAACTTCAGGAAAGCAAACTTTCATCTCTTCAAGGAGACTGTCAATAGGGTACCCTGGGAGACTTGGTTGGAAGGTCACATCCAGAGGGTGGTGGTGAATGGCTCAAAGTCCTGTGGACATCAGTGGCAAGTGGTGGCCTCAGAGGTCCATATATATTGGGACCAATGTCATTTTAATATCTTCATTAATGACATAGAAGAATGAATCAAGTTCACTCTCAGCAAGTGTGCAGAAGACACCAAGCTGAATGGTGCGGTTGACACACCTGAAGGACATCTTGTTAAATCATGTGATTTAACAGGACCAAAAGCAAGGTGCTGCATCTGGGTCAGGGCAACCCCTGGTATCAGTACAGGCAGGGGGATGAACAGATCAAGAGCAGCCCTGCCAAGGACTTGAGGTTTCTGGCGAAGGAGAGGCTGGACATGACCAACAAGGTGTACTTCGATCCCAGAAAGAAAATTGTATCCTAGGCTGCATCAAAAGTAATGTGGGCAGCAGGTTGAGGGAGCTAATTCTGTTCCTCTATTCCGCTCTGGTGAGATCCCACTTGGAACACTGCATTTCAGCTCTGGGTTCCTCAGTACAGGCAGAACATCAACGTGTTTGAGCAAGTCCAGAGGAGAAGCAGGAAGATAATTAGAGGTATTGAGCACCTCTGTTGTGAGGAAAGGGTGAGAGAATTGGAATTGTTAAGCCTGGAAACGAGAATGCTTTGAGGTGACCTAATTCTCGCCTTCCACTATATGAAGGGGAGCCTACAAGAAAGATGGGGAGAGACTTTTTTTGCAAGGGCATATAGTGATAGGACAAAGAGGAGTGGTTTTAAACTATTTTTATTTTAAACCATTTTTAAACCTTTTTCCAAAGTAGATTTGGATTATATATCACTAAGAAATTCTTTACTATGAGGTTTTTGAGGCACAGGAACACTTTGCCCAGAAAAACTGTGGGTGCCCCGTCCCCGGAGTGTTGAAGGCCGGGTTGGATGGGGCTTTGAGCAACCTGGTCTAGTGGAAGTTGCCCCTGTCCGTGGCAGCAGGTTTACAATACAGAATCACGGAATCACAGAATATTCTGTGTTGGAAGGGAGCCACACAGATTATCGAGTCCAACTCTTAAGTGAATGGCCCCCAGGGGGATCAAACCCACAACCTTGGTGTTATTAGTACCATGCTCTAATCAACCGAGCTAATCTCAGGGTCAAACAGTCACCTTGTGCATTTCCATCCTGCTTTTTCTGAAGCTCAGGCTTTCATGTGTATGTGTATGCATTTATATGAATTTGTGGCATTAGCATCACCTTTTTAGTTCTTTCTTAAGGGGAGTAACTGACTGAAAGGGAAGGCACACAAAAAAAGTACATGTCCTGGACATGCAAATACAACACAGTCAATGCTTGTAAAATGTGGAAAGGTAGGTAGAACAAAAACATGGAAGAATACACAAAGGATGCTTCCTCTTTAGCACTCCTTTTCAACTTCCTGATCTTCCGTATTCTGATCAAGACTCAAGACTATTTGCAGTAGTTTCGAAATGCTTACTTTATTAATGCACAAACCTCAGCAGGACAAGGACTGTTGAGGATGATTGATTGAAATTCATAACATGTTACAAAATGATTTCTTTGACATAGCCAGTAGGGAACTCTTGTTTGTTGAACTTATTATTCATTCATGTATTCATGAAAAAAAAATACAATAAAAGCATAATCCCTTCATAGTGCCTGAATGATCACATTGAAATGAACCCAGAGCTTTGCAGTGCTAAGCAAGGTCTTTACTTTGCAACAGAACAATTTTATATTGCAGTATCATTAGCTGAGCCCAGAGTTTACATTATACTTATAAATCAGCAAGGGAAATTTAACCTGCATTGTAATCTAAGGTTATGCTGAAAATCAGATATTAAAAACACACATGCATAATAACAACTGCTTATGTGATTTTTTTTTTATTTTCTCTTTCCTAAACGATTTAGCAATTACTGTGTTGAAATGTAACTAAGACGGTGAATCTGTTTGCATTTTGACAACTAAAATTAAAATATGGGTCAAAAGAAGCACAGGAATAACAAATAATGCTTTGGTGATTTGAAAGTTCATAGAGTAAACCAGCAACAGGAAAATTGAGTTGTCAAACCTGTTATTTGAAAAGAATTACTGACAAGATTTAAATCAGACATTCCTGTGTTCAAAATACTGATAAAATAAAGGACCACAATTTAAGGAGAAAATAATTCTCAAAAGCTCCAGCACTGAAAGTGTTTACATTCACAAATGTGAATGGAATATATAACTTTGCTGTACAGTAAGATAACAAACAATGTTTGATTTTTCCATTCCTTATTAAATGGTCCTCTTTCTGTTACTTCTCTTTCTAAACTAAATATTTGCATGTTTCCATTCAGCTTGAGCTAGTTTTACATTGTATATTCACATCCTACCTTATCTTGAAAAGAGATGTATTTACACACTCGGGACATCAGGTTTTGCATTACTACTTTCCATAATTTGTCATTTGTTTTTAACTATAGTAGATGCAGAGCCTCTTGGCAAGGCACTGTTACTCCATCTGACCTTGCTGTTGTCGAACTGTTGGACTAAAATAAGAGGAGTTCTGGAGATCATCTTGACATATTGTTTCTGCTTGCTTCAAAGGGAATCCTCCCTCCTCTCTGCTAAATGTTTATAACTTGTGATAAAGAATCCTTGATTTTGAAAGGTCTGGGTCAGCTTTTCATTGAATTCTTTCTACTTTTGATCAACCAGACCAAAAATGTGAAAAAGCCTTGAGTTAACAAAGTGCATCTGACTGCATAATAAATTATTTAGATTTTGGAAGAGATAGAGACAATAATTAGGCCCAAATGCAGACTTCTGAAGTTAAGACTAACCAGAAGGGTAGATATTAATCTGAGTTCTCAATATGAAAGTTGAAGGATTCCTGTTTATGGGACACTTAAACCCATAGTCTTCCAAAAAATGTACTTTCTCTTGAATTAATCTGTGTTCTTACACCTTGAATTGGGAAAAGGACTTTACCAAGTAAAGGCTGTTTGAGCTCTGTTCACTATTAGGAAAGAATGGTGATGGATACCAAACCACATGAGAAGTTTTAGGTGATCTAAGCATAGAGATTTGTATGATGGCATCCCAGCAAAAAGAAAAGCATGGTTTTATCTCTGATTTGATGCACTCGGACAACACAAAACAGCTACACCTATACTCAAGAAAGATTTCAGTCTTTCTGAATAAACAGCATGTTAATACTTGAAAAGTGAAAGTCACTAAAGTTTGGCTTCAAAATAACATGTCAATGAGATGCACAATATAACTCTATGTTGTAAAGAGTGTTGGGGGCTTTTACCTGAAAGAATTTAAATATTCCCTTTTATTTACAGTCAATAGCTTGACCTGCTATTGTTCCTGGCAAGCACTTTGTTGTGTTGATGCACAGAAAGATTAATATCGATGCCTAGAACAACATAGTGCTCTTTTCTAGATAATGGTGAGAAAGCAGGATTTTAAAGAAACTTTTCTTCAATTGGTAAACAATGAAAATTTGTTATCAGCTTGTCATCACTTCACCAGCTACTTCTGAAATAACTAAATTTTTTTGCATTCTTTTCTTCTACATATTATATTATGGTAGGAGCTATAAATCAACAATTCCAGAAGTATTACAAGCAACTATACACCAGCTAACAAGACATTCTGCTAACAAGCCATTTAATAATAAAGCTTCCAATGCATTGGGGATATCTAAAAATGTCATTTCATATGCAATATCATTACTTCAAATGGTGACTTTGATTTGAGTTAAACTGGAAATTTTCAGGAAATCAAATCTGCTTAAGAAGCTCATAAATTGAAGAATTTAAATTAAAAGGACATCATTTCAGTCAAATAAAACTTGGAAGATGCTTGCATTAGAATGAAGTGGCCAGAAAACAGGAAACAATTTTCAGAAACATAGGTACCAGCTCTTAGGAGTGTCTGTTAACAGAAAGAAAGGTCTTTGCATGATGGGATGGGAGAACATTTCTTCAGTTCATTTGTTTTAAAAAAATGGTCTCTCCTTCCTCATCTCTTCAGAGTTAGGGTATGTACAAAAAGGGGGTCTACACTTGTCCTCTCTTCTCTTTATTCTGAGCACTTTAAGAACTGCACAAAATGCTTTGGTGGTCTTATAGTAGTTTAAATTAGACAAACACAGTTTAGGTTCTCAACCTTTAGTCTCCTGACAAGATCTTTTTCTCCTTATCAAGGACATGCAATTTTTCAGGCCAGTGTATACCACGCAAAAGTATACCCTCATACCAGACTACTGTATCTAAAAGGTAGAGAATACTGGTAGGCACAGATTGTAGCTCAATTTGCCATAATTGTATTCACCCTGTGAAGCAGGATTAACTGGTTCAACAGTACTGATGAAATACTATTGATGCAACTATACAGCTTTCAGGACTTTAATTAGCTCACTTATATTGGCCTAACACCACACTGAGTTGTCCATCATAACATCACAGTCACAAATACACAATACACACACTTTCCAGAGCTTTCTACCACTCCTTCTCCTCCAACCAGAGCTCTTACAAATAGGAGATTCCCAGATCCTTTATTCGAAGGAATCAATTTCCTTCATTCTCAGACTTCTCAAGCAGGCTTTTTGAAGTGCCACTCTCTTAAAAGCTGGATCCCTCCCTCCTGTCTTAACAGACGTCCAAAATCCATTTAAGGTAGTCAGATGCCAGCCTGTCACATTGTAGACCAAATAAGACCCAAAAACATATCCTAATTGTTAACTTCACACTGAAGCTGTTTCACCTAATCCTTGCCTATGTAAAGTTCCAGCTTTTTTCTCGTACCTCAGATCTTGTGGTCATTTTGCTTGCACTTAACCTAAGCAAAGGTAATTGACCTAATTAACCTGTGATTGTTAGTCATATATATTAAATGATTGCTTAAATTCTTATCCTGTTCCATTTTCAATGGTTATCATTAAAATTTCCTATATCAAATGCTGACAGCAGCAAATATGAGATCTCCTACAGTTAAGAAGTAATGTCAACATTCCAGAAATTACCTGTCTCCTTTAGGAACCCTCCTAAGTGCCACTTTGAAGGACTTCCTTCCCTCCAGCTCCTGATATATTCTAATTATTTCATTTTGTCTATTCATCATCTTTAACTGACCTCTCACCTTCCTGGTCACCTGCTGGGCTGAACTTCAGCAAGTGCTGGATCTCTGAGAAGGACAATGAGTCCTGCGGTGGTAGCTCAGAAAAACAGCAGAAGTGCATCTTTTGCTATGGGGAAGGGACAATAAATAGCCAGCTGAAGTCAATGGAATTCAAAAGTCTTGATCATTCCTACCAAGGAAAAGAGTTTGCCCTGTTTGGCTTGCAGTCATTCCTTGTTACAAACACAAATACCAGCCAAATGCCCACTCCCTATTCAACCATTACTAAATTTCTTAACTTGTTAGAAAACTGTTCCAAAGAAGCCTTACTCTGACCCGAGCGCACAGAGATTAAGATTAAAGTATTTCAGAGCAGCAATCTTTCCTGCTCACGACCAAGTGTTTTGCAAGCTGATTTCAACAGGGTGTGAAAATGCCAGTGATTAGACATGTATAAGACCCTGTTTTCATGTGAAGTTCATTTTAAGATCAAGGCTTCAGTCAGTGTAGCCATGGCAATTTTATTACCGCACACTAATATCCAAACTGTTACCATGGAACCGAGTTACAAAGACTTGGACAATCAATTCCAATTACAATAGTTAAATGGTCATGACTTAGATCATACAAATGGCAATTTTCATACACATATTTGAATTAAGTAATTCTATTTATTGAGCACAGAGCAAGTTGTGCTTAGCATTGTAAATCCAAGGCATGTCATTCAGGATATAATGATATAATTTGCCCTGATATTCACACGTGCTACTTTCTTTTTCCTTTTTTAACCTACATTCAAGTACCATTCAAAAAGGTAGACTCCTGCTGTCTTTAGAGATCAAAGAAAACTACAGAAATTACAGCCAATCTGATCCTGAGCAATCAAACATTCAGGTGTTTGATATTTCAAAAAGCAAACACATCAGCACCAATTGAAATTGGCTTTTACAAGGTAATTTTTTATCTGGAAGTCAAATAATAGTACAATTAAATTTCCCTGTTCGTTGATTTTGGAATAAAGCAGAAGAAAGAGAAAAAGAATTGAATAGGGTAATCCAAAGACACTTTAAAATATGGATTTGGTTATTATTTTAGGAAGAACAAGAATAAAAAGGTAATTTTAACTACTCTTTCTTGACTAAAAGCAAGAAGAAGAAAAGAGTGAAATAGCACACTTAGCAAAATAAGTCTCCTTCTATCCCTGATAGAAGATGCTGAATACTTTATTAGCACACACCACATATAACATCAAGTGGTCAGAGAACCAAACATCACAGCTATTCCAAGGGTATAGCTTTTTTGTGAACTTGAGAGAACAAGAATACAGAATACCTGCTTCAGCAGAACAAGTGAAGCATTCTCTACTCAAAGGTATTTTGGAGCCTAAACATTAGCTACACTTACTGCTCATTTGGACAAATAATCAAAGCATGCAGAAATCAAAACAGCGGGTTGTTTATTACGTGCCATCTGCCACCACCGTGACATAAACTTGGACAGCATGATCCATTACTGTTTGTGCAACAATAGCATGGAAATGTTTACTGGTAGCAAGCTTGTATCGAGAAAGTGGGTTTATTTTGCAATTGTTCAGTGCAGATTCCAACTTACTCACATAATCTCTTGGACAAATGCTGTGTCAGTTCAGCGCCTGAAGTCCTATTCACCTGGAAAATCTAATATATGACTAGAAAAAAAACCCCATACAACAGCACGACCATTATGCCTCTGCAAAGCAAAAAAAAATTCCTGCTGTAAAAAACACCACACTGATTTAAGCACTGCTGTCAACATCTGCTTCTTTCACGCCCTAAGGACAAATAGACTCTTACAGAGAAGCAAATCTGGGTCTTAAAGACAGGCAAAGCTCCTACTACTGATTATTCACAGTTGGGTCCCCAGAAACTCTTCCCACATTTCATATTTTTCAATTTGAAAGAATCTACTTCTTGACACCTCCTTCTTCCTAGAAATATAATACATTAAAAAAAATAGAACATCAGCACAAAAAAACCAACCACACACAAAAAAGCAAACAAACAAAAAATAAAACCAAACCAACAAACCAACCAAACAAAAACCAAACAACCCTGTGGAACTGGTGTTTACCTCTTGACGGCATTCTTCTTCAACCAGGTCGAAATGCAAACAGAACAAGAGATGGCTCTTCAGTGAAGATAAGCAAGTACCTCAGATATAGATGCAAATGATAAAGTACAAAGAAAGCATTTGCTGGGAATGCTACAAATATTCCCAGGAAATACAAAAGTGCCAAATATTGGATCAATTTGAGGGGACATAGCCAAAAGGGTAAAGATGGATACACTACTCACATGTGACAATTTTGCAAGGACAACGTTTTCAAATGTCGATTGTTCAGCCTTATCTGAAAACACAAGAAGCCCTGTAAAAATTTGTGAGACTTTTTCCTACAGTTTTCTCTGATCTTTCTTTACTAACAATAAAGCTGATCTTCCTTCCAGTTCCTATCATTCCAGTAGTGAGGATCATGTGCTTGCTGAAGCTAGTACCAACTAATGGCTAATGTTTGACCTTTTCCTACTGCTCCCACCACTGCTCTCTTTTTCTTGATTTTCATGGATTTTGAATGAATTTAATCATCTTTAAGTCTAACTTTTGATTTCAAATTTGCTTGAAACTGACTGATTTTTTGGTAGGAATGAAGAGAACTGACAAACAGATGTCTTCGTTTTACTACTAGGTCTTTCAACAGTCAGATATGTACGAAATGAAGTGATGAAAAAGCATGGCTATTAGCTTTTTTGCTCATCTATTCTTGATTTCCTAGTTTGTTAGAGGGCTCAAAGTAAACAGGCTGGGACCGACTTTAAGATACAACTTCTGCCACTACTTGAAGGGGCGAAATTATTCATTTAGTTAGCCAGCCCTGGCTTTTAATTCAAAATCAGGCATTCCATTTCAAAATGTCGTTTATGAGCACCAGCACAACCATAACTACATACCTAAGAAACATGATCCAACTGCATTACATGCACACTAAAACAAAAACAAAACAAAAAAAAAAGGTGTTCAGTTCGTGTTTTTAGGTTTCAACATATCAAAATATGCACATAGTACTACATGTTCAAGTGTTTTTAAAGTATTTGATATATTTGTTATGTTTTAAGTCCAGCTTCCAACCAAGCCCCATACACAGAACCCATACTGCTCACTGTGAAAAAAAACTAATGCTACCCCAGCCATAATTCCAATAATAATACATTTTGGAGAAGGAAGTCTCAAGAATAGCTCTATCTGAGGAACAGATAAGCGACATAGATCACATATTTAAGCTGCAAAGGAAGCAGGGTAACACCAATAAAAAATCATCAAAAGAAAGAGATGACAAATGTGTCTCAATTTAATCTCTAAACTGGCAAAGATGAGAAAAATAAGTATCCTATTTTTAAGCACATATGTATTTGATTTATACAGTAATATTTCAGTAACAGGTGAGATACAAGGGTGGCTTAGAAGATGCCAGAAGCTTCCCCCAAGTCCAACAGAGCCAATGCCAGGCAGGTGGTAGCATCTCTAGGATAACAGATTTAAGAAGGGGAAGAATTTTTGCGCAGAAACAGTTGCAGCCAAAGAAGACAGGAGTGAGAAAGCAACAGCCCTGCAGACACCAAGTGAATCACAGAATTACAGAACCATTAAGGGTGGAAAACACCTCCATCACCAACCTCATATCCCCATGCCTACTCAAACATATCATGAAGTGCCACAAAGAAAGAAAAGGTACTCCAGATGCTGGAGTAGAGATTCCCCAGCAGCTCGTGGTACATGAGGCAGCTGAGCCCCTGCAGCCCATGGAGATCCATGGGAGAGTGGAGATCCACCTGCAGCACAGGGATGACCCCTCTTCAGAACAGATGGATGACAGAGAGCAGGCTGTGAACCTGAGGGAAACCTGTGCTGGAGCAGACTTCTGCAGAACTTGTGACCCATGGAAAGAGGAGCACAAGCTGGAGAAGGTTTGATGGCAGGACTTGTCACCCCGTGAGAAACCCACAGTGGAGCAGCCTGCTCCTGAAGAACTGTACCTCCTGGAAGAGACCCATGACGAAGCGGGGGAAGAGTGAGAGGAGTATTCCCCCTGAGGAGAAAGGAGAGACAGAGACAACATGTGATGAACTGTCAGAGCCCTTGTCCCCTGTCCCCCTGCACTGCTGCAGGGGCGAAGGTAGAGAAAAGGTGAGTGAAGCTGAGCCTGGGGTAAAAGGGGAGGGTGGGGGGAAGGTATTATAAATTTCAGATTTGTTTCTCATTGTTCTGCTCTGAGTTGATTGGCAATAAATGAATTTCCTCAGCTCCAGTCTCTGCCCATGACAGCAATTGGTGAGTGACCTCTCCCTGTCCTTATCTCAACCCACAAACATTCTGTGATGTTTACTATCCCCTGTTAAGCTGAGGAGAGAAGTGATAGAGTAGCTTTGGTGGCACTTGTTGATCAGCCAAGATCAACCCATCATAAAATACAATCAGGCATGTTTAATCCTACCTAAGTAGTTGTCCTAAATTTGTACATTTCAGTAGCAAGCAGACTGATTTGGTACCCATTCTGTAGATTCAAATGCATATTCACAACACAAAAACCTGGGAAAGCTAAGACATTCTATGGAGGGGATCTAAGCAAAATTAGAAGTAAAACTGAATGATATTGACTCATTAACTCCAGGCAATGCCAAATATCCTCAGCAGAATGATTTCTCTTCCAAGATCTAACTGTGTTATGTTTTCTTGCTTTTCATAAGGCTTTCAGTTTTATGAACAATAAATGTTTTCCATACAACAAAACACATGCATTTAAGTGCAAGGTGGGGTGGTTTTTTTTTGGTTTTTTTTTGGTTTTTTTTGAAAGCTAAAGAAAACTTTTTAAATTAGCCTAACCAAAAAAAAAGTAAGCTAAAGAAAAACAAACATTGCTTTTACTAAAACAGTTCAGATGCTGTTTTGGGTCCAATCAAGTTGTTTGGTCAGAGATAATCTCTTACATTAAAAACATTAAAAATAACCAATACTCAACATATGTCATGGATTCCTTAACTTTATGGACTGTAGATCTCCATCAGCTCTCAAAAATGCTCATCCCACTTTTTAACATTAAAACATTAGAGATGTAAAATGTTTCCTAGAATGAACTGAAGCCAGCCTTGAAGAGCAGCTATATATATATTCATACATGACCTTGATGACCACTGGTGGTATTGACTGCTGCTTCATGACCACTGTTTGTATTAACAATGCCTGCAAGAAAAGAAAATAAAGTGTAAGAAGATAGTAATCATACTCACATTATATACAGAGCATGGTTTGAAACTCAATCAAAACCATGTTCACATTTGTATTTGATAACACTGAAATTACAAGACTGTAGGTCAAAGCTGCAGCACTATTTTCAGATTTCATGAGCTTCTGATTGATTACTTTCCCCTTGAGAGGAAATGGTATAAGAATATTTGGGGTTTTTTTGATAATTTGGGCAACTGAATTAGTAATAAAGAAACAAACACCTTATATATAGAACTAATAATAACAAATATAAGGAATGTAATTAGGCCTCGGGTTCAGTATTTACTCATAAAAAGTTCAGGTTTCCTAAAATAAAGTGGGTTTTTTTCTGAAATAGCAGGATGAAAATAACATTTCAGTCCACAAATGCAACTATTGTATAATAAGCTCACTTAACTAAAAAATAAAAACTTGACTATCAAACAAAACCACCAAATCTAGTCAGAGTCAAATTTTCTTTAGAATTATTTGTACTTCAGAATAACAAAGACATCCGCAAAATATTTCAGTCAGACCTTCCAAATCTCACTACTCTAAATTGTTCCAACTTAACCACATTTAAAACACAATAAAACTCAGCAAGTATCTAAATCATACACTTAACAGTCTTCTTCCCACAAGCCTTGAAGTCTGAAAGTTGCCATGGAAACAAATTCTACGTTTCCAAAAATTGGAAGCGCCAGTTAAAAACAAAACAAAACAAAACTAAAAAAAATATTATCTCATTGCTAACTATGCCTTATTCAATGTATAAAGAAGGCAACGACTAACCAGCTTTTAAACAGTCACAGACAATGTGAGTGACACTCTCATTAATTAATTCATAAATTAATGAGAGATCCAAAGTAGCATGGCTTTCATAAAAACGTCTTAAAAAAATAAAGAAAGGAAGAAATAAACTACAGTGTTTCTTTCAAAGCATACTTTACAGTGCACTTACAACATGGCATTTTAACTGCTAATGTGTGATAAGAGTGCCACTAAAGCACAAATTATCCTGTGACCTAAGTGGAGGCAGAACTGCCAGCTGAAGCTTTAGATTCAAGCAGTGTATAATCAAAGTGTGGCCTACATCAGAGAATTACAGAGAGATTTCATCTCTCACAGCTTTGGTTTCCTATCTATAAAATGGGTATGGCATAGCTTGTAGTAGCAGATAATACTTGGGAAAGATACTGCTTAATGTTTATCTGCATGTCATACAACATCATAAAATTGCCATATTGTGCTCTGCTTATATTCCATGATGTTTATCTGTGACCTTGGGCAATACAAAACAGCTGTAACTCCCAAGGTCATCTCTTATGTCCATAGAGGTGAACAGATACATCTCCTGTTATCTCTTTTATAGCAAGATCTAATACATTGCGGATTATACATGACCTAAAAGCATATGAAAAATCAAAACACAAGGGCTGGAAGACATGAGCATGAACAACTGGGGTTCAGCCATCCCTGCTTGACCTAAGTCTGTGGAATTTCTATGATTGGATAAATTAGTACTGGAATGCTTGTTACTGCAGAAGTCCTTTTCTTATTCAAATTACAAAAAAATAATCAGAAATGGTTCTGATATAGAAGTTTGCTTGCAAAGCCTCCTGCTTTTGGGTGATATTATTCTTAAAATGTCTAACACTGTTCAGTTTGGCATCTTATTTCATAGAACCATAGAAAGGCCTGGGTTAGAGAGGACCTTAAAGATCTCCTAGTTCTAACCCTGCTGCCACAGGCAGTGACACCTCCCACTAGACCAGGTTGCTCAAAGACGGGTCAACTAGAATTTATCCTTTAAATTCTCATCATTCATTTTAACCTTGTTTAGGTTTATATTGATCTTAAACATTGTGTCTTCTGAGAATGCCAACAATGTGACAGTCCTGATAATGGCTCATATCATGCGAATCCTTGTCAAGTACAAACCAGTTTCAAAGTTCTAATGACGCTGAAGTACATCAGATAGTAACTGCTCTTACACTAGGTGAAATTTAAAAATGCAAAGTTTGTTTTACCTTTATTTCAATAGTTATTTCTAAGAGATCTTTGAAACATGGCAAGCTAGTAATGAGGAACTTCGAACTTGTGCAGTGAAGAGTCATATAAACTGAAAAAGTCCAAAATCAGGAGCTGACAAGGAGTCAACAGATCTTCCTTCACGCTGCATTATAGTGCTACCCTGCCTGCACTAGAAAAAAAAAATGAAAAAAAAAAAAAGCCATCTCATTTCTGCTTCACAGGTTTTTTTCTGACTATTCTTTCCTTCTCATAGTTTAGGAACTTCCCATAAAACAAGTGTTTTCTCCAGCCTCAATTCTAAAATAATAAAGCTACAAAAGGCAGCAAATATCCAAAGAATCTGTAAATTTCTTCACTGAAAATAAAATGCATAAATATTACAGGGACTGAATTTGTGTACATTAATTGCATATTAGGGCAGACAGTTTTCCAGTTCTCCTCAAAAATAAGTATGGCTACAGTGGCAGGTCTTAAATCCTCAGTGTTATTCTTCCACACTGTTTCAGTGCAAACAGTGAAACAATTTTGAGAACTTCAAACCATTTTATGTGGCAGGCAGTAAAATCAAACCCATTGCTAAATACAGTTTTATTTTACCTTTATCCTAGAAAATATTCCCCAGAGGAAAACCAAGAAAGTTGATGCTACTTTACTATAAAAATGCAAGTTTACAAAAATGCTATATGCTGGTTTTGGCTTTATAAATACCAACTATAATGACAAATTTCCTACAACTGTCAGCACAGTATAAAAAATCACTTTTGTTTTTTAGAGATGTGTTTCAATATTTTCAGATGAGAAAAATTAGGTCTTTATATGTTTTTAAGATATTCTTAGTTTCAGACTAGCTACTGTCTCTGGTCATTCAAGTCTGTGAGAGAGCTTTTAAGTAAAAGCCTTTACCATAATAAAAGAAAAAAATAATAGATACTGAAGCAAAAAGGGGAGAGAGAGAAAGAGAGAATTGTGTTTCTCAAGAAATACATCACAGAGGACACTGATTAATATCATCTAAACCAAAATATTCTCTGTCAGCCAAAACGTTAAGGAGAAAAATAACTTTACTTCTTTCTCTGCTAAAGGAGCATACAGTCATTCTATTTTCTAAAAATTCAACCTCTGATTCAATCTTCTTGGGTTTTTAAATCTTCAAAGCACTCTGTATTGTCATTCTCAAGTCCATTCTTCTTACGTGGTTTGATCACCTGTTCTCCCACTCAGGTTGGGGACTCAACATGTATTTTTTCCTAAATCCTCTGTAAAGCAGAAAAATAAATAAGAAAATCTTCCACGATATTTGCTACCACACAATTTGTAATAGAGTGCACACATACTTGACCCAATGTTAAAAGAGATACACTTCAGCAATTCAAGTCATTCATATTGTGTCCTATTATCTGCATTGACAATCAATTTACTGCCTAACAATCAATATACACAGAAGTCTACAATGCTATTTTTGTGGTTTTAGAATAATCATCTAGTGTCAACATAGCTTTTCATTGTTTAGCAAACGAATCTTGTACATTTTTGGACTACATTTGTGATGGTACCTCAAACTGATCTTCATATGTAATATCATCATCAATCTGCAATTTTATGGTGTTTCTTGAGAGGTTGCTTCAATTTTGCTTCAAACTCATTTACTTTTCTGGTAGAAATAATGTCTTCACTAAGATTATGTCTCAGGTTGGACTTCGCTCTCAGCTAAGTGCCCGGACCACAGGGACAAAACTTTCCCCCTCCCTCTTCCTTTTTCACAGCAGACTGAAAAGATTACGAAAAAAAAAATCAAAAGAACTCAAACCAAACTGAATTTTAAGTGAAACACATTTATATATATAAATAGAATTATATACAATATAACACCCACAGGGAA
>JAYRBT010000093.1:17764554-17805510 GCA_036023395.1 Myiotriccus ornatus
GGAATACTGGGAACATGGCCTTGGTTCCTTGGTTACAACCTGGTTACCAAGGAAGGCCTAGACTCAAAACCACTACATTTTAATGTAGTGTTAATTTTACCACACATGTTAATTTTACCACAAATTTTATCCTGAAACACTCGACAGTGACGTCAAATAACCCATTTTTTAAGTACACTATAAGCATTAGTTCACTGATGGCACTTCAACGTTTTCTAAAAATACTCCTTCTTTCCTATATAGGAAATAGAAAAATACCTTATTGCCTAAATAATGCACATTTTACCTTTAACCAGAAGCTGAAAAATAGTTCGGTTTCTCGTTAATATAGTAATGTGGACTAAAAACATTATTTGACCAGTGTTCTCCTCATGTCAGAAGTACTCTTCACACAGACTCTTTCAGACTAACCACATTCATAAAGTGTAGATTCTTCCTTATAGAATTCACTAATACTTCCCTTATGCATACCCATAGAAATGTGTACTACACTAACTCAGGCAATGTTGTGTTGCCTTGTTTATTCAGCTCAAGGCTTGTTTGCTTATGTTCTGTAACACGGAAAATTCCTATGTTTTTAAGTTTTAACCAAAGTGCTCTAACAACATGCATATGTAAAATATTGCATGTCTGTTATAACACTTTCACCTGTTAAGAAGGAAAAAACATTCTGAGGAGTCAAAGGTTTTCACATTTTGTGACACTTTTCCTCTCTCAAAAGTTTGGACATGGGATATATTTTTTTCAGTCTCATGTACAGTCTGAAAATTTCACTCAAGTGAATCGTTGTAAGTTACCACTTTCTGAAAAGTGCCTTTTTATTTAGTCTGATTTTAAGCTAACTAACTTCCAGCCATATCTCTGTTTTTCACTAGACGTAACTTTAACCAATGCATGGAAAATACTATAGACTGTAACATTTTTCAGTCTCTCAGACACCAAACAACTAAATAGGATATTAGCATCAAGCAACAGTTTCACAGACCTTGAGAGGCTGAACCATCACATCTCTGAGAACAGCTGACAGCTTGCCCTCATATAAAGAAGGATTAGCAATGCCTTCCAACAATAGGTCCAAGTCTATTCCATTTCTTTTCCACAGTTATATAAAGGGCACCAACTCCATATTCAGCTGGCTGTCCAGATCTTCTTAGAACATCTGAGATTGCCAGTCAGGGCACAAGGCAAAGATCAATCAGGGTGGGTTCCTCAGTGTTGTACTCCTGTCTTCATGTCACTAATTGCTGACACCATTCCATAAATGTTCAAAATGTATCTACAGAGAAAATTGAAATAGTGTCTCTTCTTTGTTTCTACTTTCTGCTATCAGAATTCCTGCTTTAAAATTATATCCTTGAAGAAAGGCTTTCCACATTTTAATATTTTCTTCCTCAGGAAACCATTCACGAGACTATGAATTCACACACAGTTTCTTTAAATGACTAAAAATATGATACAATTTGAGAAGAAATAGAACTAAAAACTTCTGTATGGGAAAATAAGACCATAAAGTCCAACAAATATAAATACAACCCTACAGTTATGACTGAACTGACTTTTTTTGTTGCTATCCACTGAAATGTTTAACCTGTGGCAGATTATTACATTTGCCTTTTTATTAATCTTATCTACAATGTTGTGTTCTCAGGCTACTACAAACGTTGCATAAAGTCTTGTCTATATGGTAAATAAGTTCTATCTGGTTACCTAGGCACAACATAAACTATTTCCTATGAACCAAATACAAAATTAAACATCTAAAAATTAAAACCTTAGGGGAAAAGACAGCTGAGGTTTGCTGCCAGAATATATTCTTTGTATTTAACATTCATACTCTCCTGTCAAATTTTCAAGCAATTATAGTGAACAATATTTAGCGTAATTTAATTTTAAATCTTATGCTAATTGTCAGTGACCTTTGAACCTTAGAAGCAGTGCTACCATACGCATGGCAAATGTAATTATGGAATCTGATTTCCTATATGTTGTAAGCAATGAAACTGCTTTAATTGACACTGATATATATTTGCAATAACTTCTGTGTAAATTAAAAATCAATGCCAATAGTAGCTCCCTGGATCCTATTTTTATCAGGCTGCTTATTTCTTCAGAATTGGAAATATTCAGGAGCAAATATTTTGCAGAATGTACAATATGTATTTTAAATCCCAGTGTACTTTGCATGCATGCCATTTATGTCTAAATCTCACATATCTCGCACTTATGTACACACACATGAAGACAAATCCCATCAGATCTAGGCTGCCTTCCGGAGGTTTTGCTTCCAGCTGATTTTTGATAGATTGTCAAGCATGCTTCACCATGACTAAGTGGGATATCATTGTATTATCTGGTATAAATGCTGCAGTGCATCGTAGATATCGAAAAGAGGAATACAAAAGAAGCTGGAAATAGATTTATTCACTTTACTTTTTTTTCTTCCAATTTTTATAGGACATTCTACATTTTTTAACTTTTCAGGCCTGTTGTGCATTCAAAGATGTACTTGGAAAACATTGCTAATTTGTCTGCTATTTTATCATTTTTCTTTGTTCCCATACTATTTGTTTAAATGTCAGAAAGCAAATTATAAATACAAATATCTACAATATCTTTAATATTTCATACCAAGGACCATGTTTTTGCTCAGCATCAATAACAATATTTTGTCATCTGAATACAGGCATTTGTTATGAACTCAGGTAAATTTCAAACTAGACTTTGTAACAGACACAATAGATGCTGTGGGGGGTGGAAGGAAGGTGACCTTTGTGGTTCAAGCCCTCAAAGCCAGCATTCTGGTCTGCATAAAATATTTTTCTATTGTCATATAGAACAAAATAAGTCATAATTTTCCCCAAAATGTAAAAAGCTAGCAGTGTATTTTGAAATTATCTTCTATGTTTAATGGTGTTAACCATACAAAGATGGATTGAGGAACAATACAGAGAATAAGAACACTCACAGCTCAAAGGTCTTGCTCTCACACACAGCACAGGCTCACATCTGATCTCACAGTGGTTTATCCTGCTGTGACTGCACAGACTTCATTAAGCTTCATCCTTTATATAAACACAAATGAATACATAAATAGAAAGCAAAGACTTGCACAGATTTGACAGTGGGAAGGGGGGAGGATGGGAGGTGCAGAATCTGAATTGGGAAGCATCCAGCTACAGCTCCAGTTCTGTTTCCAAAGGCTGTTTGTTCACATTGTACTCCTTAGAAAGGAAGCTAATTTACATCAACGCAGCAAAAACAGTGCAATATTATAAAATATCAGGGAAATTTTGCCTCTCAAAGAAATAACATTTCTCACCTGTAACTGAAGCTGAATGTGATATAAATTAGGTCTTTAAATTAGAAGCATTAAACCAGATCAGCTCCTTACAATAACTTCAAGTAGAAAGCTCTCTTCTTTCCTGGATTCTTTCCTAGCAATACTTGTCAGAAATCAGGGTGTACCTAGGATTCATACTCCAGAGAAAGAACCACCACCATTCCTCTCACTCCAGGCTCTTTGGAACGAAGGGAAAATAGAAAAAAAAAAAAATCAGACAACTTTAAAACGTAATTGATTTCCATTAGTTTGCAGAAAGAAGCACATTTTTGTAATCAGTGAACTAATCCCTTTTAAAAAATAAAAGAATGAAAAGAAAAATTTTATAAGCTAGATTTTGTAAACACCACAAAGTCTCAGCATATCCAACATATCTGTAGTTATATTTTACTCACCAAACAAACCTTTGACTTGTAATTTGCTTCTGATGTAGCCTAAAAGCACTTTATAATATTAAAGCTTATTGATGCCTGTAAGACCCTCTTACCTACAGCTATTTCAAATGTAGTGAAATAATGCAACACTAATCTCTAAGACTTTTATTCCGTAATAGATGTTTTTCTCACTAAATCAATTCAAAGGCTAATTGGGGTGGAAGGTGACTATCTCTAGTGGTTATAAATACATTTGCATTGCAATCAATCTTTTACCCGGCTGATGTTTAACGAGGCTGAACCAGAGCCCAGCCCGGCCCGGCAGCGCCGTCCGGTCCAACACATAGTCAATGCTGCCATCCAGCGGCACATCCAGCGGCACATCCAGCGGCACATCCAGCGCTGGCTCCGCTCGCCAGACCCCGGCTCCCACACCCTCGCCCTCTCTTCCCGGCGGGCACGCAGGCGAGAGGAGGGAGGGATAGGGGAATGAGATGACAGGAATTCCTTTGCTCAACTCCTCCTCTGTCCTGCGGGTTCGACCGTCAGAGCAGCTCCTCCATCGTGCAGATACTGCCGCCCGAGCTGCCCCGGGTCTGCTGGGCACCCGGAGCTCGACCCACCTACTGCAGCCAGAGGTGTAACAAAAAGCAGCAGACACCCCCTGACAATTTAAACCAGGCAAGCCTCGGCTCAATGAAAAGAAAGACTAGAAAAAGTTATCGATTCCTTCACTGTATCCTGGGCCACAGCCTATGTCCATCAAAACATCGATTAAGTACGTTTCATCCTCCTGCCTAGTGAGAAGTCTCCTGTCACTTCCTGAAATGAACTTACACGCACCACCCAAGGGAAAAAAAAAAAAATAAAAAAGGTAAGGACTTTGTAGTTTATTGGGCACATAATTCAACTTACTGTATATACTGCACAAGTCTAAGGGTCAGAGAGATACGAACACACTCAATTCTCATCCAGTAACCATCTCAAAAAATTTGCAGGCAAGGCTGTTCACAATATTCCTGTGAGCTAGGCAGTATGGAATACCCAAAATATAGAAGTCCAGTTTATTTTCAAAAAAACTCCCCATGTCTGAAATGGGTAACAAAGCTTTCCTTAGACAAGCTTAAATAAACTTTTTTGGGCTGAAGAACGTTAAAAAAACATTTTTACAGCTTTTGCCTGATGAGAAATATGGAGATGTGACAGAAAGCATCTGTTTTTCTACCAGAGAAGTTATTAGAGGAAAGAGCTGTTTTATTTACTTGGTTTGCCTATGAAACAGTCAGATCATCTAAGCGAGCTCAGTGATGCTTTTCTTTGTGCATCATTTCTGAGTGGACAGCTTGCACTGAAGTGTATCTTCCCCTTCAAGAAAGGGAATGGTCTAAATCAACTATTTTGCATACCTTCAAATTTAACCCATCATCAGCCAGACCAAGCACTATCCATGGAAGGATCATACATAGTCAATGGCAAATACATAATAAGCAAGCAGACAATTTATGAAGCTACATTATTACTAGGTGATCTCTAGAGTTTTACAACCAGAAACCTAAAGTAGCAAATTCCTCTGTGTTAGCAGACTGGGTTTACTGAACCAGCTATCATGACTGCAGAAGTTTGCTCTTACATGCCTAATGTTGTAATAAACAGTTCACAGACTGTAAGTTATGATGTTAAGCAGGGGGCAAAAAACTTGTATTCTGTCTTGTTATTACCAAGATTTTGTATATATAGCCTCAGAAGATAGTATTTCCTCTGTAAATATTAGTGCTGTAGCACAGTACTTCAGACTGCAGGTCTGAAGGACCTGACTGCAGGACAAGGCCTTGTGTCAATGAACACACAGGCTAAAATGAATACTGAAACAGAAGTGGAAGCCTAAGGGAAAATAGCATCATGAAAACAGACAAAAAAGCAAAAAAAAAATGTTAAGAGTAATTACAAACACATATGCATAATGGTAGTTAATAGCATTTTCTCTAACTACAGTTTAAATTTACATTGTTGTTTAAAAGGAAATAGGGGATGCATTTTTTAGATGACCAAAAAATTATATTTAAGAAGTTTTCTTGAGACTTAAACCAAGCAATCAGACAACTTAATAGAAAAAAACCAAAATTCACTGAGGTTATTAAACTGATAAATACTGCTTGTTACTGAGAGTTTCTGAACTGTGTAATGCTGAGAGATATGAGTAGTGGGAGAAGTATTAATATAATCTTTCATTTTCTCATATTCTTTTTTAAGTATCTGATGGTGAACACTACTAGTGATAGATTACTCTGCTCAGTACACAGTCAGTCTGCTGCAACATGGCTGATCTTGTATGGCGACTTTCAAAACCTTATCTGTTTTCACTCTTAATTTGAATGAAGCATATTTGGAAAAATTACATTCAAAAAAAAATCACAAAAAATTCATTACAAATGTCCTTGCAATCACCTGTCTATGCTGAGACAGCTTGTGGATTCTGATAAGCCATCTTAGTTTAAATATACTTCATTAAAAGCTTCACAGCTATTGAGTCAGACAACTTTGTATCTTCACATGACACACTGACTAGAAGTGATCTGCTGAGTTTCCATTTAAACTGATTTTGTGCTTTTAGCTCTGAGCCTTCTCTCGTGGGTTATGATGTCTCACTGCTACACTGCTCTTACATTAGCGTGCTTACTGAAGGAAAGGTACAAACTAGCACAGTATCAGTGATGTCCATAAACTAACATTTTACCTCTGCTAAACTGGAATGTTTGAATATAAATCACTTCAGCAACCATAAAGTTCAGTGTATGATTATCTTAAAGTTAAAAATCATAACAGCTATTTATCTATGCTTTTGTTTTATTTTGCTTTGATCTAAGAGCAACATTAATGTTTAAAAAGACAGTTTTTCTTGCACAGGAAGATCATCCACATGGAAGTAGATGCCATTTTTCTACTGAATAGGTCCTAATTCATAACACATTTGTCAATCAGACATGCCCTAGTTTTGCTCTACCATGTTACTGTCAATTAAAACAAAACTGTAATCTTTTCAGTCCAACAGCTTTCCTTAAAAGACTCTCATAGGCAGGTTTGATCTTTACATTATGAATTTCATTTCATTGTTAGCTCTTACATTTTTATTACTGCCTAACATGAACTCTCACTGAAATGTGACCTGACAATTTATATCGGTATTTTTTTCATGCTAAGCTTTCTGCTCCACAACTACTGGGCTGAAAGTGTAGTACACTTACCGTAGAAATAGTTCTTCCTGCTATTCCCAACAAAGGAGGTCATACCAGCTTCCCATGAAAGAAAACGTGACACTTCATGTTTTTCAGTTATGGCACACATTTTAAATTCATCATTAAAATCATCTATAGGAGAATGTTTCTGCAAATTGCTTTTTTCCCCAACTCCCTTTTCCTTCATTTAGGTCAGAAAAATAGTTTGTGTATATGGCACCACCCTGTCATATAGGGAAAAAATATCAAATACACAGATTCAAAACTTACTGAGCAATACAGTTAAAAAATAATAATAAAAACAAAACCCAAAACAAAACAAACAAACAAACAAACACCCAAACAAACAACAAAAAGCCAAAAAACAAATCCAAAACCCATATCAGACCAAAACAGTGAAGTTCAGGCCTATCTGTGCCTGAGCTTTATTCATATATTCTTATCCCATTGGCAAAATCTTACATTTTTGGAGCACGCAAAGAAAGGATCCCAAAGAGATCTACAAGCTGTTAAGCTTCATGTTCTTATTAAAGCAGATCAATAACTGCACAGTTCTAGTTCCATGATGAAAGATGTGGTTATTTTTTAATTCAGTTTTATCTGAACACTAGTATCTCAGTTTCTAGCTGCTCATCAGTACACAGTAACTATAGCTACTGTGCTAATTTCTGCATTACACATTTGTACATTAAACTTCCAAAGTTACTGGAAGAATCAGAGCATTAGATATTGCTGTCATGAAAAGACAGCTACTGAAAATTTGAGTGCATTTTTCTAGTCAGAAACATCAGCTGCTTTTCTTTTAAGTAGATAAATGCATATAGAAATATGCAGGTATCATTTGTGCTCTGTAAGTAGGTTTCCATGCCTTATTGTATAGAAAATGCTCTACTGTATTATTTAAAACAATATAATATCAACGATTTGTAAATCATAAAAATATTTATATAATAGATCTTAAAAAGCAAAGGTAAAGTCTTTTTTATAGACCAGTTAGATTAACCACCTATTGAACTTTCCTAGTTTGTCAACATTTACAATATATTTAACATAAGACGAGCTGTTGGGTTGGGGTTGTGTGCATGTTATTTGTTTGAGGGTTTTAAACAATGCATTTTAGCTACAAAATGGAGCATTTTCTGAAGCACTTATTCAATTCCTGATGATATTTCTCAAGCATATTTTACTTTAAAATAATGATTTCAGTTACAAAGCACATCTAGTAAGAATTTTCAAATGTTCACTCTCAGTGGCAGCATTGCAGCACAACTGAAAATCAGTATTTTAGCACCCATAGCAGGAAATCTGTTTAAAATAAAAACAAATAAAAATCAAAACAAACAACACAAACCCAAAACAAACAAAACCAATCAAACAAAAACAACAACAACACCAAAAAGCACACCATGCAAAAACTAACTCAGCAGTAATGCAAGTTTTGTGTCTGTACAAGTGGTACAAAATGTACTTAAACCACCTTCCCCCCCATCTCTCCCTTCTTTCCTAGGCTCAGCTTCACTGCTGATTTCTCTACCTCCTCCACCCCAGGGGGACAGAAAATGGGGACTGTGGTCAGTTCATCACACATTGTCTCCACCTCTCCTTCCTCTGCAGGGGGGAGCTCCTCACACTCTTTATCTGCTCCAGCGTAGGGTCCCTTCCATGGGAGACAGTCCTCCCTGAACTTCTCCAGTGTGAGGGCTCCATGGGCTGCAGTTCTTCATTAAGAGATCCACTGTGGATTCCCCATGGCTAACCAGTCCTGCCAGCAAACCTGCTCCAGCGTGGGCTTCTCTCTCCAGCGGGCCACAAGTCCTACCAGGACCCTGGTCCAGCATGGGCTTCCCATGGGGTCAAGGCCTCCTTTGGGCATCCACCAGCTCCAGTGTAGGGTCCTCCATAGGCTGCAGGTGAATCTCTATTTCACCATGGACCTCCACGAGCTGCAGGGGCACAGCTGCCTCACAATGGGCTGCACCACAGCCTGCAGGAGAATCTCTGCTCTGGTGCCTGGGGCACCTCCCCACCTCCTTCTTCACCGACCTTGGTGTTTTCAGGGCTGTTTCTCCCACATATTCTTACTCCTTCCTTATCTGACAGAAATTGCTCCCAGAGAGTAACTTCTTCCCCTTCTTAAGTTTTTTATTTCAGTGCCACTACCTCTGACACTGATGGGCTTGGACTGGCCAACAGTGGGTCTGTCCTGCAGCCAGCTGGCATTGGTTCTGATGGACATGTGCGAAGCTTCTGGCAACTTCTCACAGAAACCACCCCTGTAGCCCTTCTGCTACCAAAACCTTCCCACATAAACACACAGAAATACAGCCATAGTGTTTCTGCTTTGATTTCAGCCTCAGCCTTGAACTTTCAGCAGGTGGAAATACTTTCCATCAGCAGCACACACTCTCCTCATAGTTCTCAGATAAAGAAATGTCCCACTTACTTATAAAATAATAATTTTGAAAGATGTCAATCTTCTAAGTCTAATTCCCGGGACACGTCAAACTTCCGAGTAGGCTAGCACAGCCACCACTTACTTTCAGTGACAGGCAGGGCTGTAGCCTAAGCTTGGGGGTGAGGAGAGCAGGACCATGATCTGCTTCTGCTCCAGATTAGTCAGTAGATTCATCTTCTCCTGATCTCAATGATGGGACAAAAGAGCACCTTGTCATATTTAGCATCTATAAAGGATGAAAATTATTTCCAGGCTTGTAGGAAAGATGGCTCAGAGATGTTCTTCCAAAAGCTTGTTCCTCAGTATCCCTTCTAGCCAGTTACGGTTGCATAAAGAACTTCATTAAAGCAAATATATCAGTCTCCTGTAGTAGTTCTCAATGATACTACTACTTTTGTACAGTCCTTGTACTATTCACTGTTTCAATAGGCAGTACAAATCTGTCCCTAGCCATCTCCTGTTGACTTGGCCATCCACAATTTCTCAGCCCACAGCCCTTCTTTCCCAGGCTGAGTTGAACAGCAGTGCAGGGTAACAGCAAAGGCCAGCTGACTGGCAACTTACATCACTTCCCCTGCACACAAACCAACTCAGAATGATCCCAGCACAAGAGGTTCATCTTACAGTAACATAGGCCTTGGCACTGGCAATGAAGGAGGGGAGAAGGAGGGCAGGAAATGTGCAGGGATTCAATTCTTTCTCAGGCAAAAACACAAGAGTGGTCATTACTTAAAAACAAACCTTTCGCTCAGCATAAGCTTTAGGTTTCAAATGCCTGGTAAATCTCCTGAAGACCAGTGTTGGTCTCGTACCAGCACAAGGCTCAGTTCTCCTGTCTCTGTGTCTCCAAAGGCTGGCAACTAACTCCTTGGTGCTTCGGCTACTGCTGAGCAGTGCTTCCACAGCACCAGCCAGTCTTTCCAACATTCTGGCCCCCACCAGGCTGGGAGCAGTCAAAACTTTTGAGAGGGGACATAAACAGGACAACTGACCCAAACTGAAAAAGTTTATGTCCAGTCTGATAAAAAGGTAAGAGGAGGAAGAAGGAAAGGGGACATTTATCATTTACAATGTTTGTCTTCCAGAGCAACCACTACACACACTGTAGCATTGCTTCCCAGGAACCAGAAGACATGACTTTCTGATAGGAATTAGAGACTAAAATCTTTGGGTTTTTTTTTGATTGCACACAGCCTTTCACTTTCGCTTTAGTTAACTGTTTTATCTCAATCCACAAAATTTTTGCATTTGACTTTTTTTCCATCTTGCTGAGAAGAGGTACAGTTTGGTGGGCAACCGGCATTCAGCCAAGGTTGATCCACCACATTATTAACCTCCAGTAAACTGGAATCTCTCCAGTTAGCCAGGACTGCTGGTAAAAAATTAAAAGCAGCACAGTAAGCCATGGATCCCATCCAGCTCCATAGACTTGTGCACGTCTAAGGGGTGCAGCAGATCACTACCACTTTTCCCTTGGATTATGGAGGCTTCATTCTGCTCCCCATCCCTGTCTTCCACTTCCACTTCAGAGTGCTAAGTTCCCAGGGAAAAACTGGTGATGCTGACAAAGACGGAGGCAAAGAAAGCATTAAGTATCTCAACTTTTTCCTCATTTTTTTGTCACAGTTTCCCCCCACACCAAATAAAATAGCGAGATTCTCCTTAGCCCTCCAGCTATTCATGCATTTATGGAATGCATTTATTGTCTTTTATGGCAGTAGCCTGATTATGTTCTATTGTGCTTTTGCCCTTATAATTTTCTCCCTGCCTAATCTCAAAACATCCTTGTAGCCTTCCTGAGTTGCCTGCCCCTTTTTCCAAAGGTCAGAAACTCTCCTTTTTCTCCTGAGTTCCAGACAAAGCTCTCTATTCAGCCAGGTTGATCTTATTCCCCACTGGTTTGTCTTTTGGCACATGGAGACAGCCTGCTCCTGCGTCTTCAGGAATTCCTTCTAGAAGAATGTTCAGCCTTCTTGGACTCCTTTGACATTCAAGACAGCCTCCCCCTGTCAGCAAGTCCCTTAAACAGGCCAAAGTCTGCCCTCCCACAGTTCAAGGTGGCAGTTCTGCTGACCCTTCTCCTTACTTCTCTGAGAATCAAAAAATCTTTAATTTTTGATCCCTGTGCCCAAGATGGCATTCAACCACCACATCACCCACAAGTCCTTCTCTATACAAAAACAGCTCCAGTGGGGTGTCTGGACCCAAATATGCTTGAAAGCAGCCAAAAGCCTGCTCTTCCATAATCCAGGGTAGCATCTCTGCTGACAGTTTTTTTCACAGTGACAAATATCTTAAACTCAACAATTTCATAATCACTGTGGCCAAGACAGTCACCAGTCATCACTTCACCCACAAGATCACCTTTAGTTACAAACAACAGACCTAGGAGTACACCTTTCCTACTCAGTTTGCTTAGAACTTTTATGAAAAGTCATCTTTTATGTGCTTTAGGACTTTGACAGGCTTCTAGAGTGGGCACATCCAACTTTCTGAAAGACAATAAAGACAAGTTCAACATCCTGCTCCTGGCTAGGGGCAATCTCCAGTATCACTAGAGACTGGGGGATGAAGAGTTTAAGAGCAGAGGAGAAGGACTTGGGAGATACTGGTGGATGAAAAATCAGACCGGCAGTGCGCACTTACAAGGCGCACAGAAAGCCAATCGTATCCTGGGCTGCGTCAAAGGCCAGCAGGGCAAGGGAGAGGATTCTCTGCCCCTCCACTCTGCTCTGCTAAGACCCCACCTGGAGTGCTGCACCCAGCCTGGGCTCCTGAGCATGAGAAACCTTGAAACTCTCCACGAAAGTGCAGAGAAAGTAATAAAAATGATGAGAGGATGGGAACACCTCTCCTGTGAGGAAAGGCTGAGAGAGTTGGGGTTGTTCAGCCTGCAGAAAAGGAGATTCTGGCACTACCTTATTGCGGCCTTTCAATACTTACATAAGAAACATGGAAAGTGACTTTTTATCAAGGCCTGTAGTGACAGAACAAGAAACTACAGATTAAACTGAAAGATGGTAAATTTAGATTGGATGTAAGGATGATATTTTTTACATGGGGGTGGTGAGACACTGGAGCAGGTTGCCTAAAGAAGTTGTGGATGTCCTATCCTTGGAAACATCCAAGATCAGGTGGTATAGGGCTTTGAGCTACCTGATCTAGTGAAAGATTTCCATACCCATATCTGGACGGCAGTGGTGGTGTTTTGTGTTTGGATGTTATTTTAGGGTCTCTTCTAATCCAAAATTTCTTCTTTTGATGAATTTCCTAGACTTCTTCAGGTCTTATTCCAGGTGACAGAGACCAGCATAGACTTATCTGTGAGTAGATTTCAAATGTGTGCATTGAAGTCTCTTTACTCTATTGCTATTATCAGGCCCATTAAAAGCACATAACAGTAATACCTCTTAACTAAACAAACATAACTATAACTGCAAGTCAAGGTACCATTCCGAGTATCATGTTTTGAAATTCTTTGCCATCCAAAAAGATAAAATCTGTTCAGTAATTCTTAAAATAAGAGCTATCATTATTTCATCTAGGACTGTAGGAAAGGGGGGGAAAAGGCAAATTTTACAAAACTATCTTTATTTTTTTGTCTTACATTTAAACAGGGATGTATTTCATCTTTAGACATCCAACCAACGTTTACTTCATTAGTTTAGACAGGAAAAAAAACAGGATATAAATACAAATCATATTGGCATACCTACATCAGTGCTGACTGCTTCGCTAGAAGAAAACCTTCAGCATTTAAGTCAAGCACTTAAAAAAACTGCTGAAAAGCAAGTGCCTAGATACTAGTCATTTCAGAAAATAAACAGTTTTTATATATTTGACTATTTTAAGTCCATATTATTCACACTTAGTTATGTGTATGGAGTTCAGATCATACAAACATTGTACAGATCAAAAACCTCTGAGAATAAAACTTATCAGGTGTACATGCCCAATGTACAAAGCAACAAGTTTGGTCAAGTACTACAAAAAGGACGTGTTTTCATAAGAGAATGGTCAAGCAACCTACTTTTCAGCTCAAATAAAGACAAAGAAGTAACTTCGTGAGTTTGAAATAATAACACCAACTGGTGGAGTTGAAAACTTATGACCTGTTATACAGTGTGTTTTTGTAGACCATGTTCAGGTTTTCTAAAACAAGCACTTGAGATCATGAACACAAATAACAACGAAGATCAAAGTATACATATGAGTGCACAATCCAAACAATAAAATACACTTTTGGCTTTTAAGGAAAAATAAATTACAAAATACAATTAAAATCCTTGTAAATGCAATGATTAATTCAAAAGTGTGCATTTACTGTAATATACATTTTAAATGCTACCATAAAACAGATTAAAAATAAATAAGTATGCCAAAAGACATGTGTGGATAGAAAAAAAAAGCTAGAAGAATTATAAAAAAATGGAGATAATCTCAGTTTTGGTCAATAAATCTGTCTAGTGACTTCCATCTTTCACAATCCTTCCTTAATAACTGGCAGCTAAACCTGGCAAAAGCATAACTCTGTCATTATGGCTTTAAAAGAAGCATATGTTTTCTGAAAAAGAAAATGCAAAATGGGTTGTCTTGTCTACAGAACTGTTGGTTTGCTCATATTGCAAGCACTTCACGGGACTGTAGAGAAGTACCTGGCACATCCTTGCCATCCTACCTTACACTGCAGGACAAGAAACTTCCAAGAAAACAATCGTGGGAAATTTCGGGTGCCATGGGCTAGTATGGAGAGAAGTCTAACTCACTTTCATTGCATTTTTTTTCTAAATTAAAGAGCAAAATAATTTACAAATACATCTCTAACTTTTCATGGCACATCCATATTTTCAAATTAAAGATAATGTCAATCATCAGTTACCTTAGTGAACATACAGGCTTTAATACTGATTACACTTTAACCAGATTCACATTTATTTCTTCTTTTATAATTGCTCTGTAGATCTCTTTTGAAGGTAATTCAATCTTGCTAACGTTACTAGAAGCACAGCTTAAATTATACAAACTTCTGTATTCTTTGTACAAATGCTCTTATAATTTCTATTGTACTGCAATTTTCATTTTAAGCATAACAAAAGCAGGCTTTCAAACCAAGAGGCTACTGGAAATACTTTCTGTTCATTACTATCTCCAGCATTTAGACAACTGTAAACAGCCTTCCCAGTACCTCTAGACAGTGACCATCTGGCTACAATATCAGCAGTAATACTGGGACAAAAGAAGAAAAACAATGCAGGTGTCACAAAATAAATCTTAAGATTTTATTATTTTTCAATATGGTTGTGCATCCATATTTTTCTTCTGCATTTTTGAAGAGAACTGCCTTTGATACACTGCTACAAACTCAACAGATTTATGACATCTGTATTCATCTAAGACATGGCTACTAGTTCCTAGAAAAGAAGAAATAGTTCTCAAGTTCAGTTTTGCTCAAGATAGTGTTCATTTCTATAATTTCATTGGTCCATAAATTGATGGTCAAAGAACCTCTCCTATTCGACAATATTTTAAAGCTTTCAGAATAGATGAATTAAAGAAACAAAAGTTCAATGCAGAAGAAGCAAATCAAAGCACACAGGCATGACACTGTTTCTCATGGAGTCCTTGGAAAACGTGTTGACTATGGAGGTTTTTGCTTTGGGTTTTGTTGCTGTTTTGTTTTTTTTTTTTAAGATCACAAGACAACAGTTGAACAACTAAGCATTTTCCCATGTTCTGTTCAGTTCTAGTCATTTGTTGCGCTGAATGGTTTTCCTTTTCCTCCGCTTGAATAAACAGCAGCACCTGCAAGTGTGACACAAATTACATATGATATAAAAATAAACCGCAAAACCGAACTGATTACTGTATGCTTCACTTAAGCATGCAGTTCAGGCATAGCCAGCACCAAAAAGAACACATTTAGCTCTTTTGCAGATGATTGATTAATTAGTGAAAGAAACTGAAGTAGAGATATTTTTGACACATTCCACCTTTTTTGGAAAAAAGTATCAAATAAAAAAAGCTATGATAAAAACAGCTAATGAGTTCAGAGTATTGATGAAAGTATCAAAAGCATAGGCGTTATAGGCTGACTTAAAAATTTGTTTGTAAAAGTAAAGGACACTCCATCACCTGAGTACTCTTTAACTGGTAATAGGTCAAGTGGAAGCTTGCACTTAAGATTGTGTCACCTAAACTATGCACTTAAGACACTACTGTTGCTAATACAAGAAAACAACTTGAGCTTCCTTTGTCAACCAGAACTTGGAAATAGCTTCCCCAAGGCTATTCCCCAAAATATTTTAGAACAAAATATTCATGAACAATATAAAATTAAAGTTCTGCTCCAGTGCCGTGATAATACTACTACAGTGAAAAATCACAGCTTAAGTATTAAGTATACTGACATTCTTTATTCTGCTTTATCGCGTGCTATATGAAAGAAACTAAAACTGACAATACTGATAAATACAATGTGAATTTCACTGAGCAAATAGAGACCACCTGAAAGTACCTGAAAGAACACTACAAAATGAAAAAGAATTGGAGGGAGCTAGTGACAGATAATACAGAGGAGGACTGCAGAAGTCTAGAAAGTACTTCTGAAAATAAACTGAAGAGGAAAGCAACAAATAACACAAAGAAAATTAATTCATCCGAAAGTACTGTTAACCTTATTTTAAGCAACTCCCAACTCCTGAACACCAGCTTTAAAAGTAAGGCTTCCACTTACTAAAGCATTCACACTGTGCAACCAAAAGTGAACATGCAAGCTGTCCACCTTAACAGAGCTTGCCCCATGGAGTTCTGCGGTTTGGTTATTGAATTCTCACTTGCAGTGCTATACACCAAAGGATCTTAAACTATGAAGTACAACAGAAGTGAAAATATAAACGTACTCCATCAATAGCCTATCAGTAAATCCTTAAGTTCACCAAGCATTTCATATCACTAAAATTCAAACGAAATCCAGACAATTTAGTTTGGAATACGGGAAATGGGGAAAGCACTTGAAAGTCAAGGAGAACAAGGGTCTAAAAATAAGGTTCTACAGGGGATGAGAACAACATCCAAAGTAGGGGGAGACAGAAGTTACCTTCTCAAAATATCCAAGGCACCCTGTCGCTCAGTCACTGAAAAAGTAGCAGTGGGCAGAGGCAGACCAGAACTGCTCTGAGAGTTACATAACTTCCAGTAGAAAAAAACATTGGTTATTGATGAAGAGGAAGCCCAAAATTAAAATTCAGTAGGGGAAAATACATAGATAAGTATTTTTACAGCTAGCAGAAGTATCATAATGTATTACTAGCTTTAAAGTACTTGTAAAAGAAGAGATAGAAGTGGTTTTGAAGGCCAGTAGCCACTGACTATAACTGTAATTCCCCCATAACTACCAAGCCGTTTTTCAACATCTGCCTATACCTGCTAACACCCACTATCAGTTAAGCTTTGAATTTACTTGTAGGTCTATGGACACCAATTTAATCTTTCTTTGACCCCAATCTTTTCACAAGAATTTTATATATGTATATACCACCAAAAACATAAAAGCATTTTACGGTGCTCCCTCCCTTTTAACACGAATTATCCTATGATTCTGTAAATGAGGAAATCCTACCCTGAACTGTGATGGTAAATCACTTTTATACCTGTTTGAGATTATGAGGCCTCAAGGAATGCCTATGGAAAAATTTTGTCTTGATTCATAATTTTAGCATATCAGAACCCAGGTTACATAAGTAATTGCAGGAAGATGAAAGCATGGCAGACAGTTAATTTATATTCTAGAAAGACTATCTAGAATTTTAACTCTTCACTCTTCAACTAATATGCAGCACCTCTCAAGCAGATCACACTTCTTAAATGTTTCAGACTGCTTGTATCCTCTATGTAGTTCAAGGACACTTGAGGTCTTTTTGGTTCCTTATCAGAAAATTTTAACCAATCCTTGCTGCAAATCTCATACTGTCCTTTATTCCTTCTGCATAGCCTACTTAGTTTGCTACTTCTCTTTCAACCAGAGAAGAAAGTCAATATGCAATGAGAATTCAAGAGTTCTATCTTTAACCAGCATAAATCACTGCTTTTTTAACCCTGGTCTTCTGGAGTTTGAATGATACGACTGCAAAGAGTACCATTTCTATTAACCACTGGGTTTTTTTTTTTTAATTATAAGAACTATTCAAGTGTATTCCAGTTCAGGAAAAATCACTAAATGCTGAAGACTCTTATTTGGTGCAGGAAAATAAAATGCTTATTAATATATACCTAAAAAGGTTAAAGGAATGTAAATTACATGGAGAATTGTAAAACACAGGACTGTCTTGGAAATGTGAACTGAAGTACACTGAAATGCATATTTTTAAGTCTAGAAGTGCTAGACATTCCCAAGCATACATGCACATTTACATGGGAATAAGAAAGGTCAGACTGCATTGCCTGATAATAAATTTTATGAAAGAAACATAACGCTAAAATTAGAGATCCATAGTGCTTAATCTCTCAACTAGTATAGTTCATAACAGAAATGCAGACATGTTACTAAGGATACTGTCACTAGAGGGTGTTATTATCACTTATATATAATACATTAATATCTAATACAATATGCTTGGAGCCATATTTAAAGCTACAGAATGGAGCACTATTAAAAAGTATTAGGCTACAAATATATTATTCAATATGCATGCAAAATACATAAGAATAAATAAGTTTTTATTAAAAAGTTTTAAAAATCTCTAATTCTAGGAAAGGATTTTTCTTTTTACATAAATCATTTAATGACCACTAGCCTCTTTACCTGTAGTTTATAAAATATTTCTAGTGTAGGCAGTATAATAGCAATCTGTAAAATTCAAAAACACTAAACTTTTCCTGTACAGTCTAAAGTGACCTTTCAGATATTATCTAAGATAGCAATCTCAGCACGTTATGAACATTTCTTATCCTTCTTAAAATATCCTTTTTAAAACTTTTTTCCTGTTAAATATCCTTCCTCCTACCACTTGAGCAGTCCCTTCTCCCAACATGCTGAAGCAACTTAACTTCTCATTTGTGTTTAGATAGCTGTGTTTTTATATTTGCCATCTACCATGTGACAGCACTTAACTACAGGATTAGTAACAAGTGTTTACAATGGCAAAAAGGATGCAAGACACAAAAAGGACAGATCATTTCCTGTTTGCCCTTCTCTGTCCTTCCATGGCAGACCCTTTTGGTTATCCAAATCATACACGTCTCACAGAAGCAACTGTTCTGATGACTAGCAAAGAGTAAAGGAAAGAGAGGTTGATTGGTCAGGAAATGTCAAGGCAGAATAGTGATCAGTTTAGTTTTCTCCTTGGTTTACAACTCTAGAAGTAACAACTGACACAGGGCTGAAAGTTACTTTTTAAAAAACTCAAACAAAAAACCAAACCAACAACAAAATACCACCAACACCAAAAAACAAAACAAAACCACAAAGAAGCCAAAAACCTGACACCTTCTCCTAAGTCATGCTTGCTGCACAGCCACACCATGAAAATTACATGGCATAAGATATAGAATATATACTGTGAGTACAAAAATATTTATCAAACAATGAAAGTGTTGAATAAATGTCCCAAAACAATTTAAAAAATCACAGAAAAAAAATCCTGAATATACTGAGTACTGAAAAGTATTCCACTGAAAGGGTGACAGAAGATTTAATACTCAATTAAATTATATTTGTGCTATAAATAGAAGATTCAGCAAGAGAGGTTAGCTTTGTTCATATTTTCAGATTGAGAAAAGATTATGAAAGAGGCACAAAGTGAGTCTTTTGGGAAAACAATGTCTCCTTAAAACCAAAAATGTCCATATCATAGACACAAAAGATAGTTATTATTGCATTTCCTTACATTCTTCAGCAGTGTAAAAATCTATAAACACATGTTTAAATGTCTCACAATACTTTCTGATATTAGGATTGTAAATATTATTAGGATTGTAAATATTATTTTAAAGTGTAAAATTACCTAAACCTTCCAAAGCAGTGTTTCTGAAAAAATATGTATACTTATGCATTGATGCTTATTAGCAATGCTTGTGAGAAGGTGTGGGTGAGGGGAGCACATGTATTTTATAACTGTCAAAATACAAAACAATCTCTATGCCCCCAAAAAACCCCAGGGACTAAGGAAACTGCACTTTAAATAGATAGTGCTGGAAAATTAATTTGACTGTTTCATATTTGAAAAAAAAGAAGATTTATCTGAAGAGTAGGATATTGAGACTAGTTATCTCGTCTGTAACAAGACCAGTAAAGACTAGGCAAAAGCAGTCAAGCAGAGCATATTTGTCCATCATGTATTTACATTAGAGAAAATAAACTTCTACACTTCTACAGTGGCTGAGCATCCCAGCTTCTATGAATTTTTTTAACTTTCCGCAGATAACTACGTAAAGTAGATAACTAAACATGGATTGAACTGTGCTAAGCACTATTCAAAACACAAGAAATTTAATCATTTCCTGTGTGTACATGAACTGAGCATAAAGAAGGTTGTCACTGTGCTTATTCAAAGGGAGGGGACAGGGAATTTATCCATGAACAGCCTACCAACATCCTTGCTCTTTGGGAACTTTTTTTGTTTTAAGTATATACAAGAAAACTGTATTCTTGACAGTAAAATAATACTACAGTACTCTACAAAGATGGCAAATTAAGAACTCAGTTATTTTCAGTGCTTACAGTAAGCTGATGCAGAAATGTGGCACAACAGACTCCACCCACTACAATATTAACTACACATGCACATAAACCTTATATACCAGAACCTCAAAATTTGGCTTTTGAGAAATTTTCCCTTTTCTAAAACTTAGGAAAATAGGCCCTACAACACTAACTGCCATTAAGGCATTTTCTAGATGTTAAAATAGTAGCTGAATGCCACAACATGTGAAAAGAATGTTTTCCCCTTTAAAACAAAATAGCAAGTAGGAAAAAATATTCTAGTGCCCATTAAAAAGGTTGAAATAAAGTACATCACAGACTACACAACCTAAAAGCAAGCAGGATTTGAAGCTGGCAGAATAGCTCCTGAAGGCAGCTGTTTGTAAAAACAGTTAAATGTTTCACAGAATTAAAACATGTTTTGTGATTTTCAAATGGACATTTTATTTTAAAGTTCTCTGAAATTAGTTTTAAACCCAATAACAAAGCTTCTGAGGCTATTTCTGCCTGCTTATGCTGTATAACTCACCACATGTTCAACACTTTCTGGCAGCTATACAGAAAGAGAGTAAGGAAAAAAAGAGAATCAGAATACCACATAGAGAAAGAATTTCACATCTTTCACAAACAGCTCTTGTTAGTCAGAAGGTTGTCCAAAATATTTCAAAATTAGTTGTAATATCAAAAATGCATGCACTTCTCTAGCATAGTGAGATGTGTTATTGAAGGCTTAGCCTAGAAGTACAAGCTATAGAAAGTCTTTTATTAAAAAATTTAAACACAAAACTAGGTAGAGCACTAGAGTTTTGCCCCTCACCAGTGGCTATTAGTTTAGACAATATTTTTTTGATAACTATATGAGAAAAATATTGAAGCAGCTAAGCACAAAAGATGCAAAGAATACAAAAACAAGGACATACTTTGTTTCATCCATTACTTCTACTTCTGCAGGAGCTGTGATGGGTGCATTTGAACGGCCTGCAGTTGGGTCATCCGTGTTGAGTTCTCCATTTGTTGAGCTTACTACCTAAAATCACCAGAAAGACCTGAAATTATGCTAGTGCCAGACATACATTTGTTAACTCCTAAAGTTACAATACATCTTAAAAAATCAGTAGATTTGTTAATTCCATAACTCTTTTTATTCTGATAATAGTATCTTTGCCGGGTTTTATTATGCTCAAATTGTCATTTTCCTTTCGTATCTATTAGTGGAACTGACATCTACATGACAGACTCAGTGAGCGGACCAAGCAAGGCACCTCGGTGGATCAGGTTTGGTCATCTCCCTCATGTCTCTTCAGAGTCTTAAGGGAAGGCACTAAACAGTTTCCTGATACCAATCAGTCTAACCTTATCTCTGCTTCTTTAGTGTATTTATGCTTCTTAGTTTCCGTCTTTGTATGGCCTGAGTCATTTGTATCTCAAAGAGCACTCACCAGAAGAAGGGAAAACTAAGACATTTGCTAGACCTGAGTATAGATGATATCTGATTTTTAGAACACAAAAACACTGCCAAAAAATTAATCAGCTACAGAGACCAACACTAGTCCACAGTTCAAGATTATCACCAGCTGCTGCCAGATGGTCAGAAGTTAATGTAGATGAAAGGAGCAGGAAAGAAAGTCACCATCATAACATTATTGCCCTCACCCTTCCAAGCTCTCCTTTTAATGAAGCAGTTGTATCTCATCTATTTATAGCCAGAACTAAGAGCCTAGCCTATTGAGGTTTGTTTTGTGGTTCCTTTTCTAAAGAAGTAGAGCCTCAGAAGTTTGCCACAGAAGTGTAAGTTAAGTCTTACACTTAAGACATTTTCCATGCCATATGCCTACATTAGGCTGAGTTTTCTTTTTTTTCATGTTTCACTAAAATAGGAACCACTGCCAAGAAAAACTGCTGCCCTTTAAAAAAACAAAAAGAAAATATGTCTGAGATTGCAGGATCTAATGACTTAAATTTTAGTCAATATAACTGAAGGAATTTTGGGAGACTGGACTTTATTTCTATGATGATAGCTAAGTCAGCGGAGTTTCAACACGGTAGCTTAAGTTTAGTTTCATATCACTACACATGACAGAAGCACTTCACATGCAGTGACAAAAATAGATCGGAATTGCACTTTAGCAAATCATAAGCTGATGGGTCAGGCATTTTTAATCAAACACCCTGGGTTAGTTGTTTTGTGGGGTTTTGTTTTTGTTTTTCTTTTGGTTGTTTGGTTGAGTTTTTGGTTGTTGTTTTTGTTTTTTAACAAGTATATTTAGTGTCGCTGTCCAAATTTACTTGGAAGGGGATACAGTATGATCCCAACCACTTCACCAGGTATCTTACTGTGATAAGATCTTACTGTGAAGATAAATTTCATTACTTCTTGTGAAATATCCAATTGTAATAGTGATAAGCACAGTGGAAAATTCATCAGAAGTACTTGCTAAATAAGAAAGGAGCATTGATGACAATGTAAGGGTAAAAACAATTTGCTCAGCTTGTCCACCAAATGAGTTTTGGGTCCAAAGGAAGCACAGAATGATTACAGTTGGAAGGGACCACTGCTGATGTCATCTGGTCCAGCCCCTGTGCTCAAGGAGGGTCTCCCGGAGCATGTTACTCGTCACTGTATCCAGACAGCTTTTGAATGTCTCCAGGGAAGGAGACTTCACAACCTCTCTGGGCAGCCTGTCCCAGTGCCTGGCCGCCCTCATAATAAAGGAAGTCTTCCTCTTGTTCACATGGAACTTCCTGTGCATAACTACATAACTAACCACAACTACAGCCTACACTAATCCATATAAAGTAATGCTATCCAATTAATACTGTAGTCAACTTTGCCTGCAGTCCTAATAATTCATGCTCCATGATCTATATTTAAAATGAACTTCTCTAAAGAGATCCTCAGACTTGCACTCAAGGTTTCATAACAGTGGTTAATCAAAAACTGAAGCCTTGTACATCAAGAAATAAAAAGACAGGTAAAAGACATCCCTTTCTGGATGGGAAGCAAACACAATACAACTTAGCAATCCCGACTATTGCGAAGAACAGATGACAGTATGCAAAGGCATTTGAAAGAACTCTTATTTTCTTCTCTTTTCCTACACAAAGCAAATAAAAAAATGTATGATTTTTTCACAAGTATCAAACGCTGCCCAACTCTAGCACCTGTAGAGCTTTCACATGGCATTCTCCTTCACACTTCTTTCCCAGGAGCACCTGTTTAATTATTCAGATTTATCTCCTTGGACAGCAGATTTAAAGAAAAGGATCCAACTCAAGCATCTACACTCTCTTCACTAGGATTGGAAACATGAAAGTAGGTATCTAAAAATCCTTTGAGAAAAAAAAAAGAACACTATATTAACAGTAAGGAATACTACTGTTATTTCCTAGGAAATGTTTCTTCCCCATCCCCAAAAGGTATTTAGCATATTTTACAATGGAATAAAATCTCTTGCAATTGTTGCACTTTACCTGACAAAGAATAAAAGGTTTCTTAAGTGCTACAATTGCCAAATAAGTGATATGAAATGCGATTTGAAAGTTCCACTGACTGTAACTTAAGAAGTTAAGTATGTTTTCTTTCTAACATTTAAAAAAAAAAATTTAAAAAGTAACAATTTTGGAAGACAACTTCAAATCCAGTTTTGATTCCACATGACTGTACTGTTCTCAAAAGATAAATTATTTCCTTTAAAACTGATGTTATTGAAAGAATTACTGCAAAAAGTTAAATATAGCATAAAATTTTTAAACATTTGTTAATGAGAAGCACAAAACTTCTGAAACTTTTCTTGATACACAGTGATAATTATCATTACTAGATTTTCTTCTATGACACATGACAGTTGTTTCCAAAGCAGCAATATTTAGAGCATGTTAAGTTTTAACTGAGTTCCAGAGCATTTATAGAAGACATGGAATTATCACACTGGCAAGACTGCAGCACTGTTTTTCGTACCCTAGACTTTTCATTCTTTCTTCAGGCCCTTGACAAACTTCTTCCAAAACAAAACTTCAGAAGAAATATATGTAATTTAGATTGTTAGAATCAAAACTGCAGCAGACAATTTATTTTCCACCCAGATAAGCTAAATTATTTTCATTTTGGACTCAAAGCTCAAAACCTCATGGTGACTTTGCGGCTGGCATTTTGAATCCTATATTAAATTTAGATTTCCATATATTATTCCACCTGTCTCATACCTAAGTATATTCAAAGAGCAAGACACCAAAAATTAAAAAAAAAAAAATTTAAAAAGTGAAAACAAAATAGGAAAAAAATGCTTTGAAGATAAAATTAATAATAAAGGAAAAACTGTTGCTTTGTACTACTTTTTTTGCTGGTATGTGTGAAGTACTGCTCTGGGAAACATTCTTCTTGTCAACTACTGTTTGAACAAAAATAGTCAGGTTTAAACAAACATCACTAGTTAACATTTGCACTGGAAGTGTTCTTAATTAATTAAAAACATGGCTAGAATAACATTGAATTCAGTCAACAGTGGTTTTTACCTGCTAATACAACTAACGCATCAAAAGTCTAAACTTTAGTTGCTTGTACTATTGTACGTGTATATTCCATCAAAAAGACAGTTCAGTTGTTTTATTTCACTAAGAAACATGCAGGAAAAACACCACAAACAAAAAGTTCCATAGTTTCTATACCTGTTTTAATTTCAGTTTGACAACTGTGAACTAAGGAGTAACATTCTCAGCAATACTGGAAAGCAGTTTTAAAAGGAGAACACGAATCACATCATACAGTACAGGACACTAATATTACGTAACACAAAACAACTAATTTAAGTCATGCAAAGAAGCAGAAAATACCTGTACCGAGCCACCATGTCTGTCAGCTGCCAGGTGAGCCCTCAAATGATGTGGATTGGCTTGCTGTGAGTCCCAAGCTGCCCTATGGTCTGTTGACTACCATTTTTGAATGCATTAGGAATTCATGCAAAAGAAGAAAAAAAAATTACAAAAATAAAAAAATTTGTGCATTAATTATTATTGAGGCTTTTTCTAATGGCATAGAAGTACTATACACTTAATTCCTATACAGACTGACTTCTGCATTATCAACATACACATGCCTACACATACATTTTCAGAGAGAGGTAAAGCAGCTAAAACTCAGCATTCATAGTAAGAAAAGGTATACCAACACAACTCTCTAACTTTGCTAAGGTAAATGGGCACATCTCTGAATTTCTAACGTTTTTACCACCTTGGTCATCAGCCTGGTTTAAAAAAAAAGTGAAAATGTTGTACAGACACGTTACCAAAATGAACCCAAATAAATGACATGGCATATGGAAAGTGACAATGATTAAAGAAGTATCAGAGAGAAAATGCACTACTGACGTAAGCTACATTATATCATAGCTTCAAACAAGCAAACTTTTGGGACATTTTAATGTATTTCTATATCTGTAAACTTCAACAAGGATCTACTTAAATCCAAGTCAAAACAAAGAAAATCTGGTGTCAATTTCATTTTGGTGTTCTAAAAATCAATAACATAGCACAAAGCATTAGACGAAAGACATACTAACGCTGATAACCTTACAAGAGCAGTTTACCTGATTTTTGGATTGTTGCATTCTGTCTCTGTGCTGATATGCTTCTCTGTTTGAAGACACTGCAGGGTCTGAATGTACTGAACCCACTGGAGTAGGCTACAAATATAAATAATATGTAGCTACTGGTAAAAAAAATAAATTTCTAAGTCTCACCAAAAGTTACTGGTTTGTAATAGAAAACAGTCTTTGAATCTGACAGTTTTCAATAACATAAAATTATCAAATTAAAGCAGAAGCTTCACTAGATATTTACACTAATACCAACAAGGAAAAAAATAAACTAAGAATTACATAATTTAATGAAGTAGCAATTCTAAGTATTATTATGAACTAATTTTCTGAAAGACTTTAGGTTGATACTTTCTTCAGTTAGCACTTAAAACATTCCGACGAAACCTGACTAAAGGGCTGAAGAGATTCTTTAAGCAATCCCATTTTGGATTGAGCAGAGATGTACTTAGATATCGAGAGTATGTTTGGAAGGAGAAAGAATATGAAACACTGAAGCCAAAAGATAATGTTAGAACATGCATTTGAAAATGGATTTGTAACAGCAGCTGTTCACAACTCTAACGGCAGCCTTGAGACGCACATCTTCTGAAACTCAGTTCTGAACCACTAGCTCAAAACTCATCACACAAAATGGCCATTATATTACTAACAGCTTAACTGTACTCACCAGCTGTTTTCCAATCCAGTCATATTCATAATCAAACATATAGCCTTTCCGATCAAGTAAGTCTGTGAAGAGCTTTCTTAAGTAGTCATAGTCTGGCTTTTCAAAAAAATCTAACCTTCTTACATAACGTAGGTATGTAGCCATTTCCTCTATATAAATAAGAAATATATGTAATTCTCATTATCTCCTTTAATAGAAGTAAAAAAAAAAAATTTTTTTTCATTTTAAAGGTTTTCTCATCTTAAAACCTGAACAGTTGATTACCATGAATCTGTGAATTACCTGAAAGAAAAGTTACTTAATAGTAATAATATTTTTTGAGATAAACTGCCATATTCTAAACAAATCCTACCAAGTGACCCCCCCCACTAAGTTTTCCCTCTGCATTACATATTGAGATCTTCCATTCAACCTTCCAATTATAATGCACAGGATGCCAAAAAAGTGGGGAAAGAAATGCCTCTGCTTCTTCTGCCTTCCTCAATTAATTTTACAGAGACAAGATTAAGGAAAAGTAAAGGGGTATACCACAAAGTATCTGCCTCCACAAGGCCTGCTGTGGACAGGATTTCCTTTCATAATAGGAAAAAAACCCAGTTTGTCATGAGCTATTCTTAGCAAATCCATTTTTCCTATCAATGGTATTGTGATTACCTTTGAAGGTGTTTATTTATATTTTGGCAAAATCATGTCCATGTTACGTATATCACCTGTTCTGAGCACTTTAGTCCAACTTTTAGAAAATGTCATATTTGCTTCTCTCCAGTTTGCCAATACCTCACTGATTTTCCTTGTACTTATGGAGAGCTAGAAGTGACATCTGAAACTTGCAAGTTAATTTAAATATTAGTTCAAGCTGTTTCCAATTCAGCTTGTTTTTAATAGGGGTATGACACTGTATTAGACACATATTATTATTAAAAACATATTAAAAAGATTTCAGCTGAAAGGGCTTGCAAAATTTAATGTTTGAACATACAAGTGCAGACTAGTTAGTCACTTGTAAGCATACATATAATACTTTTTTTAATGTTTCCTTTAGAAGAATCTAAATTTTAAGAATGACAGCATTAGCTTGCTGCTGCTTCAAAAGGATAATTCTTCTTTCTGGGCCCAGTATTGTTTAACTTATGACCTGGATGACAGCGGAGATGCCTCCTCAGCAAGTTCACTGATGACATAAAGCTGGCAGGAGTGGCCTTCTTATGAGGAAAGGCTGAGGCAGCTGGGGCTGTTCAGCCTTGACAAGAGAGGACTAAGAGGGAACCTAATTAATGTGTGTAAATATCTAAAACGGGAGGGGGGGGTGGGCCAAGAGGATGGAGCCAGGCTCTTCTCAGTGGTGCCAAGCAATAGGAAAAGAGGCAACGGGCAGAAACTGACGGAGAGGAAGTTCCTCCTAAAAATGAGGAAGAACTTCCTTACTGAGAGGTGACCAAACAGTGGCACAGATTGCCCAGAGAGGTTGTGGAGTCTCCCTCACTGGAGATATTCAAGAACCATGCGGACACAATCCCATGCCACATGCTCTAGGATGACTCTGCTTGAGCAGGGAGGTTGACCCAGGTGCCCCACTGTGGTCCCTTCCAACCTGACCAATTCTGTGATCTATTACAATAGTACATAATATATGTATTTGGAAGCATTATTTTATTTATTTTTAAAGCCAGATATTAGGCAATTACCTATCCTATCCCAGTTTTGTTTTATGAATCAATAACAACATTTTTATAAACAGTATACATTACCTGGGAAGTTTTCACACAATACTTCTATTGGGGTTGCTCGTTTAGTGTCTCCAATTTTCTGGTAACGTTCTTTTAATGTATCAGCCTATGATACAAGAACAAAACAAGCATCTGAAGTTATACAATCTGCAGACAAACAGTCAAAAAGATAAAAAAACCCAAGTCAATATAAGTTGATGATCTAAAAATAGGACAGAGGAAGATATCAAATCCCACTACCTTTAAACCTTGCCATGGAAGACTTCCTCTGAGAAAATACATAAACATATGACCCAAAGCTTCCAAATCATCTCTTCTACTTTGCTCTGAAACAAAAGGCAAATATTATTAGAAAATTCAACCTGTTTAATTTTACATTATATTTAAAATGTTAGCTTCAAAATTATGTAAAAATCATTGGTAGGTGTAGAGTACTTGAACTAAGTAATAAGCAACTAAACATATTGGGGGGTTCTGGTGTACTATGCACTGCATTACAAACACAAATAAAATCAAAAAAAAGCAGATGTGGACTGCAGGTATATTCATTTAAACAGTACTTTAAGCAAATTATCTTGATGTAAAAAACTGGTTTTATTTTTATATATTGTTTATTTTAAATTATTTTAGTTTGACCCTTAAAATTTCATTTTATTTACAATATTTTTAATCCATTACTTCTGAACTTGAAACAATGTAAGAAAACTTTAATTGAATTCATTTTTTCTCTATAAAGCCATGGAGAAGACAATATTTTCCTCTGGGACCCAGTATAGAATTCCTGACTAAGTCAAAGGTGGACTGAAGAAGGCTCAGTACTATTATTTGAATAGAAGGCAGAATAAAGAGGCATGTACATAAGCCTGCTCAAGTCTAGCTAATATATAAGCTTTTACAGCAAACAAGGTTTGGCAAGGCTAAAATTTTTCAGCTGCACTAAAGCACAGCAGTCCTTCAAAAAGTTCAGAGAAGGTTAAAGAAAATGGAAAGTAACAAGTACAACACAGTGCATTCAAATTTTTCAAAGCACATTTCATATAGTTTTTAAATTAAATCCATTATCTGCAGGAAAAGTAAACATAATAGAGAATAGTGAGTCTTTAAATTACTTGTAGAAAAGAGATCTTTACATTTCCACCAGATTTCATCCTGTACTGATGTTGAAACAAATGTTACACGTTGTATTATGTATTGAGGTAACAGGAAGTACTCAATTCTAAATTTGATTTCCTCCATGACACAAGGCAGAAAAAAAAAATTAAAATTGTTTTCACCCAGTATTTCACAAGACAAAATTGCTACGCTTTGACAAGAAAAATGGAACAGGAAATTAAATGAAAAAAAACAAGATTGTTTGATTTTTTGAATACAGCAAAGTTAACAAAGTCACCTTGGCTCTGATTTGATCAACACATAATACTGTCATAAATATACTGCATTTGAAGAACAATTATTAATCTTCATACAGATAGAACAATGTACTTAATATACTGTTTCCTATCCCTGCCTTCTCATTTGAACACTGAGTAAACACATACTAGCAAACAGTATGATAATTCTACATTTAACCTATTACTTCATCACACATCTGCCAGCCATATGAGGCTCTTTCATGATCATTTTCCCTTCACTCATTTCCATGTTTCCAATTTCCTTGCCAATACTCTTCTTGTGCTCACTCCTCCACTCTCACTGCCCACTGCTGCCACTTTTCTCAGCAAGTGCCCTCCAGACAACTTGGTCCTATTTGAATTTCTCTGCCAAAATCCTACAACATCCCATTTACTGATCCCATGCTATCCTAATACAATCACACAAGGTGAGAAGAAAGCAGGAATAAGCTACTGTAGAGTTCCATGCCTGGCAGGTTCCAGTATGCGAAAGAAACGTTGGCTCCAGTTGCTGGCAGAAATCCTGTGCTCTTTATAAGATAGGGTGGGCATGCAGAAAATGAGTACTTCATAGAATGTTACAAGTGTGCAACAGACGGCCCACCTACGGGCAACACTAAGGCACAGCCCACAAAAATGTATTGGAAAGTTCTGTTTGCTAATTTTTTGCTAAACCCTCTTTTTCACATTGATTTCTACAAGTTATGCTGATGAAAAATTAACCTCCTCTCCTCAAAAAAAAAAAAAAAGTATTTTATGGAGGCAATGGCTCCTTCACAGAGAGTCCTATCTATTAAAGGTAAGACTGTGAATTTTTATCTTGAAATTCCTTCAAATTGATAGGATTTTGGGGTTCGTTTTGGTTTTTGGGGTCTTTTTTTTTAAATGAGCTTTGGACTGCTGATGATACTTCTTTAGGACACTTCTTTAGGAACTAATTCTAGGATACACCATTTGAATTCACAATGCCCTCAAAACTCTGCTATGAGAAAGGATTTTTTGTTCATTTTAATTCTGGGGACAGCAATTATTGTTTAGAATCCACTTAGGTTTTTCACTAACCAATTTCGGCTTATTAAGAAACAGTAATCAAATACACTTTCCCATGGATGGAAATCTTCAAGATGAGCTGGAGAAACAGGAAACCCAAAGATTATATTGCTATTATTCAAAGAAGGACCTCTGAAAACTGGAAAAAAACTAGCGATGGACTAACTGGAAGACAAAAGGATTTCAAGTATCAGCTAGAGGAAGGGTTACAGTTTAATGAGATTGAGAGGATATGTTGTCTAAAAGGTAATAAGATCATAAGACGACAAAAACACAATGAAGCTTTAGGGCACATGGTTTCCTCTCTCAAAGACATCACCTGAAGCAAGCCAAATTAATAAGAAACTGGTACCTGTTATTTTGTTCATACACTACTGACAATTATCTCAATTAAAATAGGTTGATTTAAATAAAAACTGGAGCCTAAAAACTAGAGCCTCATTTAGCAGGCTATTCCCAGAAATTATCTTTTTTTAGCATACATAATAACATAATCATAATTATGCAGTTTATACAACAGACATTCAGTCTTTACGAAGCATCCATTATAAACACTGCATTCCTCCCTAGAAGAAGTTACTTGGATCAGAAAACAAGTAACTTAACTATGAGTATTTAGCTACCAAGAAGATTACATGGTTAGATACAGAAATGGAAGTGATAACCTACTTAACTTGAACTGTCAGTCCATAAAGTTTAGCAAAAACTAGAGTTTGTAGTATTAGTAAAAATGATGGGATGTCATGCAATAATATGAGGGACAGAACAGCATTCCTTTCTGAAAAAAAATAATGAATCCCAAAGTTGATGACTCTCATTCAGAAAAATGAAGTTTTGTGCCAAGCGCACATTGTATGCCATAATATTGACTTAAGAATAATGAGGACTAAAAAAAAAAAAAAAAGAAAATATTTTCATTTAAGCTTTTAATTAAGGTGCCCACTGTAGAAGAGGCTGGAGCCCATCTCAGGAACCTGAAGGTGCACAAGTCCCAGGGACCTGTTGAGGTGCATCTATGAGTCCTGGACTTGTGCAAAGCCTTTGACACTAACATAGGACATCCTTGTCTCTGAACTGGAGATACACTGATTTGACAGATGGAACAAGTGGACAAGGAATTGTCTGGGTGGTTGCACTCTAAGCTGTGGGCAACAACTCAATATTCAAGTGGAGACCAGTGAGGAGCAGCACTCCTCAGGGGTTGGTACTGGGACAGGTGCTGAGTAACACCTTTGTTGGTGACATGGACAGTGGGGTTGAGGGCACCATCAGCAAGTCTGCCAGTGAGACTAAGCTGTGTGGTGCAGTGACCATGCTGAAGGGAATGGATGTCACTCTGAGGGATCTGGACGCACTTGAGAGGTGGGCCTGTGCAAACTTCAAGAAGTTCAACAAGGAAAAGTGAAAGACCTGCACCTGGGTCAGGGCAGTTCCAAGCACAAGTACCCACTGGGCAGAGAATGGAGAGCAGTTCGGAGAAGGACCTGGTGGTGCTGGTAGATGAGAGGCTAGACATGAGCTGGCAATGTGTGCTTGAAGCCCAGAAAGCCAATCATTTCCTGGGCTGCATCAAAAGAAGTGTGGCCAGCAGGGTGAGAGAGGGGATTCTGACCCTCTACTCTGCCCTGGTGAGAGCCCACCTGTAGTACTTCATCCAGCTCTGGGGTCCCCAACATAAGAAGGACATGGAGTGAATCCAGAAAGGGGCCATGAAGATGATCAGGGAGTGTCTCTCCTATGAAGACAGGCTGAGAGTTGGGGCTGTTCAGCCTGGAGAAGAGAAGGCTCCAGCAAGCACTTTACAGCACCTTCCAGCACCCAATAGGGGCCTCCATGAAAGGCGGAGAGGGACTTTTTACAAGGACAAGGGGTAGCGGCTTTATACTGAAAGAGTGCAGCTTTAAATCTCAGGAATAAATTATTTACTGTGTGAGCATCAAGACACTGGAACAATCTGCCCAGAGAAGCTGTGGATGCTCGATCCCTGGAAGTGATCAAGGCCAGGTTGGATGGAGCTTTGAGAAACCTGGTCTAGTGCAAGGTGTTTCTGCCCATGGAAGGGTAGTTGGAACTAGATTATCCTTGGGGTCCTTTCCAACCCAGACCATTCTACGACTAAACAACAATAAACACATCTAACCGGAGATCAACTCTACTTAAAGAAATGGAAAAGTCATCCTTGAAGGAGAAAGTGTCATTTACTATATTCCTGTGTTAATATCAGACCCGTAAACAAAGTTCAGTTGTGTTTTTCAAGTAATTACTAGTTTCATGTTAGTGTTTATTTTCTTAAATGAGGTAGGAGGATCTTCTCATTTAAGAAGGAATAAAAAGTTTTTTTGATTTTAAAAGTGGTTGCACCACTGTTGAAAATTTTATATTATTCAAAAGTCTATCCTGTCTAATGGAGACGAGAGCCTAGTGTCAAAAATGTAAGTCACCTTAAGCTGACATCAGCTTTCATGCCTGAAAAATATAGTGAATGTTTCCTTTATCTGAGGAGATTGAGTTCCATAAGCTAAGTCTAGAAAGCTCAAACCCTGCATCTGAGGTACTGGAGCATGTTCAAAACAGAGCAATGAAGCTGGTAAAGGGTCTGGAGCATAAGTTTTTTCAGGAGTGGCTGAGGGAGATGAGGTTGCTTACCCCTGGAGAAAAAAAAGGCTCAGTGAAACCTCTACAACTATCTGAAAGAAGGTTGTAGCCAAGTGGGAGATAGCCTCTTCTCCCAAGTAACAAGTGACAGGACAAGAGGAAACAGGCTCACATTGTGCCACAAGAAAGTTTAGACGGGGAAAATGTTTTTCACCAATAGGGTTCTCAAGCACTGGGACACAGGGAAGTGATTTAGTCACCATCCTGAGAGATATTTTAAAAGATCTGTACATGGGGTGCTTAGGGATGTGGTTTAGTGATGGACTTGGCAGTCCTGGGTTAACGGTGAACTAAATGATCTTAAGGGTATTTTCCAACGTAAATGATTCTATGGTTATGCTTTGTTGATAAAGCACCTTATTGCTCTCTGAAAAGTGTGAACGGTTTCTCATTTGCCTTAAGAGCTGCACTTACAGTTGAACTGTATGTATTGTGCAACATTTTTATGACCAATTCAAAGAGCAACCTAATTAGCCATTACCGTGTAGTGATAAGCAACCAGTTTACACAAATTCAAAGGGGGTCAAACCTGTTTTCACTAGAAAACCTCTATATAACTGAAATAAACAAAGATCTGAGTGCTCATACCTTTTTCCAGGTAAATTTATTCATTCAATAATAACAACTTTCATCTTTATATATATTTGTCCTTTCATTAGCTCGTTAGCATAACCTTTAAATCCTTATTAACAGTGTAAGCACTAAAAAAAATAATCAAGAAATCAGTATCATATATAAGATACTTTATTATTTTATGATGCATTTCAAAGAGAACAGAAAACTACCAAGATAGCATCGAAAACCTACGTTGTTGCAACCTATTCACTTTACTATCTTTATTAAGTATATCTGTTTCCTGGACACTTCACTCTGCCACAGTATACTTCTAAAAAAATACACCTCATCTTTCTTTTATATATATCTAACAAAGATAACCATTTCCAAAACATGACCATGATGATTAGAGATTCAGATAATATCATTCCTATAAACAGTATTTGCATAAGGACAAACTATATTTGCACAGTACACAAAACTTGTCATTCTTAATGACTACAGACTGAGAAAAATTACAACTTCAAAACAAGATGGTTTATGACAAGTCACAGGTGTTGATCAGTTCTTAAGTTTCTGCACTTAAAAAGCACACATACCTTTTCCTAAATGTGTATTTATACTCATGTATCTAGCTGTTCCTGTAAGGCTCTTGTGTTCTCGATACGGTATGTGCTTCTTTGTTTCTGGATCTACATACTCCTTTGCTAAACCAAAATCTATAATGTGAATAATTTGCTGGGTTTTGTTTCCAGGTCGTCCTATTAAGAAGTTTTCAGGTTTTACATCTCTGTATATCAAGTTCTTTGAATGGACATACTCCATACGAGAAATCTTTAATAAAAGAAAAAGGAAAAAAACAACCAAAATCACAAAATTAGTTTAAGCTTTAGGTTATCACATTAAAATGCGTTAACAGCCACATATCTTATGTTGAGTTTATATTTAGAAGAAATCCCCCCCTTCTTAAAACCAAAGGGATATTGTTCTTCACAAGGTATCTCCCAACTAAGATAATGAAAACTGTTCACTTTCTCTAAGCAGATACACCAGTTGGTGTATTGGAAACCTTCACATTGAACATCAGTCATGAATCATGAATCATGTATTCAATAGATGTTTTCTTCTTTAAAAACAGGTTCAACTACGTTTTGTGCACATTAGAAGTAAAACCAGAAATCATTTATCAAGCAGTGAGCAGCAAGGTTTCATGCAGATCTATTACACATTAGAGGTATAAACAAGAGAAGCACTGAAAGTTTATCACTATGCATGTAATTACATTCCAGCTGAATCACTTTCTATCAAAACTTCAGTATTCAGAAAGGAACAGGACGTGTTAAATAAAAGTGATCTTTGGACCTGTGATAACTTGAGAATTTAAAAAAAAGACTTTGGTCAGTTTGGCTGTAAATAAGCTCAATATGTCTATATGTCTGTAGCTGGAGGTCTGTTATACAATTACAGTTGTGTTTTAAACCGTTATTTTTACCCTTCATGGGTAGTATTCAGGGAAGTGGAAGTTCGGTATAATTAATATTTTATAAAGACTTATTTAAAACTTGTTGCATCATCAGGTTAAACATGCACAGATTTAATTGTCTTTCTTTACACTTCCACCCACCCTTAGGTCAGAACCAAATAAGGAAATTTTCAAAAAAGACAATAATTCTTCACTGAATAATTTTGTGCTGTAATTTCTGTAAAGGTTTGAGGAATCTTTCATTTGTTTGTTTGCTTTCTTGCTTAAAAGAATGCCCAGGAAAAATGTTTATGCTATTTAGGAGTCCCACAGTCCAACTGCTTTTGAGTGCTAAAATTATTTATATTTAATTAAAGTTTTCTTTTTAAAAGAGTATGTCAAACTAAAATGCTTTATTTCAGGTTGTGACTGTGAGAACTCAGAAGATGTAATTATATTCACGTAATGACTCTTGAAAAACTGGAACAAAGTAAATGGAAGTAACATAAGACAGTTTTCCTCCTAAAACTCTATCACATGCTCTTTAAAGACCACTGACACCAATTGAAAACACGGGAACTGCAAATCTCTTAAGTGAAATAAGCATTTAATCCATTGCAGACTGATTTGGTTATTCTAGTGAACACTCAAAGTAACATCTATTCTACTTACCAACTGTATGGCTATCATAAGAACGGTTTTAAGAGAAAATGTCCTACCACACAAGTCAAACAAATCTTCCAAACTAGGTCCAAGTAGTTCTAGCACCATAGCATTATATTTGCCACATGGGCCAAAATAATAAACCTGAGGTATTCCATCTGTAAAATGAAAATACAAAGTAATTACAAGGTGTTAGATAAGATTAATGAACATACCAATAAAATTCCTACCCAATTTCAAGTTGTTATGAAGTTAAAAATACATTTTTCACATAAAAGCAAAAATAAAACCTCACAAAAACTACAGGTAAAAGATACAATAGGATTAATGAAGATAGTATCATTTTCATTAAGTATTTTGTGACTGTTACATATTTGACTTGTAAAAGATATAAAGATTTTATAAAAAAATAAAATTAGAATCTGTTAGGCTTTGTAACAGCTAACGGAAACAGATTTTAAACAGCTATGAAGAGAGGCTTAAATAAGCTCTTTTACCAAAAATACCCAAAACCAAAACCCACCACACATTTAAATTAAACCTTTTAAATTAAGGCTATGATAAACCTACATTTAGGAATAAATCCACCTTATTATCTATAGAAATAATTTAAAAACCCGTAAGAGATTAATGAACCAGAGAGTTCATTAATCAGAGGCAGGCATTCCAGAAGTTTGAAATATCAACAGTTAAAGCCTCATGATCCAATTTTACTTACACCTTTTTGTACATATGTATTGTGTGACTATTTAATTAAAAATACTTGATATCATTGCTTCTATTAATCTTGCACTTTTTCATATGCACAGAACATCTCACTCATTCAGCAAAATAAATTTTGTTTATATAAGGAACCTAGTTATTCCAGATTTTGTTTTTTGCTCTTCAGTATGCATCCTTTGTGTCTCACTTATTTGAAATATTCAATACTCTGAAAATGCACTCTTCCTTTCATGTGAGCTTTTTCTACAGTATCCATTGTTACAACTACTGCAGTATACAGAATTACTAAACCTATTTTCAGAATACCTTAATGAAACACTGGATTTCAGCTTCATTCTCTGTAGGTCAAATGTAAGTTTAAAAATTAAAACATCCCTAACTCTGGGTGTTTTTTGAGGTACATACAGTCTTCGGTTTTTCACGCCTTACTACAGCGTCAGTTACACTGAGGGCACAGATTTATGTTTCCACTACGGATTTGGGGAAAAAAATAAATTTAAAAGAAATAAATTACCATTTGAGCAAAACTAAAATCAAATGAATGACATGTTTTTAAGAGCATTTTCAATAATCTCTTTCCTACAAGTGAGAATAACGAAAGGAGAACCCCTAAAAATCCAGTTTCACTGTTCAATGTTTTGAAGACCAGACCTTCAATTTATTTTAAATATGCATAATCACACCCACCTCTATACTAATATACTTAACATGCATAATTATATCCATTTCAGAAAGACTTCACAGGAGTAGCTTATTGCTACTAATGAAGGAGCATAGACCATATCATGTACCTCATACTGTATCAGAACATGGTACAAGACAGTGTTCTTCAATTAAAAAAAATCATCCCGAATTGCCATAGATACCTAAAAGACTTGATCTTCTGACTAGGCGAAAACTCCAGACCACTCCAAAATTGTGTTTAACATGTTATAACTTCTGCAAGGCACATATAGAGCATTCTGTCTAAAACTACCCATGCTGACAGAATAATTTCATATTAATAGTTCAAAGTACTAGAAGTTAGGGGTGTTGGTTCTTAATCAAAACAGTCTTACTGCTTTTGCTTAAAAACAATAGCTAATATCATTCTGCTACTTGTATTATCTCTTCATGTCTCTAGATCTTCAGAAGGTAAATCAGAAAGTAACACAATACTAGTAAATAGAATCTGAGGGTTTTTCCCCACTATGGAGAGACAAATAACCTCTTCTATATAAATCTTTAAGATATATTGGTTAAGTTAGAAAAACAAAGAAATTCTGATTTTTAGAAAATCAAGAATCCCTATTTTGTTGACAGCATCTTCCCATATGTATTATCAATTTAGAGGACATATTTTATTTCCATTTTGAATTCGTCTGGCTTCAACCACTTTCCTTGCACAGGAAGGAAATAATCAAAACTTTTAAGACACATCCCAGTCTTGTTGTGAAATAAAAGTCATTGTTCTTAGGTTTCTTGCTCAATAATTGATTACCATTCAATCCTTTCTATTACCTTGACACACCCTCTGCCCCATTCTCAAATATCCTTCTTAAAAAGAAGTACCTCTTCCCAATTATGTACTCAACTCATTATCACACATATGTCACTAAAAGTTAAAGTAACTTCCAACTCTTCCACCAAAGAAGAAACTTACTTGTGGCCAAAAAAATAGATTCACATACTCCCAGTAAATTACTTTACCATTTAAACACCTACTTTCTAGATTTAAAAATCTGAATACAACATTCTTATTTTCAGATACATGTCACATTTCCTTATCCCTACATATTTATACTTGATCACAAGTAAAACACTTTCATTTGAATGGAATCAAATTTACATTTACAATACTTTATGTGACTGCTTTGTCATAAAACTGTAAATCCATTTTAAACCAGTATGACTTTGAATCCCATTTTAACCTCATGGCAAAAAAAAAAAGGGACCTGGAAATTAACTATTTGAATATCACTTGGTTTGCAGTTTCTTTTTCTAGAAAAGTTACCTTTCATTAGCCACCTAAAACATTGCTGCTGTACACCACTGGTCTCTAAAATAAGAGACCAAACCCCCTAAAAGTGCATTACTATCCACTGGGGTGATGGTGGATGGGGAGTGTGGGGGAATAGAGAGATAATTTTGTATTTACTTTTTATCTAAAACTAAGGGACTAAGCTTTGTTAATATTAAATGTATGGATTGACACTAGAGCCCTCACTTGGTCAGATGGTTGTATCACAGAACACACAGGAGAAATCCTGGCAGATAAGTGGGAATGCAGAGATGGTGACAGTAGTGTACCTGTTTGTTCATTCATTTTTGGCTTACTGCAGTTATGTGTGCCCAGTTATGTAGATTTATGGATTATATTGCCTAATTTTCGCTTAAATGCTTTAGTCTACCATGTTTATGTGCATGATGTCCATGAATTTTTTACAGCTGACAGATCTGACTTTCTCTATAATGATGAAAGGGTAAAAACATTAGAATAAAGAAAACACTACAAGAGTAATTAGAGTTTTCTCTAAGCCAGTCAAAAATACACTGATGTGATCTGCATTATATCTTATTGCGTAGACTCTTAAATCAGATTCATAAATGCCAGTAAAATACACAAGACTGCTCTTGCAGAGCAAGGTGTTCTGTATTCAGCTTCCTACACACCACTGCCTTATATCCATAATTTTAATCTTTCCATGTGACAGTTAAGTGGACACAAACAAAAGACCTTAAGTAGGTGGAAGATTTGCAGTAACAGTTGTCTTCCATGGCACATCCATACTGGTACTCTGTCAAGGACACAATTCAACAGACTGCCACAAACACAAGTACTCTCTGCTTAGTCTACAGAATCTGGTCTGAATTCTCTCAAAGGAAGTGCCATATGTGCTTTTTGACTTGAACCAAAGCAGCATACATGGAAGGGCCATAAAACACGTGGAAACATAGCACTTTAACACAACTGAAACCATGATCACCTATGAACCATAAAACCCTAAACACGGAATGAGACAGTATATCAGCAACATGACTTCAGCACCAAAAAACTTAAACTACATTTCTTATTTGCAAAAATAAGAATATGTTTGCATAAATAAGAAATAGTAGTAAAACAGGTAAATCTATTTTCAAGGAAAAATCTTCCGTCACTAGATATTTACATCACTAAAACAGAATTACAGATGCATTTTTATTGTCATCTTTATGAAATCGAATATCCATTTATCTAAAAACCACTATGTTCTGTGAACTGTATCATCAAACCTCCTTTCACAATTACAGCTGTCTACTGTATGCTAAAAAAACCCCACAATTAATCTCTGAAATCTGTGTGTGATGTCACAATCCAAAACCAATATAAACTTTCACACAGAACCAGGCTTCTTATGGCCAGTAATCACCATTTCTCAGAAACATTATCATGTGAACCTATTATGCAGTTGCCATTCTTACCAGATCTCTTGCACTTATTATAGGGGAAAAAATTACTTTAAATATAAATTGAGAAAATTCTGTACATTTCCTTAAGCCAAATGCTAGAAAAGGATGAGTATAAAGCAAAAAAATCTGCCAGAAATATTTTTTATAGTTTTTGTGGGACTACACTTCAAAAATAAATTTCCTATTATCATCATCTTTCATTCACATAAACATAAATATTAGCATATTCACATTGATAATTGAGCAGCTCATCCTTCCTATTACAGGAAGCCTATCAGCAGCTACTAACTCAAAATGGAGTCACCTTATTCCCAAACTCACAAGAAAACCATAGCAGTCATCAGTACACAAATCAACAGAGCTTATGAACAGATAGCTCTTCAGTCAAGAGATTCAGTATTTGATTCAGTTTAAATTCTCTTACAAATAAATTCTTAAATTAAGCATAGAGAATTCTTCTCTCAGATTGCCTGCATTAACTTTTATCAGCCAGAGAGTTAAAAAACCTTAACTAACTGCTTACTGTTTATTCCCCTATATAATAATCTCAGTCAAATTAGAACAAAAGTAATAAAGTAGGACAGCTTTACTAAAAATAAAAAAAAAAAAAAAAAAAAAGTTTTCAGTTTAAGAGTAAATTCTCAGTTACCTACTTCGGAGTATCTCAAAGTAAAGTTCTGAAGTTACTAATCAAATTCACTTTGCATTTATACTGCATGACAGCAAGATATATAAAAAGGTTATGAAGTGAGACACCTCAGACACACCTATAAGAACTCATAAAATGTAATTTATACGTCAACTAAGACTATGCCAAAGCGACTGACTTACTAACTCTGTTGCTCACCAAAAAGACATTTTATTTTTGTAGTGGTTTTGAGTCTAGGCCTTCCTTGGTAACCAGGTTGTAACCAAGGAACCAAGGCCATGTTCCCAGTA
>JAYRBT010000093.1:17806303-17816835 GCA_036023395.1 Myiotriccus ornatus
TGGGATTGCTCAATACAGAAACTGAACAGTTTAAAAAGCAGGGAGAGAAAACGTACATTGCTGGTTTGCCACGAGGCAAACAGCCCGGCGCACCATGCTTTCTTGTTTGTTTATTGTTTTTATAATAAACCACTTCTTTATTTCAGATTTGCAGCCCGGTTGTTTTAATATTCTATAACAAGGATTACCTACAGATCTGTTCTTACTAGCCAATATGTACACAAGTGGTCTGGTAACATTTCTGCACCTTCCAAAATCACATTATGCCTGCACTGCAGTCTTCTCAACTACTAACCCAACAGTAACTTTTTCATTACCGCTGCAGAAGTACTATGATTCCGTTGTGCCAAAGGGAGGCTCTCACAACCTCAAAACTGAAAAGTATACTTCTAGATAGCAATGCAGAGCACATTTACCACAAGTCTGTTGGTAGCAAAACAAAAAAAGGACTCACAGACAGAATGCAATACTTAGCATTCAGTTCACACTGGCCTTTGAAGTACAACACCTTTTTCTGTAGTACACAAAAACGTATTTAATATGTTTACTGGTCAATAGTCACCCTGTAAGTTTTTACAGATTTTAGAGCGGAAGTGTTAACAAGATTTCAGGAAAAAGAACATAAGTACAAAAGTTAAGAAAAATAAAATATGATTTACAACATTGAGCATCTGTCTTCTCTGAAATATTAATACAGCAGTTTCACCAGCAGGATAATCAACAGCTGAACAGATCTCTGTCTCTTTTAAAAATGGTATCAAATGAAAGAATAAAATCTAACAATGGATACCCATAGTTGCTATAGACAGGTACTATAGTAAGTCTGTTTTAACAGCAGCACAGGGACAGGAGCTCTACTAATATACCTTAAGCAGCAGAAGCTCTTGACATTCTTTTGTTCCACTTACAAGATGAGTAAGTACAAAGGAGTCTTCATTCACTTGCAAAGACTCGCAGCCATTATGATAACGACTCCTTTATTAAGACACGTTAGAAAAATCAGACAACAAAAAGTCAAATAGTTTTTACACTCTTCAACACACAACACTTGATTTCTTTCATGTACTGACTCCTTTCTGCAAAAGGGAACTGTACCATACCGTAAGTACCCGGCTGTCAAAGAATAAAAGCATTTTAAGTATTCTCTAATAAGGGCTTTTTTAACTGAAAAAAATCCCACATTAAAAAACTCAGTTCTACTCAGTATTTTTTTGCTGCAGTCAAATCAATGCAGCAGTTACTGTTTACTCCTCTCCCCCTCAGCCCTCCTAGTAGGAAACTGAATTTAGGCACAGTTAAATTATGGGCACACCACATGAAATACACCTGCAGCTCATCTTCTAATAGTACAAAAAAAGACTGATAGTGTAAAAGGTGAATTCAGAAATCAATAAAAAATACAAAACTGCTTTCTATTAATTCCAAAAGTCCCAGTGCTATTTCAGGTAAGAATTCAGCAACAGTTTTATCTGTAGTACTGTGCTTTTGGTAACCTATCAGTTTTTCTTATAATTCATACTCAAATATTAAGAAAATACACATTTAACAAATTTTATTGGAAGATATTTTACATTCCATCAGTATGAGACTCAATTCAGTTGGCTAGAATATTCTGCATACTGACTGTATGATCTCAAACTTCAGGAGGAAAACATGCTCACAGTTAATGAGTGACAACATTATGGCAGAAAAAAACTAAAGGAAAGCTAAATAACGATGAGACTAAGATGAGCCACATCTTCACACTAATTTAAGAACTATTCTTAATAAGTTTTAGGTCCATTTCCCTGAATAATTAATAATGCTTCAAAAAAACCCAAAAGTACATAAAATGTTTCCTCTTTAAGAAAGATTCTTTTTTTTTTCCTGACAACCACCTACATGATACTGCACATGCATATGGATATCAATAAAAACCGTATTTAAGAGTAACGGTAAACCTTCCTTATGAGCAGATTCTTTCCAAAGGAATACATTGAAATGTTAATAATTATCCATGCAAGTCAAGAGCATTTTTTATTAAATACAAAGAGTTAATACAGTTTAAGAGTCCTGTATATAAAACCTGCATATCTATCATATTTCATGCCTATTTTTTCCCTTATTCTCTCAGGGAGCAGAACTATAAAAGATCCCTCCAAATTTTTTTCCACTCAAGCATGTCTTCCATCTTTATGGCATTCAAGACAGAGAATAGCAAGACTCTTTCCACAGAAATTAATAAAATATATTAAAAAAAAAAATTAAGCCACAAGGTCAGTAGAAAAGAAAGAAAAAGGAATATTCTAAAAATAAATAAAGAGATTTGCAGTAGACAAATACTGGCTTGAGAGAAGGGAATACCAAGAAAATATACAATTTCAAAATGCTCCTTCTTCCATCAAGGAGGCCCACAAGATCAGAGGAAGCACAAATAAGCTCTGTTGAAAAGAGCTGGAAGGTAAAATAATCTGTAATCCTAATAACAGTTTCTTTATTTGCTTTCAGGGAGATATTGCAGGAAAATAACTTCATTTGCTTCCAGAACTATTCACTGCCATGTTAATGCCTCTCCCTCCTCTCCATGTCACCTCAAAGTATGGTGGGATTTCACACAGGCTTCAGGAATTTTATCCCTTAAGCATCAGGTTATTTCACACTAAACACAAGTAAATTTCCAGCATAAACTGTGGAATTCAGAAAATAATGGCTCTGCTTACAAGAGCGGGAAAGCAAGGGAGTACTACTCCCTTTTCACCAGTTGTTTCTGAAAGTACAGTTTAGTAGTCACTTGCTATTAATATATATGTACACATGTAAACATGAGGAGAAGGAGAAGTTCAGTACAATTAAATGCAAAATACCCAGTCCACACAGTTATACAGCTATCAGACAAATTACAAAAAGGTTGTGTGAATAAACAAAAACTGCTAAGGAAAAGATTACTTCACTATAATTAAAAAAGCCTGCAAATGTGGATTTTTAGGGGTTTAAAAGCCACAAGACTTCAAACAATTGTGACTTTTAGTGTGGTAATTACGCACCAGAGAAATCTCTCATATGCTCACAATTACTATACTTGAAATTTACTCCAGCAGTAACAACTATTTTTATACCTCCTATGATAGACTATTCTGCAACTTGCACACTGAAGATCACTTCCTTTAATCTACTTTAGCTCTGACAAAAGTACAGCACTGCCCATAAGGCAACACTGTCCTCATGGATAGCATAAGATTTTTTAATATCTCATGTTCTAGGAAAGATTATCTGCTTCCTGAATTTATCACTTAGTCCACCAACTTACCAATACTACGTTTTCCATCTGTTCATGTGACAAAATTTCTTAAATCTATGCTTGACAGTAAACAAGCATGTCATGAAAAATCAGTAAACCAACTGCCACAGATTACATGAGAACAGAAAGTGCATAATACTGCAACTTTTTTTCTTGAAGAATCTTAGACTGCGTAACTTCCTGGACTTGAGGCGCCAACTCCTACAAAGACGGAGGAAGAGACTGCTGCAGAAAGGTAAGGAATCGGCAATTTTATGACTTCTAAGAAGATGGGAACAAGAATATTACTTTCTTCTCAAGAAGCCTTTACCACAAGCCTCAAGTGGGTACCTGAGAAAGGCTCAGAATGGAGCTTTCAGGATTCTAAATATGGTGGGGGAGGCTTTCACTTTTAAATAAAAGCAGGTTACTGCAAAAACAGAGGAGGTCTAATACAAGGTTCTTCATAAATATTGATGAAACTCAGTAAACCATCAGCTTTATCTTTGTGTCTTATTCAGTAAACAAAAAGATAAAGTTACATTCACTAAGACACTTTTTCCCCAAGAAATATTCCCATCAGGGTTCCTAGTTCTGAAAAGCACTGCCTAATTTTTGAAGTCTGAACTAGAAATTACAGCTTTATTCTTACCTCCACTATCCAGCTCCTTTCCAATTTTAGATAGCTACGCCTTGGTTTTCAGAGCTGGGTACAGTCCCTAACTTGTGGGTTGACATTACCCATTAGTTAAGCACTTGAGATCTCACTTTCCACTTATCCGCTATTTCACAATGCTGGTCTAGTGTACCCAGACAATTTATAACTGCTTACAAAAGAATGCCCAGACATCATATTCTGATTACATTCTCCAATTAGCAAGCATTTAAGACTCAATATTTTGACTAGATATCTGCAATTTTATCTTTCATCTATGAAGAGGAATAGATAATGTCATGGCTTGCGAAGAGCTGTCTCTAAAGATTCCTGGCTGCTAAGCATTCATCCTACAGTATTCTATATTAATTGAACATATTAGAAGGTATGTTTCATCAGAGAGAGCCTTTAAAGAACATTAAAAAATGCTGAAAGCTACTAAACTAGAGAAACACTATCCAGGCCACTGCAGCAATGAATATATGATCCTGAATTTAAAGTAAAAAAGTGAAAGTGGTATTTAAAAAGTATTAAAACTCATCATAATGCACACAACATTCAAGGTAACAAAATGAAAGTGGTGTTCCCTGACTTTCAGAGACGACTTTTAATCTTAAATAGTGTTTTATACTGGTTTAAGTATAACTAAAATCAATTACAGAATCCAGGCTGTCTTTGCTAAAAAACAACCAACCACCTGAGCATGCATGTAAAAAGCCAGTTAGTAGCCCATTTATACTATAAACTTCTACATTTGTAAAAAATGGGAAAATAGCTAACTACATGACCTACTGTAGGAATTAAAGGAACATTTTCAAGGAAATTTCATAAGATTTTTTCCCTAGTTTATAACTGATTTAGAGAATATCTGTGCTCACTTCCCTAGTTTAAGAACCTTCACATCTTTCTAACTGATTATATGCAGTTTTGTGAAAGGCACAAAAATATGTGAGAAGTTTTAGGTATTGCTCACCTATAAAAGCAAAAGGTGACAATTGGATCATTCAGGTGACCATCATAAGAGTACTTCTGGGTATAAAAGCACCAAGGGGAGCGAAATGAGAAATTCAAATATTAAACTGCATTTAAACTTTTTATGAAAGTATTAAAGAGGTTTAAAACTAGCAAGCAGCAATATATACTGTATCAACAGAAATGAAGTACAGCTAAATTGAGTCTGAAGCTACTCACAGCAACTTTAAATAAAAATATCTGATAAGTAATCAGCAGTTTGGAGATCTGCAGTGTTTATTCAAAGAGAACGCACTGGGAATAGTCTCTGACTACTTAGTTTAAGGTATATCCATATGCAGACAAATGCTGTGATAGCTAAGATTCATTAAATTAAATTCAGGATTCCATAAACACACTTTAAAAAGTAGAGCAAAAATGTGTTACAGTACTTGAAAAAAATTATACATTAATCCACTCACTCATGGGGCTTCTTTCTGTTTTAAGTAACTAAGAACACTTTATTAAATAGATTTATACTCTAAATCCAAAAACTTCTGTCAAAAATTGATCCTGGATTACATCACAGTAAAATGCATAACACTCCTTTTTTACCTCCAGATCCTAGCTGCTTGTAGAATCTGTATTCCAAATGTAGCTGTGGTGCTCTCGACTTCATTGGCTCCTGATTTAAAAACAAAAACAACATTTAAAATAAAGCCTAAAAACTAATATACTAATCTGCTACCAGTCAAACTAGCCCTACTGTTTCCAAGCCACACAGAAAGTTTGAATGTTTTTTCCAGAATTACTGGCATTTAAGAAACCTAGAAAATGAAGCCTCCCTCAGGTGGTACTAGTGCATACAGGGCCAGTTATAACTCGTATGGCTCCACTGGACCAGGGTCCAACATGCAAACCAAACCACAGACCCACAATTGAATATCTCAAAAATAGCATGGGTCTCCAAAGCATAAAGTGACATTGATATGCAATTTAACAGCTTGAAAAGACTCTCCAAAAACCTATTCCACAATACAATGTATCCTTATTAAAAAGTGTTTTATCCCAGGATCTTAACAAAAAATACCAAATCCTTCCACCAAATAGTATCAAGCTTAGCAGAAACTGAGTATCACCATCCTAAACTATAAATCCAAAACAAACAAAGAAAAGCCCCAGAATAAGTTTGTAGTTTGAATTTTTCCTTTCTCAACATAATTTACGTACATTAATGAAATCTTAATTCTGTGTCTAACATGCTAGCATATCGAGGATAGATCAGCATAGATCAGCACTCCTAGGATGAAGTATAAGAACACACAAACAGCCTAAATGAAAGCCCTAATTTTTTGAGTATGTCCCTTTGCAAAGTAAAGGTACTTTGCCACAAGATTTTTGAAGTAATTTCCTAGGACATCTTTTGTTTAGAAGATATCCCTAGTTTCTTGTGATATGTAACACAGTCTTAAGGTTAAGCTGAGCCAGGGGAGATTTAGGTTGGACATTAAGAAGAATTTCTTTACTGAAAGGGTGATTCAGTATTGGAATGGGCTGCCCAGGGTGGTGGAATCACCATCCTCGGAAGCATTTAAGGAAAGACTGGATGTGGCACTTACTGCCAGGGTCTAGCTGACATGGCGGTGTTCGGTCATAGGCTGGACTCAATCTTTTCCAACCTGATTCTGTGATCTTCCAATGCACCAGTGATAATTTGGATATTACCTCTGCATTATTATTACACAGTCTGTTACTACTAGAACTGCAGCACATACTTAGTAAGCCTTTTAATACAGCAGCGATAACTGACACTGCTGGATTCAATTTTCTGGAAAAGTTTGGGCAAGGTGCTCGTCATTTTCCTCACATGATCTTCTCCAGAAGCTATGACTTGATTGACCTGTGTTGTTTTCTAATGTCATATCTGGGGCATAAGAACTACGAGCTCATGTGCAATCATGAGAAACTTAGTGCTCTTTCTCAACTCATCTGCCTTCAACAGTCTAGTGTTTGCAATTCCTGTCAAAGTCCCTGTCAGTAAACTGATGTTGCCAGGATGCCAAAGCTTGTAAACTAAAGAAGGACCAATGAAACAGTTTCTGCAACAAAGAAATAGAATTTACTATCTGCTTTTTATGCTTCAGAGCATTCATCATAGCTGAACACTGTCATCCTTTCCAGATAAGTGAGATAGAACTCTCTAAAAAAGACAGTGTTTATCCTTCAAAAAAATTAATTCCTAAGCAAGACTAGCTGAGCCTCCAGACAATCCTAGTTACAGTTTTTGAGAAGTACACATGAAATTTATGATCAAGTATTGAAGACAGCTATTCCCAAACAAAACACTTTACTGTAAACGTGAACCTAAGCAACTCAGTGCAACTATCAACCTTCAGTACTCAGCTTTCAGATGTATGAGTAAATCCATTATGAAGCATTTATTTAAACATTTTAAACTTTCATAAAACTACACAAATTTAACTACTAGTTTGCCTGTAGTAGTGCTATAAAAGTCTGTTACAAAATACATCAGTCTCTGCATCGTGTCTAATTAAAACTTATGATTCTGCCTGCTATGAGGAAAATATTTTATTCTGCAAAACTGTGTATGTCTGCTGATTATAATAACACAAGACAGTCTTAATTAAGTTTAATTTTGTTCAATTATACAGTTTTGCTTCAATCGATAGTACATTAACAACTTAATAGCCTCTTAATGCTGTAAGATGGTCCCATAAAAAGGATGTAAAATAGTTTGCATGTATTAAATTTACGTGAATAAATGTACCCAAAAAGTTGTTCTAGGGAAAAGAAACAGCTTCCAGTTTTTGACATACAATCTACTTCTTCATGAGCACTCCTTGTTCTGGTCACCTGCAGGAAACAGTCCTGATAAGCCTCCAGAAAGCAATTGTCTCAAACACTCAAACAAGTCTACTTGACAACTACACAACACTCAAAGAGTGAAGTTAAACCTTGAGGGACAATTAAATAATTTTACTCCTGCAGTAAAGGTGAACATAATGTGGTAACGAGTCCTCATTTACTAGATGGCAGTCTTTAGGAATTGCCTTATTTTTGTAAGGACACTTAGATATCTTCCTGTAACTCCAGACATGCAAAGGATGTATCATCTCGTTCAACAAAACAAGGGAAAGGGCAAGCACAACAAGCTCTTCACCTACAATTTTTTTTTTCTGCAAGAAGAAAACAAGAAATGGCAAATCACGGTTCTATGTTTTCATTAGCATTTTGGTACATTTCAGCACATAAAAATAAGCTTGGGAACACATAACTCTTCAAATATCACGTTAATCCCAGAGGATTTTGAAGCCAACTTCTCTGCTTTCCAAAAGAAACTAGTGTATTTTGTTTTACTTACATAAGCTCAAGTCTTCATTAAATTATCCTGAAAGAACTGTTCTGTGATTTGCAATGTTCTGTAAAATGACCTTCCTTACACTGCTTTTATATTCAACTCTAATTATTTCAAAGCTTCAGTATTAAAACCTAGACATGTTCTTTTCTCTGCAAAAGAGCATTCCTCTTTTAACAAGAGACACATGGTCTTGCTCCCATCAAAAAATTAATGTGCAGTTTACTATACCTGAGCAACAGAAAAAACAGCTCCTTAGTTTATCAGACAGGGCCTTCTGATCTAAGTTTTTTCCTTCCTTTTTTTCTTTGATGAGATGTTTATATATTCTAATAAAAGGATAAAGACACCTGAAATGGGAAATGCGTTTCAAGTTCATAATGTTCATTTTTTTTCACAATTATTTTTGTCCCAAATACTTAAAACAAACTACTATAACATTTTGAAGACATGTCACTTGCCTTCTAATGGGCTTTGAAAAAGCATTTACTTGAACTGTAAGATTAGAAGTTTTGAAGAACTTTGATAACCCAAAGCACAATATAAATAATCAGCTATTATTCACTTTCCATGGTTTTAAGTAAGTTAGTAGGAACTCCTGCTCAGTATATGGGTATATGTACGGGTATATAGCGGGAACTACTGCTCGGAGTATCTGCCTCACACTTTCATAAGCAATGGCAAACAAAAACTGTTTTCAGGTAAAAAATTCTTTTGTTACAGGAGAAGACCAGTCTCTTAAACAGACGTGCACTAGGATTTAGATTTACTACAACGTCCTAAATTTAGATTTACTACAACCTTCAGAGATGCTGAAAAGGTATCATTCTAGACTGTGGTTATTCCTTGGAACCAAAAAAAAGGAGGTAAAAAGCATTCCAACCTTGAAACCAAGTGCAATCTTCTTTCCACACACACCTCACTTATTTAGCAATTTGAACCTTAACAGTGGACTAATGAATCAGTGCCTTAAAGACTATAGTTTAAAGGCAGCAATGACTACTTTGTAACTTGCTATATTTCACACAAAGAAAGAAAAATTATTTCCAGAAGCAGGTCTGTGGAAGACCAGGTATAAGCAAGTTTCATCTCAAACATTGTGACTGTTATGACAGAAAAAGTGTGATTGGCAGAGAGGCCCCATGGAGGTGAGAGAGCTGCTCTGAACCAACTTCCCACGCTACCTGAGACTTGTGCTCAGTGCCTCCCTTCAAGTCACTCCCTGGAGAAGATCTTAGAGAGCTGGCTGTGCGTGCACGAACAAAACGGCAGGAAAGGTCTAGTTTGCATAAGAGTCTGCACAACATTAACTATAAAAGAAGCAGACTGGGCCCTCTCACGCTCTTTCTCCTTTTGTCTCACTATCCCAGCTCCAGATCATCCATGCATCTGGAACCTACAGATCAGTGAATTTCTTTGTTCTCTCTCTTTTCCATCTCTATTTCTCTTCTCCCTTACTTTGCATGGGAAACACACAGTTATCATATTCTACCCCGTACTGAAGTTTGTTGTGGGAGTGGTGAGTTGTGGAAGTGTGTTGTTGGTTCAGTAGACAGTACCTTTGAGAACTGAAATGGCATGTTGTGGTTTGTGAGCCAGCACCTTTGAGAAGTTTGCTGTGGGAGTTGAGAGCTTACTGAAGTGTACTGTAAAAAATTAGGGGCTTGTTAGCCACCACTTTTAAGAAAAGTATTGTAAGAATTTAAGGGCTTGGTAGTCAACACCTTTTGAGTCTAAATAGTGGAGAGGTTGCCAGAGTTACGGCAACTGTACAACAAAGCACAAGAGCTCTCTGACACAACTTAGTGTCTTTGTTCAGCCGAATGACAGTTTACCATGAACATCACACTCCCACCGATTGTCATGACAATAAATCGGTAGCATGGAGAGGACTGTCACGAGGTTGAGAGGGACTGAACAGCTCTTGACCTATTTATAGCTGAGATAGGCTCAGATCTCTCCATCCCTGACTGGATATAGGATGGAGCAGGAACAAGGAGGAACAGGATATGGTGTACCAGAAAATGCCAAGCCTTGACTCCATTCCCTTTATGGACAATGCTGCCATATACTCAACTTCATAGGTAGAGTACTGTGTGCCATGCTGATGGCAGCACAAAAGAATATAAGATTACTAAAATGTTTCATCATCATCATCATGGCTGGGCTTCGCGAACAAAGATTTGAGAAGGGCTCTACCCACACTTGCTACAAGCGCACTGATGGCTAAAAAGGCCAATGCGAGATAGACAAGTCTGGTTGCAGAAGGCACAGCAGAAAGACTCCCCAGGTGA
>JAYRBT010000093.1:17816935-17830694 GCA_036023395.1 Myiotriccus ornatus
CGTCCCGCGGCCACCCGGGGAACGGGGAGGGTGCCGCTCCAAGTCCTCGGCCCACGGTGGTGCTGCGGCCGCCGCAGCTCCGAGAGGCAGCCAGCACAGAGACCTACCGGCGAGAGGAGGGGAGCGGGGCGCAGGCTCGGCGTGCGGCCCTTCACCTCCGGCACTGTTTCGCGCCCCGCCCCTGCCGCGGGGGTTCGGAAGCGGAGCCGGCTGGGGCGGCGCTCCGGAGCGGAGGCAGGCAGCGAGGCAGGCAGGGACGGAGAGCGGCCAGTGGCGGCGGCAGCGGCGGCGCCCGGAGCGGACGCCCCTCCCCAGCGCGGCTCAAGCGCTGCGGGCGGGACGCGCCGCTCGCCCTCGCGCGACTGATTGACAGGGTGCACCGACCAATCGAGAGGCGGGGAGCGCAGGCAAGGAGGCGGGGCTTGCGGGTGGGCAGAGCGGGCAGCCAATGAGAGCGGGGCAGGGCGGGGCAGCGCAAGGGGGCGGGGCTGCCCCGGTGCGCCCGGAGGGGTCCGGCCGCGCTCGGGGCGCAGGGCGGGGACTGTTCGGCCGCCGCCGGCCCCGGCGCTGCCTGCGGCAGTGAGCCCTCCGCGGCAAAGGAGCTGCGCGCCTCGCTCGCCTCAAGCCTCTCCCTAGTAGCGGCAAAGGTACTTGTTTAAGATGGGAAGGGCTGGCTTGCAGGGGTTGCCCCGTGTCCGGCGGCGGCTGAGCCAGTGCCGGACCGCAGTCGAGGGGCTCCTGGAAGCGCAGCTCTCTTTAATCCTCTGCTGGGTACCGGTCGCCGAAATGCCGGCATCCTTTGGCGTCTGGCAGTCCTCAAAAGTGCTGCTGCCCGTCTTGTGCGTGAGCACCGCTCGTTTGACACTGTAGTTAGAGGTGGGTGAGGTTACGCCCTGCTGGTTGCATTCGGCATCCTACATTCCCTGTGTATCCCTGCAAGAAACGGGGAAATCACCACCCCACTCTCACTTGATGCCTGCAAGAGCTGCCATGTAATTATTGAAAAAAACACACTTACAAATTCTATAAAATAGACTGCGTGCCAACCCTCGTGCTAAACAAAAGGTCTTTAGTCCCTTTTCTTGTTTTGCAGTCAGAACAGAGTAGCATTTAGACCACTAAGGTCTAAGGCTTTAAGTAAAACAATTTTTTTTTTTTCCGTTTGAAGGCTTGGAAACAACTTTAAAAGTTTTTTAGGAGGAAAGAGAATGCAAAGGATAAGTGTTGCAGGTTCTGACAGATCTTGGAGTACTGCTTGTTGCAATAATTTTTTAGGCAAAGTTGGCATCTTCCAGAACATTCCAGAAATCATTGCAGGACAAGGAATTAGAAGCAATAGAGATGTAAGAGACTTCAAGAAGTCATTTGCTCAGGCTTCATTCCCTTGTCTCAGTAGACATGGAATTACTTTTGCCAGAAGTCCTCCGGAGGCAATCTATGCTGTTACTCCCATTAAGAGAGGTTTTGCTGATATTTAACTGTGATCTTGCAACTTAAGTCCACTGATTATTGCCCTGTGTTTGTGGCAAGTACTTCACAGTGTGCTTATATATAAGGCAGGCCTCAGGAACATCTTGTCACTCGTTCTCAGGAATGTGTAACTCCCCACTTACCCTGCGGAGCATAAATTCACCTTCAGAACTTCTAAGTTTCTTGCAGCAGTTCACCTGGTGTTCTCTAGCATCATACAGGATGCAGTCTTAGGACAACACAGAGAGGTTTGTGCTGTTTTGCTTTAAAAGTTTCCCTTCTGTAAAAGATGGCTTCATCAAAGAGGAAGGAGCATATACTTAGTTCCAGTTAGTATCGACAGACAGAAGCATTGCCATCGCACAAGCAGCTAAAGCAGAGACAAAGACAAGTCTTGCGTTACTGTGATTCCAGATTCATTTTGTAGAATCTGTCCTCGAATTTTTCATCAACTGCAAATTTGTCATCAGTGGACACATTTTCACAGGTACTAATATTGTCTTTTCCAAGCTTTTCTGAATGGGCGGTCATAACCTAACAAGTGGAGGCTTATTTTTTTATGCAAAAACTGTAGGATATTTTTCTAGTTAAGTTATAAATTCTGACTTTAAAAAAAAAAAATCATTGGCCTTTAGTTCAACTCAACAAATTACCTAATAACATGTAATTTTAAGATGTAGGTGAAGAACGTAAGGCAGAAGCGAAAGAAGGCTTCCACATCTTAGAATTTTAAATAAAAATGCATCCCATTGGGGTAGTTAGAATTACAGTCAGGCTGCAGCGGTAAAGAAAGTGGATGATTGCTACATTTAAAATGTTTTTCCAATCCTAATCATTAAGAACAACGGAGACATACATGCAGTATGTTGAGTACATATAATAGGAAAAGAATGCTGTGGTTTCAACTCTCTGATGTTGTCATAGTTTAATCCCAAAGAGCAACCAAGTCCCATACAGCCACTCACTCACTCCCCCACCAGTGAGAGTGGGGAGAGAATCAGAAGGATAAAAGCCAGAAGACTCCTGGTTTGTGATAAAGACAGTTTAATAGCAAAAGCCATGCCCACAACCAAAGCAAAACAAGAAATCAATACACTGCATCCCCTGGGTAGGCAGGTATTCAGCCTGGCAGGGCCCCATTACGTCTCACAGTGACTCAGGAAGACAAACACCATCATTCCAAACATCCCACTTTTTTTTCTTCTTCCACCAGCTTAATATGCTGAGCATGACCCCATGTGATAGGGAATATCCCTGTGGTCAGTTGGGGTCAGCTGTCTTGGCTGCATCCTCTCCCAGCTCCTTGTGCTCCCACAGCCTACTTGTTGGTGAGAGGCAGGAAACCAAACAGCCATGAGCAACAGACAGAAAAGGAACACTGTTTCTAGCACAATTGCAAAACACAGCCCCATACTAGCTACTATGAAGAAAATTTAATCTGTCCCAGCTAAAACCACCATGTGACCAAACCAAAATGTGATGCGCTTTGCAATGTACATGGATGCTGTTCCAAATGAAGGAAAAAGTACTTCTGGTGTTTCATCTTAGACTGAGCATTATTGCCTTCATGGAATCCTTTGAAAATTCCTGCACACACAGCAAGGTAACAGAGTTTGCCAGATTCCATACCACTTAACTTTCCAAAACTTTTTTTTTTTAAGTACTTTATTATAAAAGTGACATGGTATTTCACTCCCTATAATATTTCAATTTTCATTTTAGTATTCATAATTTTGCACTATTTCTATAGCTATTTCTGGTATCCTCCACAATTTCATTTATGCTATGTTTTTCTAATGAACTGAGTCCTGTTTGCCATGCTAAAATATTTAATTATGAGATATTAATAAATAAAGTACTTGCACTAGAAACCCAGAGGCATGACAGCTGGCTTTGAAGTATTATAGTTCAGGTTTCCCTTTTACTACTTAAAAGCTCTTCCAGCTTGTTAAGATCTTCATTCATTTCACACATGTGGAAGAAATAATCTTCCTTCCTTCCATCCCATGTTTTAAACTCACATTCATTTCTGAATAATGCTCTTTTCTCCACTGTCATATGATTTGAGCCAGTCAAGCTCATTTAGAATAATTGCTCTCACTGTAGTATCTCAATCACAGCCCCCTTGAAATTCTTCCATTCAGGATCCTGTAATCTATGTGCCTAAGAAGATCTCAACACCTAAAAATAGAGCTAAACAGACAAGTAATATAAACTGCTGCAGTGAATTAATTCTTTCTTGTGGATCGTCCAAATTCTGTTTGACCACTCTTTAGCTTAAGTTCTTTTCTTCTGGACTTAAATTTCCCAGTGTGTGATACAAAAATTACTGCAACATAGTAAACTACAGCGTCATAAACCAACACTTAGCCAATTCAGCCGTATTTGGAGAGGCAGTGGAGGGAATCTGTTCCTGGCTGCTGTAAATGTATGCCTACAAACAGAGAAAACAAACAACACTGGGTACCCTACATTTGTTCTAAAGTTCATGCAGTTTGGCAGCATGCTGATGTGAGGGAGAAAGCCTTACCTGGCTGGACTTAGCAGTATGCATTTCAGATTGAAGTCCACTTGTAGGTTCCAAAATTTTAGGACCACAAGAAGAATTTTATAGTCCCCTTCTGAAGGTAGAGAGCTTCCTTCTGGGAAGGAACCCAGATTTGTTAATACCACATGACAAAAAATGTGGGGTTTGTGCAATTCCTGGTGTAGTGCTGTCATTGCTAAGTATGGTGGCAAAAAGCATTCCCAGTCTGAGAATCAACCTCACACATCATAAAACAATAAGAAATTGACAGAATGTCATTACCTTAAAAAAAAAAAAAACAGAAACATTCTTTGGCTGCTTGCGTCATCTGGCCTACATACATAGATTGTACTATTTTCTCTTCACAACTGTGAAGTTTTCAGTTGAGCTGACTTCTCAGCAGTTTGCTGGTGTCCATTTTTCTTTAGAAGAACTCCCTGTAGCCTGAGAGGAATACTCTTAAATGAAGGAAGGATGTGAAAAAGTGCTGTGATCAGATTGATCCCCTCCATATGACTGCACAAAAAAATGACCTTTTAAAAGCTGGTGGAAATCCAAGTTGAAAGGAAAAAAAAAAACCAACAAACAAAAAAAAAGCAGAAGCAAGAAAAGGATATGTAGAACTCTACTGGTGACATGCCTCAATTGCATCAAAATCTGTTTCTGTACAACTGGGGAATTAGCCTGTTAAAATGTATAATATAAAAAAAATGAGTTATGTCAAGAGAAAGTACTGAAAAGGCACATGCGTGAGAACCATGTGATGATGTACAGAAACACAGGCACTTCAGCAGAATGCTAGAATTCTTAAGTTTGAGATAGTGATCAGCAGTTTGACTGTTGATCTAAGTCTGCTTAACATACAGAGAGGATTTTATTTATTTTAAGCATTTAATCATAGACCTGCCTCAGCCAATGGTAATCACTGTCATTTATCCAAGAGGTTGAACAGAAGTTACGTATCTTTTCATGTAAGTAGAAGGGATCATCAAAGCTCAAAGTTTAGGAAAAAGTAAAAAATAGAGGTAGAAAGTTTTGTGCCAAAATTTAAAAGGCATCCAAAAAGGTTTTCTGTCCATAAGCACTTTCAAAGCTAAGCTTCCCAGTAACTGTTGAGAGTAAAACTAGATCCTTTTATCAGAGTATTTAGAAATAAATGTATTGATTTCATTATGAAGCTACTTCTTTGTTTTCATTCCATGATACCAAGTGTAACTATTCTAATTTAAAGCTGATATGGAGACGTTTTTAAAAATGGAGCTTTCTTTCATTATTATATAGAAGGTATTTTTAAGAGTAACTTTTCTTTTTCAGTAGTATAAATTTCCTTATATTCTCTTTACCCATTTCCTGTTTTCAAGATGTCTTAGAAATGTCTCCATAATTTTGGAAGATGAACTAAAACAAAACAGAATAAACAAACGAACAAAAAATCACCAAAAACCCCTTCCACAAAACAGAAGAAATACTGCTAATTTTCTGATGTAAATTTTTTCAATTTTTTTCAGCTACAGTATCTTTGTGATTCTTTTCCTCTTTTACTGTAACAGTAAAGGGGTACAAATAATCTATGTGTTTCAAGATATTCCACAATATTTTCACTTCCTTTCATAAGAATAATTAGTTTCAAAGTTTTTAAAATATTACGTTTGCTAATATATTACAAACTACATGAGAAATTGTACTTGATTTTTATGCCAGCTGCTAAATGGTTCATGATTTGTCTTTGCCAATATTTGTAGTTCTTCCTAATACTTTCCCTTGAAGAGGAGCAATGAATAGTCCTTTGTCTGAACCTAAATTTTTACCTTTGTTATATTCAACACCCTGCCCTAAAATCTGTTCTCTAGTTTATGAATTGTTTGAATTCTACCTTAGAAAATCAATGGTGCATTAGTCACAAAGCACTAATTCTCGGTGCTCAGAGTACTAAAAAGGGGACTCTTCTGCCATGCAAAATTTACATTTTTCAACCATTGTTCTAACTGCTGTTCCTCAGTCACTGACACACCCACTCTGCCCCCTAATCATTTCCAGAATAGGTTATTGAAGCAATAAAGTTAAAAAAAAAAGTCTTGGAGACAGCTAGTGAAAATGCCAAATAAACTATTTTTTTTCTATAGACACTTCCATCTCTGTCTCATTCTTTCATAGAGCTGTTGTCTTTCCCACATATCAGATGATGACCTTAAGTGTTCCAACAGAAATCTCACCACCATCTGTATTCTGCTTCCCATGACACTCTTACTCTGAGAGATGAGACAAACTGTTTCATAATAGCAACAAGTTAATTTGTTTGCTATTGTATTAAGTATAGTCAAAGTCACCAAATATAGTAGGAGATCACTTAAATGGAGAGAATATGGGGTAGCAGAACTGTACTCAGATGAAGGCAGTCTAATTAGCTTGCTGAGTCACTGCATATCTTTCTCAAAGCCAATTATTTTTCTCTCAATGTCATATAACATTACCAAGAATATCCTGTTACTTAGTAGAGATCATATATTCTGTAATCTCTGTGAGCCAGATTACTTGCACACATCATGGTCTCCCTTCATCTTAACACAAAAGCCTCCTGTGTGCCGGTTTTCCTTAAGAATCTTCTGGAGTCTGTGTATACTCCAGTTTTGAATACCCAAAATCACAAGGATTCCTTTCTTACCTTACCCTTACCTGCCAAAAGCTATACCGTTTCTGTTTCTTATTTACATTCCAGGAGTCATTTTCCAGCCTTTCTCTACAGAATGTTGAATACATTTCAATTTTGCCCCTTCTATAAAACTGGTTTGTCAGTTTTGGCTTTCTAACTGCCTACCCAATCAATAGCATTCTGCTCATTGACACTAAAAAATTTTCCTGAAACTGAGTAATTAATCAGATACAGAGCTACATGGCAAAATTATGGTTGTGCTACCCAGACCAAACAGCTTTTGTATAATAGAAGCTACAGAATTCTTCAAAGATTTGTATCCTATTATACTGCCTCTTATGAAAAAGAATGGGAATGCATATTTCTCAATAAAAGGTTAAAGAGAAATAACTCATATACATCATCACGAAAGACATGCTTTCATGTTGGAAATAACTAGTTTTACAGTAGTAAAATACATGTTCAGATTTGTATTGCTTTTGCTTGGTTTTTCAAATATAAATATTGCTCTGGATTGATCACTGTATTTTACGTTTTCTCTGAAAATTGAGACCAGTGGACTATAATTCACAGACAGGAAATCAAGGAAGAACTGGCCCTAAATAATAACTTTGCCGCTAAATCACATTTAAGGGAGGTACTCTTAGCTTTATTTATGTTTATATTTATGCTATTGATTTTCTTCCACTAATTTTGACCCTAAATAAGACCTATGTATCTTTTTAAGATATGAGTATTAGATTTCTGGAAATTAGATTCACATGGATTTGGAGGGCAAAATAAGATTTCCTGCTCCATCCAGAAATAGAAACCATTTATACCATCAGGTGGAACGTAAGGGATGAGATATCTTGGCTTCCTTAGCATCATTACCTTTTCATTAATTCAATGAAAGTCTGTTTTTAAGGGCTGCTTATGTGCTCTATTTTGCTGTTATTATATAATTTTCTCTGGAAACTTGCTAATGATGTGCTGAAAGCATGGGTATTTCCACAGATTTTGTATTCTTTATTCATGAAAAGTAATAGTATATTCAGCAAAATGCTAAACTCAGAGGATGATGATTACTATTACAAGATCAAGGACATTTCTATGAACTGCTTTTCTGTGAAAATCCTTGCATTCATGATCCACAAATTCTGGCTGCTATTAGAGGATTGTGTGGGAAGGGTAGAGAGAAAAAGTACAATGTGAGTTTTTTGTTTTTACAAATAGGTTGCTATACATAAATTATTAAACATGCTGTTTGGAGTTTTTTGTTTTATTTGGGTTTTTTGAGAGTGTTTTTGGTTGGTTCATTCATTGATTGTTTTTTGGGGGAGTGAGGGTGGGGGTGTCCCAGTAATATAGTTATTACTTTAATCAATTAAACTGAAGAGAGAAATTTTTTTGTCAACCTGAAATCACACAAGCAAATGTCTGGTTCTAAGTATCAAATTTTATCCTCAGTTTTTCTCTGTCTCTAAAGGTTGGAAGGGTAAAATATATCCTGATTTATATCCTGTATGAGCAATTGAGGCACTGGAACATAACTGTGGATCCCTGAATTGACTATCTCATATATTTCTTAACATCACCTCCCTTGTTCTTCCCTCTGAAGACAAAGAGGTATTACTGCCCAAAGGTATCATCGCATGCTTCAATTTCCGTTTGAAAAAAGTTCACAAGACTTCCCAAGGAAGTTTTCCCCTAGGTAAATTACGTTTATAAGATACATTGTAACTGCTTTGTGTTCATAGCAGTCCCATCTAAAGAAACAGTAATAGTAAGATAACATCTGTCTGATTTAAAGAAATACTAGGGGTTTTCCACTTGAACCAGCAAGACTGGAAGCCTGGAGCATCTTTGGAAATCAGCCCTCGTCCTTTATATTAGAACAAATGCAATCAGCATTTGACAGTGTCCTTGTTATTTGTCCAAAGGACTTGAACCATCCATGCCCAGTGATTAGTAAGCACAGAGCAATCACATATGAGACTGCCCCCACATACTTTTCCTAGTCACTAATTGCTTTCAGGTCAGGGAATTCCTTTGCTTTTGCTGCTTAGTAACCCTCAATAGATCTCTTTTACAATGCTACTCCAGGCTCCCTTTGAACTCATGTCAAGTCTTTGCACTGACAACATCCTGTAGGGAGCAAATTCACAGAAAATGTAGCTGCTGCCTAAAGAATTTTGCTTGTTTTGAACCTAGCTTCTCCTGGCCTTGACTCTTGTTAGAAGTCTTGCTGAATTTATGCCATGAGTGATTTCGCAACCTCTGCCGTAACCCTCAGTAAATTGCCTTTTCTTTTTTTTTTTTTTTCAGACTGAAAAATCCCATATTACTCTTTCCTTCCTTGTAAAGAAGTGGAAAGAAGCTGTTATATGCATTGGTCGTCCTTCTTACCCTCCTCTGAATCTTTGATGGTTCCAATACATCTTTTCTGAGATATAGGGATCAGAATGATCCTCCTTGATTTTTTTCATATTACTTTTCAAATAATTCCTAACTTCCAATTTGCTTTTTTTTTTTTTTTTTTGGCCTCTATAGAGCATTAAGTTGAAGTTTTGCACAAATGTTTCGTAAACTAAGGTCCGTCTTCTGCATAGATATCATCAGCTCACAATTTTACACATGAAGCTGGCATTGCTTTGCCCCAGGTCCATCACTTCATGTTTGTTTGTGCAGTGTTGTTTATAAAGTGCAGTGTTGTCCAGGAAGTTTTATCATTAGATCATCTGAAAAATCAGAACGGTTCACATTTCTAAGATAATTTAAAATACAGATCAAGCTTGGTATTGTAGTTGTCTGTTGTTTTTAAAAAGTGAAGTGGCATTATAAGATGAAAAGGTAAAGGACAAGACATTTATCTTAAAAAAAATTCCTTCACACTAAATATGGTTCAGGAACCCAGTGTATCACTGAAGACCTATCTCTGTGCATCTGACATCTTTTTGAAGAGTAAGCAATTAACTCTTTTCAAAACACTGCAGTTAAGTTATTTTTCTTTCATTTAGATTGGCCATTAAGTCCCTATCTTTGTTTTTCCATGTGGGAAAAAAAATTTCTGTAGTGTAGTTTTAGGCAGAAGCCACACTGCAGATAGGCATTTAAACCCAGTTTCACTACATAACTAAAAGTGCAAAAAGAATGTGAATGTCCACTTCATGGACAGTAGAACATAGAAGCTGTCTAGCAGGATTGGCTCTCTAAGGTTTCTGAAGTTGTTGAATTTGAGCAATAATGAAGATAATTATCAGGACAAAGAAAATATAGGAAGTATTTTCTGATGGGAGGATTGAGAAAGAAAGAGGAGGAAGAAAATCCTCTAAGGTGTCTGGACCAACATACTTTTGTTGTGAGAGAAGTGTGGCTTATTTGTTCTTGGTGAGTTAATAAAAGCTCAGGAAGTATGAAATATATGCAGTCTACTTCTCCACAGAATCTGAAATGCCAGAAAGAAAAAAAATTGTAAGGGTCTGAGTTACCAAGACATCACTCCAGTTCACAAAATCTAAAAAAACCCTGTATGAATAACCACAGAAGCTAGACTGAACACTGAACACCCCTGAAGTGAAAATAATGAACTATTCTTATGCCTGAACAATCCTTACAGACTCCTGAAGAAAGGTAATGGAGAAGAAGGCTTGGATTCTATCAGGACATATCTGTAGCTGAAAATAGATGCCAAAGGTAAAAGAGTAGAATGAATTTAAAGGACCATGCCAACCCTTGAAAAAGGTGGCAGAGATAAAGTCCTTCTATTTTAATATTTTCTAATCTTTCCAGCCTGCATGGGCGTGGTTCTCTCCTGGGGTGTGACATCCTCAAAGTGTTATGATCTAATCTACTTTATGGCTGTTGAGTCCTAACATAAATCCTGCAGAAATAATCTCACCATTTTCCATTCAATTGTAGTTTTAGTAACATCTGTTAATAATGCTGTATTTCTCAGCAATATCAATTTAAATGTTCTGAGATAGCTTTCCACTGCTATTTCTCTACAGCTATTTCTATTACAGTAACTTTATGTAACAGTCTTGTAGAGATGTAATTTTGAATATATATAAAATTTATTATGTGTTCCTAGTAAGCAATAGGCTGTAGCACTGCTTGTGGCATTAAGTTACATTGTATATTGATAAATATATGTTTTACATTTATCCTGATAACTCTCTCTGCTATTATTATTCAAATTATCTAGACTTTTTTCATCTCTTCGTTCGCGAAGCCTAGCCATGAAAAAAAATATCTAGACTTTCATATACTCTACACACGTTATATTTTCATAGAGTGAATTTTCAACTATTTCACTAGTTAGTTGTGTTTAATTTTTCTCTCTGACAAGGCTAAGTGGAACACTGAGAATCTGTAGAAACTATGAAGTCTTCTCTTATTCCTGCTATTCCATTCATAGGCTTTTTCAGTTATTTAGATCATTGTGACAAAACAAATATACAAGTGAAAAAAGAACACAAACCCCCAACCAAACAAACAAATGAAAACCCCAAAACAGCAAAGCAATTACATCAAGGGGAACTACTTTTTGTGTCCACACACAATGTTGCCAAAATTAATTAGTGTTGCTTACCCAGTGTATTTTCAACATTCAGCAAAAGGATGAAAGAACTAAACATTCTTTTATTCTCCATCTGAACAGTACTGCTATTCAAAGGAATCATTCCACCCGCCTCAACTTTGTTGAGAGAAATATACCAGCACTTTATCCAAGTTTATCCAACACTGCTTTTTCACTTCTGATCAATTTGTTCCTTATTTTTATGACCAAAACTCATGTAATTTCTTGAAATCATAAATTAATTAAATCTTGAAATAATCAATTTTAAATTCTCAATACATGTACTGTAGGTATGTAACAGACACTGTTAAATTAAAAAATAATGCTATAAGAGGCCCTTAAAGATCATAATTTCCAACTCTCTGTAAGCCTACACCTACATTCATTCAAACCAATGCTTGTAACTGGGCATATAGGCCAAAGCTCATCCTTGCTTTTAGTACTATGTTAAAATATAAATTTATTTAAATTCTATAAATTCTATACTATTGAAAACCATGGAGAAAAAAAAAGCTTTGTTTTCTTTATGGGAATTATATTTATATTATTATGTAGCTTGCCAACTCTATCAAAGGAAAGACCTATTGGTTAAGTTTGGAAAGAGTATATAGTCAATACTTGCAGGTGAACTTCTATGGCAAAAAAAGGCAGATGGAACTGAATGAGTTAATACTGACATATCTTGATCTGCAATAAATAAATTAATTAATAGCCTAATCTAAAACCCTTTTAAAGTCCATGGAAAAAATATTGGAAGTTGAAATGCTATCAAGCATTCAGATTGATAATTTAACCCATGTTTCACTTGAAAAATAATTATTTTTATTTATGTAAAACTATTTTTTTTTCCTCCAGGAATATATGTGATTATTTTGCTTTGTTGTGGAATGAAAATGTGAAAGAGTCATCATATGTCATTTTGTTTCCAAGTATAACAGTTTTTGAGATCTGGAGGATATACATGTCCCTACCACGTAGCATTACTGCGAGCCAACTGTAAAGTTACAGGCATTTTCACTATTGAAAAGAACTCATGCAACACATTTAAGACCTGAACACTCTCGAGCTTTTCTTCCACATGAATTATTCTGTTGAATTCACTAGGACCACTTACATTTTTCAGGTGTGGCAGGGTTAGGAATATCATTATCAATATGATTTTTATGATGTTGAAAAAATAATTTAATAAGATAAAACCAAGGCTGAAATTTGTTAATGTTAAGAAATCACAAAACCACATCAAATTATCCTCAGAATATAATACAGTGGAAACCCAATGCAAATAAACCACATTTAAATAATGCAGGTGTCCAGTAAAAATAAACCTTTTTAAATTGCTGCTTTTTCAGTCTTAGTATCATCTCATAAGTCAGGCTTCTCCAGTGGTTCTTTTGTCATCAGAATGTGCTTCTCAATGACACATTTCAGCCTTTGATTCTGAGGCATTCATGAGAACTTGCCTAATCCCTCAAGTGGAGTCCACCACCCACCACTGCCAGTGGGCATTGAGGCCTTGATTTCAGCTCCAAAAATTCCTATTTGCAGCCCTGGTTACATGCAATTAAAGGGTAAATTATTCTATTCAAGAGATCCATCCTTAATGTGAGGGTGATTTATCTGTTTTAAAACAGATAAATCAAAAGTCCGTGGTGCTGATAGTCTATAATTGCTGCATGCTTTTCTTGGCAATGCACAGTACAATAAGAAAGTTTTCATCACATTAGTTGGAGGAATAAACTAGGAAAAAAACCAAATAAATCTGCAAAATTCCTGCTTTCTTAAAAAAAAAAAAAAAAGTTATTCCAGGTACTGTTTCAGTCTTTTCAGTGGGTTGCTATAAATATAAAACTGCTGATTAAAAAAAAAAAAAAAAAAAAAAAAAAGAGGAGAAAACACCTGGAAAGGGATCTGTTTCTATGATTTAACAGTCTTTCATTTTAGCAATACAAGTAAAGTTTTCAATCACTTTAGAACTTTAGATGTTTTTTCTATTTTACATTGCTATTCTGTTCACTTAACATTTTGCTATTAAGATCTTATCCAAGAAAAGGACAAGCACCAGAACAAACTAGAAATGCTATTTGAATTAGCAACTAATGAAAGATTCTAGTTTTGAAATAACTGTATGCAAGTTTTTGGTTTATTTTTTTTTTTTCCAGACATGTAGGCTTTATTGATTTCCTGCAGAGAGATGGGACTGACATATTAACATGAGCAGAATGTATTAACCTGTGAATTCATGCAGTATATTTATTCACCCCAGAGGTGGAATGATATGGAAGTCATCTTCTTACAACTGTTTATTACTAAAAATGTATGTCTTGGGAGCAGTGTCCTTTGCAATCTGGTTATTCTGGTTGCATTCCAGTATAATCCAAATTACATCAATCTAATTTTTTCAAGGTTATTTAGAGAATGGAAAAATAAAAATACAGGCACTGCTAAATTTTGCTTTTATCTGGAACTGTAAGTGAGTACTATTGATTTTTACACATCGCTTTTATAACCTAATAGCATTTAGATTGAAGGCAGTGGTAAAACTAAAATCCCT
>JAYRBT010000093.1:17834338-17849828 GCA_036023395.1 Myiotriccus ornatus
ACGAGGCTGGTGAAGGGACTTGAGCACAAGTCCTATGAGGAGAGGCTGAGGGAGCTGGGGTTGTTTAGCCTGGAGAAAAGGAGGCTCAGAGGTGATCTCATCACTCTCTACAACTACCTGAAAGGAGGTTGTAGCCAGGTGGGGATCAGTCTCTTCTCCCAGGCAATCAGCAGTAGGACAAGAGGGCATGGTCTTAAGCTCTGCCAGGGGAGGTTTAGTTTGGATATTAGGAAGAAATTTTTTACAGAGAGAGTAATCAGACACTGGAATGGGCTGCCCAGGCAGTACCATGACCTAGTAATGCGAGTGTGTTGGATCAATGGTTGGACTTGATTATCTCGGAGGTCTTTTCCAACCTGGTTGATTCTATGATAATACTGTACTCAAAATAGACCAAATTTTTGGAAATAAAACCCAAAGTATATTTCTGTAGATGATGAAATAGAAGTGCTAGAGCAAGACTGAGTTTTCTGTAATAATAGTATGTTATCTTCCTCGGGTTTTAAAGTGCTTTTGGTTTTTATTTTTGTTTTAAATTATATAGGCACCAAAATGGTATCCGTTGCTTAGTAACAAGTACCCTAAATTTAAACCTGAAATACAAATAGGTGTTGTGTTGGAGACAGATTCAAAAGCATTGGTTGATGACTTCAAAGCCAAGGAGGCACCTCCTAGAGAAGGAAAGGGTAAGTAACATAATATCATTCACTCTGAATTTAAAATGTTCCTGTGCTAGATGAACATATCACTTTTTGCAAATGTATTAAGTCTGAGATTTAATTTCACAGCAGTTCCAATGCAAATCCTTTGCAGCTGATTAATATACCTTGTAGTAATAAATTTTTCAAGGATGCTTTACTGTGGTAGTTTTGTGGCAAGTTGCAAACCAACTGACTTTAAAATGGAAATCACTTAATTCCCACATGCATTTTACTTGTATTTCTGGGCTTTAGAAAGCTCTGTAATGCAAGAAATAAGAAAGGAACTTCTTTACAGAACGTAAAGTTTCCGTAGTTTGGGCTTGGAATTGTAGCACAGTAAAATGTTTCATTTGTTGGGTAGGCTTCTCTTTTTTTGATGGGTTTTTCTTCTAATCTTTCAATACTTAGATCACGATCTATTGTTAAGGATTTTTTCTAGTAATGTCTTCTTACTGTTGGGACTCATTCTGATTCTGAATTCACTTGTTCATTTCTTTCGAAAGAAATGTGAAATGTGTCAAAAACCTATTGTGTCAAAAATGTGTCAAAAATCTATTGGAACTCAAATGTTAACCATAGTAGATAACTTTGTGCTGTGCCTTTAAGTCACATTTTTATCTGTGATTTTTTTTTTTAAATACAAGTTAACACTTATTAAGAAAACAAAGCAAAGTCTTAGAAGCTATTTGAAAGACCTCCAAGAAAACCCCCAAACCCATAATTACATTCCCCCCTTCCCTGATCTCCTACCCAAAAGCCCATCTACTTAATTTTGGAAAAATGAGCCTCTGGTACATTTAGTGGATTTTCTCCTACTTACCTTACGATACTTTGTGTTCTTACCCTGAGGGTAACTTTTCCCTGATTCTAAATTCATCATCTGCTTATCATCTGTGGCTGTGATTCTGTAAAAACAAAGTAGTCAGTGGCAGTAAGTCTTTTACAGGGTTTCTGGCCCAGACTTCATCAACTTGGCTGCATTTCAAAATGGGTTAAGACAGTATTTAAGTTTCAGTGTAATTACACAGCCTTCAGGTTCACAGTGCAACACTGTAAAGTTTGTAAAGGAGGCAAGGAACTATTGTAAATGGTTCATTACTCTGCACTTCCCATAAAATGTTTGAGCCTGCAAGCTCTCCTACCCCTCATAACATTGGCAGAAAATACAAGAAGACCCTTCACCCAGTGCTGTCTTCTAGTTCATGTTTTCTGTGATATAATTGCTACAGACAAGTTTGCCAACTTTTTATTTCCTTCTGTCACCTCAAAATTAGTCCATACCGTATTTAGGTAACGGGGGAAAACAAATGTGTGGGTTTTCGCAGGTATAAAGTTAATGTTCCAGGCACTGGGTATGACAAAGCTGGATTACCCAGTTCAAGTCTAGTCAGACAGTTTTCCTTTTAGGATACATATGCCTTTTTTTTTTTTTTAACTGACCTAAGTTGTCTAAAGTTCTCAGTGTTTGAAATGGAGCCTTTTGGTTCACAAAATGCTATATGATTATTTCTATTTGGCGTAACGTGAGAGGCTTTGAAATAGATTGAATTACTGGCACTACAGAGCAGAAATTAGTAAACCAGAATACAGTGTTCTATGCACTGAAGACTGCAGATGAAAAATCTTTAAATGGTACATTCCAAAAGTCTGTGGAATGGCACATCATATTTGTTTCAGGAGGTTGCCATATGCAGTTACTGTTTTGTATTTCCTTTAATGAGCAAAATAAAGAAGCATCATGATAGACTCCAGCCTGGTCAAGTAATCTTCCAGTTGCTGTAATGTCTCTCACTGTAACACTAAATAAAAATATGAACTAGAATTCTGTCTAGCATAGTGTTCAAAATAACATCTGTGCCCACTGAATAGAAATTTATTTGAGAATTTTTTTGTAGCTATACCTAAGTATACCTAGGAATTTTTTTGTTTTGCAATGCTTTGCTACCAGGCATCAAGATCTTTATTTGCAGTTTTCTGTCCACGTGTACCATACTTAAAGGTAAAATTAGAATCAGATTGCTGCAGCAATAAGATCACTAGTTACCTATGTTTTTATTTTCTCTTAGTAGTTACCCTTTTCCCTGGGCTAGACCCTAAAAGCATTGTACCAGTCTTGAATGAAGAAGAGGGCTATCATCAAATTGGACCAGCAGAGTATTGCAGAGACTACTTTGTCTTGTCTGTAACCATTGCATTTGCCACACAGTTGGAACAGGTTTGTTTCCTTTCTATGTGTAGTTTTTAAGAAGAACTGTCCTACCTTTGTATTTTCACCTTCCCATGTTTTATTTCTAGTTAGGATTTTGTATTGTTTTCTAAGTTTCCTGCAATAAATAGCCTTGTCCTATGTTGAATTTGTATACATTAGTTTTCATTTTAAAATATTTTATGAAGGCACTGCTTATTTCTAAGTATTTGTGCAGTCCTTGATGTTACTGAATATATGATGTCAGTTACAGCCCTTGGTGCTGTCAAATCTTAAAGGTCATTTTGCAAGTTATTGTTATGCTTGTAAATTAAGTTTGCTCTTTTTTTTTTTAACTTCAGTTTGGATATATAAAATTTTTCTGTTTACTCAAGCTAGGATTTAGGTCAGCTGCTTGGTGGTTTGAGATCACTTTAAGCTGTCTACAGAAGAATTATTGTAACTCTACATCAGTCAAAGAGATGCATTATTCTCTTCTGAATCTCTTTCAGTTAGTTCCTAGTACTACGAAGCTTCCTGATCGACAACCTGAGTTTTTTTTCTACTACTCATTACTGGGAAATGATGTCACAAATGAACCTTTCACTGATTTAATTAATCCAAACTTTGAGCCAGAAAGAGCTTCAGTTCGAATACGTAGTACAGTCGATGCCCTTCAAGTTTATCTTTGTACACAGTCAAAATTGCAGGTAAGCTGTTTCATCTCAAATGTGAAATGAAAATAAATAATGAAAATTAAAAAGATAGAACATGTTACAGGCTGAATCTGGGAAGCGTTTCTATTTCCAAAACTAAGATTGTATTGCAGTAGTTTGGCCCAAATACAAGTTGATTCTCTTGCTGGTATGAGGGAAACTCTAGCAGCAAGTTTCCCATCTCAGATGGAGTACGGACTTTATAATATAGTTGCCGTAGTAGGCTGGTTTACATGTCGTGATAAAAGGTGTTTCTGGAACATGATATACCAAAAGAGCTAATGTGGCATTCCCAAGAGCTCTGGACTCTGGGACCTTCACTGCAATCAGACCATCTGCAACCCTGAGTCCCGCTTTGTGCTGCCTATGCTAATCCCACGCCAGCTGCTCAGGTCATTCTTGCTTAAGTTCTAAAATCACTGTCTTCACCACTCCCTGTGAGTTAGAAGGGAGATACGGCTTTTTTCCTCACTCTTTAGCCAAATGCTGTTTTTTAAATACACTACAGACATCTTTGGGCTGTTATGAGACATCTTTAGCTTTGCCTTTAAATGGGGGACATGGTTTAGCGGTGGAGTTGGCAGAGTTAGGTTGACAGTTGGACTCAGTGACCTTAAGGGTCTTTTTCCAACCTAAATGATTCTATGATTCTAAATATTAGGTACTATTTAGAGTCTTTATGGCAATCTGCACATGGCTCACAATTAATTACGAGACTGGTTGAATAAGGGTAGTATAGGGTTTCTATTAGTGTAGCTGGTAAATAAGGCTGTTAGTTGTAGAGAGTCTTAGATCTGGACCCCTTTTAAGTTATTTTCCTTAAAGTCTGTAGAGACCATTCTACTTTTGTTATCCAGCATTGTTTAAGAATGTTTTTGTTTAAGTCTTAGATTATTTCAGATTTTTTTTCTCTCAGCTTTAAATATTTTTCAGTTTTTGGAGAAACCTATGCACTGATGTGTTTGGAATTTAATCTTAGTCTTGAAACAAAGTATGCAATATAGCATCTATTATACATACATACATATACTGAGAATTATATAGGTTTCCATCATGTTTAAAGAATGACTTTTTGAACAAGAATTGTCATGAGGTCAGATCCACATTTTGATTTACACTTTTCTTTCTCTGACTTCTCGTTCAGCTTCTTAAAATTTAAGATACAGGATGGGAGCACTGTCTTCAGATTCTAAATTTTAATGTTTTTACAAAATTAAGAGTTTAGTTTAAAAGGTGCTAGTAGTCAGACTAGAGGGTGTATATATATGTAGTGTGTGATTGTATTCATTTATATGTGTGTATGTATGTATATATACATACATAGGTGTGTATATTGGCAGCTGACACTTTTTAGCATGGAGGTTTTTCTTGAATGTAATAAATATTAAGGATCAGAATTCAGTGTTCTGAGCTGCTAAGTGAAAATTGAGGTGACCCTTATTTGGGAAAGAGCAAGTTGGTATGTAAGTTTCAAAGAGTAACTTTGAACAAAATAGATTATCTTAGAGTGTGTTGATTTTGGGGCTTTTTTTTAAGATCCCTCTTTTACTTAGATTTATAAATATTAAGCTGTGTAAGGAAGAAACAGTTGAGTCAAGTTTTTGAAAGAGAGTAATGGTGCTTACCAGGAATTAAGAACAGTACTTAATTCCAAAAATCCTTGCTGCTTACGTGGTGGCTAAATATATGCACAACAGCTGAGCTTTCAAATAACCTTTTTCTTTACCTTGCAGTCACACATTTTATGTGCCTATATGTTAAGGGCAAGAATCTGTCCTGCGTTTAGAAGCCACAGACTACTGAATTTATCATACGGAAGGAATGATATGACAGGTCCTCAGAAGGGGGGTGCAGTGATTTGCTACTGCCCTAGCAGTGGGCAAATACTGACACTTCATAGCTGTTCATATTCTTAGCATACAGGGACTAGTCTTGGGATGATAATTTGTTGTATTTATGCTATCTTTAGTGGAGGGTGCAAAGGCAGTTCAAGTGAAAATTGCACATACCAGATACTTTCTAGCACCTCTGTCTGTGTACAGATCCATCTTTGCTGTGGAGACCACTCTCTTGGAAGCACTGAAATACCCTTGTCTGGACTACTAAAGAAAGGAAATGTGGAGATTGATCAACACCCTGTGGCAATAGAGGGATCATTTGTCCTAGTTCCACCAAATAGAGCTAAACAGAAGCTACCACAATTGCCTTTGGATCTGGCTCCTACTCTTGGGGTATCTGTAGTTCTTCAAAGGGAGAACATGACTGCCCAGGTATAGCTTACCCGTTTACTGCTGGCTTAGACACTGTTGCACAGTTTCATGTTTAAAAATAATTGGTATTCCTAAGATGTAAACGACATTTGATTATGTAAAAGAAAACCTGAAATAACTGGTTGCTTTATGTGAATAATCCTTTCATTGCCTTATTTTTCTATATCTGACAAATAGTCTCAAACTATGAAAGTGTTGTAGACAGAAGTTTTCAGTGCAAGCCATGATCAGTAAGAAAACTATATCACTTCATTCAGCCTTTGATTCCCTTAAATCCTCCAACTGAATCTAAACAGCCACAGGAGAAAGCTCTTTCACCTGTTAGTGGAAAAACAGAGAGCCTGCAGCAGAGCTCCCAGAAGGTCCCATCTCAAGCTGATCAGTGTTCTTCAAAAGAAGATGTGGCAACAGAAAGTGAAGTGGAAAGTCTTAAGTTTGAAAAAGGCACAAAACCAAGGAAAACAGGTATGTGGTATATATTTTTTTTGCCTGGTTGTTGTGTGATCTTGGATCATGCTCTATTCATTTGCAGTATATTTTGAAGTTGTACTCACTTGTGGTGATAAATTTCAGGCGAGTAATAATTATTTGCATTAAACAAATAGCAGGTGGGGGATAAGGGGATAAATGCTGGGATTTGAACATAGTGGTTGTTGAGAATGCTTGAAAGAGGCAGATTAGGGATTTGGTAGTATATAGATTACAAGTGATGTGGATTGTCACCAGCTTGAAAAACCATAACAGAAGTGTTTGGAATTTCCTGAATTTGTGAATGAGAAGGCTTAGTGAAATGCCTGTGAAGAAACATACTTGCTCAATGAGGAGATGAAATGGTCTAATGTTCACATTTATTAAATGCAAAGGCAGGGGTAATGTGAGATTTTTAAAATTTCCAATTAATTTACTATGTGGGTAATAATTTGTGAAGACAAATGTTCATATTGTACAGGTTCCTGGATAAAACCAAGCAGCTGGTTGTTGTTTTTTTTTTTGGTTGGTTGGTTTGCTTTTGTTTTGTTTTTATATTATCCTTTTGTTTGGACTTGGTAGCCCAAATAGTCTTCTAAGACTTGTTTCTGTTTTGAGAACTGGGTCAGGGAGAAGTGGAAGAGGAACAGACATGAGAGAAGAAGAAGTACTACAGTAGTAGAATAAAGCTTAAAAGAATGTTATTTTGCTAAAAATTACTGAACATGGGTCTTCTTAAGAGATGGTTTATGAATAAAGCAGAATTACTATTTTCCTAATGATACTTGTATTGCTGGTCTTCTGCGGTTGGTGCTAAAGACACCCACTTCTGTAGAGGAAAATCTGGGTCCCAGAATGTGCTCTCAGGATCTGCGTGCTGATTCAGCAAAGTTTTCTTTTAATCCTAAATGATCTTATCTAAGCAAGGATTAAGCCCTTTTTATATGGAATGTAACAAGAAAGTATTGTGAACCCAGCATCTGGTTTGAATCTATGTTTAAGAAATCCAGGATTGTGCTTTTTTATTTACAGTAATAGTAATTTTGTAACTCTGTTTTGTTAAAATGTAAAACTTTTCATTTCATATTTTTCATTCAGGGCTGGTGTCTGGATGCTGCCAAGAGGTTAACCAGAAGTACACTGAAGAGCTTCCCCCTTTCAAATTGCAGAGCAGAGCAAAGTCACCTCTATTAGATCTGCAAAATCCCAGTAATGCAAAATTTATTCGATTTAGTATATTAAATAACGTTTGAATATAGTAGCAACTTAAATGAATTTTAACAGTAGGCTGTATGGCCTTCTTGCTTTCATATCTGTGATGACCTTAAAATTCCAAACAACCCCTTCGTTGCAATCTACTGACTTTTTTACGTAATCACTTAAAATTATTTTTCTAATATGTTGTGCTAAGTAGCTGTTGAAGTATTATGGCTTTTTTCTTTTCTGGGTTGTTACTGTTAATGCACATAAAACACCTAGAAACAAGGAGGAAAAACAGTCAATTATGTATTTCTTTGAAAATGACAAAAGTAGAAACGTTTTAACAATTATGAAGAAAGGGTATCAGGACAAGTAGCACTTACAAAAGGCAGTTGAGTTCTTATCTGACAGTTTCTTTCTGTCTTTGCTTTTTATAGGGACTGGGTAGCTCCAATAACTTTCTAAGACTTGAACAAAATGTCCTAAGTGATTTTAGAGGATACCTTTTGGTAACCCTGTCTTGGAGTTTGTTTTACTCTTTGAAAAAAGTACTGGGTCACAGTGTAAAGACGTGAGAAGCCTGAGTGCAATTAGACACTCAGTGTAGCTTCTGCTTCCTAAATTATAAAATAGATGTGACATAAGCAGATGTGCTTTGCAGACCTAGCCTAGAGCATTTTAGTTTCCTTCAACAGCTAAACCTCAGCTTGGAACCAATAGTTGCTGCTGCCTTACACAAGCACTGTAATTGCTCTGTCTTTTTAAGTCCCAAAATAGAGAGGTTAGTTAATTCAAAGCTACCTAAGTTCCTACAAATCATTTTTTTCCTTCTGCATGCACTCAAGTTGGCTAAGAACGATTAATGTAAACTGTTGAGGTCTTACAGCATCCTTTGGAAGAATTTGATATCTTGGATCTTAGTCTAAATTTTTTTTCAGTGTGTTAAACTAACATAGCTTTGAAGATAATTCAAGTAAGGAAAAATACTACAGTCTTTTAGATAGATTTAAAGTATTCTGGATGTTTGGTGTTTTTTCTTTGGAAGCAGTAACTTAGAAAAAGAGTGGCTATTCTTCACAGTATTCATTTATATTACAAGGAATCAAAATCTCTTAGGGAAGCAATCTATCTCCTTGCATTCAAAATGTGACACTAATCTCTGATATATTTTGTTATTTTGGGCAGAACAAATTATAAAAAATGCACATGAATTCTCTTTTGTGTTTTCAGCTGATAGTGGTCCAGTAGCAGCATCTCAGCCCAACCCTGTGGGTGTGTCCAATTCTTCTGAGCCTGTGTCTGCACAGAAAATTGTTATTCCAGCATCCTCGCACCATTTTTGCTTTTCAATAGACTTAAGAAGTATACGTGGTCTGGAAGTTGGTTTTCCAATAAATTGCATTTTAAGGTACAATTTATTCTTGGTAATAAAAGTATCTTTTTTTTCAATACAAAGCCTTTATAATCAGAATGATTTCTGGTGGTATGCTTCTTGACGCCTTTTATGTAGCTGATTCTCTATAACAAAATACTTCAGAATGTTCATCTGCCTCATCACTAAACTAAGCATTAAATATGGTGTGAAACTTCACCTTTCACTGTAATTTGTAGTAAATCTCATTTGAATGTCTGAGCTCTGAAGATAAGGAACATCATTCAGTCTTTAAAGGAAAAGGAGAATTACTTGTCTTGCTACTTTCTGGCTACATTGCCAGCTGATCAAAAAAGTGATTTATAGTCTTTTAGTAAGAGATAGATCACTGGTTTACGTGTGACAGTGAAGCTAAAGGAAGCACATTCCATTTTTCATGTGAACAGTCAGTGTAGTAAATGCATTATTCTGAGAGGTTCGTAGATACAGGATGATTTTGATGGTTTAAAAAAAAAATTTATACTAATGGGATGTTAGTTACTGATGGTGTATTTGAATTCACTGGTTAATAAGTTTTCACCACTTGCCTTCTAATTTTCCATTAGGGTCATTGTGGCACACATGATCCTAAATGGTGATTCAGTGTGAGAGCATTGAATATTTCTGGCTAGGGAGGTGCCTCTGCATTTGCTTTGACTGTTTTCTGATAGATTACCTGGTCACTAGGAAGTGTAGTTGTAGTGTTGATTCCTGGATTTAATTTTGTTTTAACTGCAGTGAAAGGAGGGGTTGGGGTGTAGGGTAGAATATTTTAAAATACAGCTAATATAGAATGCGTAATTAATGCCTTTCTGTAGGCTACATTATTAGTGTGTGGAAAGCAGCAGTCATACAATGGACATAATTTTGTCACTTAAAGGCTTTTCCACATAACATTCCAAAAATTTAATTTGCTTCAGAACAGTGACAACAAATAGGTTTTGCACTTGAATTTTTACAGTCAGTGATGAATATGGCAAGAAACTGAAGAGGAGAAACATCCAAAACCATAAACTTAGGAAAAGTTACAGGGTAAAAAAATTGCATGTTCACTGTAGATTGGAAGCACGATTTTATTCTGATCTAAACAAGCTCTTTAAACAGTTCTGCACACAAGTTGAAATATGCAATTTTATATATAGTGGCATCATTTGATGCAGCATTTATTTTGTTAGTAACTCAACTGACAGCTGGCATAAATTTGAACAAAATGAAGTTTAAGAAGTTCATGGCCTGCCCTTTGTTATAGTTTATCATACACTGAATTATGCTAGTAGAGTAGTTTCATGCCACATTTAAGTTACATTGGTAAAATGATTTGACTTTCCTATTAGTCAGTTAAACTGTGGGAATTAAAAGTTAATGAAATTTTCAAATGGTTCGGACATGGTGTATATGTATATTTAGTTATCAGGTTTTGTGTGTTAGACCAGTCTTCACTGTAAATTTAGTGGTAAATGTTCTCAAACAGCAATCTACATGGGAATATAATTTTTCTACCTTCTAGTTCTCTACTCACTTTTTAATAATAATTGCAGATTTTGATAACATATAAATTCATCTGGTTGGGAACATACAGATTATTGAAGCTTTTTTGTCAAAATGACAGTATAAAGTAGCTGGATCAGTCCTGAAAACACAAGTACTTGAGAACTAAATTCTGTTATGTGTACTAGTATAAATTTTTCCAAACTTTAGTACAAGTCATACTTCAGTAGATGATGTCTAAACTGGTTTTCTTGTTGCAGAAGATATAATAAAAAATTATCTATTTTTATAATTATTATTTTATTATTTTGGTTATTGTTTTTATTAGGTACTCGTATCCATTTTTTGGCAGTGCAGCACCTATTATGACAAGCCCACCTGTCGAAATCAGAAAGAACATGGAAGTCTTTCTTCCAAAGTCATATTGTGCATTTGACTTTGCAACTATACCTTATCAGCTTCAAGATACATTCTTCAGGTGGTAACTTGCAATTTTGTATCTTAATTAAATTTTTGTAGTTTATGTTGTAAATGCAGTTGCAAGTTCAAGTATGTTACTTAAGATCATCAGTTTAAGAATTTAGTAAAGAATTCAAGTGCTAATGCCAATGAATATTTAATACCCTGCACTTCCAGTTTCTCTATTAATTACATTTAAAGTGAGGAACTCTAGAATTCTTGACTTCATCTCTGTGTACTTGTGCAGGGATTGTTCCTTACAGAAACAAGTGCTGTTCCTGTAAATTGTTAAAGTAAGGTAACAAAGTACTACTTCAAATGAAACACATAATTTTTTATTTTTTAATACACAATAGCTCGTGTATTAAAATATGATGTCTTTGAAAATACAGCAGGTACTTGGAAAGCTGAGTACAGTGTTGAGGGCTGTGAAACAGTTTTCCCAGGAATTCCATCAGATTTCAACAAATTATTAAGATTGTGGGGGGAAAAAATCATCAAAATAGCAGTATTTTGAAAGGAGAGAGGAGAGAGATGTATTTTGAGTGACAGTGGCTAAAATTAATTTATAAGTATTTATAAATTAAGACGATTGAGTTCTGCTAATGTTATTCAGTCAATTGCTTTCAGTGTAACATTGTTATTTCCTAGTAATTGCAGAAACAAATGATAATCTGACCAAACCAAGTGATGGAGAAGATAAAAAGTCAGTCAGTCTTACTCCTCTTAAGTGAAATGCAGTAAACCTGTCTTGTTGTTTGACAGTTGTAGCACTGATTTGGGCAGTTACTTTTAGAACATGAGGTGACATGTGAATAAGAATTCTTCCTCTTTTGTTTTGATGCCTGACACTGAGATCCCTTCTTTGTTTCAGATTGCCTCTGCTGGTTGAATTGTGGCACAAGGATAAAACAGCCAAAGATTTACTTCTAGGTGTAGCAAGACTTCAACTTTCGAATGTATTGGCTTCAGAAAAGACTCGCTTCTTGGGTGGGAATGGTGAACAATGCTGGCGTCAGACTTGTAATGAAACAGTCAGTGTCACAGCAGCACACGGGTAAAACTACTTGAAAAGATATTTAGCTCTATAGCAAGTTTTGAAGAATTGTTTGTTTAGTATTTCCTTGAAAAAAGGCAAGGTCTTCCTGCTTAGCTTTTTGATTAGGCAAAGAGGCTGCAGAATACTGCAATATTGAGAGAGGGAAAAGGCATCCAAGAGATTAAAAGTTAAATTGCCACAGTCATATTTTGCAACGCCAACACCACTAGCAATGTAATTTTTATAAACCTTTATATAATCAAGATCCTGGCTAAAATTCACAGACCTATTAAAGTAGTAAAGAATTGGAAGAAATGTTACTGGGGTGATTCTGAGTAAGTTAATTACTGAAAGTGCTGATATTCCAGAAAACAGTTAACATTCGGTGTTCATAGTATGCTTCAAATGCAACTGACTTCAGTGAAGTTAGGAAGACAGATATATTCATAGAATGGAGAGGTTTCCTGTTTCAGGATTATTCCTTGTGATAGGAGCAGGGGTTTGGACTTGTATACATCAGAAGGAGCACTATTAGTTAATGTTCTCTCTGAAGATAAATGTTCATTTACATAGAGCAGTGATGGGGTCTTTATGTATATGAAGAACCTGTGTTCTTGGTGAAGATGAGTTGTGCTCACAGTCAGTGTCTAGACCCTCATCTTTTCCTGTGTGATGGTGGAACTTGATTATGCCCTTAGAAATAAATTTAATTGCTATTAACACTGGAATCAGTTTTAAACCTCTAATACAACAGATAAGTAAAGCATGCTATATTTGACTCACAGGAAATTTCAAGTTACTGATTGATATCACCCCTCCTCCCACACTGATAGAAAATTGACCTCTGGCTTTGTGTAAACTTCTTTGTGTGAAAGCCAGCATGGCCTGACTCTGTGGAGAGTTTCTTTAAGATCTCACTATACATTAAGGTTCATACTTTCACTAACAGTTTGTTAAACTGAAAACTGATTTTACAAAAAGCATAACAACCACTAGATGGCATTCTCAAAATGTAATCAAGTCTACGTTTTGCTTTGCTGATCTCTTCCTATCCTTGCTCATGTTGATGTACATGTTCTTTTTACACTGGTATGTTAAACAGACTTACTCAGATTTCTCAGTTCTATTAACATGAATTGGTTTTCTTTTTTAGTCAGTGACTGATAAAAAGTAGTAAGAATTTAATGCAGTAATTCATTTTAACGTTGTGTGAATGTTTTTTGGTTTTTTTTCCAAATTAGTTTGTTGAAATATCTGCTATCTAGGCATTTTCTCACTGTACAAGAGCAGGTAGGTATTTAACATATAAGTGGATTTTTTTTTTTTACTAAAATATCCAAGGATGGTTTACCACATATGATGTGCTAAGTAACTTATACTATTAACACCTTAAAAAAACAAGACTAACCATTTTGAACAAGTATCTTAAAATGAAGCCAGCAGCAATACCTGACAGTTATGTCATTAAAAAGATTTAAGATTGTAGGTACAATTTTGGATCATTTCCCTGGTGCACGGATATGTTGATTATAGTAATCTGTTAGTTAAATAGATTCCCAATGACAAATCATCTGTTTAAGTCAGAAAGCTTATTGCATAAAGTAATCCTTAACAATATACATAGGAGAGCATGTTTGGGCTCTCATGTAGACAAGTGTTTAGAGATCTTGAGCTTGCATGAAATTTTTAGGACTTCAGCTTTGCTAGTTTGTGTGTTGGTTTACAATTCACTTTTTGTATTTTGAGACAATTTTCATTAAAATAACATTCTAATGCTGTTTCTAGGTCAGGCAACAGAATAGCAGAGCTTTCATATGCCACCACTTTGGAAGACTACGGGCTTGTGAAGGTTCAAGAAGTTATGGTGTCAGATTCTTCTCAAGTAAATTTTACATAAATCTTTTTCCCTTGCAAATTTCTTTGAGAAGTTGAGTTTCCAGTGAAAAATCCACTCTTAATTTGCCAGGGTGTAGGTGCTGGTCAACAACAACATATTCCTCACACTCAGCCTCACTGTGCTCCAGAAGACCATCCAGAACCTCGAGAAACTCTTGAATATAAAGCAGCACTGGAGTTAGAAATGTGGAAGGAAATGCAAGAGGACCTTTTTGAAAATCAGGTTTTTACTCTTTCTGTTTATTACCTAAATTACATGATCGCCAGACAATTTTTAGCAGAATTGGTGAGAGGAACATTACCTGGTTTTGTCACTGGTTCAAATAAGAACTAAATTTTACTCATGCAGACTATTAAAGCTTCAGAGGTACACTAATCCATCCAGTAATTCCATATGCCTAAGGAAGAAGGTTTATTCTTTTAAGTGCCTGAAGAAAGTGCTAGATATCGAATTGCAGAATACCCCCTTCAAAATTTTCCATTACTTTTTATGAAGTACAGTAGATACTCACAATTCACATTATGGATGTTAAGTATTAATGCTGTATTTCTTTAGTCTCACTCAGAAATCCATTGCTATGTTTCTACTTTTGAACTCTTAATTATAAGTATTCTTAATCACATGCATCTTTTTAAAAGATACTGATGATCTGGTGTCTATTTGTTAGGATATTTTTCTCAAACTTGTGTTTACTTTGCATTTTTTACTTTAGTGTTAGAAATAACTTTCACTATCAGAATCATACACTGAGTCATAAGTTACTGTACAAAATTCTTTTGCTTCAAGACTTACATCTACTAGTACTCTAAAACTGCACTTCCAACAATTTTGATCTGGTTTTCTGGTTTGTGGGTTTTGTTTCTCTTTTGCCTTTAAAAGCTTAAAAAGAAGGAAATGGTCCATATGCAAGCACTTGCAGAAGAATGGAAGAAAAGAGATAGAGAGAGAGAGGCATTAGTGAAGAAAAAGGTAAGGAAACTTGTCCTTATATGTGGTGTAAGTCTTACTCTAAATCTGTCACCATTGTAAATACAAGGTAAACATAAAGCAAAGGGTCTATGATTACCTTTTGCACCTATTAATATGCATGCATCTAGCCTGCAACAGTGCAAAAACATTAAAAGTAGCCCTTAATCATAGAATACTTACTTGAAATCCTTAGGTTAGCTTGCTTTATATGGCGGCTTTTTAACCTTAATTGCCTTTCCTGTGTGTGGTCAAAAAGCACTTCTATAGCCTGGCTGTGCATGGCAACCTATTAGATTTTACAGAGTTAGAAAGAAGGACTCTCCATTGTAAATTCTTAATTAAGAGCTGGAGATTTGTTTTATATGTAAGCTTCCAAATAAAGATTGTCATTATTTTACTCCTTTTTTTTTTGTTTGTTTGATTGACTAGGTAGCAGAATATAATGTTTTGGAAGAAAAACTGCAGAAAACCCTGAGAGATCTAGATAAGCGAGAACGACAGCTTTTTAGTGCTGAATCAGAGGTAAAAACTGCTTGTTTATATTAAGCAATGCAATTGCATTAGCTATTTCTTTAAGATTTGAGGTTTCACTTAGTAACAATTGTGAGCTGTGTATAGGATCTAAAATAGCCACATTCACACTGATGAATAGAGAAGCACTAGTAATTTAGTCCACATTTTGTTACA
>JAYRBT010000093.1:17852581-17864841 GCA_036023395.1 Myiotriccus ornatus
TTCTTCATTCAAATTTGTTCTTTTGGCTCCCACTGATTCTTTTTCAGCTTCTACAGGCTCTTTAAAAAAAAAAAAAAATCACAATCACTTTATTTCTCTTATTTGGAACAGACATACAGTTATCAGACCAAAGATCATTTAGCTCAGCGTTATGCTGCTGCAATGGTTGGATTTAGAGGGCAAGGAATTGAACAATATGAATGCAATTTTGGTCTATCCAGCAATACCATCAAGAGTTATATGTATTCTCAGCCAGTGTTTCATAGTTACTAGCCATCAGTGAAAGTATTCTTCATGAACTCATCTGATTCCTTTTAAAAAGTATTTAGTATTGCAATATCCTGTGGCATTGAGTTCTAAAATTTAATTATGTGTTCACATTTCTTGTTCATTTTTATTTTCATTTTAAGCTCATTACTTAATAATTGTGAAGATATACTGACATACTATTCCTGATTGTATGGCTGGCTGTCATACTGTCTCTCTTCCAAACGCAAGCCCCACTATGTTTTGTTCAGTTTTGTATGAAGGCCATTCTTTCCGGATGATGCTGGCTGTCTTTCTCTGTGCTGTTCCTGATATGCTTCAATATGTCATGGTTGTTACCACATATTCTGCATATGACAGGCTTTTGCTTTTTTGAGGGTGGAGTTTTATTTGTTTACTTGTTTTGGAGTTGCAGTCTAGGATACTTCTCTTTGTAATGAGCAATTTTCACACTTAGACATCTAGAGAACTCTACAGTTGAAGTAGTTTGGAAGTAAGCCCCCCCACTATGTGCAAGAGAAAATCCTTGAAGTAGCCACCTTGAAGTACATCACTCTTACTTCCTGAATTAGGAAGTCATGCTTTATTTGTATGATTTGTGTGGTTCACTCTCAAGGCTACAGTTCTTTCAAATTAATTCTGCAGCACTTGAAAGTTTCTCTTCTATTATCTCTCGGGCGATAGCTCCGATTCACCGTAGCTGGGAAATCTCTTTCTCTCTCTCTCTCTCTCTCTCTTCTGTGAGGTGTGGGGTTTTTGCACCCCATCTCCAACCACTCAGCTTCTGCCAAGGGCTTATTCATGGGCAGCCTGTGGGACAAACTCGCTTCACCATGAATTGTCACCATGGATTTCAAGGAGTTAACGCTTTAAGTCTTTTTCTCCTGCTCTGTAGAGGTCCCCCCCAAGGGGGGAAAGGTTCTCTTTCAACTTGTAGCAATTGTGTGCGGGGTTTGGAAAAAAAATTGGTCCAGAATAAACTCATGACTCTAACAGTCCACAACCTCAAGTCTCATGGGAAATTCAATTTTTGAAAGAACCAAACAAGAAATTAAACATTTTTATAGAAGTTCAAGAGAGACCTGGCATTTTTCATAGCAAAATAAATTAGTTGCTGTCTTTGTCATTTGCATCACATCTGTATGTCTGCTTTAAAAAGAAATAGGTAAAAATGGAAAGGTGATAAACAGCAGTACCTTTTGTTCAAGTTGGTTGTTGTGGCTATATGTGAAAAAGACCTGCAGTGTTTTTGTGTGGCTCCCTATGAAGCATCTTTCCTTTCTTATGTCCATTTTGTAACAATAATAAATGGAAAAAGCAAAGTTTTGGAAGAAAAAAAAAGAGATTACCCTGTTAGGAGATCCAAAGAATTAAAATATTGATATACTACTAGAAGAAGTTGTAGGCTTTGAAATAGAAATGAATTCTCTAAAACATTATCACCCAGTATTCTAAACTGCTGGATACAATTCATGGAAATACTTATATTATCTAGTTGGACATAAATACAAGAACAGCATGTGGGATGATATTCTGTGATGGAATACATCAGTTCTGTGAGGCACATAAAGTATTTATAGTTGAATAATACTTAACGGAAGAACAACATAAGCTACACTTAGGAAATATATTACAAAAAATTCTTAATACTTTTAATATGGTAAAATAATAAAAAGTGCTGTTAAATATTTGACTCACTTAGTGTGGCAAATAACTGCAAATTGGCATCACTTTTCAAATTACGTATTGTAGGTTGAAAAGCAACACACTCTCTTTATAAAAATCTTCTTGGAACTGTGGAAGTACACTGTGAGGGCAGAGGTACTCGGGATTAAGTCATTAGTCACTGAAGCCTTTCTACTTCAACCTTTTTTCTAAATGGTTTGGCTGTACCAAGTATTAGTTGTTTCCTTTTGCAGACATTCCTAAAAAAGTTATGATGGTGAAACTAAGTAATAAAACTTCATATAGTAATAAATCCTTCGTGTGGTAGATAACACTGGCTTTTTTTTTAAATGTGTGTAAATCTTAGTAGTTTTGCTTTTTGTATTTCTTCTGCAAGTTGTTTTAGAAATGTGAACAAAAGTGCATATAAATCTCAATCTTCTGTATATGAGGACAGACTTGTTTTTTTCTTTCCAGTACTGAGTAAAGATCCTCTCTAAAAATCTTACTATTAAAATAGTGTGTGCCATGGTCAAGAAATCATTAATTATGAATGTGTAGCTTTCAGTGTCTGTTTTATATCAGATAATTGACAGTAAGATGTTTGTTCCAGGGACTAAGAAGTAACTTAAGTTCTGTCATCCAGTTATTTGTCTGTGAATAGAGTTTTCTGCTAAATTGCATGTTGTTATCTTTAATGTAGCTTTATGAAGCAGAAAATAAGCATAAAATTTTGGAGAAGGAGTTCCAACAATACAAAGAACAGCAAAGCAGCAAACCAGAAATCCAGCTACAATCAGAAATAAATCTTCTCACTTTAGAAAAGGTATACTGGATTTTTCTAGTACTTAAAAACTGTCACAATGGTCTGTGCAGTGATAAGGGCGATGTAGAAAAATAGTGTATGATAAACTGGTTAATTTGTCTGTTTTGTTTTACTTTTTTCAATTATTTAATCAGACTTTAAATATTCAGGCACAAGTAAGGCCAACAGTGGCCATTTATTTCTATAGAGGAAGCAGTAATACTAGAGGCGAAGGCAGGGAAAAAAACCTAACCTATACATTTAAATAATGACTTATGCTGGGGATTTTGAACATTCTATTTATAAAAGAATAAGGGAAAATGAGCACTTTCTTCTGAGGATTAATTTAGACTGGTATTCCATTATGTGCATGTTTGTAATTAAGTGTTTCTGTTACTTATCAGTGGAATGGAATGGCCATCATAAGTTGATTTCTTAAAAAACATACATGCCTTCAGTAGGGGTACTTTGATTAAAACTACAGATATGGGCATTTATACTCAGAATTATTGTGAGGTTTGAGTCAAATTGTTGACCAGATAAGCTGAGAAAAAATTAGGCAGGCTTCTTGGCACAAATTGGACTGAGTTATATGGCCAGTTTGCATGTTATTGTATTCTTGAATAACTTCTAATAATGCAAGCAAATGATTCAAACTATATTTTGTCTCTACAGACTGTTTAAACTCTTACCTTTAAATATTTTTAAAATTCCTATTTTTGTTACCTTGGTTAAAAAAATCTGTGCTTTAAGATCTTCACAAATTAAATAGGAAGAATTTTTGTGAGATTAAAGGAAAATATCACTTCCTCAGATGTTAATTAAAAAGCCTTCATTTTTTCAGATTATGTTCTGTGTGCTTCATAACTTTTTTCATTTGCCTTTTAATGGTAAATTTTTTTTGCACAAGGAATAGAATGCAATGAATCTTTTTTGTGCATAATGCTTTTTAAAGATTTAGGTAGTAAGATCACACTAAATATGTAGATTTTAAAGAATGGTTTGAACAGATGTGTATTTCAGAGAAAAAAAGTAGGACATATCTTACATCAGCAGGAAAGAAAAAAATCCACACACTTTTTAAGGGTGAGATTTATCTATCAACATTTCTGTTAAATTAGTGTTTATAATCTTACTTCGAATAAAAAAGGGATGAGGGGATGGCTAATTTGAGAATCTTTTAAATTTAAAGGTTACATCAGCAGATTTAGTGCTGAAAAGCAATCTTTCTTTTTTTGTATAGAGGGCCATCCAATAAAAAAAAGGTTATATTTTAAACAAGAAAATGTTCATGTGCCATAATATTTATGTTATATTGTATAACAGCTTTAGATGATGTTGTATATTACACTACATAAACACTTTTCTTAAACCAGACCCTTTGTATATATACATCTTTCAGTGATTGTTACTGCTGTTATTGCTTCAGCTGATATGATTTTAATTGCTTTCAGGTTGAACTTGAAAGAAAGTTAGAGTCAGCTACCAAGTCAAAACTCCACTACAAACAGCAATGGACAAGGGCTTTGAAAGAACTTGCTAGGTTAAAACAGGTATGGAGGTTTTCTTTGGTCATATGAGACAACAAAGTTAATGTGATTCTGGAAGCTACTATGATTACTGTTAACCACTCGAAGTTTTCGTTTTGTTAGTGTTTGCCTTTGCAAAGTAAAACTCTGAGCTGTGCTGTTAACAAAAATGAGAACAATTTGATACTGAACTCAGGTAAGACCAAGGCTCACATACTTGCAAAGAAGGTTGACATAGTTAAAAGCAGGTGTGTAAAAAAAAAAAAAAAGTAATTTAATTTCAAATAATGCTGAATCAGCAGTTCCAGAGAAAATATTTTGCTACTATCCCAACAAACTTGGTCAATTACAGTCCTAACTGTTCTGTATTTTAATTGTATAATGAATGAAGGGTAAAGACAAGAAAGAAATCTTCACTTTTAGAACAAGGGTTTAAGGTTTGATGAATACTGTAAAATGAAGTAAACTTAGAGGAAATTTTAAACTGGAAGTGAAATTTTCTTCTGTATTTGGAATTTCTAGTCTCATACTAACACAGCACACTATTTTACTGCTATTAACAGAGTTCTTGTTTGTGTGTGTCTGTATGATCACACATATATGACTTGAAGTCACTTCGTTCAAACTTGCAGTAGTAGCAGCTTCATCCTTGCTGAATCCAAATTGTATCTCCGTGTTGTTTTTCATCATCAGCTGTCTTTCTTGAATTAAACAATAATTAGACAATATACTGAAGAATGGCAAGAATTTCCATTGGCCTTGACAAACAAGCTAGAAAATAATTAATCCCATTGGCTGAACAAACCTTGACATGGACACAAATCTTCAAAATTCAAGTTTAGAAAAAGTTTTTATTACCTGTATTCACACCGAATTCCAGGTGTTGAGGATCAGTGTAGGGTCTTTTTTAAGGATTACAGTACCTACTTCAGTCCTACTGATAGAATATTCAGGTTTTGGAGAGTAAGAGGTCAGTCTCACAGTCTCGTAATTTATAATTTCTTTTAATTTGTATTTCTCTTCAAAGAGAGGAAATGTACACTATGATGATTGATATTAAGTAAAAATTCATCTTTATTTGCCATCTTCAAATTGTTCCGTTTGCCCGGTGATAAAAGGAGTTATGAATTTTTATTTCTAATTTCTGAAACATTTATGAGTTGAGAAGATGATAGGAGGAAGAATATAAATCTTATGTCTCTGATTAAGATTTCTTCAGCAGTCATGAAATGTCCAGGATATATTTTTCTTGTCATGTTTTAAAATTCCTGTAGAATAGGAGATTGTTGCTTGCCACATTAACACCAGTGTGTATCCGTGTCAGGTTCCTATTACAAATTTCATCACCATAGACCTGATGATCTGACTTTATTAGCATATGTTGATGGTTTCAACTGACCCTCTTGCTGCAAGTCTGATCCATAAAATAAGTTGACATGCTACCTAAAACTTTTCTGCAACAGAACGAACCCTTTCAAAGTAGTTTCTTGTGGTTTTTGTAGTGCTGTTCTTCATCTTATACTTGGTCTATTGATAAAGAATTTAAGTGACTTTAAAGAGCCAAAGAAAAGTTGAAGCACATCTGATCAAAAACCATTTACCGTGTTTTAAATATAAATTTGGAAACTGTTGCTTAAGGATTTCTAGTTTTGCTTTAGTTCCAATGATTTGTGCAATTGTGCATAATTTGACCAATTTCTTGTTTAAATTGGATTAGTACCATGTTAATTTTGCATTGCCTCTGGTGAATAGCCACAGGGTTGTAATCTGTGCCAGTAATTTGTCACACCAAAGCTCTCTAGAGAACTATACAAAACATTTGTGTAGTGAGGATTAGACGCTGAAAGCCATATCTTAGATTGTTAATAAATGTTAATGACAAAACCCAGCTGGTAAGTCTTGGAAATGAGATCTAATGCTTTGTGCCCATTGCCAAAAAAATGTTTAAACAGAGATTTCCATTACTCAAAGGTGACCTGGTGCAGTCAATTTGTGAATTAAAGAAGCATAATCTACAGGCTAAGCATTTAGTAAAATGCTATTCTGATTTGCAACCATAAAAGTCAATGTTTCCTTAATTAAAAAGTTTTCTTTTACTTTGGAACTAGTTCTTAGCACACATCTGGGATAGTTTTATATTTTGCAGAATGTGAGATATGCAGTGCATAACTTAAAAGAGTATGGGACTGTTAATAGAATATGATCTAAACTTCTCCATCTGTAGGATTTTGCATGCTAAACACAGTGCCAGTGTTATTGAAGTACATGAAGGCATATATATATATGTATATGCTACTTACCTGTGCTAAAAAAAATACAGAAGTTAGTTGAATTTTAACACAGTTTGTAAAGCTGAGTGACAATAGACTTCACCCAGCTTACTTTTCTTCCCTCTCTGTTACTCAAGGGAAGTCTGTATTAATATTTCATTTGTTATACCCTGTTCAGCTTTAGGGAGACAAAAATGTCAATAATCAGTTACATATCTGTGCACCCAGGTAGATTTTATTTCTGGAGGTTTCAAAAACTGTCCTTTGAGGCTTGCCTACTGGGCAGTCTCTATACTACACAAATAAGACTTCCATATTTTTTTATGGATGTTAGCATTGTTTCTGAGAGGAATCAAATTATTTACAGAAAATTGCATACATGTTTATAGAGACCTTAGATGCTAAAGTCAGTACCTGTCTGGGTGTAAGAAACAATGTATCAAAACAAAAATAAAAACTGGCAAAAATGTCACTTTTAGCAGTTGATAATCTCAGTTGGATTTAATCTAAATAACCAAAATCTCAACATGTACATGCATTCAGTGTTCTGTGAGAAATATTTTTATAAGCCTTCTAATGTGTTTGTGCCCTACAGAGCTGTTAAAATCAGCACTGATGCATTTGTTTAATACAGCATAGAATGTATTGGCTGGCTGACAGTTCACTCTGTCTTGTCTAGTATCTTACTTATCCACTCAGTAATTAATTTGATTAATTTGTAAGTAATTTAGCCAAGGATAGGATGTAAATCTTTGTTAAAAAAATAAGCCACATTAAAAAAAAAAATAACAACAAACCAGTTGGAAATCCAAATCTTGGTTAAAAACTGTGTCTTGAAACCATCCAGGCCCTCCTACTGACTTGTCAGCTCTGGGTTATTTTCAGAAAACTTTACTTGAGTTCCTTAGCTTCAATCGTAAGTTTTTCCCACAGACTTGCATGGTATGTATGAGTGGGAGAGTGAATAGTGGCTGCTATTTAGCCATTGTTTAGTCTACTGTATGTATGTTTACATCTCCCTTTTGGATTTATAGGCAGCTATGGCAAAATAAAGATTGTGCTTCCTTGATTGAAGAGCCTCTTAACTAAAGCACCTGGTGGCATACAGGGATTCTTTTATGATCTGATTATAATTGAAATTTTGAGAGGTTTTTATTGTTGATAATTTTTATTTAGTGCTGATATGTCTGTAGTATCATAAGTTTCAAAACATGATGGAGGCTTCCACCATGCAAGCTTCTAAAACAGTATTCCATGTCTCAAGCACTACATTAGAGATGAAAACTAATGATGAAAAGTAGTAAAACCTTCAAGTAAATTATTTGATAACTTACAGACGGCTTTCTTGGATTGGATTTGTTTTGTTTGTGGAGATGAATATAAAATTAACAAGTGAAAGGAATATTGGTGATAACTTTTACTGAAGGAGTCAGGGGCAGTGAAGAAAAGAAAAAGAGCAAAAGGAATAGCAGGGCTAGCAGTGCTGAGAAAGTGTTGGAGGGGAAAGTATCTGGGCCAACTAATACATACTGCAAAGGATAATTTTGACAGTAATTTGCACATGATACTTTTGGTTCATCTGTGGCAGCCTTACTGTGGGATAGTGGCTGATGTTTGTTAGGTGGTGATGAAAGAGTAAAGTATTTCCAAGTGTTTGGAGTGTCTGGTAGGTTTATCTTCTATTCACAAAGTTGCCTTTAATCCAGCAACTGATGATTCTGGAGTGTTCCCTTAGGTGAAATGCAAAAATGCGAAGTTCTAAATGTTTAAAATCAAAAATTCTAATACCTCTTACTGAGGTTTAAAACAGCCTGACTGGCTAGAGTAAGCAGCTGGGAATAAATCTGAAATGTTCCTTATGCTGGGATATATTATAGGAGGAAAGTTTGTCAGAAAGACTGGGCTGAGAATTTTAAGCACATGAATATGTATGTATAAACTTGTGTGTACTGAGGTACACTTAAAGAACACTTTGTATTCAATTATAACTTAGTTTTTCAGTATATGCAGAATAGAATGAAGATATTCCAAGGGGGTTTAGAAATGCTGGACTTAGCTTTATTTGTACTATAAATATGCAGAAATGTTTTGTGAACACTGTTTTTTCACTTTGGAAGATCTCACAATAAATTCTGCTACGTTTCAAATCCTTCCCTCTCTCATTGTAACAAAAGACAGTCTTTTTATGGTTCCTCAACATATCGTAGCGAAATTTGTATATAAATGAATTCAAAATCAGCATGCTTCCCTTCTTATCAAACAACTGTTGTAAATGCTTTGCCATCTTCTTGTGTTGATGGATTATTAGGAAATGTGTTTCTCTTGTTCTGTTGTGAATGGTATACATAGGGCAAGTTTTCTGTTATGCACCCTACAAATTGTTATGACAGACTTTTTAAAGGAGTCAAAGACTAATGTTGGGAAAGACATTTGAAAATCAGAAAGTATGAAGTGTGTAATGTAAATTATGCACAGGATCCATCATAAGCGAATCTGCAAAATCCTTTCTCACTTGTTTTAGTGTCTTTTTTCCAAGTTGGGCTGTCTCAAACTGAAAGGTAGGGAAATCTTTCTTCAGAAAATGTTGATTTTTGTTTTTTTTTAATTTAATATTACTGTGCTTAAATGTCACTGTTCAGGGTCACAGCATGGCATGCCTCTGAAATTCTTGACTTTCACTGACTAGAATTAATCTTGACTTTTCTCTCAATATCCCAAATATTTATGTTTACATCACAATTATATTAGTAATCAAATGAAATTTCAAGTCACATTTGTCTGAAAGGAATTCCTACCCAACATTAGCTTGGAGACAAAATGTACTGATAAGTGTTTTTCTGCTCTATGGAGAAAATAGAATTTAGCACACTACATTAAATCTTACTTCCTTACAAAATTAGGAATATTATCCTGAGCAAAGAGCATGCTCACTAGTCTCATTGGTTTTGGTTGGTTTTGTGTTTGTTGGGTTTTTATAATAGATGCTTTTCCTGGAGGAAAATACCAAAAGGAACAGAACTGAACAAAGGATTCTGCAGAAGAGATTTGCTTTTCCTTCATCTCTATGGCTTCTGCATCATTCTCTTTTGTCCTTTACTTGGTCTAATTAAATATCATTAAAGACATTAATAAAAAAAAAAAGTATGGTTCTGACACAAACTCGAACAGTGAAGGCATAAAGGACCAAATTATTGAATGAGATCCCTTTTGATCATATGAAAGCATTAGGAATATTGTGTCTTCTTTCTGGTCTGATTGAGCTTCGAACATTGTTCTACTAACCTTAAGTGTATGTACTTCTTCTGGCATATATTTCTTCTTTGAACTTGTTTAAAATGCCTTTATTGCTCTCAGATTGTCATTGTGAGTGTGTTGCTGAACAGCAGAAACTTAGGGATTGTTGAAATTTCCTGCCTCAAATAGTAACATAGCAGTTTGCTGTGGAACCTGTAGTCCCGTATGCTTGTTATGGCCAGTGTGCAGTTATGCCTTTCCTCTCAAGTGCAGCTGTGAGGACACTTTCAAAATCTTTCCTTTTAGATCTGAATAATATACTCCATGAAATGAAGTGCTGGATTAGAAGGCTTCTACTCAGTGTAGTCACAGCTATGTGAGGATTTGTGTGTATGTGAAAATACTGCTGTCTGTGCTAGTCTGTTTTGCCTTATTTCACAGTATTTTGCTTTCAAGTGATTTTTGCCTAACATACCTTCAGAAAAATTCTCATATTCAATTACTGAGATGCACAAATTTGACAGACTTAGATTAAACCCCAGCTTCCCATGACAGTAGCCCTAGTTTGAGGTGGGACAATGAAGGCAAGAATGAACTGAATTGCAGAACAAGGAGTTTTCTAAAGTTAATCCTTTTCTCACCCTCTGCAAAATGTATTGGACTGAAGATAATCACATGGCAAATCAGCATAGATTGAAAGGCTGGAAAAAGAGATAATGACAATTAGAAGTCCTCTGATGTGTAAATATTAGATTCTGGACATCACCTTAGAGGAAGATGTCAGCCTCATCTTCTGCAGTAACAAGATAGTTTTCGTACAGATGAGGCAGTTTTCTTGTAAATAGCATTCTTATATAACTTATTGAGTGGCCTCTAAGACTCTTCCCACTGTTAGATAATGTCAACACAAAACCCAGGATGTACTAGGCAAATTAATTTCAAAACCAGACCTTGGATATGCAGTGTGTACTGCATCTCCTACAAGGATATGCGTATTAAGTTTCTTTAGACTTGGTGTGTAATCAGAAGTAGCTCATCCTTGTAAGGACAAATAAGCAGAAATTTGCAGATTTGTTCTATATGTACAGGGCAACCACTCCTCCCCTGAAACTAAATAAAACTTTACAAAGGAGGTTTAACATGCTCAAGATTTTAGGTCTCATGTTTGCAGTAAGGGGTTTTTTTTCTGAAACTGCAGTATTTTAATTTGCTTACTTTTGAAAAGTATTTAGCTTAGTAGATTAAACTAGGAACAGCAAGTATGGTGATTGGTCTCAAAAAGAAATAAATATTAGTCTGTCCTCATATTTCTAGATTCTGGATAATTGACATAATCAGAGTTGCTGTCAATCTATTTACTTATTCTGTAACTTAATCTGAGCGTTCTTTCTCCATGGCAGCTTAGTTTTGTGTTTGGTTGAAGGAGGTTTCTTTGGTGTGGTGTTTGGTTGGGTTTTTTTAAGATTAGTTGAAAGAGTGACTTTTCTACAGAAACTGGATTTGCTCTTTCTGGTGTACCCATACATCTTGTTTGTTTTGGTTTTAGTTATGATTTCAACCAGTTTGGCCACAATGGGAGTAAGGTCTTCTGGTAGTTCCTGGATACCTAAAGACTCTGTTTAAAGAAAGAATAAAATGAAAAATGGGAAAACAGTTATTCCTATGATGTCAATAGCAGTTCTGGTGATGGATTAAGACTAACCTCCAGTTAGTCTTGCAACTTTTTCTTTGAATTTCACTATATTCTTGAAAATTCTTGGATAAATATCAGCTGCTTTTTAATATTTGCTATATGTATTTGTAGATTCCTGTTCTTCAAACCTGTCTGACATTAAAAAGGGTGTTTCTCACATGGGAATGTTCTTCTGTAATGAACTCTTGATGTAGAAGGAAAGACTGTGGCTTTATCTTCACCAAATCTTTTTAAGCTTCAGTCACCTGTCAGCTGTAGACTCTTTGGGACAATTCCTGCTTCTGGTTTTATTAGTATCATGAAACCCTTTAACAGATTGTTCTTCAAGCCTTATGACCTGTCTCACTGCAGGTGATTTAATTTAATTCATTTAGTTAATTAATTTAAACATTTAATTTGGCTATCTGATGTATTGAATTTAGTATAAAAATATTTTGTGTTTACATAAATGCTATGACTTCTGTTCAAGTACTTCGCTATTGCTTTGTCTGTTCACATTAGTAATTAGAGTCTTTGTTTATGCCAATTCCTTGTGAAATTCAGATTATCTTGTCAATTATTGATCATCAACAGGGAGTGCTTAAAGTGCTGGCTACTGAGATTCAGGAAACTGCCCTACTAAAGTCTTCCAAATAGATTGACTATATAAAGATGTTGTGGTTTTGCCCTGGGTCAATTTGCTTTTACACCCCCCACACAATTACTCTACATTGAGAGAAGGTTTATGCAGACAAAAGAGACTGGATTTGGAAAAATAACATGAACATTTATTACTAGCAAAATAAAAACTACTAAAG
>JAYRBT010000093.1:17864941-17877790 GCA_036023395.1 Myiotriccus ornatus
CTTCTCTTCCATTTTTCTTAAATATGTAATTAGCAAAGGCATCACTAAGAGTTCTGATTGGGTTTTTGTCCAGAAATTTACTTGGACAAAACCATTTACAGCCCTAGGGACGGGCTAGTGGGCAAAACCATGACAAAAGAATATACTCACACCTATCAACAAAAAAAAAAACTTTTTTTTTTTATGCCCATAGTAAATATAAAACAGATTTTATTAACAATCAAATATTTCATATGAAGGCAAGGTCAGAATTACAGAGATTTTGTTCCACTTCACCATATGCTTAGATCCAGGATATTTTTATAACCTCTGTAATACTTTTTAACTACTGTAATACTTTTTAACTACCTCAGGACTTCTGTCTTACTCAGAGTGTCAGACTGACTGTATTGACGTAGTGCACAAGGTCATATGGAAAATAACTGGGAGGAAAACAAGTAGAGAGAGCATAATATTTCTCATTAAGACACTACTGTCATGAGGTGGCAGTGGACTCAAACCTTACTTTTGTTACATTGTGTGTGTAAAGCTTTAAAAAAATAGAGACAAGTAAACTTTTAGAATGGATAGAATGGTTAGATCAAATCCACAAAATAAATTATTTAAAAGTTCACATAGTGCTATGCAAATATAAAAGGACACCTTGCCAGAATTTTGTTTTCAAAGCTTATTTTTTAAGCACACATTGCAATTTCAAAAAGTAGTTCTTGAGGCTTTGATGCTAGGCATTATGGGACTGGTGATAGTTTCCTGCAGCTGTTTAGCTTTTACTTTCTCAAAAATATTTATAATTTAAATACCATCTAGCCGAGGAGTAAATCTCAGTAGCTTGAGCAGTTCCAGAAGTCCAAGTTTTATGTTTACCAACTTAAGCCAGAGTTAGTAGAAGGGTCTGTTAACATTTTTGCTCTTTTGTTAATGGGAAGATATCTGTGACTGGGCTTCAGCTGATCCAGCTTGGACAGGTTTACTGTGATTGTGATAGTCACTGGACTTATTTGGTGATATCTGTAATGCAGTAAGACATTCTGTTAACTCCTACATTTCTAATATTCCTGGAGACTTAATTGTCATGACTTCATTCCTAAACTTTTGCTCTGTCACTGTAATTAGCACTTTTTACACTTAATCACATATTCAACTGGATTATGTCTTCACCCATTAGCGTGAACAAGAAAATGCAATGGCTCATCTTAAAAAGCAGCAGCAAGAGCTGGAGCACATGAGGCTGCGCTATTTGGCAGCGGAAGAAAAAGAGCTGGGGAAAACAGACAGACAAGAGCTGGAGGATATCAGAAATGAACTTAACAGGTATAAAAGTATTTGTAAGATCCTTCCACACCAGCCCCTTCCCTTCTTTTTTCTTGCTGTCAGTCTGGAATTAGGAGAAAGTTCAATTAAATCGAGGTTGTAATTGGCTGTGAAGTCCAGTGAAAGAACACAGTTTAGTGTCCCTTATGCAAAGATTACACATTTATGAAAAGCAACAGTACTGCAATATAGCAAAATCTATGTTTAAGGCCACTGTACCTGTTTTTTATGTTATGGTCATAGTTTCACAGTACCAGGCTTTTTTCTATTTTAATCCTTCAGTTCTAAGTATTACTGCTGTGTTAAGAAAAGAACAAGACATGTACTGTTCCTATTTTGAATACACTCAAATTTTAGATAATGCCATCCTCCAAAAACTGCACTAGTTTTATATGTTGAACTCTTTTGAGTACAGTTTGCATAATCAAAGTAGAAGCTTCAATAGCAAGTATCATAGTTACATATGCATATAGAAGAAGTTTTCTTAGAACTTAAGTATTATATTAACATTTCTTTGAGTTGTTTTCCACAGAGAGAGAATAATTTGTTACCTTTACAGATTTCTTTATTTTACTAAATACTTCAATAGCTAAACTAAAGATTTAATATGAAGATAATCAGAGTGGGTTTTAATATGTCTCATTGTCTGATTCTTTCTACTTTATCACTATCAGGCTAAAGCAACAAGAAGAAGAGAGAAAGCAAATGCAAGATGCTAAAGACAATTCTGCTGGTAGAGTGGATGGTCTTCATTGTAGAAAACTAAATGAGAACACAGATGATTACCTCTCTCGTCTGATAGAAGAGAGGGATACCCTGTTGAGAACAGGAGTCTATAATCATGAAGATCATATTGTAAGTGAACTTGATCGTCAAATCAGAGAAGCTATTGCAAAAAGGAACATCACCATTTAAAAGCATACAAAAAAAAAGAGCCAAAATTTGAATAGAGTGATTTTTATAAATCTATATGACTTTGCAAAATATGTGATGTCATGCTTTGTTTTGCACACTATTGCCAGCACTCTTTGAAGTCAATGTAAATATTTGCAACATGTCAAGTTAAGCACAGTTGTAAGTTTTACGGTGGCAATGACTGGTTTATAATGTTTTTGTACTCATATGTGTGTATGTATATGTGTTTGTGTAAATATATTTATCCTTGTACTTTCTTCTGGAATGTTTACTACCTCTTTTTGCATCGCTCTGACTAGGTTTATTTGTAATATTTTTAATATTCATTCTAAGAGGTTTTTGGTCAATATTATTATTATTTCTTATAATTTTTAAAAATATCTCTTCAGCTGTACTAGGGAAAAGTGATGTCAGCTGCTTTCCCTGACAAAACTCTTAATTCTGAACTGAATTGCAGCATTGACCAAATGTTACTTTTTTTTATTAAATGACAAGGTAATTGATTTTAGCTTCTCTAACTGTAATTAACACAACTAAGTTCTGTAGTAAACAAAAGAAAAGGTTTTGAGTGTGTGTGTGTGTCAGAGGGAATCAAACCTTATGGAACTGAAGCTGAACCAGTTATTAACTAGCCTGATTGTACAGGTAAAATCCCTTTGTTGCCCTGCAGTTTTGCACGTGGACCAATAAGGGTGAACCCAGGAGAGCGGAGAACATATTCAGAAGTGTATATGCATTCTTACATTGATCCCTAGTGAGGAAAGGTAATTGAAGCAACAATTCAGTGAACTTGTACACTTTAAATTCTGAACACAAACATAAAAAGCTCTTGGTTTAAGTAAAGTTCTTGTTTTCAATCAAGATGTAACCACTTTGAAGTTACTGAACATGTATTTCAAAGCATGTTATCTCATTACCACTTAACTGTATATAAAACTTTGATTGTGTAAGTATGAACAGGATGCAGAACAGAAGTCCACAAGCAATGTTACTTTCTGCACAGTCACAATTGAGAAAGCTTTGGTTTCCAGCATTCATTCTGTTTCTGTGATATTTGTGTGGATCTATCCGACATTAATTTACATTGCTGTCCTTTCAATAGGCATTTTTGTCTGTCCTATACTCACAAGTGTTTCCATTTGAATGTCAAGTACAAAAACTGTCTTAGGATTTTTAAATTTTTTAAAGTGAACAAAGATACCAATGGAAAAATTATTGGTTTGGTTTTTTTACATAAAATCAGTGAAGTTTCATAGACGTGATTGACCTTCATTTGACCTTCCTGGTTTGTATTAATTATAAATTGTATTAATTTGTATTCATTATAAAAATTATAGTTAATACAAAAGTATACAAATTAATTTTGTATTAATTATAAAATGGGGGGAAGGGTGTATCTTATCTGGCTTTACCTCTAAATGCATTGGTTTTCCTCCTCCTTACCATAGGTGTGCCTCCAGTTTAAATAAACTATTAATTTAGACTCTTTAGAAAAGTTATAAACAAACTGTAAAAAAACCATGGAGATCGTATTAGCTGAGGAATACTTGAATACTTATCAATACCAGACTTAGTAAGAAATGCTTTTGTAATACTTTGCACACTTTACTGTATTTTTCCAAGTAGTGTACTTAAAAAGATCCCTCTCCACTAGCAAAGAAAATATCACCTCCTTAAATCCCATAGAAATCCATGACATACAGTTTTACAATATTTTTTTCATCATGGCTGTGTCGTATTACTGATGCATGATTATATGCAATTACTGTAAATGACCCAGGGAGCTTCTGTCTTGACAGGAAAACGTGTTCACGCTGGTTTTCTTCAAATGGTTGCTCACTTGTGTAGTTTCTTTTCTGAACACTGGAGGGTGCCTGAGACTTAAATATTACAAAGACAGTGTTGACTAAATTTTCATAACTGGTCAATTTTTTTGGACTGGTATTCTATGACTTTTCAAGTGTATTATTTTATTAAATAAAATTTCATTTTTAAGTAAATATTAAGGACTTTGCATTTATTTTTTAACTATATATTTGAAAGAAAAAAATTGTTTATTATTTCCAGTAATATGACAGTCTTTAGTGCTTGAATCTGTAAAATAATGAACCTGGTAATGAAAGTTAATTTCACTACTGTGTCATGTAAAAAAAAAAAAAGGTGGTCATGTTGCTGTGGGTTTTAAAAAGGAAGTTGGGTGAGTTTTCTCTCTAGTGAATCAAAATATTGTGTAAAACCAAATCATAGAATACTTATTTTTAAAAATAATTTATGAACCTGATAATTTAAGCTGTTTGGGTCCACTTAGCCATATGAAAGATCGATATGCAAAGCATGAATTTTATGATTGTTAAAAAAACTTAGCATAACACTTATTTATCATTTTTTTGTTACATAGTCCTTTGTCTTAGTGTTCATTGTTTGTGTTAGAATGTGGAAATGTATTACAGTGAGAATACTCTAAGCTTGATATTTCAGTTTAATTTCTTCCAGAACAATTTGTCTATGTGCTTTAGACTGAAATATTCCAGAAGCAAGATGTGTATTTGTAGTAGATATGGATCACATGAGCTCAGTATTACTCTTCTTTAAAGAAGATTTTTATGTTGGGTTCCATTTGCCTTTTTATTATCTCAAAACCATTTTAAAGACTATAGTTATTCAGTAGAGAGACCAAATACCACTTTAAAATATCTTAAGATTTTTACCTTACTCTCTCTTCTTTGCGAAAGAAATGTCATTTGAAACAGATGCATGAGATAAGGAGCTCATTTTAATTTACCCAGCATAAAAAGACTGCTGGAAATAAGACCTGTCTTTACAGGTTCAGTCCTGGTTCCATTCGCCGGAGAAAATGTGGCAGGAAGAGGAGCAGCAGCTAGGCCCTCCTGGAATTCTGGCAACTCCTATTGATTTTATTGTGCCCAGATTTCACTAGGGAAGTTGATGGAATTATTTCAAAACAAGTACTTCTACCAGTATGTTTCTGTGAACCCAAATTGAAGAGAGTGGGAGAGTGGGGTGGCTGTTCTGCATCAGTTCCACATCAAATCATTTCCAGCCTGCATCTACCTTAGGATTTGGGTTCAGAATTTGCAGTTCACTTTGAATAAAGAAACTTTGGGTTCAATAAATACAGGATATAATCAATCTTTCAGAGGAAAAGCATTAACCCACCTGGAAATGAGGACACTTAGAAATACTGTTGTTTTTTCCTGATAGTCTTCAGACAGAGGATCCCCTCCTGTGTTGGTATATTCTGATTTTTCTGCCAGTGCTGGGGATTTGCTACCAATCTTTGCTACCAAAGAATTACCTCAAATTACTTATTACAGGTTTAAATGTAAGGCAGGAAACCTGGATACAGAGTGTTTATACATCTTGATATGGAGCATTAGCTGTGGTCTTGAGAAGTTACGAAGAAACAGACCTTGTTAGACTGTTTAACAGGAAAATTGTGTTTAAATTCTGATTTGCACATTTAAAGCAGTGGAATACATTATGGAGAAAAAAATTACAAATTATTTTAAAAATAAGATGGCATTGTTTGGCTTTGAATCTGAATTATTTAAGTTTATAGTTACACTATGGATCTTTATGGTATATTGTTCTTTTGAAGTGAAGCTATAACCACTGTTTCTATAATATTTTAGCAGTGATCCGACACTTTTAACACTAATACACTTTCAAAACTGCTGTTGCGTAAAAGAAGCATTGTTATATCTGGCACTGAGCTTTCAAGTATTCAATCTGTAGTTCTCCGTCACTGCAGTTTAAATGCTTCTCCCTCCATCCACCGAGATAAACCTTAATGCACAACTAAAAACAGAAGTCCTTTATCATATCTCCTAAGTGCTACTGAAGTATTTATACTAGTTAATACATATTTACACAATTATTTATTTTGCTACTACTGTGCCTAAATGATCATGACCTGTGTCAAGGCTTGGATGGGAAGCACTAGTCTCGCTATTGTTAACGACAGAGCTGTAGAAAGGCGGCTGCATACTTAGATCTCATTTCATTTGTTTCTCCAGGGGGTTGTATTAGTAGTGTTTTCATTAGAAATGTTTTTACAGATGTCGGCTATCCAGATATGAAGTCTCTGTGGTGGAGAAGCAGTCAGGAGTCTGGCATTCAGAACAGAAAGGGAAAAAAAAAAAATCATCTTTGAGAGACTAATTTATAGAAAAATAATTTACTGACTTTCTGATGTATAAATGTACAGTAACCCCATGGCAGCTTTAATGCAGAGTAATTGAATTCTTGCAAGTACAGTTATTTTCTATTCTTAACTTGAAGAAATGCTACAGCCTGTCATTCCCCGTCACCAAAGACTAAAATAGTCCCCATTAATAATGCTTCTGGAAAAGTGAGGTACCCTACTCTGTAGTCCAGTACTCTTTTTTTCCAAGCGAAATACTTGTGGTAGTTCAACAGCATTTTAAGGAGTGTATGTGTTGCTACAAAAAAGTTTCATTCTAACAGCATACACAGAGAATAGATGGTTATGGAGGCTTTTAGTGTTACTGACTCTTTGAGCAAAGGGTTTTAATGCAGTTGCTGAGTTGTAACTGCATTGACAAGATAATATGGCATCAAAATTTAGAGTGGCTTTACAGGAACAGATGGAGTCTAGTAGGACAGGCCACAGCCTAGTGCTGTTTTAGCAGTTATCATATATCGCTCATAGCTGTGAATATACTAGGAAAAAAACTGTGAAAATTTGAAAATTATGATTTACTATGAACATAAGTTTTTTTACAAATGCAAATGTCAGTAGGGCAGCAAGATTAAATTACTTGGTTTTGAGTTGAGCAGGCAATCAAACTAATACTTCTTTCATAAAATTTAGACTTAAGTGGTAACGGTAAGTCTACAACATTTTTGTATTTGCTTAGTAGTTTAGAATAGTGAGGGTGTTTTTGTGTTTTGATTTTCACATCTGGAGGTACAGAAAATAATTTTTATTGATCTTACATTAAGACATGTTCCTTGACACCAGACCATCAGTATGTTTGATTGAAAAGGCTATTTTTGGCAACAAGATTAATACAGTAATACAATATGTCATCCAGATCAGGGCTGAAAGGCACCATGAGCTGCTATTTGCTTCCATGAGCAGCAGTGCATATTTGGTGTAAACTACAGAGCCTACCTGCTGCTTCAGGAATCATCCAGGTGATGCATAGGATATGTTTGGCCTAGATAACTTTTTTTTGATGCTTCTATAACAATAATGGGTTTTACTGCAGTTTTTCTGAATATGGATGCAGTGATGTTTTAAATACCCTAACTTACTGCTTTATCCTGTCTCTTCGGACAGTAATGCGATTGGACTGAATGAATGGGACTAATAATCCAAAATAAATTAAATAAAACCACAGAGTGTCAAAAGCAAGAAAGAACACACCAGAACCCTAATAAGGAATTGGTAGGAGTATCTCCGTAAGAGGCCACTGCTATTTGTGGAAAAACTTCCACACCTCAGCAACATGATTATGTGTCCCTAAAGTGAGTTTTACCTGTCCCAACATCTTGTAGAGCAGATGGGCTTTTTTTTTTTTTTTTTGACTCCGTGGCTGTGTTGCCTTATTGCATATAGAAAACACATCATAAAAACCATCCTAAAGTTTTACCCAAGAATAGAAATTTTTATGCTACTGATCCCATTTCATTTGCTTACATCATCATCAGTGCAGATGGCTTGTAAAAGCCTGAGTAGAAATAGGTAGGCTGAGCAGGAGGACATCTTAAAAGGCTTTATCTCAAACGTTGTGTAAGGGAAAAGCAATGCTTTGCCATTCTGACCAATAGCTTGTGCTGCAGTACTTTCTGCAACACAGCAAAATCTCTCCTGAATCACTCATGAAGGCAATCCCACTGGTAGGCTGAGGGTTGGACACAAAGTCTGTGGTTTCTCTGCCCATCTTGGTTGCAGGGGTGTTGAGTGATCTTGAGCAGGGCTCTAGGCCTTCACTTCCTATCAGCAAAATGAGAATAATGTGGGAAAAGCTTTTCTGGGTAACTGGTTTGCAAGCTGCTGTTTGCAATCTGTGCTTGTTGCAGTTGCCTTAATGCCCTAAAAGGGGTAGATAGCTTCTACTGGGATACTTCTTCAGCAAATGAGCACAAGATATTTACTTTGCTCTTTTATAGTAGATAAATTGGTATTTCATTCTTCTGGCTAATTATCAATTCATCTGAAAGCTTTAAAAAAAAAAACTTAAATCCTTATGTATAACTAATTTCTAGGGAAGTTAAGGGAGTCTAAGGCTGGAGCCTTCCAAGAAAGGCTAGGTTAATCTTGTTCAGAGATTAATTAAATAAAATCATTCAGTGAGGACAGGAAAAAAGGCAAAATACTTAAAGCCTGCCCCAAACAAGACTTTTTGTAGTATGGGGCAGTACTACTTTTGTTTCACTCTTGACAAGATGAAGGTGATTCCTCATTATACTGATGCTTTGATGAATAGATAGTTAATTCTTGGTTGTTACAGCTGTGTAGAAAAGAAAAGGTCAAGCATTTTTTGCCATATCCCGTCTATTGAGTAAATAAGTAATTACGAGGGGTTTAGTGAAAACTTTTATAGGAAAATCATTTCATGACTTATTAGTATTGAAATACTAATAAAAGCAAATCCCTATTATCCTAATGAACATTACAGATACTGTTGGAAATGAGTCTTGAAGGTGGAGGGGAGGCCAATTCTTATCGAAGTAACTCTCAAATGCTGTGGGACCCACTGGCCTCTGGCGAGCAGGATGCCTACACTCACATGCCAAACCTGACTATGCCCATGAGATGGTCACAATTCTCCATCCAGGTCTGGAGCTCAGTATGAAAACTCAGGATCTGCTGGGCCACAGAGGGCATTGAAAAGTGAAGGAGGCGATTTTGCATCCCTGCACTTGCCCTCATATGGAAAAGACTATTGCTGCCGCTCGCAAAACCTAAGCCTTTCCCTGGATAACAAGAAATTCCTGAGTTTTTTTGCTAGAGAGGACTTTAGTCACCCTACTTTTTTCTTCTTTCTCCTTTTCCTATTATCACATATACACATGATGATGAGCAGATTTCCCCAGCAAACAAATAAATTCATTGTTTACAATGAATAATAAAAAAGTTTGGTACTTAAACATGCAGAGAAATTCTGTGCCCTTTATATACTTTGTACTGAAAGCAATCTTGATCTAATAATCTTTTTTTTGAAACATAGCATCTACAGAAAGTGTTTGTTTGCTTTTTTTTAAGATAGCTTTTATTCTTACTCAAGCAATCTTTCAGAAAGACTGAGGATTTTAGTGAGTTTTCTTTCTTGCTCATTGAATAAGTCATTTGCATCATCTGCACCATTATTCCTGAAAGTATCCCACCACTAAAAAGTGAGGTATCTTAGCTAAAATAAATGCTTGTAGAATAACAACACAGGAAAAAAAAAATTAGAAAGAAAGAAAGAAATAGAAAAGCCTGCCCATGTGTTTATTTTTATTGCTGCTTATTTTACCACTCAAGTTTCAGATAAAAATGCATTTCATGCTTTATGGAATGCAATTTGTTACAGAGCATAGACAATATACTAACTTGTGTACCACAAAATACGAGTATGTATGATCTTGTATGAGTACAGGCAGGGCTGCTGTTTATACTGCCAGATTCAAACTTTTAGTTAGATAATTTTTGGCAGTGAAAGTGCCTAGTCTGTTACTTATACACCGGTTAATCCTGACTTAGAAAAAAATGAAAGTCCATTTAGGGCCTTTAAAATCTTAGCTTAACTTTTATACCATGGTAAGAGATGATTTAGAGTATGTCACATTAAAGACTATAATTCTTAAGATCTTTCCCCTGTTGTAGGCATTAGGTCTTTAAATGCTAACACTTTTTTTACACAAAAAATTAGGAATGAATACTGAGCCAAACTACAAAGCAAATTTTAGTGGGCTTAGCTCAAAATTCATTCTATTTAAGCTCACAAAGGAAGAGAAAGCAGGTATTTAGTGTTGTCTGCTTTTTTAACAGAGGGACAAGGGCGGCAATGAAGAGTAGCAGTATGAAGCAAATAGACTACCCTATGCAGTTTGAACATACGTCTATGTATTTAAACATGCTGATGAAGGAAAGAACGTAGTAAACAGAATACACATGGGGTTTTAGTTGGGTTTTTTTAAAGCAGAGAAACATGCTTTATCTCACAGGGCTATCCTCATTTTCTTGTAGCATAGAGCAGTATTTCAATGGCTTGGAAGCCAGATTACATAATGTACATTTTAGTAAGAAACAAAATTCTCTTTGGGGACACCAGAGGCAACATGTAACCTGGTTCACAGTATCTTCCATTTCTGATTCTCTTTTCCTTAGGAAAAAAACACCACAGCAAAGAAACAAAAAAACCTAACCAAACAAAATTCCACCATCATTTGAGGGTTTCCTCATGGAGATTTCTTAATTCTTTCATTTATTCATCTAAGTCGTATAAATACATATTTTTAAAATGTCACAACCTTGACTCCCTTTCCTAACTCCATTTTTATTATCACAGTATCTTTTTTAATGGCTATTAAGCTACAATGTCCGTACCTTATCTTTGTCAGTTAATGTATCTAATTCCACCATCCCAGAGGGAATAAACCTGAAGCTAAAGCCTGCAATATATTAAAGAATCAAGAACGCTTATGCAGAACAAACAGAGGATTTAGCTTGGATAAACAGCAGAGAGCTCAGTGTCTTTTATGTCCAGAGCTCAGGACTGGATGAAGAAAATTACTATAAATCATCCCTGTGAAACAACATAACATAGATGTTGTATGTTTATTTAAAACTTTATACAATCATTTATCTGGGCTATAGCTCAGTTTCAAAAAGTGGTCTGCTGTAATGAGGTACTGAGACTAGCAGTGATCAAGAGTAAAATGATATATAGTCTTCAACCAGAATTTGCTTATGGGAAGAATGGAAAGCACTTAAGCAGACACCAAGTATCTGTAGCCAGTAGATCAAGCGGGAGGATAATGCAATAGTAACAAAAACTTTGATAAATTTTTTCCTGTTTCTCTTCAAAATATCACATTTCTTATAATGTGACATTGTTTTGAGAGCTAAGCAGACAGCAATTTATGCCTTAATTTTCACACTTGAATAAAGACTGATTTGTTGTGATTGTCCAAGGTATAACATGTTGTTCCACCAGACTTAAATTAAGAAAAAGCAGGCTAAATCTTTGTCTGGGCTTGAATTCCAGGGAGAAACACTTTTAAAAATATGCTGCTGCAGATTTTTTCTCACTTACAGCAAGCACTCCTGTGATTTCATGGCTAGTAATTGATAATTTTTTTTGCTTTGGAAAACTGAAGAGCCACTGGTGATACATTTACTGCCTAAAGGAAACAGGCAAAAAGTACAATGCAGCTTTTACTGCAGAGGGAGCTTTTTTCCTCACAAGCACTTTTCACCCTCGAGTGTTCCAGAGGAGAGCCTAAAGTGTCCCAGATGTCACTGTTTGGCTACAGGGTTGCCCAAGCACCCATCATGTGCCAGGACAGCATTTAGCCAAGACATCCCAACTGCAAATGTGCATAGCCTGGACTGATTCAATTATTCTTATGTGGGCACACTCTTATACACAGCAATTCCCATGGCAGTATTTTTTACCTTTTATTTCAATGTTTCAGCAACTCTACCTCAGTGGAAATGCATTCTGTGCCACAGCACATCCCACACAATGCTTGGCAAACTGTCTTTGGCAGTGGCAGCTTCCACTGTGGCTGCAGTCACCGTCCCTCTCCCTAGATGCTACATGCAAAGATTTTCATCTCTGCCTGACAAATTTCCCTCATTCTGAAAGTGATTTTAGGCCCCAAACTATAATTTTTCATTGCTTCCAGAACTGATCTGGTGGCAATTTAAAGCCTTCTCTTGGTTACCAAATTAATGTTAATTTAAGCTCTCTCTGTTCTCAAATTAATGTTAATTTAAGATGCTCTCTGTTATTCTAGAAGTATTATTTGATTTTGTAGGACAGCAGACTTGCTAGTAGTTAAAGAATTAACCATCAAAGAAATATAAAATTGAGTCACACCATTTTCAGCTAATTTTTTTATTTATTTCTTTTGTGGCTCATGAAGGTGAGAGCCTGTAGAGATGCACTTGACGGAAGCACTGTATTTCCTGACAAAAACATCAGAGGTGAAACCTTTCTCTCTCTGTTTCCCCTCCACAGTTGACAGCACCCTGTAAAACAGTGCCATAAAGAACTCAGGCTCAAAATACTTCTATGCCTATGCAGCTCCGGATGTTTTCAAGCAAATATATTTATTATGTCAATAAGGATAAAAAAAAAGATTACTTATTCAATAATTCATGATGGTTTCAGAGCTTCTGGAGGCTAATATGACTCACTTTACTTTAGATAACATATAAATGTAGAATATTTTTATGACAGACTCAAATTATTTTCTGGTGAATATTTATTTGAGCTTTAACTTTCTTATTAACCCAACACATGCTAGAAAAGAAGATGATAATAGAATCATAGAATTAACTGGTTTGTAAGAGACCTCTGAGATCATCAAGTCCAACCCTTGATCCAACCCCACTGTGATTACTAGATCATGGCACTCAGT
>JAYRBT010000093.1:17882054-17909487 GCA_036023395.1 Myiotriccus ornatus
GAGGTTTTTAAGATGAGGCTGGATGTGGCACTGAGTGCCATGATCTAGTAATCACAGTGGGGTTGGATCAAGGGTTGATGATCTTGGAGGTCTCTTCCAACCCAATTAATTCTATGATTCTATGATTCTATGAAAAGCCAAAGATACTTTGGTGACACCTTGGGTGAAAATCATATCACTTTCACAATCTGTTTTGAACACCAAGCTGAGAATGAAACAAGGTGTTCAGTAGTTTACATCCCTCAAAGAATGCAAGTCAGGCCAATGACAGATGCCAGACTGATTGCTCAGTGCTACCAGCCTAGGTAGAACTTTGTCTGGTTTAAAAAGTAAAAATATCTACATCTGGTTTAAGTAATACAAATATCTGTACTTTGGACTCTCCTTGCTGATTTGGTGCCATAAGGAGAATTTCAGGAAAAAAAATGAGGAAAGAATCAGATAAGACCCTGATAACTCATACTGGCAGAGTATTTGCAGCACATCTCACTGTAGTTTTCCAAGGGTACAAATAAGACTTTATTTTGAATGTCTGGGACCAACAGTCTTTCAATAGGAAAAACCTAGAAATCCTATTGCACTGTTGTTAGTACAACAAGGTCCTACTCTATTAATTTGGATCCTAGGGACATGTTGAGAAACAAATGGGTGCTTAACAGTCCTAGCAGAACAAATATAGAGGACAGAAATAAGCCATACACAGTAATAACTCCAGATGAATTATTTCAGAGAGTCCCCAGAGTTATTTTAAGAAAATCATAGAAAATCCTTGATCTGAGTTACATCAGCACTTCTGAGAGATTCCCTGGGGACTTTTGGCAGAAGGTACCTCATCCATGGTCAATAAGGTCTCTATCTTCATGGCAGAGTGAATGGGGTCTTTCGAATGTTAAATACAGGACCAAACTCAAGGCTTTCATTAGAGGGGAGGAGTACGTTATGAAAACTGCATTTCCCCTAGTTTAAATTAAATTTATGAGCTCAGTGAGTATAAAGAGAATCAGAAACTCTCAAAAAATTCCAAGTGAAAAAGCCCCAAACAATCAAACAAAAACCCCAAACAAAACAACCACAAAACAAAACAAACAAACAACCCCCCCAAACAAACAAAACCACCAAAAACCATAAACCAGAAATCACAAATCAGTAGATGCTGCTACAAATCAAATACAATCAGTTTCACTAAAAAGCACTGTATTACTGACCCAGGAAATAGAAATAAGTGCATCTCAGTGAGATGCAAATATGTTTCCCTCTGACCTCTACGACCTGCTTATCTTGCTGAGTATCTGTATTTCTCTTCTGCTCTGAAAAGAACTGGAACTATGCATTTAACAATAGCAACCTGCTTCCAGGGCTCCTCTGGAAGAGAGGTAATGCCAAAATCACTCCTGTGCAAGTGCTGACGTAAGTGACGACTGCGCTGTGTATGGGGACAACAAAACTGTTTAAAAGCATAAATTTACTGCCCATTGATTAGCACAATTCCTGCAGGCCCCATGAAATTTTTTTAAATGGATATCAGATACTAGATCAAAGCTGAGAAATCAAATACAAATCTGCTTTGCTCAGGGAAAAATCCTATGTTCATAGTTTACTCCTATTCCTTGTCGAACTATTCCACTTAACAGTGCATCTGATAAACAGAAAAAATAAATAGCACTAAATATGCCAATTTTGGTGGAATATTTCAGTTCAGAAGGGACCATTAGATCATGCAACTTCATTTTTGTATATCAGGGGGCTTTATGTTTAATCCAGCTATGCTTGGATATGGCCCAATAGCCCCTTTGGCTGGAGAACACTTTCCTTGGCTAAAGCATATCTTTCAGAAATAGTCTCAAGCTGAATTTGAGGACTTGGGTTTAGGCACTAAGCATCCTGCCTGCCCACATGCAGATCCTATGTATCCCAGCCAGGTTGATGGGAGGAGAGCTCTTCAGCAATTCTGACAGGGCCAGATCCTGAAACAGAGAGCAAGAGGGAGAAAATTTTTCTAAACCCATTTGCAAACAATTTTCACTAAATACTTCCGTAAACCTTCTGGGCTCTGTAATTCAACACTGGCTTTGAGCTCCAGCCTTTTATTGGCAGTGTATCTTGGCTTGATCTCATGCCTACAACACTAAAAGCCAAGTTTTGAAAATTAAACTGTTGGGTTGACTATGGGTTAGATACACTCTCAATCCAAGTACAGCAGTTCTTGAATCTGTTTGTACTGATTTACAGTGAAAACAGTATTTCAATTTATTTTTTTCAGTTTTTCCTCTTTTTCTGTCAGAATAAAAAATAAAATCAGTTTGTTTAAACTGATTTGCTTTCTGTGTAATTCTGTAGTCCTTATGGAGACACGCGGCTCTGACTGTCATAAGACTGACGTTTCCAGTGCTTTTAGGTCATTCCCTATCCCCAGTCCCTCTCACGGCAAGCAAGCATTTCATATGAATAGAGTAAAAGGTGATGGAAAAAATGGAGAGTGTGTGATGGTCATAAAGAAACAGGATTACTTGCATGAAAAGTGATAGAGACATACTTTAGGAATCAGACAAAGATGGAAAGAGTAAAGAGCAAAGATTTCCTCCATATCCCTGCCAATCAGCAGTAAAGAGGCATGACAGTTTTTTATTTAGAACTTGCAGTTTACTTGTCATAGGCAAGAGAACATAATGAGAAGAAGTTTTCATTCAATTTAGTTTGGGATTTAATGAAGAGAAATCTTCACACAAGTTTGTTTTATCATGTCTGGGCCTCGTGTGACACCTCCCTCAAGTGCCTCAATGTATTCTGCCATTGCCATACAGTGACATTCAGTTCTCATTTTGTCCTTCTCATGGACAAGAGGCAATCACTTTGTTCCCAGCCCTTGAGCCTACTATGTGTACTGGCACCAAACTGAACTTTCTGTGCCCTTAACATAAAATTCAGACAAGAGGCAAACAATGAAAAATTTGCCACCTGTGTCATGGAGTAAGGGTAATTTAAGTCAAATAAAAGATATACGTATGTATGAAATATGTATATGCATTTCTGGGGTTTTTTACTGGTCTGGGTTACTACCTTCCTTTTTGCCTGTCTAATAATACAACATCGTGTTAGTTTAAAGCTAACTTAGGAAACTATGTAGCATAAGGGACTCATAACTTTTTATTCTTCTGGGAACTTGCTGAGGCACTGAAAGTATTCCTAAAATAAGGTGGACAAAGTGTTTGCTGGTGAGACATCACATGGCAGCTTTGAGATGTCTATCACTCATCGTACCAGTTTTCTATTTTTTTCCTAACAATTCACGATATCTCTTGGGAAAGTTTACCTTAGAAAACTGTTGTGGGAATAGAAAGATATGTTTTTGCCTGGTAAATGGAAACACGGTGTTTTGACCACTTTCCCAATTCGAAATACCACGGCAGCTCAGCTCAACCCTCCACAGTCAACCATCCTCATCAGAAAGACAGGTGCTGCTCTGCCTTTGCACTCATTTAATCCAGGATGTGTTTGCATTTCTCATTAATTTGTCAGCTCCCATTTGGGAAGCATTCCTTTACAATCAATGGAAGTCAGTAGGTAAACCTAAATATTTGCAGAGCCTATGCCTAATAAGATCATTCAGGCAGCTGTTGGCATTAGTGTCACAGAGACAGGAATGCATCCTTGTGAAAAAACTCATGCACGTATGTATGTGCATAAACATATGCACACTCCTCACACACACTCCCCCCTTCTCTCTTCTGCTTCCTATAAACCCTTCACCTACCGGGGCACACATGAACACAAAGCATGTGCAATGCAGGAATATCACTGAAGCTAAAGTTTAACTTCCACATATGAATAAAACTAATGGTGCTATTTAAATACAATAAAATCTTGCAGAGCTGCACTGCCAAGTTGTGCAAGGTCACATTGCAATGTGTCGGCTGTAAAGATTTCTAAGCAGCCTGTTTTCTTGAGTAATAGCAGTTGGAGAAATGCACTTATCTGAAGAATGAGACTGTTATAGGTTTCTGTAAATCAAACGCTAGCCAAAGAGCAGTTCCTTAATATCCATTTTCCATTTCAACACTTTGACTATAGCACACACACTGGGCTAAATCCTGCCCAGCTCACATAAGTAATCCATTCAAATCGATGCTGGCATGACTGGCACCATGTAAATGGCAGAAGATAGGTTGAGTGACTCCACACAAGGAGGAACAGGAGGCTTTCTGCACATAAATATTGGAAGTGGTACCAATTTCTCAGCTAGATAGGCTCAAGCCATATAGGGTTCTTGTTAAACCAAGCTCGTGGGAAGCGATGTAAATCTGGTGGACTGAAGCACAGAAAGCAGTGGATCCACAGCTCCCACCTTTTGGTGTTTTATTACCTCTCCTGCACCTTCAAGCAGTGCACACTGTTAATGGGTGCCCCTGTGGTTCACAATGGGTGATCACTGAAAGCCCTTCAAGGTGTTTCTGAGGTAGGTATATTTTTCCCTTAAAATTTTCACTTGCGGTTGCCAGTACCAGGGAAATGAGGCTCCCATCCAGTGCAGCTTCTTGCCACAGGTGCGCACGAATCCGGCTCAGCTTCCTCCAGTTTGTGGGATATTTGGGCACGTTAAAACTAGACACGTTGGGAAACCCCTTCTTGTACAGAGCTACCACAAGAACTATATGCCAGCTAGGAGGCTGTGTAGCAGGCTCCAAACTGAGCCCCCAGCTGGGAGGTTGTGTGGGGAGTGGGAGCCAGCTCCTGGCACCACATGCTCCCCGGCAAGGCACCCACCGCCGCACCACAGCCTGGAGTGACTGCCCCACTCGCCTACCTGTAGGCTAGTGAAAAACATGGGCATCTGTAAAGGGTTTTTTACAGATTCTATTAAACACTATTATTCACAGGAAGCCTTAGAAAAATCTAGCACTATATTCACTCCTAAGGTATAATAGATGTAAAGTCTTTTTTTTTAAATCATTTTAATGCGATCATTTGTTGGGCCTTAGGGTAAAATTACATTTCACAGCTCCCTTGTTCCCATGCTATGGTAAAAAAGAGATTGATGTCTGAAATTTCAACTGTATTTGTCTTACGAATTTGTCCGACTCCCCGGAGAATAATTGTCTCATATCATTTGAAGGCTGGTAATTCCTTTGGAATGACCTCTGTGTTATAATTACAGCAAGAGTACTAGCATGTAGCTAGGCAAAGTGAAAGTTAATGTTCTTGGTTTCTAGTTTTGTTATTTTTATTAAACTGTTCCCCTTTAAAAGAAATACCTGGAGATATGGACTCTTACTCAAGAGGCCTTTTTGCAGATAACACAAAATGTCGTTTTTCCTGCAAAACACTTACATGCATTAACAATTATCTGAACGGTGCAGTGTATTCTTAAAGTCATTGTGTATTTCTGGAATATATTAGCAGAATTGGAGACTTCAACATGTCATTTGCCTCAGGATTATTTATTTTATCCCACTTCAAATGTTTTGAAATTTTTTGAATATATATTCAGCCATGGCTCATGTCGCTTTTCTATCATGATATGGGATTGAACTGAGAATAACCTAAATATACCTTCTCCTTAGGAAAGAAAATCCTGCAGAGCTGGGAAGAGATCTAGAGAAAACTAGTAAGCAGATCAAAAGGCATAGAAAATTAGATGTGCACTTGCAGAAGTAACAAAAAAGAGGATGTAATTTGGTGTACTGCTTTGTCCTATTTGTGTTGGTCTCTGTGGACCATCAGTCTGAGCAGTGTCGGGGCTGTGTGAGGGGATGCAAAGAGAAAACCCTTCCTGCAGCTGTGGGGGCACTCACTGACACACAGGAACAGGGATGTAGAATTACTGTTACCATTATAACGATTTACATGCTCAAAACCTGTCTGCCTTGGCAAAGTGATAAATACCTCAAAATATTATACATTATAAGGTCTATTCTATTCTTGATTTACAGGGTCAATTACCTATACTAACCTCTCCTAATGCTGGTGGGAATTTATTTTATAACTCTTCAGCACACCCAGAAAGGACATGGGAGTCAATCTGGCATGATTATTCTCTCTAGGGACATAACCAGCATCTTGCTTCCCCCAGCCATAGTTCTGACACACTTTTTTTGGGTGATATTTGAAGGTGAAAATGTGGTTTGGTAAGTGGGATGGGGCTGCATGCTTCATTTAAAAAGAAAGCACAGGCTCTGCTGAGTACATTTACTGCATTATAGTTCTAAAATGGGAACATTTATCAATTGTTATACTAAAAACTGAGATATTATTAGTATGTTTTGGCCTCTGCCTATGGTGAAATTGTGATATCTTATTTTGCACATCAATTTTTTTATTAGTGGATAGTTTTTTATATATGTTATGGCCTTAGACCAGCCCAGTTATAATTCTGTGAGTGTCTAAAAGTTGGAACTCTCAAACATTGGAGTAGCTCATCTTCATTATTGAGGAATAGGTATCTGCAAGTGTTTAATAATTACTTAAAAAAAAAAAAAAAGAAATACTCCATCCTTTATACTTCCTTGAACAATGTCCTTGTTCAATATACTTTGTCCAGTGAGCAAATAACCAAAATTGAGACTTCTGAAACTGACTCATAAATCTTTAGGGATAGCCCATATAACCCTATGCTTGTAGACAACAAGAAACTTTCGATCCAGGTTTCAGCAGCTGAGTTCATCTTTATTTTTTCTCCATATTTTCTGATAATCCTAGAGGGTTATGCCTAGTTTCCACACTAGTAACAGCAATATATAATTTCATATTTTTTGGCTGATTTAAAGTATATATGGTTTTTGTTAACTTAGGACAGAAGGGGCTCAAATTCACGTCATAAATGGCCTAGAACCTTCATAAACATATAGGCATAGAGTCACTAAAAATAAAGCTTCCCTAAGTCCTTTTAGTTAAATGACTTGATGTATTTGTAAAGCAGTCTTGCATGGAGGCAGCATGTTGACAGAAGTAGGGGAAAATGAGCAACTTTGTTGAAGCTTAATGAGAATTAATGTTTTGGCCATTGAACTTGATGGATATGTTGGAAAAATAGTTAAAGTGCTTGCTGTGTTAATGTCAGCTGACATAACAATTGTTTCCAGAGAACCAGACTTCTGAATCCTCATATAAAGCACTGGGGAACTTGAACAACACAAAAGAATGTAAGGTTTGGAAAGAGTGGGGGCAGGGGAAGGAAAGAAAAACATTGTATAAATTTAGCTACTTCCAGCTCATTTTTCTCCATTGAAATAATGAACATAAGGGTGTCTGAGTAGCAATCCAAGCCAAGTTTGGAGACAGCTTCAAGACCAGCATCTTGAGCATAAGAACCATCCTGTGCATTTACCAAGCTGCACCAAAGAGTCTTTAATCCATGTCTACGGTCCTTCACTGAAATGAAAACTGGTTTATAGGGTGAAATATAATAATGGCCTTGGGGAAAAAGCTATCCCTTGGCTAGCTGTAGACCACTCTCTTCACTGAACTCAGAGAAGCCAAAAACAGTGCAAAGAGACTGGTGCTGTGCATGCACAGCAGAGAGGCAGAAAGGCAGACTTGACCTTTTTTTGCAGCATAAGCCCACCACTGTCCTGCTTGGTGGAGATGGAGAAGGCAAGCACTATCCCTCAGCGGCTGCATCCTCAGTGCCAAATGCTCTGTTGCCCTGAAGTTTTCAGTCTTCCTCTGTGCTGTGCTTCAGCACTCAGGCATCAGCTTGATGGTTCCCAGAAATCTCATACCCTTTATAAACTTCTTTCCGCAGCGAAATTTATCTTTTTCTTTTTTTTTCTTTTTTTTTTTAATAAGTACATCATATAATTCAAGATGCTACAGAACAACTTTATTTGGTCTGGATCAACTAGTGTTTGAGCTGGCAACAGCCCACAGAGGTCCTCTGCCATAGTTATCATGTTGCACACACTCATTAACCTCCCTGTATAAAATAATGAACAGAATATGCATAACATTACCAGTTTTTCATAAGTGCAAAACCCAGAAGAATCCACAAATCAGCAGAAGAAAAGTTTACACTACTGGGGTAAATTGGAGGACAATCTATTACTATGACAATACCAAAAGGCAATAACTTTTCATTAGGAGGAAAGATGTGTTCATTCTCATACCACACATACATAGAAAACATCCTAATGGTTTCCCATAAGCTGGAGACTTAATAATGGAAAAATGCTAAAAAATATATCATCTCTATCTTTTCTCTCCCACTCATTTTCTGAAGCCATGTAGGAGCCTCCATGTCATTTGTTTGGAATTGTTCATGTATCGAGGTAGCAAGGGGATCTAAACCACACACTGTGTGCAAAGAGGAGCTTTGTTGCTGCTGTGTCAACTCCAGTGTTCATCTCTTGTGATCCAGCACAGCTGAGAATGGGGTTTTGATGGGATGACCGACCCTTGGTTCCCACCCACCACTTGGGCTGTGATGTGTCAGATTGTCCTTCCAGTTTATTTCAGTGACCCCCAGAGGCACCTGTGAATCATTGTGAAGTAGAAAATGTCCTTACTGCATGTTTTTTTAAAGACTTGACCTAGTGAGGGCAATTTTTCATTACAGATTTAAAGTTTAGGTTTTAAAGCTTTCCTGGTCCCCATGTATGGGAACTTAGTAGGCTGCTACACTCCCAGCGTACATATTGCTTGCATATGATGTGTTTCCATCAGTTTTAAAGTAGAAAGTTTCATTCCAGAAATTGCTTGAATAGCTACAGGCTGTATTTCACAAGACAATGGCTCTGATTAGCCCCAACTGCATATATGTTGCTTTGGTCATGAGTAGTGTTATCTGTTTCTAGAAGAGCAAGAGGGATCACCCTGGTAACTGCAGGCCTGTCAGTCTCATTTGAGTGACTGGTAAAATTATAGAGAAGATTATTCTGGTAGGTATTAAAAAATATCTGAAAGACAATCTCACAGTCATTGGTCACCACCAGCACAGGGGAAAGTCCTGCTTGTCAAACCTGATTTCCTTTTATGACAAGGTAACCCACCTAGCTGATCAAGGGAAGCAGTTGATGCAATCTTTTTGGGTTTTCATAAAGCTTTTGTTACTCTCTCTCACAGGATCCTTCTGGACAAAATGTCCAGCACATATCTGGATAAACACATCATGTGGTGGATGTGCAATTGGCTCAAGGTCAAGCACAGAGGGTGATAGTGAATGGGGTGACATCAGACTGGTGACCTGTGGGATTCCACAGGGCTCCATCTTGGGCCCTATGCTCTTCAACATTTTCGTAAATGACTTGGATGCAGGACTGGAAGGGCTACTAAGCAAGTTTGTAGATGATACTGAGTCAGGAGGAGACTCCCTGGAAGGCAGGGAGGCCCTGCAGAGATACTTTGACAAATTAGAGGGCTGGACAATCACCAGTCTGATGAAGTGTAGGACAAGTGCTGAATTCTGCACCTGATATGGGGAAGCCCTGGATATATGTACCTGCGGGTCCTGGTCAGTGGCGAGTTGAATCTGAGCCAGCAGTGCCCTGGCAGCCAGGAGGGCCAGCTGTGTCCTGGGAGGCATCAGACAAAGCATCACCAGCCGGTCAAGGCAGGGGATTGTCCCACTCTGCTCTGCACTGGGGCAGCCTCGCCTCTGTGTGCAGTTTTGGGTGGGACAGTATACAAAAGATATAAAGCTATTATAGAGTGTCCAAAGAAAGGCTATGAAGATGGTGAAGGGCCTTGAGGGGAAGTCTTATGAGGCACTGGTCACAGCAGCAAGCCTGGCTAAGTTCAGGAAGTGTTCGGACAATGCTCTGAGGCACATGGTGTGATTACTGGGGCTGTCCTGTGTAGGACCAAGAGCTGGATTTCAATAATCTGTTGTGGGTCCCTTCCAATTCAGAATATTCTATGATTCTATGATTTTTAAGCCCCATTGCAGACCTCGTCTTAGAGGGATTCATCTGCCCTGTCTCCAGCTTGTCCATCTTTCCTCACATAGAAAACATGAGAAAAATACAAGTTTCTTTCCTTGCACAGTAAACAGATTGCTGTAAGACCAAGCCCTACAGCAGCCTTGCAGCAATTCCATTACCAAGAGTGGAGGATCATTTCTGTTTGGCAAAGGTTCTGCTGAACATCACACTGCCCATATCTTTCCCTGTGCTGCTTGTTTGATACAGGTACACAGCCATACTCATACCCCTGATCCCTCTTTCAGAAGGCTAGTGGTGGCTGTGATGTTGTTAGTCTTTGAGGCTGTGAGTTCCCCAGGCTGCCATCAGAGACTCTCTGAAGGGAGAAATTTAGGAACAATTTAGATATTATAGGTCAGATTATAGAGCTATCATAAAGCTTTCATCAGTCAATAAAACAGGCTTTCCTCTTCATAAAAAACAACTAAAATTTCTTTGTCTTATAAAAAGAATATTGATGCTGGAACCCTGAAGACTTTGTCTGAACTTTTATTCTCTTTACTTCTCTTTTCATTTCCTGTTTTTCGTTTCTTTCTATGATGTGAATGCTTTCATTAGAGCCTTAATGCTTTATGATCCATTTATGGGTGAGGTGTCTCAAATAACACCTCCATGTTGCCTATCTCCATTTTCTACCAGCAGGTCTCCATGACCTCTTAGGAACTGTGAAAGGGATGTCTTCATCTGCCTTCTACTTCTTACAAAGGCAAGGAAGAACAGGAGATTAGGTGGGGAGAAAAACTGCACTTCAAAGTCCTCTACTGTTTTAAGGCCCCTTGAAAGAGCATCATGAGTAGTGCACACGCTGAATGACTTGCTGTCTTTGCAAGCAGAAAAACATTCTTTCTTTGAAGAGCTTGCACCAATATCATCACAAGGTACTGCAGCCAACACACAGAGCAGGCACAATATTTTTCTATTTTCTGTTAATTTTCCCTTAATTTTTCCTTCCCAAGTGGAAAACAGAAGCAAATTGTTGCTCCTGGCTGAGCCCCACCTTACCTCATGCCTGCAGAAATGCTGGTGATTTCACTGCTGAGGCTGAAGCCTCAGCACCGGCCACAGAGTGCATATATTGTGACTATCTTATTGCATGAAGGCATTATTCAAGGAATATTTAGGTGTCTTTTCCCAGTATTTGTATGCTGGCTAAGCTTGTTTTCAATTTAACTCTTCCTTGGTAGAAAGGCAGTGTTTATACTTGCTTGTGTTATACTGGCAGTTGACTGTCTGCTACTAATTGCCAACATTCAAATATTAATACAGGAAATAATGACAGGAAAGAGTTACAGATATTTTTCCCAAGGTGCTGCTTCATAGGCAAGGCAGAGAGCCTTTCATATGATTTGATTACTGTAATATACTCATTTAGCATCTGTTGACACATGAGTATTTCCACACAAATCCTACTCTGAGGTTTGCTGCCATAAATATTTTGAGACTATCTGTCAAGAAGATATCTGAAGAAATCAGAAACACAGGAAAAAAAATAAAGAGAAAAATTAATCACACAACTTAATCACCATGAATAATTTGGTCCACTCCATCTCTATCTCCGCACAGGCAATACTGCACAGCAGCTGACAGCTCTGGGTTTGTGACAGTCAGAAAATCAGTTCTCTACAGCATTGTCCTCTTCACATAACTCAAACTTTTACAATTTAGTAGGAAGGGATTTTAAATTATTGCTGGACAGTTGATTGAAAGTTGCTGTACCTGTTTTCAAAACGTTGTAAGTAAAAATTGATGTGATTTTGAAAATGGAAAACTATTGTATGAAACTCCTTAGCACCAAGAGAGCTTCCTGGACTATGGCCATAAGCTGCATTTGCTCAAGTCAATTTTGCATTAATCAGTGTGCCTTGAAGATTACGTCCTATGTTTTTTTATTTAGTGGGTCATATATTTTAAAAAGTGCCTTTAAGTGTTTTGATGAAACACATTAAAAATCCACTGTAATGCCTAGGTGCCTGACAGTTTTAATATATAGGAGGTACATTTGCCTTTGCAGTTTAAATAATCTGGAGGAGATGCTTCATTATTTATTTTTAAATTTTATCACCAAAGATCCGTAATATCTGAAAATCAAATTTATGGTACTTGTCTCCAATGTCTTAAAAAATATTAATGAATGTTTTCCAGTCACTCAACAACAAAATCAGACTTTTAAACGAAGTTTTCCAACTAGAAATTATATAAATGATCTTCCAGAAGAGAATGAAAAGTAATACCATGCTTTTTTCTACCTATAGAGCCCACAGACAAAAAGTAGTCTAACATTTAGCAAAAATGCAAAAGTCAGACTATAGTGTATTCTGATTTTCTAAATATTCACAGGTCTGATGCTTTCTTTATGGCCTGTCTGAACATTTTTGGTCTCAAAATACAGCTGGACTTTTCCCAGCAACCAGACTTCATCTGAAATTTCAAGGTTTTTGTGAAGAAATCTGACTGTCATGCATGATCTGCTGGCAGCGGAAGCACTTTGCCATCTCACCTCCACTTCTGGGTGAAAAGGTGAGTATGTGAATAAAGGTTTTAGAGTTTGACCCTCCATTCTAAGTTAAGTTTTTTAAATAGACAAATGACAAGCATGAAAGACAAATTAGTCTGCATGTGCTGTTTTAGCCAGTAAAAAACTCTCGACACCTTGCATTGGCACAAGCTGGTGATACTTTTCCACAACTCTTCTGTGCCCTGCCTCTGCCTTACCCTGACCCAGAAGAAAGTAAATTTTCTGCCTCAGGCAGCAGGCTGCAGAGGCATGGAGGGATCTCCTGAGAGGGCCTTGGAAGTGGCATCTCTTGGAGCATGGCAGAGCTGTGTTAGCAGAGGAAAGGAGCAAAAGAAAATCAGAAGCAGCAATGTGAGAGGTATACTATGATCACTGTTTATTAGAAATCCAGGCAGAAGGTTTTTTTTAGGGCTCTCTAAACCAACATTTTTGCAGGGAGAAGACCAGCTGAAGATCCTGCAGTAAGAGCTGCCTTGTCCATGTCCTAGAACTGCCTGTCTGCTGATCTGAACTCCTGTAGGGAGGAAGCCTTCCTCTGCTATGGGGCCACCATGGAGAAAGGATGGCTGTAGCAGTACACACATTCTAGAGGCCAAGACGGAGGGACCCAAGCTGTGAATATGAATATTCACAAAAGTTTTACCCACAGCTAAATGTAAAGGACTGGCTTCAGCTCAGTCTAGAATTTGAGCACATATTTTGTTTCAGTGCTAGTCTATCCAAACTAATTTGTCCATCTCTAATAATTTTGCCCACTGGGCCCCATCTCACAGCTTTTAGTCTTTATTCAGGCTATAAGCCCATTGACCTCAGTAAAAGCTCTGCCAGGATAAAGATTGAATGAGTACCACAGGATTCAGGCTGAATATCTTGAATGCCATTTAGATATGGTTTCCTGTATAAAGATCTCCAAACTTCTTTCAAATAAAAGCATAGAGAAGTGGAAGATGATAACATCTTCAGTATTATGATTCAGAATAATCACTTCTCAAATGTACATGTGAGGTTGAAGACAGAAAATGAACCTTTTGAAAGAAATACAGTCTACATAACATACTGGGAGTGGTCAATGGGTAAACAAGTTCTGGCAGTGGTGAAGTTATGTGAATACACAGGAATTATTTAGTACTTTCCTCTGACTAGAAGCAGGACCACACAAATACAGGCCTGTCACAAATATATATGTAGGGAATGATGACTCCAATTCACTACATTTAGTGGGATTCTGTGTGTTTTGCTGGGCTGCTGACCTACTGCAACAATATTAAAATGCACTGGGGCGCATTTTTTAAATTACAGAGGCTAAATGAGAGGAGCCTTTAAAAGGCTTTGCATGTACAGCCAAGTCCGCACTTGGTGCAGCTCTCTGAGACTATGCTACCAGTAAGCTTGAGTAAAGCCTAGGACTGGAGCAGACGTGTTCACTGACTGCTGTCCTATGGAAGTCATATAGCAAGTTTCTTAAGCTGTTCTCTAGCCATATTTGAGTTACTCTAATTTTGCATTATTGTGCAGTTTCACATTATTTTCCATGCCCAGCTGTTAGAGGCTTTCCTGAGTCTGCTTGCTGTTTGTTAAAAACAGAGGGAGTGTGCAGTGGTTCACACAGGGTGGGACAGGAGAAACGATGAGAGGGCTGCAACATTTGGTTTGAAGGAACTGAATGTTAAAGCTGGAGCACTAATAAGCTTGAGCTCCCTTATCTTGGCCAGCTCTAAAGATGAAATTTGTGGAGTTTTCTTGGCCTTCCGTCTAGATCTGACCTATCCTCTGAGAGTATGTAGATATTTTTGGCTTTTTAGAATATAGTGCACAGATCAGAGATCAGAAAAATTACAGCTGGCAAAAACCTTACCTCATTTAGTATGTCTGCCTTTTTGTGAAGGATCATTCCCTGGAGTCTGTTTTCGTAGCATTCATAAGACAATCTAGAACTAGTGAAAAGGGGAAAGTTTGTCCAGAGGAGTTTGCTATTTAAGGGAAGGGGTTGATTTTTTGTTTGGTTGGTTGGTTTGTTGGTTGTTGTTGCTGTTTTATTTTGTCTGGATAAAACACACTAGAATTTAGACAGTTGTCCCGCATCTCTCTGTATACCTTGGTACAGGAGATTTATATGGCTATTTATTTTTATGATAACCTGCGCTTCAAACAAATCTGAAGGAGCTGTTAACCACTATCTGAGCTGACTTTCACCTAAGGTAAGAATTAAGGGCTACTGCATGACATGTAAATGATGCATCATAATAGAGTCTGTAATTTAGTATTTTCACTGCAGTAGTGCTTCCCTATTCATCAGAATTAAAATCACATGTGAACAGTCTCCCAAAAAAATTATAACCATAACACAGCAACAGTTTTCAGATAGCATAATGTGAAAAGAAAAAAATAAAAAAGCCCAAACAATCAAACCACTTTAAAGAATCTCCAAAGTGCCTGTAGATGCTCTGTCTTATTATGACTTCTAGGTCACTTGGACACCACAGGAATGCAGCAAGACTTCAGAGCTCAGGTGAGCTCTCACAGTGCCTACCCAAAAAGGGGTATTGTGGGTGGTAGAAATCCCTTAGGCAGCCTGGTTGCAGTGGGTGCTTTCTCCCTGCTTTTCACACCATGTGGAGTTTGCAGGCTCAGCCCTCTGGATCCTGCATGGAAAATGGGTGGCTTACAAAACAGCACACACTTGATCTGACTGGGCTGAAAAGGGGAGTGACTATGTCATGTATTCAGAGAATTATATTAAACTTCCCTTTTGCTAGGATAAAAATGAGAAAAAAAAAAGAAAAAGGAAGTAACCTCTATATTTCTCATGTTCAGAATTGCCATTCCATGCTTTACAAATTGCATGAGCACTGTGTTGTAGTTGAGTTTAACAGATCTGACTCTGCTTTGTTAGCTGTTTTTTTCTGGCATAACACTTTCACTCATCAAATTTACCTGTTCTTAGCTGTATTGAAAGCAATTCCAAACTGTGAGTAGTAGTTAATACTTCTCCCTGTACTACATCTGGTATTGCTTAAGGTTATGCATAGGCTCTTAGCAGGGTTATTTTCCTTTCTACAGTACAAAATGAAACATATTGATTATAATTTGTTTCCACTGCCTTTTATCTTTTTTTTTTTTAATCAAAACTTGGAAGAAAAGTATTCAGAGTATTTTTCTCTATTTTTTTCTTAGATATTGCTACAAGCTAATTTATATGAAAAGTACCCTTGAATGAAGGCAAAAGGATAATTTTCATTGTGATTTTGCCAAACGCATGTTTTGCCTTATGAAAATCCCCTAATAATCTCAAAATATTGGATAGAGATCTTACAGCTAGGGCACAGAATATAAACCCAAGCATCCCTCAGAGTCCTGTAGCATTATGAACCAATCTAATATTGGGGTTATCACAACGACTTTGTAAAGTTTGTCAATGGCTTTCAATAAGGTGGACTAAAGGCCCTGAGTCAGGGAATGCTGTTGTCTTATGGACAAACGAGTAAAGCTGCGTAACTGTGAGAGCATATAAAAACTCAATGAAGTCAGTGGGATTTGCTTTGTTCATGAAAGGGGACTGTTAGAGAAAACTGACCAGCAACAGAAGTTTCTTCTCTCCTATGACCCTTGATAACTGTTTGACTCCGGGCTTGCTTTTCAGTTTTTTTGTTATTTTCTCATTTTTTATTTTGAACTACAACAGATTTAAGGATCTAGTTATCTTCTGTAACTGAGCTGACAACCAAATTATTGACGTGAAAGGAAAAAGAGTTTGCTTGTGAAAATACTGGACTTATGTTACTTTCCATTTGTAATCTGTTGTTCTTAATATCTTCTGGTATTGCAGGGGGAGAAGCAACAAGACTCTTCCAGTGATAAGACTCAGTCTAACCTTAGGGGTGTGGTAAGACTACCCAGTTCCTATGACAGATGTCTAGAGCAGTAACTCATCTGACCTTGAAATGCAATGTGGTCCAGGAACTTTTTGTGATTCCCTTTTTCCCTACTTCATCCATCTGCTTTAGGTTTTCCATCTCTGCACACTCCAGCCACATCCCTGGTTCTGGATGAAGAATGAAGCTAAAACTGTGGCACATGCCATGCCGTGCACCTCTTCCTGACACAACCTGAAGGACTACTTTAAACTCTATTAAGTTAATTAAGGCTTTGAACTGGATTTCAAGTTATTTTCTTCCATCACATTAGCTTTTAAACAATTTCCCTAACGGTACACCTGTCTTTGATCCTATGGAAGAGCTTTCTTCCAGCCTACTGTCTAACGCTTCTCAGAAGTGTTCTCCAAGATTTTTCCATTTCTATTTCTTAATCTGTTTCCCATTTCTTCACTTCTGAAACAAACACTTCTCTTGCACTAGACTCACCATCATCTCCTTCCCCTCCTTCCTGGCATGTTTTGTTCTGTAAGAAGTTCCCCAGCTGGACCTTTGGATTAGGAGGAGAGAGTGACTGACAAAGCCTTTCAAACTGGTGTTTGAATGTGTTTTGTGCAGTTCCAGCAGCAAAAAGAAACAGTAAAACGCTACAAAAATGAGAACTGTTCCTCTCAATTAATTTCTTTGCTTCTGTCTTCCTTAGTAAATATGAGCCTTAATAAACCCTATTAGGGAGCAGTTTTTTTAAGAACCGCTTTCCTGGTAAGGACAAATAACGCTGTTGTGATGCAGCTATACTATTCCTTGGCCTTGTGGCTGGTATATTTCCATTTCTGATAACATATCCAGAACTTGCCTAATTTGATCACCTCTTTGCTCTAAAGGAGAGATAGGCAAATATTTCTGAAGAGATTTTGAAGGAGAGCATCTTGTTTATATTGTGAAGTTTATCTGAAAAAGTAATATAAACAGTGAATAGGGCCCAAATGTCTTTTGAGAATAGCTTCACAGAATGATGAGTAAAATCATCCCATAGAGATGGTATGTCCCTTCCTTTCCACAGGGAAACTACATTTCCTGATCACACTTTTCATGAACAGAAGACATTTAAGTAGCACTGGTATTACCCTGTGGTTCATTGTACTTGTGGTACCAGAGAATGATGTATTCAGACATATCTGCAGGGAACCAAGCTTTATCAGAAGGATTTCACAGAGGAAAACTAATTATTTAAAGGAGCAGCTGAAATGTATTTCTGTTCTGAATGTCCCCTGGAGCCTGGCTAGTAGGGACATTCAGCCCATAAATATGGACTAAACTCTATTTTCATAATTGATTTGCAGTTCATCTTTAAGTGCTAAGGAGGCTAGGTGGTTCAGCAGAGACTGCAGCTTGAATCCTGTACAATAAAGAATCTGCATGCTGCACTCAGGCAAGTTATACCATGGACAGTTGAGGCTGATAGGAATCTGTGTAATAATTCTTACTCCATCATTTTCAAACATTAGTGACTTACAGGTCCTGATCTTAGTTCTGAATTTGCCTTCGTTTTCATTGATTTTGTGGTATATCTCATGCCCACTGTAGTAAATTACCGGGATCATAAATGATGACTCATGAAGCCGAGAGTGAAGTCAATGCCAATGGGGTGAACAAAATTAATGGATGCTGTTGGATGATCTTTGTGCCTTTCTGTATCTGTTGTTTGAACCTTTTCATTACACATGGTCCTGGGGAAGTTTGGGAATGTGACCACAAAAAATATCTCTATGGCTCAGAGTTTTCTTGCACCTCCGTAAGTGAGCAGGGGGCTGAGGAAAAGATACATACAAGGGATTTTAGTAATTTTTTTAAAACTTCTCTGTTTCTTAGGTTATAACATGATGGTGGTCCAGTAGTTGCAGGATTGTACTCCTTACAGGAGTAGGCCAGCAGAAATTGAGATAACATTATCTAAGGCAGTTATAAACTTCTAAAAATAATAAAGTTGACCTGCACTTCCCCTTTTCCAGGGCGGGAAGGAGGAATCATTACTGTCATACTTATTGACAGTGCTGCTGAAGCACTCTTCATGGTGCCCAACAGCTGGCATTATCTTTCCTTAGGAGGCTGTCACTCACAGCAAACAATAGTGGACCCTTTGAGAAATACCTTCCATATTGCATAATACACAACTTGGGAAAAACGCTTCACTAACTTCAACCACAGTATGTTTTTTAACAGGGAAAATGTAATCCAACTGAGGGTAAAGGAGCTTGCATGGGTGGACTTATGATAATTAAAGGGCTCTTTGATAGAGTTAAGCCAGTGTTACTGGTCACCCAAAGGCTGCCTGTTACCACAGACTCCACAGAAGAACATCACTGGTTATATGATGTGCAGCAATACAGATTGCATTGATTTGCAGTTTGGTGATGGAAAGTAACTATCAGTGCTTGGACAACTGCGTGATGCGCTGACATAGATACAAGTCAGGGCTTACCAGTGTGAATGTGACATTAATCTTTCTTAATCCTCACCAGGTCAAGAGCCCCTATCAGAAATGATGCCCAGTTGCCTCCTGCCAGTGACAGGATGTCCCTATTCCAATGAGATACTGAGCTTTTAACTATTGCTAGATCAGTCATAATGCTCTGAGATATGTGTTTACCCAGCAGGGGCACCATAGTAGTTCCAAGGACAAAAAATCTGATGTTTTATCAGAGATAGTATTTTTACTAAGCATGAACAATACCTGAAAGAAGGCGATTGGGAATTGAAATTACACCATTCCTTGTTGCTTTCAGTATTTTGATGTTGCCACCACTGCAGCGGTCAACTGTGGAACAGCAGCAGAATGGGAATAGTGACCCCCTCTGATCAAATACAATGCAAAGTGCAACTCCTGGCATTTCCAATATTATAAGCCATATAGAGAAGCATTGTGATAGAAAACTTGCCAAATCCATAGGGCCTTTTAAATTCTCAAATAGAAGGTTAGGAAATTTATGACTGTGTTGCTAGATGTGGAGGCCAAGTAAACTCACGATGTTGATCTTAGTTGTGCTTAAACTTCTCCTGCCTCCTGGCACTTTGAGCTGTAGTGGAAAGAAATCATTTACTCCTAGGAGCTTTAAGCATTTGGAAACACAGGGGTACCGTGGAAGAGCATTACGACCATAAATTATGCCACACAAGCGGTCCCAGAACTGGTGTGGCTACCTTTCCTCTCAGACACTGCAGATCTGTAGTGACATGTGTGGGCACAGAAAAAAACCAGTCCCTGAGCAAAATGTGGAGCCAGCCCCCAGCTTACTAGCTTTCTACATCAGGCTGCATTCATTTAAAACACCATTGCAAGCAAGCAAATAAACAGAAAGCCTGATCTTCCAAACCCTGTAGTTCCTTTCTGAAAATGTGATCGTCTTTGTTAGACAATTAGTATTTAAAGACGTTCTTTGTTTATCTTTATATATACATCCTTTTTAAATGTGGTTAAGTTTGGGATGGAATGTAGTATGTGGTCTTTCTCTTCCCATGCTTTTAATTGCTAAGTTTCACATTTAGCAAAGAGTCTAACCAGCTTGTCATCCTGTTAGGGATCAGAGCTTACTGAGTGCTCACAGAGCCCCCAGAGCCGGGCAGCACAGCAGCAAGGGTACAGTCTCCCTCTCTGAGGCAGCATATGCTAGATGAAGTCTCTTGGAGCAGAATAGGAGTCATCCATCTCCTTTGGAAAGGTTTTGGTTAAAATAAGCTTATTTTTCATTCCTTTATGGAGCATTTAATTTTAAATGTAGGGTGAAAGTTGTCAAAAAGTCCCAAGTACTACTGTGTGTAAGAACAGCAGTCAGATGATCTATCATGTGGAAGATTACCTTGATTTAATGCAAGGGAAAATTCAGTTTGTTGACTCAGAGACAAATGAAGAGCTTATCTGAAAAGTAATTTTAATGAAAAAATCATGTGTGATATATACATGTTCTTCTGGTTAAGCTTATTAAAGTTAGACAGTAAGATATCCTAGTAGAAAGTTCCCTTCTGTTTTTATGAAAACTCAACTGTATCACTTTATTCCATTATATTTGTGTTTTCTTTTCATTTATAAAATGTTTGGATCTTCTGAAGAAGGAAGAATTAGTAAAGATTAGGGAGAGAGAGAATGAGAGTGAATGTGTACCTATACTTACACAAGGAAGAGAGCTTGTACTTGTCATCTGTGAGTTATATAGACCAGTAAGACTATATGCTAGAGGAGAGCTTTATAAAGAAAAATTTGTTAGACAAAAGGAGTATAAAAATCATTATTTCTTAAATCTGGACTAGATCTTTAGTTAAGTGTGATTAATTTACTTGTGCTTCAAAGCCATCTCTTAAAATCACTACAAATCATACTACATTTCCAAGAATTAAAGTAGTGAAAACATTTATTTCTAAGCAATCAGGACTTTTTTTTTTCCTGCTGCTTTTTTCTTTCATTTGTTTTCTCTTTTATGGCCCCCAAAAAAACCCGTGAGATATTTTAGCTTGAAAAGGCATGCTTCTCCTTTCTCATTCCAAGAAAAAATGCTCGTTACTCTCAGACCAAAATTTCACACGATTGTCTCTAGAAAAGACTCGTTGCTGAAGTTTCCTTTTTTAATGAAATGAGATCTAGTGTTTTTCTTTGTTTTAGTACAGTATGCTGACATCCTTCAGTACCATAGGTTATTATTATTAGTTTATCCCATTTTTGAGGACAGTTTATTAAATACATGATTATGGTTAGGCAAAATCTAAGATACATTTTATTTTATATCGAAACTGAATAATTTTACTGTAAGGTCTCTGCATGTGTCCTCTGAACAAGAATATGATGCCAGCAAAAATAGGCCAGTAAGAAAAGAAAAGGGTTTGGTGAGGCTGTGTTTATTGTTCAATAAATCACAGTCACTATAAGTGACCTGCTGACTTCAAGTTCTTTAGGTCAAGGAACCCTTTGCTATTCTGCAACTTCACCTCTTTGCTGAGCCTCTTAATCAAAAGTGGAAAGCCAGAAAGAACATCAAACAATCAAGAGCTGGATGACTGGATTGGCTGTTTTAAATAACTACAGCTATGACTGTGACAGATTTGAGGATAGATTGCATTGTCTCAGCCTCACTAAGTAGGTTGAATGGGTTGAGCATTTTGTGAAAAACAGCTCCTCTCCTCAAAAAATTTACACGAAGCCATCACTCCAAGATACTTTGACAATTAATTTATTACATATGTAAAAGCTGCATGGATTAAAAAAAATTTCCAGTATACTGACAACTCTTCTTTGCCATAATAAAAATTAATTATAATTTTTAATGGCTTTGCAATATTAGCATGTATTTCCTGCACTATTTTATTAAGGCTTTTATCATAATTCAACCTGGTAGTTTGTGTTGGTTCTTGGCTCCTGTGCTGTTAATGACACATTTAAAGGTTAGAGGGATACAAACCAAATTAAGGCACAAAGAAGTGAAGATTAACCATAAGTAAACAGTGACGCAGATTCCCTTTCTTTTCTGCAATTTCTAAAATGTGTGGTTTTCATGATGGTAAGAATCACAATAGAAGAGAAAATTTAGGCAAATAAAATCAAAACCAACATCTGTATCATTACCTTGAGATTTTTTGATTTGGTTTTAGTTAATGAGCTAATAATAGAAAGGAAGCTATCCTGGACTGGACTGGATGGGAAGCAGATCTGGGAAGTTTTATATCTGTATCCATGAGACTACCATGGGGTTTTGTGGGCAAAGAGCCCTTGTACTTAGGCTGTTGGTAGAAAGGGAGATAGCCAGCAACCTTATTTGACACAGGAAAATCCTGAACTAGAACGGTACTGGCAAACAAAGGAGAGGGAAAAGAAAAGCTACACATGGCTTAAAATTCTTCCATAATCTAGAGTATAACTTGTTAATACATATCATATGAACAATGCAATACCTTCATTAGTGTACTGAGGTGAATTGAGGCCATATGATCATGTAAGACTGAAAGAGATATATTATGTTAGCTGCCATGGTGAAAAGTAAAGCAATAATTTTAAAATCAACAGTGTTACTAAGAAGTTTACACAGAAGAGCTAATCAAAAGACTCTGTGAAGAATCATGATTCACAGGATACAAATGTTCATAATTTTTTGCTCTAGTAATTAGACCTAGACAGGAAGCAACTCTCAAAATACTTTTTAGATGAAAATGGGCTCTTGAAGCAGGGGAATCATGCACAGAGCAGTCCATTTTATAAAGACATTTTTAACATTTTTTTTCCTTAAAATTTATGAAAGATATTTCTCTCTACTTCTTTTTTTTTTCCCTCTTCTTTTTTATTCTCCTACTTCAAGCAAGCCCTTTACTTTTCTAGAAGCAACTTCTAGGAGGCAAAATACGAGAAACAACCTGACCAAACTGTATTGATAATGCATCCATGAAAGATCTTTCTCTCTGAGCTCTACTATTAGTGTAAGAGCAAAGGAAAGCTACTAAGATGGAAGATAGACACAATATGCTTCTAAATTTCCTTCAGAGCTTAAACTTCGCATATCTGCTTACCTCTCAACAAAGAACAGTGCAGATTCCTTTCTATCATTAGCGGTTTATATAAAAACAAGCGAAACAAACTGATATTAATAACCAGATGCAGTTTCTGTTGTATCTGCCTCCCTATTCATGGAACATACATCTTCGTCACATAAGCTATTTCAAAAACTGAGATGGGAGTTACAGGGTGTTCTTATCACTGACCAATCAGGCACTACTGCAGTACTTCACTGAGCAGAAACATGGTGCTGTATTACAGCAATACATTATCCCCATTCCTGAAGATTTTACGCATAAGCAGAAGAAATTAGCTTTCTGTGCTTTAAAGAGAAAAAAAAAAAAACAACAAAAGGAAACTAGAAAATGAAGAGTGACTTGGAGAAACATACAGACATTACAGCTATGGCTTGGTGTATGCATTTATCATGCTCTTTTTCACTTGCTAGAAAGTTGGGGGTTTTTTTGAAAATTTTAGTTTACTCCATATCTAACTACCTTTTATGCCATGGGAAATATAGAAAACAATTGTTCCAGTATAAGGTTAATAAACAAACAAACAAAAAAAAATCAAAACCAAATAGCTTCCAGAAGAATATTTGATCACTAGTAATGTGTGTGCTGTAGGCTGAAATGTTCTTGCCACCAAATTCCAGGTTGAAAACTCTGCATGACTGTTATGGTTTGACTCATTCTACTAAGGCTAAGATTATTAAAAAAATGTATTTCTATGACTTGTCATGCCAATATAAACAAATACAAGTTCCTTCCTTGGTCATTTGCAAACTTATTTGGAGAAACTCTAGAGATGAGGAGAATGATTGAATGCGATAATGTCAGAGGGGAAGAGAAAAATAGAAGTATGATGTATGAAAATTATGACAAGATGGGAGGGGAGAGAAGACTAAAGACTGGAAGAAGTTTAAATCCATGGAGAAGTGTTGGTAATTCATCTTCTGTGATTGTTGGAGAAGACAACACTTGGGAGAAAGAGTGATCCAGCTATGGCTATAGACTTCACTAATGTGGCTTTTCAAGATGGGAGTGTCTCTAATGTTATTTGTAATTAAAATAGTTTTAAAAAAAATAAGGTTTGTCAATGCTTTCTTCAGAGATGAGACATACTGACTTGAGTGCAAAGATTTGAATCCGTTTTGAGACAGACTATATGTTTCTCTTCCTTCCCCATGCTCTTGGACCAGTTCCTCTCATATTTGGTTATCTAGGTCTCCTGTACCATTAGTTTATTGACATCCTCACTTACATGGATAAGAAACCTCCTGTGGCTGTGTTTGGATATCTGTGGTCTTCTTAGTTTGTTTTACACCTATGCAAGTGATTCATATTTCACCAGAAAACTGGGCATGTTAAGCACCCCACATTATATTAGTCTAGTCCAAAGGGTTATCAGATCACCGGCAACCATGGAACATGAGATTGTCCCAGTTTGCTGTCAAACGGTTTAACTGACTGTCCTTTAGCATGTAGAAAAAGACATCTGAGGCTGTTAGAGTCAACATTCAGTACATGGAGATCAGAGTGCAGCTTCAGCATCTGTGTGTCATTGGTTCAAGTGTAGCTTGGGTCTGTGGTTTTTCTGGGTGTTAGGAAGTCGCTGGACTTGTTTTAACTGGCAGATTCCATGTGATGCCAAGGAGGCTGCCTAAATAGGGTATGCAGTGACTTGGACCCTGCTGGTCTCTTGTGTATTTCTTTGGGAACAAGGGTCCACTTTATTTGGATAAAAAAACAACAACCAAACAATAAAACTGATGCTATTTTGTTCTGCTGGTCTTTTGCACTTTAATACAGGATTGATTCCTCCCTGTATCTCAGTAAACATATTCAGAGACAAAAGCAAAGAAGCACCATGCTCCTAGTCCTCAGCCCAGCTAAAAAAGTTCAGTAAATGGGTTAAAATAAAAATATTAGCAGACCTGAGCCTCACCCCTTCTAAATCATGTACCCAAAGAGTTTCAAAACGGTGGACCCCAGGACTCTTTTACGTCATAGACTGGGCCATCAGCCAAAGGACTCCTCCACCCACCACCCCCTTTAGATATTTGTGTCTCATTAGCTCATGACAGATTATGTGGATTTGGTGATATAATCTCATACAGCATGACTCAATACAATTTCTTATTATAAAGAACTTTCCTTGGATGTATAGAAGCTTGGCTCGAATGATTGACTATCCCTGCTACTTGCAAACCAGCAGGCAGTCTGCCGACCCATTTACCTGAGTATTTTCTCAAGTACAGTAGTTTTGCACAATTATTCTACCATGGTGGTTCTTGTGCTATGTTAAAGGTCATATAGCATGAAAAATGATAGAAGCTGATACATTTTTCTCATACTTAAGTGATATTTTTTCAAGTGGAACAAGGGGTGACTTAGTGAACTAATCGCTGCTCTTCGACATACACAATGGCAATGAAATAATGCCAGAAAAGGCACTGAAGGACCCTTGCAGTGGAGCATGATTATTGCTTTTAGCTTTGGTTTTAGAGTGACTTTTAAAGAATGAGCTCAGAGATCTCACCAACTGGAATTTTGAAATTCTGTCTTAGTCCACTAGATGGTGATCCTTTTAAATCAGGATTCAGGTAACTCAAAGACTCAGGCCATCAACCATACCCCACCCACCCCCTGCACTCCACTACACAGAATAGGAAGACTTGTTTACAGTATGACATGATTTACATCATAACCTACGCAAATGAATTTCAAACAACTATTGAGCGTATGACTGCACCATGCCATCAGCACAACAACAACAGGAGTAGGTGACACCCATGAACAAGAAAACTAAATTTGATCTCACTCTTTTCTTGCTGCAAAAGAGTTTGCAATTTCCAAGTTACAAACACCTTTTGGAAACTGATGATGACAACTACAGAATGGCACAGTGATTACTTAAGGCTGCCTTAATCGCACAGACATTCAGGTGTATTTGCTTTTCTGCACAGCATGCACAAAATTCCATATCTAATATTAACATAAGACAAAGGCTTAGGGTACAGTAATAGAAATGTTTTATTAAACAAATATATTTACATTTCATCCTCTTTTTAAATGTGTGCCTGTTATTTTCATTTAAACACAATGTAATCTTTACAATTGATACCACAAGAATACAGCTACATGCATGATTTAGTTGGTCCTTTGCAGTAAAAAAGATGAATTTTATGAAGTTTAACAAATGCAAGCATTTGTTTATCTTTCTAATTACAGTGTTATAAGTATTTTTATTACAACATAGGACCCCTTCAACATACTCTACATCTATAGGGTGGATTTATGTAGTTTTTCAGACTAGTTTGATGATGTTAAAACTTCCAAAATCTAGAGAAAAAAATAAATTTCATGCAATCCCAGAATACTTCATTTTCTGGAATCTTATATACAGTAAGGACTTGGATGGAACAGAATAGTGTTCTAATTGTAATTTCTAAAAAAAAACATAGCAACTGATGACTCTCAAAAGCAATGAGGACTTACTTTTGAACATTCACCTATTTATTTGTTTGAAATAACATCATTTTTTCAGCTATAAGACAGCATCACATAATGCAATGGCACCATACAAAAATAAATATTAATTTAAAGGAGAGATGACGTCACCCCAAGAAAAAGATATACACATCATTGCTTGTAAGTTTCTAGTATGTCATATGCTGAAATTATTACATTATTCCCAACTCAGTTTTCTTTCATGGGAAGAAAATCAAATTATATTAAAAATTATCATATTTAGGTGCTATAACTGCAGGTTTATAAAGGACCTAAAGTATTTCTGAAAGGCATGACTCTGTGAATGTGTAAAATTTAATTCCACACTAAGAAAAAAAAAAATTAGGCACAATTTTTAAATATGACTTCCAACATGTTCATGGTTGGATGAAAAAAAAATCTCAAAACTAAAAGCTTGGTTTTTTTAGCAGACTACAAAAGAGAGATGCCAAGTGCTTCAGAAATTCTGAAATGGCAGGCACATAATCACTACATTTAAAGATAACTGTACTACACATACTGCTTCAGTTTACTGTGTGCAAACACATACTGTATGCATAATAGACCTAAATGTATATTTGTTCTGTCAGTACCTGAACTGAAACTCACTCAGCATTTGGGAGTGCAGGCAGGAACTGGATTCCTGGGTTGTATTAGCTTCTTAATGTTAATTTTACTCTTGCTGTGTTGTAACAGAATGCCAAACATTGTATTCAAGATCATCCCGCTATGAAATAATGGGTTTTCACTGTACTGCTTTTGTATGCTGCCAAATCTGTTGTGAAAATGCCATGTATAAAATAATACAATAATTGAAATTGTGCTTAGGCACATGGCAACACATAGTGATTTACACAAGAAAGAATTATTTGGAAGAGAAAAAAATTCTGCAGACATACTACTCTAGTGCATTTTTTAAAAAAATCCAGTAAAATCTTGAAATAATTGATCTTTACTGCACACTCACTCAGGAGACTATTTAGACACATGTTTAAATAAAAAACATACAAGTAAGCCTATCTGTAGTCAGCAGGAAACTTGCAATATCTGTAAGCACATACTTACATACTATTTGCACTACAGGATTTAAC
>JAYRBT010000093.1:17911663-17923446 GCA_036023395.1 Myiotriccus ornatus
CTGACCCAGGTATAGCTCTTGATCACTTCCCATCCCACACAGCAATTTCTATTACAACCATGTCACGATCAACTTAGCCAAATGTACAGATTACATCTGGGTCCTTTGAGTCATGCTACAAAAAAAGGTGCAACAATAAACAAGTCCATGTGCATTCTTGGTCATAACTATGAGCAGAGTAACCCTTGAGATTCCTCACTTTGGCATTAAATAACAATTACAAAGGCTTTTAGAATTAAAGCAATACATTGAGGGACTTGAAATGTTAACAGTCCCAAGTAACTTGTCAATTGAAATAAGACTCATCCCTAGTCATAAATAAATAATCTCTTTCCTGGTCTCACTTCCATGCCAGGATCAATATCTCTTAACATCTTACTTATTTTATTACTGCTTTTGGTTTTCTGGGACTGATTGAAAGTTGCTCAGAGGAAATCTTTGGTTTTGCTTAAGTGTCCGTGACATTTAATCATGACTTTCCTTGCAGTTTAATTCCAACCAGTCAATCAGTTAATCCACTTCAATTGATTCTGTGCTCTCTGTTATTGGCTTGCACTCATTGGGCATCCTCTGGTGTCGACTCAGCTGGGTAGCTTGTGTGAAGCTCCTCTCACACCTCTCGCACCTGGTGAAGGCAAGAGAGAAAATTGAGACCAGGGAACTGCTCTGGGAGGTGGGTGATGGGCTTTGTCACATCCTGCCTAATCAGAACAGACACTCAAAAGTGGCTTCAGATTTTACTGGCTCAAGAGGTTTAATTGGTGGCTACTTCCAAGGCCTTGATGCCTATGATGGGACAAGGCCTGTCTGATTCAGAACAGAGGAATCTGTCAATAGACAGGGGGAAGGTGATTTCTCCAGAGAGGCCTGTCCTGCTGTAGCTCTGATCACTGTCAGTTCAAATAGATAAAGAACAAAAAGAGATTTTTAGGAGTGAGCCATCAAAGAAGCAGATTGTCTGCAGTTTTCTGCTCTGTAACCCCTAAGAGAAATTGATGACAAATAGAATTTCACCTTCTGCTAATTTAAAAAACCACAATTGCCTATTGGAGGATGAGAACTCACAAAGCAATAATCATTCAGTTCTAGAACAAGAGAAAACTCTTTGTTTATCTGATCTGACTATGCTGGTGGGGTTCATTTTAAATAGGCATACACTGGTTACTTAATTATCTGACAACATCCACACTATTTGAGAAATCTGTGGATTGAGCAAGAACTCATCACAGTCACCAGTGTTTGCTTCACTGTCTTTTATGTTCACTTATCTTTCTACCCTGTCCTCTGTTAAGAGAACCAAAATCTGCAACAAAAATTATGTGTGAATAAATTAACAAAGTGATTGAATTTTGGAAGAGACAGGAGAGGGGTTATTGTTACCTTGGAATAAATCCCTTATCCCTGCTCTTAAATACAATATACTGTATTTAATCTCCCAAATACTGCCCTTTTGTTTTGCATTCTGAACACTAGAGAGGGGTGTTTGATGAGTCACGAATATGGATGCAGCATATTCTTCTTGTATTGTGTTTTCTCCAAAAGCCATCTTTGATTTGATGGTATTGTGTGATGTTTTATCTTCAAAGAAGATTATCATAAAATTATCACAACGATGACTTCTTCACCTTCAAAGGACAAATGAGGAAAACAAAGGACTCTAATTCATATTAATTTTTCTCTCCTTATGTGAGTGATAGAAAGTGAACTGTGAACTGTAACTGATCTAGCTCCTTACAGTAGAAAGAAAGGAAGATATTTACACATATGCATACTTGTGGGTGTTCTTCACATTAGTAAATTTTAGTAATAAAGTTCTTCTTCAGGAATATCTAGCACAGACATTACAGAGTTATTCATCCACGTTACTGTCCCAATCTAAAATGTCAACACTTTTAAGTTGTGTTTCTTTGATTGTCTTTCATGGAATATTTTTAGCATCCTGTTCCACTGTTAAAAACTGCACTGTGATCTTGACAAATGTAAAATGTCAGCTTTAATGTATCAGACCTATCAGCTCAATGAAAATAACTCAGAAGTATTGATTACTTAATGATTTTTTGGGTATTCATTAACGTCTGTGTGCAGATCATCCACTCTCCAGAGCTCCTGAAGTGCTGATGACACATTAGTGTACTGCTGATTGTTTATTAGAAAACTGATTAGTTACTGGATGAGTGTGTCAAAATATACTACATTTCATTGCCTGACAAACTTGCAAATTATTGTATTATTTTTATATACATACATATATATCTATCACAGAGGCATTAGAATCAATTTTAAGGCTGGGGGGTTAACTTAGTCTGTGTGAGATATTTCCATCTACTTGAACTTGATAGTTTTGTTATTTTGATGTCTACAAAGACAAGTACTTTGCTTGCTGACTAATAGGAGGCTCAAATCCTTGCCTAACCAAGCTGTAAGTGATACAGTTGCAAAATAACCTGCAAAATCACGTGTGGCAACACCTTACTGTAAAAGTCTGGGCAAATAAATGAAATACAAGGCATCAGGGTGCACAGGCACCATCAGTCATTGAGATAAAGACTATAGGTTGATCAAAAGACAAAGCTACTCACTGAAACCATTGGGCATAAAGCTGTGACAGGCCTCTTTACCCTTTCTGGAACTTATCTGGGAGGCTAGAGCTGGGCACTGCATTCACTCACCACCTTGCAATGCTCTTGAAAGCTCAGAGCAAGGCTTACGGTATTTCTTTAAAATGCAAGTTCCCAGCCTTTACCCACAAGATTCTCCTGCCATATGAGTGCTCTAACTTCCCAGGTACATGCTCTTTTGATACACTACCAGAAAGGCACAGGAAAGAAGGATGCTAAAGAGAGAACAGAAAAAGAATAAATCTCTTGCTACAAGCATCTACCCTTTGAATAGGAGGGATGTGGATGCCAAACGTGGATGAGGGTCAGATTTTGCTCTCTGTGCTTACACAGCCCTTGGGCACCAGTTAGGATAAAGCCTTGGGAAAGGTGCCTGATTTCCCTGTCTTTTTCTTGTACCTGGGTAACCTTCAGATGTTCCTTTAGTACCCAAGGTACTGAGGATTGTCTAGGTGCTTCCAAATGATGTGGATGGTGTTTCCAGGACTATAGTTTTTGATATATAAGTACCTGGCTTATGGACAGAGATCTGTATTAGGCTCCTGACTCTTCTTTTCAACATGGTCCACAGAAGTTGTTGCTGGATACAAAGTGATAGAAAAGATGAAGATAATAGTGTCATAGCAGTCGGCATTACTATCTCACAGTAGGTAGGAATGGGAGGAAGAGCAGGAATATTTTTCTCTTCAATTATGATGTACTCTCTCCCTCTCTCAACCATTTTCTCCCAGCCCAACATAGCAGAATAACAACTGCCATAAGCCTATGAGATCGATGAGCATCTGTGTGTAGGTTTTTGTGTGCATATTTCTGTATTATAAGCCATATATATGTTGTTGGAAAGTTGAATAGTAGTCAAAACTGTCAGAAAGGAAAAAGAGTCCATCTCTCATGTGACCACCCACAAAGTAACCATGAGCCCAAGCCTGACTTCTAGACATATCAAATTTTGGTTAAGCCTCAAGTGCAGATAGACGTATTGCCAATAATGATACCTATTAACTGAGATGCAGCTTAATTTCCACTTGGGGCCATTTTATGGCATTTGAGAGTAATTTAAACAGCCCTAGACACAATGTAGATCCAAAGAAGCAAATCCAAAGTCCTCAAACAATTAGATACCATCAATGAAAACTAGATTCATGTGTGTTTTACAATGTGTGTGTGCCTTCATTGTAATTGTAAGGACCAGTGTACTACAGCATTCAACCTCCTCAAACTCAGGACTTCTATCCACCACAGGGTTTCTCTATATGATTTGCTTGGGTGGAGGTGGAAACAGAACTGTTCTTAAATTCACAAAGAACATCGACAGGTTTTGAATATTTCTACAGTACACTGTTTTGTGATTTTGCTTAGATAGCCCTCATTATCACTGGTCTGCTTGTTTGCTTCACAGTACTTTGAGGATTATAGATGGGATTGGTTTAATTTGCACATTTATGTTAACCTCTGTGGAATTTTTTGTAGGAGGAAAATGAGGGTCTATTTTAGGGGGGGAAATCTTCATTCGATACTCTCAAAATAAACACTTTAGGATTTCATTCAAGAAGAACATTTAACATTACATTTTAAATTCATTTGAAGGGGTTAAAAAAAAAAAACAAAAACCAAAACCACAAAAAAATATTGTAAAGCTGTCACTGCAGGTACGATATTCAACCTGAAATGAATGCTCCCCAGTTTTATATTTCAATAAGAATAAATTAAAAACACCTGAGCTATTGCAAGCTGAAGGAATCTTTCCTCTAATTCTTTTTGTTTGAATCTGGCATATTAGATCTTTGCATAACCCTGATTCTGCAGGCAAGTCCCTTAACTATTTTTTGATTTTACTGAAGTGGAAGTGGGAAGTGTTGAGAAGAACTTAAGAAAAGGGAGGTGACAAATAATTTTCCTTTTTCTCCTACCTTCTAATTTACTTAAGAGCTTTGCTCCCAGACTAGCAGCCATACTGGAGACTTCAGTAAGATAAGAATACACAAAAACTTTACCATGCTGAAGCTGGCTTGATAGCCTGTGATGACATGAAAAGAAATCCCTTCTAACTGGACCTGCAGTCCAGGCAATGCAGCTAAAGCTTTGACTACAGATAACCTCACTTAGCATTGTTATCTTAATGAAAAGCAAATAGAAAAGTCTTCCACCATACATCCAAAGTTACCTAGGACCTACAAAGAAAACGCCTTCTCAGAGAATAAGCTTGTTAACCAATCACAAACTTCCTCTTACACCACAATTATTCTGAAATGTTTTTAGATGCTGTTACCCCATGTTCACAATTTTTTAAACCAACTTCTGAAAATAATATGTATACAAACATAGTGTTTAAGATTGTCAGCTTAATCCACACTCACTGTAATTTGTCTTACAAACTAACTGCCTTACTTAATTTGAAATCATGAGATTGCATTCACAGCAACAGCAAATTTAAAACTGAATTTAGTAACACCTTCAAAATTATGCCTGTTATTTTAAAAATAACAGCTAGAATTTAAGTAATTTATCACTATCCATGCGTGGTCATTCTTTCTAATAGTAAAATTGTTAGCAGAAGTGTGTGCATCATCACAACTAGAGATTTTTTGAGGTACAGAAATCATATCTCAATGAACTTTTCATCTTGCACTTTTTTGGTAATTGTACACTCTAAATTCCACTGTAAATAAACACTTAAAAACTAAATTGCATGATCAAGAGTCAGAAATCTTGTTTGTCCCATTTATAGTTCTTTTTTTACTAGAATTTGTTGAGGACTTTTTTTCTAAACTTTCTTACTACCTGGTCTCATGACCCCCTTTTTCAAAAGAGAATATAAATGCTGATAAGACATCAAGATGAGCTGCAGCTCTCTCTTTTTCTTCCAGCAGAGAGTGCATAAGTTTTCTGCCCCTCCTCTCTCAAATGCAATCAGTCCTGTGTGGGAGGCAAATCTGCCCTTCTGAACAGCTTGCAGGATCAAGGCACATGTGCCCTCTTATCTGACTAGCAGTGATGGGAAGATCTGCAGCTCCAGTTTTAGCTTCACGTGAAATTACTAGTCAGCTTACTGTGAGTACTTCAACAAGTCTTACAGATAGAAATTGGCACTACTGTTTGTTGAGCTTAAGGAAGAAACTAAATAAACATCTTCCAAGATTGAAATTACGCCGTATATCATAAAGAAGCAGCAGAGAGCATACATTTTTTGTTCCTCTGCCCAGCAACTTTAAAAATAAGTGGATCCATGCTGGAATACTTAAATACTCCCACATAAGCAGGACAAAACAAAAAAAAAACCCTCAAACAAATCCCAGACAACTGGTTAATTGTAGCTCACACATTAAGCCCTTTCACAGATGAAACTGTGCTGTAATCAAGACCATTTTGGAAAAGGGGAAAAAATTGCTAAACCAAAGGGGAAAAATAATGACTCTAAATGGGGCAAAATAGCAGGTCTATTGAAAACATGACAAAAACAGGATGTTAAGGAAAAAAATTAAGTGGAGTCAACAAGGTTACACATAAGTAACACATTAACATTAAACGAAATCTATTTTCCATTTTGACCTGGAAACCTCTTCCATTAATTACTAAAATCTATTTACAGAGCAACTAGATAAAATCAATCTGATTGCTCACACCATTTTTGGTTCACTTTCTATGGGCTCTTAGCATTCTACATACTGACTCAAGAGAAGTCAATATTTAGATGTTCTGAGTTTCCATGTTTTGCCTCCTACAACACTATCCTAGCCATGATTTCTGCTGTACAACTTCTTCTGTACTGGATATGCAGCATTTTGTTCCAGCTCTGTCCCCTTGCTGCCAGCAAAGACATGGATGGAGGCCATGCTTCGTTCCCACAATATACAGAGGCACAGCGTGTCCACCAGTATCTCTGTCGGGATTGTTATGAGGGGTTCTGACAGGCCCCATAACTGAGCTCTCTTACATTAACCAGACAGAAAGCACAGTATGGCAGAAGTAGAAAAGAAAGACAAAAGGAGAAAAGTAGACAGAACAGACAGCACTTGGAGAACTGGGAGAGATGCACACCCTCTTCTACATTTATTCCCATTCTTCCTAGGAACATTCAGGCAGGTTCCAAAAGAAACTATATCAATACATTATATGTTGATATTAATATATTATTTTTCTTCCCAAGTGGGATTGTTCCAGGTACAATACATGTACAATCTGGGTCTGTCAGTTCAGCAAAGAAAAAGACACAAGTATGGGAACTATTTCTTCTGTCTTGGAGAACACTTCCTGTTAGGTAGGCAGTCTTGCACAACAAGGTAAAATAAGCCTGGATCAACTGTGCTGTAGATGGAGGTGAGCATAGGTGGAAAATTTCTGAGACTCAGGTGTAGCAATGATATTAATATAATAAGTAATGAGTCCTTAGGACTCAGCAAGCACCAGCGTGGTGCGAAAGGAGTGTATTAATATAATGAGCAAGGGGTCCCAAAGGACCACGAGGACACCAATATGGTGTGTAATGAAAGCATCCTTTATTCAAAGAGGCAAAGCTTTAATAGTGGATTTAAATACTGACACGTCACCACACGTGACATCATCAGCCAATCTTATACAAGCATTTCACTGGGCATGTGTAACAGAGTACTTAGAACTACAACTCCCAGGATGCTTTGCAGCACCAGAAACCAACCCCACACTCAGGTGTGTGCTTAGCTTAAATTTCAGTAAGCGTAAACTGCAGAAATAGGTAAAGTATGTTTAATTAAAAAATGTCTTGACCAGGTAAAGGGTTTTTTATACATCTTGGAAAGCTGAGCACTATCAGTTTATTATTATGATCTTACAAAACTTATGTCTCAAGTCAGAGTTGCATTTTCTATGCAGTGATTCTGTGTCTAAAAGAAGATGCACATTTCTCCCCCATACTTAACCAGAGTCAAATTAGCTTTAACTTGAAGTTCCATCTACCTCAGCCTATAGACATCTAAGAATTGTATTAATGTTCTTATAATGTCCCAGTCTTGATTGTATTTTCAGCTGTGGTTCTCTGGCAGCAGCTTGCCACTTAATTAAAACAATCAAGATCTCATCATAGAATGGAAAATTGTTCAGGGCTGTCAAGGAACTCAAAACCAAATCTGTTTTAGTTCTGATTTTAGCTTCACCACTAACTGTTTTATCTGGTAGTCTTGGCTTTCAAGAAAACCTCTGCCGAGTGCTGGGGATGCTACTGAACAGCAGCAATACATTTTCCTCTCTAATCTCAGCTGGCAAAGGCTGCTGGCTTCAAGTACTTACTTGAAGGGCTTTTCCCCAGTGTGTGTCCGGATGTGATTGTTGAGTGTTGTGGCACCAGCAAAGGCACGACCGCAGTAGCCACACTTGAAAGGCCTGTCGCTGGAGTGCGTAACTACGTGGTTCCTCAGCTCTGAAGGTTGGGAGAAAGACTGCGAGCAGTGACCACACTGGTAGGGCCTGCAGTGGGAGAAAGAAACAGCACACCATCAGTGCCTTTTGTTGACATGCTCAGGAAACCATATGGAAGGGAACACCTGATCTTCCCAGTAATTTTCAAAAAGAACTGCAGGTGGACTTCTCTGGGTCTTTCTTGAGAGAAACATATCCAGAACTTCATGACCTCTTCAACAAATGTAAAATTCTTGTACAGGAATTAACTGAGAGTCCAGGGGCATCATGCCCCACAAAACATAATTCAGCAAGCTACTGACCCGCACTACACATCGTATGCCTGCCTTAATTCTCTCAAACTCAGCATGGTACTCCTCAATCATAAAAAAAATCCTCACACTTTGGAAGCAAGGCTCTCATGAAACCCTGTCTGTTGGTGCCAGCTATAGTCTTACCTACAAATATCTCATTGTTATGCCTGCATTCTACCTGTATTCTGTAGCTGTTTGCAATTAAATTCTTTGTATTGCTTTGGAGGAATCAGTAGATTTTGAGATTATGTGCTTTTGAGATCACGTATTTCAGTAAGAGACACTGGAAAAAGTAACCACCATGTTACAACTATCTTTTTGTTTTCCTACTTCTATTAAAAATACTTGCATTTTATTAACGTGTTTCTCCCATCCAGACTAAAAATGCCTTTTTTTTTTGGATCTTGGAAGGAAACACAGGACTTCGGTTTTCAGTGCCACAGTTTGTTACAAGCAAACATAACAAACAAACAAACAAAACTAAGTGATATGTTACAAATTGGGAATCATAATAAGCAGACTGCAGACACAGAAAGAAAAGGATACAAGACAGTAATGTGAGACAGGTCTGCTGAAATGCTAACTAAAATACAATGTGAAGAAACAATGTCTATATATTTCTGCTTGGTAATAGTGATTTAATATCAACATCCCAGAGGGGTTTTTTCCATTTCACATTTGTTTTAAGTTTGTGGCAGAGTCCTAACTGCTTATCCAACTTTTTCTTAAAAAAAATTACAATTGTTTTTTTTCTAGAGGGATAATAATGATTTTTACCCTGCACAACATTTTAACTTTTAATATCTGCATTTCCAGAGCCAATGGCCAACTCAATTACTCTCTCTTTAATAAATGTGTATGTTTAAATGGCTAGAAACCAAAAGTAAAGGGAAGGAGACAATGGTGACCAAGCATGTACAATTCAATTAAGTGCAAAATAAAGTGAACTATCTCATTTGTCAAGTGAACTGCTTAATTGTGGCTACTTGCATCACTGAACACAAATACCATTATTTTACAGTGCTTCAGAGCACTGAACCCTGATTGTAGAATTTTTTAGCTTGATTAATAGCTCAGTATTCATCAATAACTCAATAGCTTACTATTTTAATTACTTGCATTTGAAAATCTAACTACTCTTCAACAAGTTTAAAAGTAATATATAATAGCTGTGGAAAGGTAACTTTGATAATGTGGCCCTTAAAAATACACAAATACATGTAAAATAATACATTAAGAAAATAATCAAAACTGATTATCTGTTTCTCTTATTGGAAGGCAAGTAGTAACATGCCTAGTTTTCTCCTTTCTTGAAGTGCAAAGTTATTTTGCACGGAAAATATTTTTCAAATTTGGCATGAAATGTTTTAAGCTGGTAAAACAAAGGTGATTTTTTTAATGCAGACTTACTTGTTTGGATATTTTCATATCAAGCATTTATAAGTAAAATAATGCAAAAATATTTTCTGTATCCAAGAAACATTGATTTTTTTTAATAGTGAAGCAGACCATTAACATCTATTAGCCTCTGGTTATCTATTTTTAACAGCTACCACAAGAAATGATATAACACTATATAAAACCAATTAATCTTTTATTTTTTTAACAGTCAATGTGATTAATTTCACACAGTGAAAATTCACACTGTAACTTGTCTGTAAACAGTCAAAATTCCAAAACAGTTGTAGCTGAATGTTGTGATGTCAAGCAATATGGGTTCACCCCCTATATTGGCTCAAAATAAATGGCTTCTTCTCAAAGTACTCAATACATTTCACCGGCTGATGCTCAAGAAAATAAGCCCTGTAAGAAATCACCTATTGTTAGATCACTCTGACTGTATTTTTTCCATTCATCCACATCTTGGGAGAAAAAAATATTAAAGAAGTCACTCTCCTCTTTGTAGGGGATGCTTTCTCCAGTTTAAACACAGGCGATTCTGATTAATGCTAAAATGTGTAATTTTTTTAAAGCTTAGATACACGACACATATTAGAGAAAGCTCATTTTAAAAAGAGAGACGATAAATACATTCAAATACTGTAACAGTTTAAAAATGCTCTAATACGTACGAATGCATATTTAAGTATGCCAACTTTTGACAACTTTTGGATACTACTATTTTTCCAAGACCAAAAAAAGTCATTCAGTGAGTATAAACGTTATCATTTTGTTCTCTGGTAACCATTTTACTGTGCTCAGAAATTTTTCTTGGAAGAAAATAAAATCAATATGTTGTTTTAAAAAAAAAATTAAAGTGCTGCAGAAGGACTGAACATGAGCAGTGCTTGGTTCAGTGAATACACTGATATGGGCAGAGCACGCCTGCCTTTGATGTAGCAGTTATGTCTTCTGCCATCACTTTGATCTGCACCAGGACAATGAATTAAGATGGTGACCTCTTTGTAACAGAGGTTTGCAGACAGAAGGGACACAGTGACAGAAATGCTGGTCTTCACAGGTTGTACTTTCAAAGATCTGCTGCTAGACTGAATGCACTCCCAGCTCAGAAAAACTAATTTCCACTGAAATAAACAAGAAATTATGACACCTTCTGAGCTTTAGGGTATCCTGTGAATCAAAATCTTCTCATATAGTAATTTTAAGGTACATTTAAGAACAGCTAAACTGATGTATAGCAATGTGCAGATGAGAATGTTGTTCTGACAGCCACCAAAAGCAGTTCTAAGATTTTTTATTAATCACCTAGCTACTTATTTTTTTAGCTCTACAGCTTTCTTTTGAGATTGAAGATAGGAAATCTACTTACCTAGAAGTAAATTCTGCTGTTGAAGGAATTACACTGTTGTCATTAATCCCCTGGATCATTGATCAGCTATCTAGTTTTGCTGAAAGGTAGAATCCAGCTTCTTCTAGAGACTCTAATCCTACAGTCTCTGACTATATGGTGGCACACGATAGGAACACAGGCCATTTAAAGTGAAATTCAGAGAGCAACTGTAATGTAATAGTTTTCAGGTTTTGTAGTTATTTATATTTTGAGCTTTCCCAAGTTCTGCGAGTCACATTTACAAAATGAAAACACTAAGGAATAAATTTTGCTCTCTAACCTAGACAATATATTGCATGATTTTGCTCCTTGGTGATATGTTTTCCAATTTTACCACATTTGTAGCTGATTTTTTTCTGGGTGAAACTACATCATATATAGGACCAGTACAAAATGCATGTTCCCATATGAGGCTTACTGAGCCTCAACAAACCTCAGGCTTTGTACAGGGTACGTAGAACCCTTAAAAAGCACAAAGCATATTAATAGAGAAGAAAAGAAAAACCCATATCTGTGCACCTGGAACAGCTACTGACAGACAACTGTACATTCAGATTGATACTTTTTAGATTTTTGTTTAGCAAAAGTGACATAGCTTTTTTTATTTTGTATTATAAATAATGGCCAGTCTTCGCGAACGAAGAACCGGGGAAGGTCTTTACACCTTCCAGCCTGCGCATTGGATTTTTT
>JAYRBT010000093.1:17924062-17961737 GCA_036023395.1 Myiotriccus ornatus
ATAAATTTATATATCATAAATTATTAATTATCTGAATTGTTCTGAAAAATCCTATCATTCTTTTTCACTGAATTTTCAAATTACTTCTCTTATGATGAACAGGTTTCTAGTGAGGCCTTTTCAGAAGAGAATTTAGTCTTTTCAAGGGGGATATGGAATCCTAGTGCAATTCTTAGAAGAGAAATTGCTGTGAGTTCCTGAATGCTTATAACTCTATCATTGAAACACTCCCAGACCAGGGAGTTAATTACAGTACTGTAATTCCTTTCCTTTAGAAACAGATGGAAAAGCACCAGCAGAAAGAAGAAAGACTGGCACATGGTTGAAAGTGCTTTTCTCCTTATTGAGGACTAAGAATTAAGACTAAGAACTAAAAAACCAAATTGATTATAGAATGATTTGTGTTGGAAGAGACCTTAAAGATCACCTAGTTTCAACCTCTGTGCCATGGGCAGGAACACCTTCCACTGAAAGCCCCATCCAACCTGGCCTTGATAACTTCTCAAGATGCGGCATCCACAGCTTCTCTGGGCAACTTGTTTCGGTGTCTCACCATGCCCAAGTAACGAATTTCTTTCTTACATCCAATCCAAATTAACCTTTTCTCAGTTTAAAGCCATTATCCCTTCCATCATTACATGCCCTCGTAAAAAGTCTCTCTCCAGTTTTCTTGCAGGCCCCTATAGGTACTGGAAGGCTGAACACTTCTCTTCTTCAGGCGGAAAAAATTGAACTCTCCCAGCCTGTCTTCATCCCTCTGATCATCTTTAGGATTCTCTTCATGACTCTGTCCAGCAGATGCATGTTCTTCTTATGTTGGAAGTTTCAGAGTTGGACTATTACTGAACCCCTTGCTGTTGGCTGTCATCAGCCACCTCCTTATTTTCCCTGTCCCTTAACACAGTTGCCTGAAGGATCTGCTCCACGTTCTTGACAGGTACCAAGGTGAGACTGGCTGGCCTGTGGTTCTCCAGGTATTCCTTTCTTACAGTGAAGGTTATGTTTCCCCTTTTCCAGACAGTGACAATTTCACCAGACTACCACAATCTCTCAAACAGATAGATAGTGACATAGCCATAGATAGTGACTTAGCCACTTCATCTACCAGTTCCTCAGGACCCATACGTGCATCTCATCAGGTCCCCCAGGGTTGTGCACCTTCAAGTTCCTCAGATGGCCTCCAATCTGATCTCCTTCTATAGCTGGCAATTCTTCATTTTCCCAGTCCCTTCCTTTGCCTTCTGTGACATGGGTGATGTGACTGGAACCATTCCCAGTGAAGACTGAGGCAAAAAAAGTTATGACTACCTCAACCTTCTTCATGTCCCAGGTCACCAGGCCTCCTGCTTCCTCCCAGAGAGGCCCCACATTTTTCCTAATCTTCCTTTTATCACCAACATAACTACAGAAGCCGTTGTTGCTCTTCATGTCCCTGCCCACATTGAAGGGTTCAGCTTTCTTAGACTGATTGCTGACTGCTTGGACAATCTAACTGTATATCTCACAGACTACCTGTCCTTGGTTCCATCCTCTCTGTGGGCTTCCCTTTTCTCTTTGAATTAATCATGTAGCTCCCTGTTCATCCATTCAAGACTTCTGGTGGTTCTGCCTGACTTCCTCTCTGCTGGGAAGCATTATTCCTGAGCTCAGAAGTGGTGATTGATCTCAGGGTCTCAAGGCGTGGGACACAGGACTCCACTGAACTCGGGACAGGGTTTCACACTGTAATAGGGGGAAGGCTAGGACACCACAGCCTCTGCAGAAACCAAAACCAGGCCATGTTGAAACAGGGCCAACACCAGGTTTCAGGACCAGGCCTTGGTACAACACACAGCATTAAGAGCACAGCTGCACTCAGCAGAGTTAGGTCACAGTTACTCTCACAGAAAGCTATTTTTGAGGAATGCCTTCTTCCAGCAAGTTCAACTACAGCAGGAAAACACAGTGACACCTCAGAATACTGCTAACTTGCACACAGAAACATCCCTAGCATCAGTGAGGCCATGGGTGGGCTTCCTTCTCTGGACTCCACATCCCCTGCTGCCTTCGTTTTCCCCTTAGTCAGCAGAGCTGCTTACTAAGCACCTCAGGCACCAAACAGCAGCAGGGATGGCAAAGCTGGACCCGCTGGGAGCTCTTGTTGCTCAGTTACAAATGTTTGTGAAGAAACTAGCAAAAGCAGAAAGCCGGCGCCCTTGAAGCATTTGCAAACATGTGAAGCTGTCAGGGAGAGTTGCTGCTCTGTACACCCATTATTGTTATTAGCTTTGAGTACTGCAAGTTTGCAAACCTTTATGAAAAAATTATGCAAGAACAAGCATTAAATTCAGCACAGAGTTTACTTCAATTGAGCAATACTCAATTAACAGAGAGAGGGAATGCTTGCTCACAGCATTTATTTTTTGTAAGTCTGTTTTGGAGATGTTCAAATTAATTAATGGACTTCGAGAGAACACTGAGGTCAAAGACACAGAACCTATAAAGAAATATATAAACACAAAATGGACTGAGCCACAATCTTAGAGAAAAGACTATTAAATCAGACTATTAAATCAGTAATGTCAAGTTCCTGATTTAAACAAACAAACAAACAAACAAGCAAGCAAACAAAAAACCACTACACAAAACCAACCACAACAAAACCAAAAAAAAAAAAAAAAAAAAGAAAGAAACAAGCCCTCAAAAAACCCTTACAATTTAACACTGAGTTGCTACAGCAAAACAAAAGTGTTACCTTTTTAGTAAACAAGAACTGTGAGTGACAGATCACAGCTATAATCTACCAACCATGGACACACTATGAGAGTGGGCTTTCCCTCAAATTATCAGCTTGAATACATGGCAATCAATGAGAATATATACCACACAGATGTACATGTTACATATGAAAATGTGCCTCAGAGAGCTCTTGGGAACTGCAGCCATCTGCCTTCCCTCAACACCAGTGTGTTCTGAGTCTGGTGATCATAGTGAGACGGAAGAGCCGTATTGTTAAAAAACATTGCATCATTATCAGAAAAGCGGTTGGTGTTAAAAAAATAACAAAAAAACCCAACTGTTCTAAGTATTATTCACTCTGATAAAGAGTTTTGATTATCCCATTTGTGAGCCCCCCAAACAGGATTGCTGCAGCAGAAGGGAGGAAATAAATAAATTTTAAAAAAATTAAAAACAAACAAAGAAATAAAACAAAACATAAAACAACAACAACAAAATCCCCACGAAAATAGATTTCTGACTTTGTCTTCAAGAAATAGTTTTTCAAAGTGCTTCTGTCTAGTCAAGGCTCAAAAAAATCCCAAAGGCTCAGAAAGTCCCTGAATTCAAGACTTGATGGATTTATATCCCCACGTCCCACATCCACTCCAACCTCAGTTACCATTAAGTTCAAAGACAAGCCCTAAAAAATATAACAAGTTAAAAAAAAATCTTTGTGGAAAGTGAGAAGTAAAACAAAAGTAAACCAGTAAAAATGTTAAAGTTAGTTTAAATTAAAATCCTAATCTTAAGCTAAAACAGAGAACACAGCAAATGATTTTACTGTTTCCCCCTATTTGGGATTAATAAAATTTTTAAATTATTTTTATTTATTATATTATCTGCCTGTTAAATAGGACCATTTATTTCTTACTGCCTAGTTGAATTAAGAATATTATGGCCCATTTTATGTCTACTCTCATTCAGATTCTTTCTGAAACTAAGTTGTAATATCTTTATTTGGATTCTCAAGTGATCTGCTTTCCTCAAATTTCAGACCATGAACTGGATTCCTGTATAGATTCAAAGATGTTTTCCCTGCACCTCCTGCTGTAGGTAATCAGCATTTTTGAAGAACAAATACCAAACCAGAACAGATAGTCTAAAGTTACTTCCTAGAGATGACAGGCCCTGCTGCTTCAGTCACATCAAAGATGCAGTGACTGGTGTGCTCACAAACTGTTGACAATAAGTGGGGAGTTGTTTATCAGCTGGAGTGGTGCTGCAGATACCCTTGAGAAAATACAAACCAGAGAGTTGCATCCAGTACTTCAGGCTGGCAAGCAGGTATTCTTTCACAAATCATACCTTAGTTTCTTGTCTCCTGGAAATTTTGTACAACTCTTAAGGAAGTTTTCATCTAAAGGAATGCAATATGTTTAAGAAACCTAAGACAATTTTTTCTAGATGCAGTAACCCTAAATAAGTGATTCACTGATCTCTGTTAAAAGACAAAAGCTGTCTGTGATGTAAACTTAACCTGTAATGATTTAGCCATGGATACGAGATCCCTGATCCTAGGGCAGTTATGATCTGCAGTAACTGTTATTCCAGTAATTTCAAACATAGCATGAATTACAGTGATTTAAACATAGCAAGATAATGTTCCTACTACGCTCTAGGATATTCTGAACTAAAATGTTTCACACTTTCTTTTTGAAGGCACGGGAGAGACTAAATAAGACATCATGAATCTGTACCCTACTAATGACAAGGTTCACTTCTAAGAGGCAAGACCTGAAATCCAGTCTGTGTTTCAGACACTATTTGACACAAGATATTTAGGAGAAAATAAATAAAAATAAATAAAATTCATTCAAAAAATTAAATCTCTCACCTCTAAGATCTCTCATACCCAAGATGAAATATCTAATAGTAAGACAAAGTTATCCTCATTTTCTTTCTCTGGCAAATTGAGTATTTAGCTGGCACTAAAATGAAGAACAGTCCCTTTAAGTGAGACTTTTCTTTAATTAACTACTGTCTGCATTTTCTTTCCTCATAAAGAAAGACATAGGCTCAAGTAAAGGAAAGGAGGAAATCTAGGTGTCACACCTAGTTGGATGAATCACTGAAAAATATGTGAGAAGCTTCATCCACTCCTTTTCTAGACTCTAGACTCTTCTAGACGATTGCACTGTTTTATGCTTAGGATGTAATACTGGAAACATGAGAGTTCATGAAATTTAGGAGAGTGGACCTTTTGAGACAGATATTCGACTCTGTGACACTTAAATTAGTAGTTGTGTCCCACAGCTCTAACAAGTCCTCACAAGGGTGTTTGTTTCTGCTAAGGCCAGCATAAAATTCAGAAATGTTGAAACGGCTTGTATGCATTTACACTAGTATCAATTCTTTAATTTTTAAGAAGATTTGCAATGGAATCTTTGCCCATGCTTTACATTTCTTCCAGAAAAATGGATTTATTGTCTAGTACCTTCACACCCAAGAATCACACAAGCATATGTGTACACTTAGATAACCACATACACAAAGAGACACAGACATGCATACAAACACATGCACAGACTCACTCTTTGCTATTTTTGGTAGTATTTTTGTTAACTGTAATTCACAATTAAATGCTGCTTTTAGAACAACCTTCCAGGGATTCAGCTGTTCTGTTCAAATCTTCACAGCTGAAGAAGAGACAAAACACGGGCAGCCTTTTTTATTGAATTAATTTGATTTTTGTCTTTTGTCCTGCCAGCTATCAAAATTGTCAAATAAACCAGCTTTGATTCATAAATAATGGTTCCATTATATTTACTGTGCCACCGGTCAGAGTACCTGAAATTTTAATTCACTTGTTCAGCTAAATTTCATCCTCAGTTCACAGCCATAAAATTCTGTATTGACAAACTTTCAAACCAACTTTGACTCTGAGGTATCTAGTCAACATTTTTCTTCTGTGTGGATATTAGTTTATTGAATAAGTGGCATCTGTTTTCCTCCACATCACTAGTGGAGTAGGTATTTCCTTTTGACAGCTTTATACGATTTATGGGTTTGCATGCTATGAAGAAAAATAGTACTAAGCAAAAAATTCCAATTCATTACCTCTTAGTACTTAATTAAGTTCATACACATTGCACACTATAGGTGAACCCTGAAATGACTGTGACAGCCACTGAGCAGCAAGTTAGATTATCTTTGGAAGACAGAGAGACTTTTAATTATCTTGACCTCATTTTTTCCATCTATGATATTCATAAATTTTCATTCTATTTTGTTGCCTCCATCAGATGTACCAAACCATTCTGAAAACAAGATTACATCCTTAGCTATTTCCTTTTATCTGCACATTTAGGCACCAAATGTTTTTACAAATAGTGAAGTCAAGCAATTCTTTTTATCAGCTTACTTCACAGAGCTGCAGATGAATTATGTCATACGGAGTCCTCGTAATAATGGCTTGGTTTTGAAAATGATAACAGCTTGATAAAAGAAGAAAGCAGTGAATCTGGCTACCAGTAGATATAGAAATAAAGAGAGCCTGGGCTTTACCTGTCAGGGTTCTGCGTACACACATGCATCTGTAAGAGGATCCGCTGGGTGAAAGTCTTAAAGCATTGCCCACATTTCCAAAGATGCCAGTCACTGAACTCAGAATTTAGTTGGCTTGTTGAAGTTGGGCTTGCAAGAACTCGTTGGTTTTTTACACTGATCTGGTTAAATCCTGACTCGATGGACCCAGACTTATCCAGGAGAGAAAAATTTCTGCTACATGGAGTCTGTGGAAATACTATGGATCGCTGTGGAGTGGCAGGGGATAGTTTGCTACTTTTATTAAATGGCTGTAGGGTGTCTTGTCTGGACATGGCCTCCATTACAGTCGAAGGGACATTCACTGGGAGAAAAAAAGAAAAGTAAATAAGATCTTTTTTACGCCTTTTTAAAACTAATACAGCTTTGGGAGAGACCAAAAAAATATCAACATCCGTTTTCTTGACACTACAATTAAACAATTTTATTTTAATAATGCACAGAAAGAAAAAAAAAAAAAGGGGGTTGAATCTGAAAGGATGGTTCTAATTCTGTGACACTGAAATGAAAATTCATGCAAAGGAGTGTCTGAGACCGAAAGGAGCGAGAGAAGCCTGACTGTGATATAAATTTATTACACAATGGGATTGTCACCTGAAAGAAAATGTTGCTGCACTTGTGACACCCTGACTCTGTATATATGCAGTCAGCATGTCTGATTGCTATATTGCAGACAAGCATGAATTTTGAGAGCATGGGGAAAAAAATCCTTGATCGGACATGCCTCGAAATACAATAGGGTTTAAATATCTACTGCAGCAATATTAATTTATTATTATACATAATCTTATCAATTTATTAATTATTTATTAATATTAATTATTAATAAATATAAATTTATTAATATTTATTATTATACTTATCCTCTTAAAGGGCAGCCTCTAAGGATATTATACTATTACTTGTCACAAATAGCCACACTGCCAATACAGTAAGAAGCCAGTGACTTCACCATGTCTCATGTTATTTAGAGCAGGTAGGTCACCACGAGACAACACGAAGCATAGGCAGAGATATCTTTGTGCATCAATTTCCTATGCACCAAATAGGTAAAAAAACCATTTCTAGTACCATGAAGGTCTTATGATCATCAATTAACTATGGCTTATAAGGCATTCAGATATTTCAGCAACAAATGCACAAAGAAGTGATTTAGTGCTGAATTTGAATGTTGCATGATGAGGAAAGCAGGAGACCAAGCATGTAAAAGAAAGTTGAATAGATGCCTCAGTCCTTGAGTCCCATGTAGGTCATTCAATGAATGAAGCAAGGATCCTGTGGAAAAGTAGTCAGCTAACAAATGCTTGTACCACAATGCAAAAATAAACATAATTTAGGCTGCCTGGGCCAAGTAACTTCTAATGCTTTCTAATTTTGGCCCACTCAGTCTCAGGAGAGAATATTTTGATGTAAATTTTTAAACTAAATATGTTTGATACATATATGCCTATTTATGTTCTGTTATTTAGTTACTGTCACAAAGTGTTTCTGTCTATGACTAGGTCCATAGCATGTACTAAACTGTTGATTAAAAACTACAACTTGGTTTTGGTTAGTAATGATGATAGATCTCTAAGAGAAAATATGAGAATTAAATTTCAGTTGTGAGCTGGAATCATCCAACATTATTTAAGATACAATGGAAATGTGATACAAATTAAGGATTTTGTAGTATCTTAAATCATGCCAGTTACTTTAGAGTTATATTCTAATTTCTTCCATCAATCATAATGACTACAATTTTATAATATTGCAAGCTATTTAGTTTATGTCACTTGAGGTCCTTGCTAATCTATTTTTTTTTTGGAGTATCTGAGAACCTAATTTCTAAGTAGAGTTACATCTGTGGGGCTGTCTATTACTAGTTTCCAAATATATAATGCATCTTCTATGTGTCTTCTGTACAGGGAGCAATTTGTATACTTCCATTTTGCCCCAACACACTTTCAAGAAGCAGATCACTTTTTTTTTTTTTTCTTTTCTTTTGACTGTATTCATGGAAGTCCACAGAAGCAATAAGATCAGGGTGCCTGATCAGACCTAAGGAGAGTTTGTGCAGGTGAATATACCCCCTGGGCAGAAGATAAGCAGACGGTGTACTCTGAGAGTTTAAATGGCACTTAAGTCATATGCAGCTGGCTGCATGGTCAGAGATTAATTTCATCTACTCATGTTAGTGTCTCTGGGGATGAAACTCTGGTTTCTCTCTCAGCAAAATAGCAACTGACAATATTTAGAGCTTTTAGCCATAATGTTTTTCTTTTCAAATAAAGTTTTTGTAGGCTTCAGCTCATGAAAGAAAAAATAATATTTCTGTATTGTACACCACAGAGCATGAGTTTTATCAGCAAATATTACTGCCAGTAACTAAATTTCTTTTAAACTTTTCTCAAGCCCAACAGATTTGAAAACTCAAGATGAAGAAAGATGTTTATTTTTGACAGTTTAATCTCTGATATCTTGCTGTTTTATTGCTGGATGTTCAGTATTTAAATTGCTAAAAGACATCAGTTCATTCTTGAAGTTCATCCTGTTTAAGTATCCAAGTACTTGATCAAAAATATACATCTTATATATAATTGATTAAGAGAGGGCAGTCACAGGGTTACTTTAGACCAAAGCCAATCATTATTGGTTTCTTCTACCACATAGACACACACAGCTGTCAAAATGGATGCAAGCTCTAATCAAGTTACACACACAAGCAGTAAAACTGAAGGGTGTGCCTGGAACACCCATTCCCATTACAGACGAATGTGTCTAGCACTAGGTTAGGGCTGTGTTATAAACTGCACGATTAGTTTTATGAGGACTCCTAGTGAACAAAAAATAAAATATTGAGAAGGAATAGAAGAATGGATGGAAATGGGGATTGGCAGGATGGAATGTTCGTTGTTTGTTTACTTGCACTCAGCTTGTATTTAGAGAAGCTGTTTTTTGCATCTAACTACAAGGATCTAACCTCTACAGTTAGTCAGTCAAAGCTTTTCTCAACATGTTCAGTGGTAATAGAACAAAGAATCACTAAGAGAGGTCCTCTGGGCCTGCAATGTATTACTGTTTTGGGAAGAGAGTGTCTTGTGATAAGTCTAGTAACAATGGAGAGGACGAAGCAAATCGATCAACAATACACTAGGAGTTAATCATTTCTGTGGAAGAGTGATTCATACCATAATTTTGCACAGCTTAAGTGTATCATCTTACTTTAAATGTACAACCACTTTCATTTAACATCACAGAATCAAAGAATCAAGGAATCATACAGTGCTCTGGGTTGGAATGGACCTTAAAGAACGTCAACTCCCCTGCTGTGAGCAGGGACACCTCCCACTAGACCATGTTGCTCAAAACCCCATCCAGACTGGCCTTGAACATTTCCAGGGATGGGCCACCCTCTAAAACACTCTAGAAATACACCTGATCAGGCATGAAACAGGAATTATGGCTTACAGAGGTAAAAATACAAGGAAGAACTTACAATTTTCATCTTGTGCAATGCACTGGAGAGGGATTCCAAAGAAAGATGTGTAACTGTCATTGTACCACACCAACAGCTCAGTGCCCCTGGGAATATCTATACAAGCCCGGTAGAATATATTGGACCTAATCAAGAGAAAAAGAAAAAAAAATGCCTGATTTTGGAATAGAGCATTCTTCTCTTATCATACACAGTGTTATAGTAGAAATTCATTGCTTTGGAAGCATTTCTGCAGATAACTAAATGAATAAACTATGGTTTATTTTAAAAGCAAATCTGTAATAGAGAGGGATTTTATTCCTGTTGCACAGTCTAAAAAAGACCTTACAGGCACTTTGTACCAAGCATATGTTAAACAGTGAGGTTTTAGAAGGACCAGGATTTTAAGAAAATACAGGTATCTTCTTGCAATGTCAAAGTGATTTTTTTCAAAGTGATTTTAGAAACAGTACATTTTTTTAATGCATTATAGGCATCAGAGTGGTGCACACAGTTCAGCAAATACAGCCATTTAAAAGTTCAGCATTTGTCATCTAAGTTAAGGTTAACATCCTTTATGGAGAAATGGACAACAGCTCTTTTATGTGAATAAGTTATTTCAGCAAGAGGTTTGAAGTAGGGTGAAGTGACCTTTCATTACAGCAATATACCACCAAAAAGAGATCTTGGATTGTTGAGAAAAATAGGCTTTGGCTTAGGGGAAATAAAAAATTTGGGTTAATCAGAACATTCAATCATAAAATTTTCCCATATATAGAACGTGAGGGCAATGTCAATGATCCTTCAGTAAGTATAAACTAGTGTTACTATAAGTGTGATATCATATTGTTCCTGTGATAAAAGACTGTGGGTATTTCTAGACCACTGAAGTGGGAACAGATGGGAAAAAAAAGGAAAAAATCCTAGTGTCTTTAGCATAAAAACACGAGCCTTATTCTAATCTTGCACTGATGTAAATAGCTTCAGAGTAATACTTCTACAGTTAACAGATTTACATGGTAGTAAAAACTGTATAAGATCAGAATCAGACACAAGATAAAACAGAAATGTTATCAGTTTTCAGTTTCCCTCGTGCTTCACATGGAACAGTAAAACACACTCCTGTGAGATGGATAGAAATTCAATACATACAAGAAGAGCAGTCCACTCTTGCTGAAGGATTACATACCAAAATGATACAGTCAAAGGATCAAGAAATGACCATTTTTTTATAACAGCTTATGTAAGGCAGAAAAACATCTACCCACCAAAAAAAAAAAAAAAAAATTGTTAGGCCTCAACCAGTTTTCTGAGTGAAGAATTGCTACAAACGTTATTCTGAAGTTCAAGATAAAAGTGTTTAGGGTTGGTAGGCCTTAAATTTAGACTTTCTATAAAGAATTGGCTGTAGCAATGCAATTTGTTCCTTGTATAACACTGCAGACATAAGGAGAATCTTCTACCACATTTTTCATGGCAGTGAGATATGCACTTGTCAACATATTTTGTCACCGCAAAGTGGCTCTTGGCAACAGGATCATAAAGATCAATAAAAAAGTGCAGATTCTCAATATTTTACTAGCAGCTGCAAAAATTTCATTTATCTTGTTATTTTCCTCGCTTACTGCCACCCTGTCTCAGGAGGGCACTGCTAGCTAAGCAGAACGGTTTTCTTGGCCTTCTATGAATATCTGACAAAAACTCTCCCCTTTGTGTCTCCCCTTCTCCTTCCCTCCTCCTCCTCCTCCTTCTCCTCCTCCTCCTCTTCTTCTCCCTCTCTTTCTTCCTAGAGCTACGCATTTAGTTAATTTTTTCCACTGTTACATAAAAATGAAAATTGAAGCCATGCTATAAATTACCAGCATCTCTTAACTTGAGAAAAATTGAGTCTACTTTGTACTTCACCCTTGTAACATTTCATCTCTCAGTTTGGCTTCCCTTAAGATAAACACAGCAGCCCAGCAAATGAATGTGCTAAAACCAAATGACACACTTTGCCGCTGAAAGACCAGAACTGTTTTTGAGCAATGGGTGGTCTGTGAGGCTTGGAGTAGGCAGGCAAAAAAAATGTGTAAGTGTACACCGTCCCTTACAAGTGTGCAGAGCTTCCAAAACTCGCAGAAATCTCTGCATGCTGAAGTACATCAAAGGGATTTTTCCCTTTTTGGATAATATTTCCTTTGCTGACATGTATTTAGTATTGTGGTTGGATGACTCATAAAGATAGCTTCATGGCGTCCCAACGCAGTTGAAGCAGAACACATGCCAACAAACATTATTGTCAGCCTCAAAATAAAAACAAAACGTTCAGCTAAGGGTCAATCAATCAAGAGCACTTTGAAGAAAATTCCATTTAGATATTACAAATCATAACAGAATGAATTTAAACCAGCTGACTTTCTGTGAGGAGGACGTCCATGTACAATAAAAATTAGGCTGGTTTTTCAGTGTCCAACTTTTCTATTTTCTTACACTTGGATGCAGTCACTGGTGATGGATGCCAGTTTTTTAAATTGTGTTTTTGTAGTTCATTTTATAAAGATCTGAAGTAATAGAAAACAGATCAACAGGGGGAACTCTAAGTAAAAACTCCATCATGAAAGGAGAGTTGTAAAATCCACTTAATATTGACAGATGTGTAATGACTTTCTCATGCTCACTTTTCATTTAGGTTTGTCGTCTATATATATGTATGCGTATATATTTTTTTCTTATTTTTATGTATATATGTGCAGTCACACATCACCACATTGAGAAATAGTCCACAAGATACCCACAAAAATACTCTTTCATCACAGCAATCTTTATTCATTATCCAGTATGTTTATTTAAAATCCTATGGTATTTTAGCTATAGATAGCAGATACTTAAGTCTGTAATAAAAGATTTGTAATGTATAAATAGGATTGTTATTTTTTTAACTGTGGCATTATTTAGTCAACTGGATAGAGAATAAAAAATCTGAAAATGCAATTGAACAATTTTACTATTGTTAAATTGGAACCCTACGGTATAATCAAACTTCATATATTTCTTTTTAGATTTCTTTTTGTATGTTTTATTTTTAATTTTAAAGGTACTTTAAATAAGTTTAAGATTCTTCCTAAATAAAAGAAACTCTGCTTTCTAAAATCAGGATTGTTCACTGCAACTGGCAAGCCTGGGGTATTCTTTGATGTGTTTCCTACCATTTTTAATAAGGCCAAGTGGTTGCTTCTAATTTTGCGGCAAAAGGTTTGTTTATAGCTGAGATCATGTATTTATGTAATGTGTTGTCTGGGTTTTCTGGGCCTGTCTGCAAGCACAAAGTAAAATGCACCATAATTTCTTTACATTTTTCTTTGCATTTTGACTTTTTTGCAGCCAGCAACGTAAGAGGCACAAGCACTAGCAATGTTGGCTAGCAGGTGCGTTCAACATAGAAGTTGAACAATTCTATTAAGGGCGGAAGACTGCAGGTGTTGGCCTGCTTCTGATCAGATCATTCAAAAAAGAGGCTCCTCGGGCTCCCAGGAGCTTCATGCTGCAGCCTTTTATTATCGCCCCAAATGAGCATATCCGTATTTCTGCTCCTGTCTTTGCAATCAAAGGCAACAGGACTTGTGACAGTTACAGCCTGACCTTCCACTAAAACTTTGTATCACTGAGTAAATCAGAAAACACTTTACCTGTACTGAACCACTGTTAAGTTCTGCTCTCCACAGTGCCTTGCACATCGGATATACCTCATCCAGCTGGACTTACTGGGTTCTCCACCATCGATAAAGTGCTGCAGTGTCCCATCTTGGTCATATATCTGGGGGAGATGTCATAAGGTCAAGTAGTTAGAACAAATCATCAGCAATCATTTTCACTGGTTTGTCTCTCTGCACCTTTTCCAGGAATGTATTACCATGAAGTTTGTCATTGTGTACTGATACTTTTAGGAATCTACATGGAACAGCAGAAAAGTATTTTAAGGGATGTAAGTTTATCATATTTCCTTTATCAAGCCAATCTTTTCATATTGAACATATTTGTGCTGTCTCAGAGATGTAACCATGTTTCCCAAAGAATATTTAACCTGTTTTGACAAGCTGGCCTTAAATAATGAACTGCCAGATAAACAAGAAAATCTGGATGTAAAGCGTGCATTGAAATGACTGGGACATCCGAGCAAGGGGCAGTAGTAATCCCTAAACAAGTATCCCTTCCTTCACATCTCAGTTGCAGCAAGAGCGTGTACTGCAGCAACCTCACATGATACGTTAGGGAGTTGTAGGATTCATAATACCAAAACAAACGAGACTAGAAGGAAAAAGAGAGTTGATGATGCCTTTAGAAGCTCCCTTGAGACATATATTTTTTTTGAAGTAGTAAATGAGAAATCAGTCCTGAGGGAATCATTGTTTTCCTAAACATGACATCCCTGCTAAGGACATGAGAGCCCGTTCCAGTAATTTAAAAAAAAAAGACAGTATTATTTCTCTGCTTGGCAGTGGATGCTCCCTCGGAAATGAAAGAATGAAGTTGCTCTGGAGGCTCTGAAATGAAAAGATAAGTGTTTCATGCACACCTACCCTTTTGACTGCTTCAAAAAATGTTATCTAGGTAGGTCTAATCCTAGTAAAAGCAGATGAGCTCAGCAGATCTTTACTTGTTACACAATTACTTTGTCAAAATTCACAAATACATCTAAACAACTAGGTGCCTGTCTGAAGTAAACCCATCTTTTGCCCCTCCATGAACACCATTTGCTTTAATAGCCCTACCCCCAAAATGCTATCCCTTTTGAAATTTTATGAGCCTAATCTGATGTCTTCTTGAAAGTAATAATTCTGCTAACTAAAGAGGAAGCACATTTATTACATTGAATAGAACATTTCTAAGGCTTACAAATTAAAAACCTTGCATGTCCATTTCAATATCAAGAGAATAATCTCAGAAATTATGTGACTATATTCAAAACTCCAGATTTATTAAGTGTTTCCATCAATTCACACAAAAACATACATAGGAATCAGAATCTAGTTCTTTACTCCGACACAAGAGTCTCAAATTCAGGAGCCAGTCTAGCTTTTACTTTTGGCCAAGTAGGACTGGGAGTAATCAGGATCAATATATCCACTGCTAGAGCATGAGAGGCATGGAAATCAAGTGCCTATGGTGATCCTTGTCATTTGTTCCTGAGTGTCTGTGACAAGGACCAGGTGGAACCTGGCCAGATACTCTTGGGTTGGATAAGAAAGATGTTACCCCAGCATGCACTGAGTGGAATAAACTCAGAGAAATCAGGAGTCCTCAGAGGCAAACAAATACTCCAGTATCAGGGATTAAGTTTATTTTTTATATATGGTAACATGCTGATTATCAACAAGGACCTATTCTTTTGTAAATATATTAGAGTATGTTGAATATGTGAGCAAAATATGCTAAACAATAAAAATCTGTAACTGAACCAGAAAAGTTTTACAGGAAATAAGCCTACAAAAAGGAAGAGAAGGAGAAATTAATGACTAACTGTTGGCTGGGACCCTTTTGGAAATATTTATGCAAACAGTCTCAGCACAGTGTTTATTATCTATCCATTTACATGGTGCTTATTCACATAACAATATATGGCTTAGCATGAGGCAGAAAAAATTCCCATAAATAAAGAGCCGATAACTTCCTAATACCCAGATGATATGAAACAGGAAAAACAAGGAAGACTGCAATAATCTGTACTGACAGTCATATCTTGACACACAGGGTCCTACTCAGAACTTCATGTAAATCGACAGTCAGGAACTGACAAGAAAAATTACTATCTGTCATGGAAACATAGGAGTGGAGCTTTCTTGGGCCTTGGGCCTTGGACTGCACTACAAGCAAGACCAAATATTTTCAAATGCTTTATTCTTACAAGCAGTGATGCATCAGTGACAATATGCTCTCCTTTTCTAGGAGGATATTACTGACATTGCTGCATAGTCAGAATCCATCCAATATCATTCTTAGCCCTGTTCTTATAGGACTGTAGACACAGCTCTATGGAAGCAGAAGCCCTAAACTTAACAGGGAAATAACAAGACTGCATTGTATCTGTTTATTTGTCAAACTGCACAATGCAGGTTAAAATCTGGAAAAAAACCCCACCAACCACCAAACAAACAAAACAAAACAAAAACAGAAAAAAAACCCAAAACAAAATAAAAGAAAAAAACCAACCTGGTATGGCTATTATTATTCATGTTACCATAGTTCACCAGTTCTTATTCATTTTACAATTACCTAAGTCAGGCAACCACTATATAACTGCTTGAAGAAACCATCATGAGGGAGCAAATCACAACCTGCCATAGCAGAGGAAAAGCAAAACCGTAGCACAAATTGTGAACTCAGACACCACAGTAAACTATATGGATATATATAAATTCACCTGCATCTCTATTGCACATTCATACGTACCTAAACACTCATAGTATCTATTAAAGAAAATAAAGATGTGATAAAGTGATGTTACCAAAACTCCTTGACTACCTCACTAGATCACTACATGCATCTACACTGGCACAACTTATGACACATGGCAAGGGTCTCATGGCAAGGTAATAGTCTCATGGCAAAATAAAATTTCTTCAAGTCCCTATGGAGATTGCATTTGTTTTCTTCTGTATCTCACAGCATTCATTGATCTAAGAGATGGAAGGAAAATTAGTTATTTCGTTTTTCTACTTGGATTGCACTTGGAAGTATTATCTAAACTGCTTACTGGATCTTTACCCTCTCCCCACAAAAACTGTTTGATAACTGTTGGTATCACTGAGTTTCAAGGGTCTGGGCTTTGTTGGGGGTTGTTTTGTTTTGTTGTGTTATCGGTTTTTGTTTGGTTTGGTTGGGGTTTTGTTGTTGGACCTTGGTTGATTTTTGTTTGTTTGTTTGTTTTTGTTTTGTTTTGGGGTTTTTGTTTAAGGTTGGGGGTTGTTTCTGTTTGGTTTGTTTTGTTGTTGTTTTTGTTATGGTTGGTTGGTTGGTTGGTTGGTTGGTTGGTTGGTTGGTTGGTTTGGGGGGTTTTTGCTTTTGCTTTTTTTTTTTTTTTCCCCCCAGAGTGAACCAGATTCCTAGCAGAGGCTGGAATTTGATAAAAGAGGATTGCACTCTACTTCTCAGTTGACATGCATTGTGTTACTCCTTGCCAGTTGCCATATAATTAATTAACTTCTTAATAAGTTCTTGACTAGTCTTGACTAGACTTAAACAGATACTTTACTCATATGTTGCATTTCAAGAGACTCAGAATGTGATGCATGTTTTTATTCTGTGAATTTCATCGTTTGACTTCAGAATACAACAGAAACTGCTTCATTTTTCAAGAAAGTCCAAATTATAGCCATCACAATACAAGTCTTTCCCATTTTTTATATTCCTTTCTTTACAAACACCACTTTACTCAGTAATCAAGACATAAATAGAGACCAGGTTCATCTTGTAATAGCGTGCAAATATAAATTAAATATGAAGGACTGGATTTATCACTTGTTGGATTGGTCACTGATAATTATTTGGAGGATATAGTACTGTTACTTTTAATGACAAAGATAATAACGACGCAAAATGGCAATAATAATACAACTTCTAAAGCACATTCATATGAGTAATGCTCTAAAATCTCTGAACAACGATTACGAAGTAAAATAAAAAAGGACTATCTAAGATTTAGCAGTATTTAGGCAGAATGCTAAAGAGCCTTCTGAGAACTCTCAATTACTTTTACTTCAGTAATGACATAGTATTGTTCACTTGTATCTATGTAGCAAATGTAACTCCAATGCTAAAGACTGTTGTTCCAGTTTCTGATGTACATGCCACAGAATTTTAGAATGAAGGATTTCAAATATAATAGCACAGCTGCAGAGAAAGGCAAGTTATGAAGCAATTAAGAACAATTTCACAGAAGAGACAGCAAACTTAGTTCATCGAACTTCTTTCCTGTCTATCTGTTGCTTTCCCTTGTTCCCTTTCCATAGTCTGCTAAAGGGTTGTGTCTTTAGAAATTCTGCCCACATTTTATTTTTCATTTAGTCATATAATCAAAGTATGCTTAATTGACCTCTCATTTTCATTTCAGGCAGTCAGAGAAGAGACTGATCCTGAAAATAGACTTTTTTCTTTGCATGTACATTTGTATTGTAAAAGTAGCTATTAGAATAAATTTTTATGTTGCAAGATTTCAAAAGAAATGTGAACAAAACCACAAAATATCCAAGAATTAATTCTTACCATTAGTAGAGAGTCTTGCTTTTTCCTGTTCACTGCTATTCTTTTGGACATCACATGCCTAAGGTCATAGAATTTTCAAATCACTTAGCATGAGCCTTCTTCTCACACAAGAAGTTTTACCTGTGACTTCAATGGGAAGATTCAAGATAGCAGAGTACTTTTGACAAGTACACGTGTTTCATAAATCATCAGCTGTGCACTTAGAAATTATAGATGTCTTCAAAACTACTAGAAATACAGTGCTAAAGGTTGTAACCAGACTGACATGTCAGATATGGTAGCATCGATACAATATTCTTACACGATATTCTTTCTCAAACAGTGCATGAACCTACAAGCCACAGTAATACTGACAGTTTCTTCTTTTGCTGACTTGGACATCAGAAGTGAATAATGTCTACATTGGAAAAACTTAATTATTGCAAGACCTGGGTTTTGATGTAACAGCACTAAAACATCTCCTACGGTTGTCTATCCTAAGAAGAAGTTGAAAACAATGCCAAAGAGGGTAACAGTTATAAGCCTGGGTACTTAGCTTACAGTCTGTAACAGGTATGTAATTAGAGAATCACAGAATAATTGAGGTTGGAAGAGACTTTTAAGACCATCGAATCCGACCATTAACCCAGCACTGCCAAGCCCATCTCTAAATCAAGTCCCTAAATGCCACATCTAAACTTGTTTTAAATACCTCCAGGGATGGTGACTCTACCACTTTCCTGGTCAAACTGTTTCAGTGATTGACAACCCTCTTGGTGAAGAAATTTTCTCTAATATCCAATCTAAACCTCCAATGGCCCAACAAGCAGCCATTTCTTCTCATTCTGTCACTTGTTACCTGAGAGAAGAGACTAACCCTCACCTTGCTACACCTCTTTCAGGTAGTTGTAGAAAATTATAAGGTTTTCCCTGAGCCTTCTTTTCTCCAGACTAAACAACCCCAGCTCCCTTAGCCTCTCCTCATCAGACTCATATTACAAAACCTTCACCAGCTCTGTTGTCCTTCTCTGGACACACTCCATGACCTCAATGTCTTTCTTGTAGTGAGGAGACCAGAACTGAACACAGGATTCCAGCTGTGTCCTCACCAGTGCCAAGCACAGAAGAATGATTATTTCCCTGGTCCTGCTGGCTACACTATTTCTGATACAAGACAGAATGCCATTTGCCTTCTTGTCCACCTGGGCCCACTGCTGGCTCAGCACTCCCAGGTCCTTTTCCACTGGGCAGCTTCCCATCCACTCTGCCCCCAGCCTGCAGCACTGCATGGGGTTGTTGTGGCCCAAGGGCAGGATCTGAAACTTGCCCTTGTTGAACCTCATGGAATTGAACTCAGCCCATTGATCCAGCCTGTCCAGATCCCTCAGCAGATCCTTCCCACCCACCAGCAGATCAACACTACTGCCCAACTTGTCATTTGCAAACGGGCTGAGGGGACATTCCATCCCCTCATCCAGATCACAGATAAAGATATTGAACAGTAATGGCCCCATGGCTGAGCCCTGGCGAACACCACTAGTGACTGGCCACCAACTGGATACAGTGCCATTTGCCTCCACTCTCTGGGCCTGGCCATCTACACAATTTTTTACCCAGTGAAGAATGCAAGCTATGAGCAGTCACTTCATCCAAGACAATTCTGTGGTGTCAAAGGCTTCACTAAAACTCAGGTTAACAACACGCGCAGCCTTTCCCTCATCTATCAAGTGGATCACCCTTTCACAGAAGGTTGGTCAAGCAGGACCTGCCTTTCATAAACCCATGCTGGCTAAGCCCAGTCCCTTCATTGTCCTGTACATGCCTAGTGATGGCAATCAGGATGATTTGCTACAAGACCAAGACCAGGCTAAGAGGCCTGTTGTTCCCTGGATCGTTCTTCCTGATCTTCTTGTAGATGGGCATCACTCCTGCCTGAGGTCAGCTGGGACCTCCCTGATGAGCCATGGCTGCTGATAAATGATCGAAAGTGGCTTGGTGAGCATTTCCAGCAGCTCCTCAGAACCCTTGTGTGGATCCTATCCAGCCTTGTAGATTTTTGTGTGTCTAAATGGTGTAGCAGGTCCCTGAACATTTTTCTCTTGGATTACAGGGGCTTCATTCTGCTCCGCATGCCAGTCTTCCAGCTCAGGGGGCCGGGTACTCAAAGAAGAACTGGTCTTACTATCAAAGACTAGGCCAAATCAGGCATTAAGTACCTCAGGCTTTTCCTCGTCTTTTGTTACTGTGTTTCCTCACACATCCAGTAAAAGGTGGAAATTCTCCTTAGCCCTCCTTTGTCACTAATGTATTTGTAGAAATAATTTTTTATATTCTTTTACAGCAAGTAATTCTAGTTGGGCTTTGGCCCTTCTAATTTTCTCCATGCATAAACTCTTGACATCTTTGTAGTCTTCTGGAATTGCCTGCCCCTTTCTTCCAAAGCTCACAAACTCTCTTTTTTTATCTTAACTTCCAGGCAAAACTCTCTGCTCAGCCAGGTTGATTTTCTTCCCCACCGACTCATCTTTCAGCACATGGGGACAGCCTGCTCCTGTGCCTTTAAGGTTTCCTTCTTAAGGCGTATCCAATCTTCTGGGACTATTTGCCATTCAAGACTGCTACTCCTAAGGGACTCTGTCAGCAAGTCTCCTAAACAGGCCAAAGTCTATCCTCTGGAAGTCCAGGATGGCAGTTCTGCTGACACTCCTGCTTATTTATCTGAGATTTGAAAACTCTTTATCACTTTGTGATCACTGTGCCCAAGACATCCTCCTACCACCACACTACCCACAAGTCCTTCTCTATTCAAAAACAAGTCTAGCAGGGTGCATTCCCTACCTGACCCCCTCACCATCTGTGTCAGGAAGTTATCCTCCACACACTCCAGGATCCTGGTGGACAGTTGTGCTGTGTTTCTAGCAAACATCTGGTAAATTAAAATCCCTCATGAGAGCAAGGGATAACGATTATGAGACTTCTCCCAGCTGCTTACAGAATATTTCACCTGCCTCCTCATCATGGTTTGATGGTCTACAACAGACTCCACCAGGTTATCTGTTTTGTTGGCGTTCCTTCTGGTTCTCATCCATAAACACTCGCATAATCACCATAATTTCTTTTTTTGAAGGAAACTTCCCTGTCTTTATTTATATTTTTTTAATTCACTTTGCAGTATTTTATTCATCCTCTGGAATAAACTAGTATGCTAAGTTGAATACATATATGCTCTGAAAGATGGGGTAAGAGTGTTCAGTGGCATTACTGATACAAGAGAGCTCTATGGCCAACTTTAAAAAATTCGAAGGAAGGTTAGTTCTCACAAATAAGAAGAAATAGCAGTCTCTTTCCTGAAAAGCTCTGAGACTCACACAGCTAACTGCACAGTAAAATTCAGTGACTTGACTTGCCTAAGGCAGTGCTTGTTAAGCAAAATGCCAATGAGCTCTAGTGTTTGTTATGGTAAGTATACATTATTTATTTGTTAGCACTTTTAATCATGTCAAACTGAAAGCAAACTGCATTGTATGTGTGACTTGATAACTTAGTCATTTAGACTGGATTCTGTGAGTATACTGGTGCCTACCTCTTTCTGAAATCAACACACTGCCAAAGGACCTCATTATCTAGAAAGTCTGAAGTGTTCAGAAGAAGCTGCATAAACTGAGAGAACACAAGTACAGAATTCCCTGAAAATATTACTTTTAAGGAGCATAGTTTAGGCTGAAAATCAAACTACAGCTGAATTTATATTGATAACAAGTGTTCAAAGAATGAATGCTTTTAGACTTTAAATGTGTTAATATTAAGAGCTAGCCATCTGATTTAGGGCAGGAGGGCCCTTCTAAATATGCATCTCCTTGTTACACACTGAATGAGAAAGCTGTGTAGAAACAATCATGCATTTAACCATCACTTCTTTCTCTTTTCTTTCACTATCTTGATGATCAAGTACGGATATTCAACAAATGTTCTAAGAACAACTCTTAGTCTTTCTATATAAAAGAAAAATGAAATATAATGGAAGTCAGAAGCAAACTAAAACACATGGAAAAGTCTGCAAATGCAGCTTAACTAAAAAGAAATACTGATGTAGATAGATAATAATAGCATGACATAATCACACCCTTTACAAAGACCACATCTCAAACACTGAAATACTTTTTTTTTTTTTGTAAATGATGTTCTATCTTTTAGATTACCTATAGAGTAAATAGGCAAATTGTTCTCAGCCAGTATAAAGAAACGACTGTTCATCACATTGTGATAACTCCAACTCTGACTCCTAATAAATATTATTGAACCTGTAATAATCAACTTACATAAAACTGCTTTGCAACAATAGTAGTATACATGTCATCAACCTCATTCTACTATAAGCAGAAATGTTTGGACAGGTTCCCTATTCAACTGCATGGACACTACTTCAGAAAGACATCACTTATAAATACTTCTCATGTTGCTTGATAAGACTAACAGATTTGTTTTGGCACTTAAAATATGTCTTCAGATTCTTTATGGACAAATAAAAAAATTAACAATATAAATGTGCTACAGATAACATTCAAGCTTGTTGGCTTAGGATGAAATAAGTATGCTTTGGTTTATTGTTATGTAGAAAATAAAGCTGGTTACTACAGTCTTTACATGTATGTGAAATAATCTATGTCAATAAAAAGTTACTTATTTTGAAGTGCTTCTATTTTGTAACTAAGTGGATGATATCTCCTTGCCGTGTAGCAAATGCAACAGTTTATTCAAAAAATAATTTTTCTGTTTTGCAACTTTCGTGTTACAGGCAAAACAGTGTCAATTTGTTTATATTTCAAATTGCCATCAAGTTTTCCAAAGCATTCTGAACTGGTATAAAAAATTAACAGAATAGAAATCTGAAATAAGTGAGCAAGGAGGAAACATCATGAAACCTCACTGGTTAATACCAAAATGTTCTCCAACACTTGTTGGCAATAAACTCCCTGGGATGCAACCCCTCTGTGAAAATGCACAGAAATATATCCTGACAGCCAATGGTCTTTAACTGCTCACACTATTCAAAGAAATCTTCTACAATTAGCCATATCTGATTTGAATCGTATGTCTTGTAATATCTGCTTAATGTTTCTTCTCTTTAATCTAGCAGGCATCATCTAGCAAATTTTATAAAAGAGAATACTTGCCAAATAATATTAAAAGCTATTTAGTTTTAATGTTTCTCAAAGGATTATAGCATATGTAACTATAAACATTGGTTTGAACTGTCTGTGCTAGGTGAAAGGCTTCATCTCTCACTTAGACCCCAGTCCAGCAAACACTTACGCACATGTTGTAGTCCCATTGATCTCAATGGGACTACTCGTGTGTGAAATCAAGCATCTGTGTAAGCGGTTGGAGGACTGGGGCCTTATTCCAGAAAGTGTCATGACAGCAATGCCCTGCTGATTATGTGGACTTCATAAAATTTTTTTCAGTTTTATTTTAAGTCAAGTCTCAGTGGTTTGTTTCGACACCAGGACCGTGGAGGTCCTGGAATAGGAAAGAATTTCACTTAACACAAACCAGTGTTACTCAACACCAGGGCAATAAGGGGAAGACACAGAGCAGAAAAAAAACCCCACACATGAAGCTGAAAACCTGCACGCATGCAGACAGGTCTGTAAAGAACCAATGCTCTTGCAGTATCCACTGACACCATAGGACCTCACCAGTGTGCACTTTGGCAGTCTCCTCCTAGGTTCAGTGATAGGACAGAAAAGGCAGCGGTGCTCTAGCCACAAGCCATTCTGCAATGGAGATATTTTTGCTTAACATTGGTATTTCCACCCTGCTCACTGCACTGTGTTCCCATGCAGCCCTGGTAGCAGAAGACCATGTGGAGGGAGAAGATTGAAGTTGTTCTCTGCAGTCTTTTCTGTGTGGGACATGGAGCAGAAAGAGGAAAAAGTGTGGCCAATCTAGGCTAAATGTACAGAGAGACCAGGAAAAAAAAAAACAGATTAAATAGGAAAAGGCGGTTTAAAAACAGAGAGGCAAATTATCAAAGCTGAAATAATCCAAGCAGAAGACTCTCACACCAACTGACTGGTAGATGCATATCCCACTAAGTATATCAGGGAAGGAGTTACAGGAAGGCTGTAAGGGCCCAATGCTGAAAACCCTAATTTGGCTGGAAAGCCTTAAAAGATTTACTCAGTAACAAAGCTCCTAAGGTGATATTCTGAGAGAGGAAATCAAGGCAGTTGTGATGATTCTTTGTTACTTCTGGTACCTCCAAAAAAAGAGCACTGTTTCCTTCGCAGGTAAGGACATAGCTTTGACCATTTTCTTGCAACATCTCAAAACCTTTAGACATTGCAAAGAGAAATTAAAAAATGTTTTTTTCATGTCTTTTCATTCCTCTATGCAACCAAATATCCCAGTAGGATTTTGGCAGACTTTATCACTCACTAACAAGCTTGGACAGCCGAAACAACTGAGCAGGTACATAGCTCCTAAGGTGACTTACTGATAATGCAATGAACTTAGAGAAATTACTCAGGACCAAAAGACACTCACCAATGGAAATAATTCTAAATTTCCCCTTATTCTAACATGTGAGAAGGAATAAGAACAAGGAAGGTCTGATAATCAAATATAATTCAGGACTTACTTTGCTGGTAAGAGAAAGCTGATGGTACAAGATGAGCACAGCTTTTGATCCCTCACTCCTGTAATTTCTGTTGAGTACATTTTCAAAACACTGTTCCAAACTGTGTTTTCATAATTTTGTGCATGAATCAGCACTTCCAGAGAGGTAAAAATCCTAGACTCAGTGCTTAGGATACTTTCAAAAGTATGGCATATAGAATATACAGCACAGTCATCATTCTGTAAATGAAACTTGCTAGATTACAATTTTTGTTTGGTTTCACTTTGCAGCACTTTGGACTTCTCATTCTTTTCATTACCTTTAGGATTTTTAAAAGCTCCAGTACCATCAGAATCAGAATAGAAAGGTATTTCTCATACACAGAGCTCCTAGAGACTCTGAAGGCAATAGAAGAGAGGTTGTGAAGAGGGTGGAGTCAGACTCTTCTCAGGGTGCCAAGGGATAGGAGCAAAAGCAACAGGCAGAAACTGAACACAGTAAGTTCCACCTAAGTATGAGGAAGAACTTTACTGTGAGGGTGACTGAGCACTGGAACAGGTTGCTCAGAGAGGTTGTGGAGTGTCCTTCCCTGGAGACATTCAAAAGGCATCTGGACACAATTCTGAGCAACGTGCTCTAGGGACCCTCCTTGAGCAGGCAGGTTGGACTAAGTGATCTCCAGTGGTCCCTTCCAACCTTAAATATTCTCTGATTCTGTTGAGAGACTCTCAATCCTGTAGAAGAACTGGCAAAAAATCCTTTAGCAAGTTAGACTTCAAACTCCATTGAAGACAATGGGACTCAAGTTTTAACTTATTTGGACACTTTGGAACCATACATGCCTGTCTGCCTTTTAGGCATGTAAAAGATCATAAAATTTGCTCTAACTTTCTAAGCAAGACCTCTTGCCTTGAAACAAGGAATTCTTTTATTTCCTCTGAATGTACCATGAATGGCTATGGTCTGATTTGAAGTAGGGCACTTCAGAGAACTATGGAAACACTGAGGTTGGAAGGAATCTCGGGAGAGCAGCTCATCAGCTCATAAGATAGGGATGACTTCTATATCTTTACTTTGAAATTCCTGACTCACTGTTTATGGCTATTCAATGAAAAAAAAAAAAAAAAAAAAAAAAAAACAAACCAGAAATGGGAGAAAAACAAAACTCAAATTCAAAAATGTGTTACATGTGAAAAAACTCTCAGAAAAGAAAACCTGTCCACAGGTGACATCACTTTCAAGAAATGTCAGAACATTACTGTGTTCTGATAAAAGCATTGCTGCACAGTATAATGGTTATGACCCATTGATAAAGGCTTATTGCTGGACTAGGGCACAGATAGTCTTATTCAGGTGTGCAAACTTAAGTTTCCACTAGTGTTTCTGATGGGTTCGAGTATCCCACTCAGTCTCCAGTGGCTGCTCCATAAGACAGGCCGTTCTCCTTTAGTTCTGAGCATGACTTGTCAGCCCTGTCTGCATGTCTTAGAAACTTTACAGAATTTAAAATCCCACTCAGCATCTCCATTCTGACTTTTGAATTCTTCTGCAGATGCTCAGGTTTAGTGCTTGCTTTGAAGAAGATTTGTCACATGATTTATAGCAAGTGCTTAAACTCTGTGTCTTGATACTGTGGCTGTAGAAAACAGGGATTTTGACAAAAATTTTTGTGCACCATTTCTCTGAGTTTGTAAGTAAATATGGGCAGGGACTGTCTTTACAGTGTATGTGTAGAATATCTATCTCAGCAGAGCACCCATTTATTACTTCAATACAGACTACACAGATAATTCTTTCAATCCTTTTTTAAACATCTCATTAAGGCTCATCATAAATGAGGAATTTCAGTAAAAATTACATACTTTAGAAAATGTACTTAATTCCTTTGTGAGTTTTAAATAATGAGGCGCAAAGATATTTTTAGTTTGGAATATTTTGGAATGTCTGGAATGTCAAGTTCCCCAGATGATGATTAAAAGGTCAAGTAATAAAGTATATGATAAACTATGCCTGAGATTCCTCATAAAACAAATGAGTAATGGCTGTACAAACTGTGTCACTGTGTTTTTATATAAAAAAAAATTCCTGCACTGTATTATTTATTCAAATTTGTACAATTATAGGATTGCCAGTAAAACAATTATAGGATTGCCAGAAAAACAGCATAGATGGCTAGTTTGTAACTTCTTCATGGCTGAAGTTAGAGTCAAGAAGCAAATTAAAAGAATGCATTAAGGAGCAGTGCTAGTGTTTCCAGTGATCACATAGTAGAGATTGTGAAACAGGGTTTTTTTCTTGCTGGAGTGCAGGTCTGGTGTTGGTAAGTATCATGTTAAGTTTCCTTGGAAGTGAGTTTGTTTCTGTGAGGATTATAACATTAGATTAGAACATTGCTTGAGACACAATCACAGGAGCCCTCCAGAGCTGTTAAGCATTTGGCATATCTCACTTATCTCTAAGGGTGGCAGGGGCCATCAATACAAAGTGGACCATCAATCAATATGGAGTCTTCTTCAGACATTGCCTGTCAGCTGATCAGAGGAAGACTTTAGGGAATCAGCTTTCCATTATCAGGATTTGGTCTGTGATCAGAACAAGCCACTAAACCTTTTACTTTTCACTTGGCAAAACATACACACTGGAAAAAAGTCTTGACAGTTCATTCATTTTGCTCCATCACTGGAGCCAGATGATATTTGACTGGGGAGACCCACCCTCTTTGATGTTGTGCTCTTTTGAGAGTGTCCTGCTGTGAAAAAAATTTTCTCCTTCCAAATTAAAGAGAAATATTTCTATGTCCAGCTGTTAAATGTGACGTTTGCCATTTTTCAGTGCATTGGCTTTGTGCCATCTAGCAGACTGTGTTTCAAGCCTATCTTTTTCCCTTCCCCTTCTCAGCAGCAATATCCACAATGTGCTAGTGTCTCCAACTTCTACATATATCAAGACCAATAGGGAAAATACAAGTAATACTGCACAGCTCTGAACTACATCAGCAATATTTACGTATTTCTTCTGATTTTTTTAATTAAAGCCAGCAATCCTTCATGCAGTGAAGGATAAAACCCTTAAATACCATCTATCTATGAATAAAGTCATTCTGATTGCAGTAGGCAAATCATACTGGAGCAAAGCCTCTGCAGAATACGTTTACTGGTTAAATGAGTGTGGATGTTATTTAAACTTGTTTCTTGTCCACATCAAAAAAACATGGCATCCATTCAGCAGCCTTAGTTCTGTTTAAATTAAGACAAACTTCTCATGAAAGCTTGAATAAACATTTACGTTTATGTAATCAAGAAAACCTGTATCTTCTCATATTTATTAAGTGTAATTTTTAGAGTTATAAAAACCACTGTCACGAATTGTGTATACTGTAAATAAAGGGAGGACTCATCATTACAACATTTGAGGTGGATGAAATGCAACAGGTTCCAATTACTCTTCAGCTCAAGCTTTCCATAATCCTTTTCATTTCCATATTTGCTGACACAGAAAAGGATCAATGGTTGATAGATTTTGGCAAGGTCATTATTACAAACCTATGTTTTGTAATTAATTTCAAACTATAACCAGCAAATCTGAATAACTGCTTATGTATTCATCACATCTTCATGCTGTGAAAATTAAAACCTGACTGAGAGCCTCAGTGGATGAGAATGGAAGCACTTAGTTTGGAAAATTACGTGGACGATAACAAAAATGAAGCACTTGCCCTTTAGGTATCCACATTCTATATTCACGCCAAGAAAGAGCGTAGTTCAGAAAGATCTGATCTAGAAATAGGCAGTAAAGCCTGCTCTTCATTTGGACTATACGCAACTCATGAACACAGTTTTAAAAACTGTGGAATGATTCAGGTTTACAAATAAATATAAATTAGCCTCTCTCGAAAAGGCTAGCATGGAGCCAAGCTACATTCTGCAGGGCTTCAGACAGTTCTCAAAAGCTATCTGGTATCTAACAAAGCAATGCTGGGACCAGAGATGTCCAAGCAATGCAGAGACACTGGCTGTTCATGGTGTTAACAATTCAGCCACAAGCATGTTTCCTTGTTCCTGGAATGAATCAAACGCTGCCACTCCTAAAATTAAAAGCAGCACACATATATGCTCTATAAATTTGGATCTCCATTTTATTCCATTCCATGACTGTGGTTCCAGGATTCTTGTTCCAAGGTCGTAACCTTGTTACAAGAATATAATTTATGCTATTATTGTCCTTCTCTGTCCTTAATTTCTAAAGAGATTAAGAAATATTTTTCTTACTGTGAATTCCAGCTTTCTCTAATTTAGCTAGCCAATGTTACTCAAAATTCTCTTTACTTGCTTCTAGTGTCCCATCAGCCACTGCCTCATTATGATCCTTTTTTCTGTCCCTCAGTTTATCAAGGCAGAAGAAAAACACCCAAGAATGGCTCATTAGAGTGAAAACCAAGGACTAACCGCAAAGGTTTGTGTTGGTCCTTTTCTCTGTTACATTCTGCATTTTTCGCTTTCACATTTAACAATACACACCTTACCTTTATCCTTCCAACTTTTCTCAACGCTCCTCTCTGTGACAAAATAATTTGCAATAAAGGGGCAACGTGTTTTTTTTGTCCAAAACAGCTGTAAGTGAAAATGTATAGATGGCTTATGTAGGCCAGCACAGATGAAGCACATACGTTTCAGAAATAGTAGAGTAGTTTGAGCAGCAACTGTACTGGTCTTTTTTTACTAACAAACTCAAGCCAAATTAAATAATTTTAAACAAGTAGAATGAATTATTATAATCCAGGTTGAAAATTTTAACAGTAAAATGATTCATAAAAAGCAAGTTTTATTTTTCCCAAAGTCTAAATTAAAAAAAAAAAAAATATTAATATAAACCAATTATTTTTATGATTTCCCTACCATCCTCAAAAATTAACACAAGGGGCAAGTTATTCACTGTTTAGTATGCAAAATTATTGTGCTGGATATAGCCAAAACCTCACAATGGTTGTAAAGAAATAACAATACCAGAATGGTTTGGAGCAAGATTTTTTTTTTTAATTTGATTGTTTCAAGATTTTATAAACCATAATACAGTGTTTCCTTAAAAACTTACTGAACTTTAAAACTGAAAGGAGCTTTCTGAGCTGAGAAATAATGTTTCTGTTTAGAAGTTACAAGAACTTCATGTTCAGATAATTTAGAAACTTTTTCTCGAGTTTTTTGCATGGGACCTTCAAACAAAACTGACATTTTTATGCAAACAGTTTTAGTTTCTCAGCATTCTCTGGAAAAAAAAAATAATTGTTTCCTTGGAAAACCCCAACAATTTGTAAGTAGTTATCTGTTGTACCCCAGTGGTAGGCTATTAAAGGCATAGAAACAGTCATGGCACCTAAGAGCTTGCAATCTAAAAGGCACAGATAAGGCTAAATGAACTGAGAGACCCAGAAAATGTGATGAAAGTGTAACCTTTCCCCACTCCTTTCCTGTCTCTTTCTCCCTCAAGCATAATCACAAAAATTCTCCTCTTAAATACAAGAAGATTAATAAGGAGCGTGACTTCACCGTTTTCCTGAGTTACGCAGGAATTGTCATGCTTCCCCTCTCCAGAAAGAAAATCTTTGGTTTCCCAGTGGGTTACAGATCTCTACCAGCTCCCTGCCATGCACGGAGAAAATAAACTCTGAATGTATGTGCAGGCAAATTAAAACCTATGCCCTTTCTTGACCTGACTGCCAGTACATTGGGAAGGAAGGCAATGGTAAGTCGTGTATATGTTAGCCCATACATTTGGGTGCAAAGGAAAAGGGAAAGCAGACTAAAGAAAGAGCTAAATGAGAAACTAAATAATGTTGAAAATAAATGAGTGTATTTATATATTTTATGTAAGGGATTCCTCAAGAGGAACAGGTTCCTGATAATAGCAAGCAAATGAGTCCTTGTTCAGCATCTTTTTAATGCCTCACAGACTGCATACCTACTGTACGTGGTTGCCTTTCCTATCTGGCTTGACCATTCTACTTGTGTCTACTTGTAAGAAGAGAGAATATTAAAAATAACTGTGTGTGCCTACTCTTAACCACACACTCAGATTAACTGTTTACAAAGAATTTGATGAAGCTGTAATAAAAATCAATTTATCTATTGAAAGAAGCAGTTTTTGTTCTAAAATGGCAGATTTATGATTTCATGCAAGCATGAATATCCTAGAGCTCACCCTTTTTAATAAGGAGTCTTTTAAAAGACATAAAATATTTGTCCTAATGAAGTAATGGTTTCCCAAGGTTTTGATTCTTTTCTGTACTGCCTACAGTTTTATGTCTTTGTTGAAATGTGTCACTTCTTAAATTATGATGTTTTCCTAAGTCTACTATATTCTTTTTCTAACCCACACTAAGAAAGCACAATTGTCAGACATTACGTTTTGAGTGTGTACTGACCTTCAACATATTGTGGATAATGTAAATTTAATATTTTATAGTAGTTTTGAAAACATTCCTAAACTCAAAATCCTTCATTACTTAGTACCTTTAACTCATTCCACCTAACAACATTAAATTAGAGACCAATGGTTTTTTGCAAAAAATCAAAGCAAAAGGTGAGCGGAGAAGACAAAAAGTACTTTAACATTAGGGAGTCACTGCTATTAGAGTCACAGCCAAATTTAGATAAGACACTGCACTGAGACAACCCAAACAGCTGCTGCAATCCCAGGACTGTCATTTTAGCCTGTTCAAATTTGTCTAAAAACTCTACAACAAACTGGGAGTATGAGATGAGTGAGACAGCAGAGGTTAATGCACTGTGATTCTAGCCTCTGCTGACTCTTCTGTCAAAAAGTACTGAGATTCATCGAACAGAATATGATAGTGGTAGATTTTGCTTCTTTTTCTCAAAGACTTTTCATTCTCCAGTAGAGAGCAGAGAAGGATCTGAGTTACTCCAGGCTTCAAAGGAAAGACATTTATTTTGTCCAGATAAGTAAATTGTCTAGTAATCCCATGTGGCATCTGGATAGGAAATATATTATACTTACTAGAAAATTGAGCAAATCCTTGGAATCAAGGATGAATAAACAAACTGACTGAGAGGAAAAGACACTTACCAGAGGCTTAATAATGAGGTACCTTCAGGAGCATTCCATACTTTAAAGGAAAGTTGTGCAGCGAGCAGGACTAATGAAGCCTGGTTTTAGTATGGTTGTGTGTCCTTTGTCCCCAAAACCTTCACTGTTGTAATAATCTCCACTTCTACACACATTCCACTGTATAATATTGATACCTAAACACTTTCCAGTTATTATGTACTTAGCACTGCTGCTGATATCACTGAAAGTTCAGCACACAGAAGATACAAATGTTCACTGCAGTCTGTCACTTTGGGTGCAGGAGACATGGTGTCCTGGGATATCTTGCCTTGCAAAGTGTAAGTAGAGAAGAGGTATAGCAGTGACAAAAAATGCTCACAAAAAATCCTAGTGACCTTTACTTAACAGTGTGATATAGATTGGGTCAGTGAGCTTTGCTGATCCCCAATAATACCCATCTGCATCTTCAATAATCTTCTTGAAAGCATCCCAAAAGTGTATAACTACTTCTAGAAGTCACTTTGTGAAATGTGAAGTAGCAAGAACATGAAATCTGGAATCATTCAGGACAGAGGTGCACATTTTGCACGTGCTAAACAAACCTCCTCTGTTGGACCAATTACATAGGCCACAGGTCCAGATACAGCTCTTGTTTTCCTGAATCTCTGGAAATTTTAGCTGTTGCATGTTTGGAAAAGCACAGTTGCCATGACAATACCAAAAAGAGTGTGCCCTGTATGTTTTTTATATTTGACTTCATTATATATACAGGATATCCTGTATTATACAGAATGTCTAGCAGTCCTGAAAGAAGAAAATGACATTTCCTGTTTTCTTTTTTTTTTTTTGTCTACTTTTTCCACATTTCAGGAGATTTAGCTTCTATACCTATTTCATCAAATTTAGAGAAAATACAGAAGGGATTACTGTATTCCTACCACTATAGTTCTGACTATTAATTAAATGCATTCTAATCACTACAGGTAAACCGTTAACAATAATACAGCTCAATCGTAGATACATTTCAGAGTCATGCAAGTTAAATGAATTTTTTTCTGATATTTTCTCACTCTAAAATGTATTTAAACAAAAAATGTTCAAAATCATCAGACACTACAACAAACCCTCTGATTCTAATACAGTTTTTAACATTGTAAATAGGATTTGAATCAGAAACGAATTTGTACCACTATGAGCAACTCTTAACACAAAATTGCAAGCAAGAACTACAAACAATGACAAAATCATCATGCTCCACAATGCAGAGCATCTATGTTTCAGTCTCCTAATTACAGTGTAAGTCCTCTAGAAGTTAGTACAATAGTAACTGGCAGAAGCAGAAAGCTGGGAGATTTTTAAACTATTGTGGTGATGGGAGAGAAAGAGCATGAAGATATTACTTTACTTATAAAAAATGATTGCATTAATATTCACCTGCAATATTACAAAGTATATGTATAGCAATTCCCATTTTACAGCTAGGGTAAACCATTAACTTTGCAACTCTGCTTAAAGAGTCTGTCGACTTTAACATTACATTTACATATACTGCGCACATAAATGAGAAAAAACCCCAAACCTCATCACATACATCATTCACATATTGTATATCGAGAGTTCTGAGACTTGTATTGATTAAATATCTTCGAGAGCAAAAATTAACAAGACTCAAAAGATCCATCATGACGCAATTATCCAAAGTTTTTCTTCTAAAATGCATCTATGCTTAGACCTGACAAAATAATTTTAACTGTAAATTTGCAAATGTTTCAATTATAAAACTGTACAGATCTGAATTATAACAGTCAAAGATCAACTGTTTTATAAATACATTTTAAATGTGGCATTAATATAAAATTCCTATATCACACAACCAGAACAATTTAATATAACGTGCTATGGCAATAACTAGGTCATCTTAAAAAAAAAAAAATTCCATCATGTAATTTTTGAACTTCTTATGACCTTCTGATGGCTACAATTGGGAACAAATGTTATCCAATAAAGACACTGGCTGCTTTTTATTTGCAAAACAGAGAACACTTAATTTAAGCAGCCTTTGTTTTAGTAGACATATCAGATGCATTGCATAGGAAAAGATAACAGTCTTTCATATATATTAATTATTATCATAGATTAAAAAAATCCTACTGATTTAGAAAATGTCTACGGTGCAATCCAAGTGACTGGGACTGATGCAGATAAATCTGTTCTCTGGGTGTAAATTAGCCACCTAGGTCATGACAGCAGAGCAATCACAGCAGCACGGGACGTACTTATAGCTATTTACCATGCTTTACCACAAGTTCTGTATCCCATGGTAAACTCATTTTTGCTGGAGTTACATTATTTATAAGACTGAAATAATTACCTTGATTAAAACTTGTTGGCTTATATCTGCCCAGAGGTGCAGAAATATCTTTGGTTCCATGCACAATAGAGGAACCTGATAATAAATACTGGGGCACTATTGGTTATTTCCTTTGCTCACAGGCAGTGTAAAATGAAGCTTGTTAGTCACTTGAAGGGAGGATTAGTTTCACACAGCAATAACCAACTAAGGTTAAGTATATAACCTAATCCTTATCACGGAACATCCTTATAGAGACAATGGAGAGAAACAGGCACTATCAGGGGGCAACACATCATAAGCAAGGTTAACTCACTTAGATCAGATGCTTAACTGACTGATATCAAATGTTAGTGACTGATGCTGCAAGCATGACCTGCCATAAATTGCCATACCCTAAATGGGGCTTACTGAGACTAGTGCTCAAAAAATTCAGCCATTGCATTCATACCGGTTGGGTTCTCATACTCTTGAATAAAATAGTATTAACAATCTTAACATTCAAGTGTCACTGTGGTAATACATTTTTTAACAGAAAATCAACAATAACATCTTTATATAGATCCATTTAAAATTAAATGTACAGAATCATATCAGTCAGGATTTTTTCCCACCCCTTTTTTTTTTTTTTTGTAGAGCACACAATAGCAAAAGCAGTTTTTTAGGAGAGTTGTGGTGTGTAATCCTGCAGAAAGCTGCTTCCCTAAAATGACCTTTACTACCAAGTAAATGATTACAGCACAGTAACTCAAAAGCAAAAGGGGAAAAAAAATTGTCATATTGCTCACAAAACCACTGTGTTGAGGAAGCTTTTCAGATACATAGGTTAATAGGTAAATAAATAAATAAAGGTTAATAGTTAAATAAATAAATAAGTGAATAAACAAACAAACAAACAAATAAATAAATAAATAAATAGGGTGTCACTTTCACTCAATTTTAATTTCAAGACTCGACTGGCTGGGATGCCTCAAGTAATTTTCTGGAAGCCTTGAGCTGATGTGTGAGTGGCAAAAATATGAGCATGTCTGGAGCCTGACTATTTTGGAATATCACTGCTTGCATTGCAGCAAAATCTTGACGTGGCAAACAACAGCATAAAATAGTAGAGCCTGGTGAGCCTATTTCAGGCTTATCAGATGCAGGAGAAAAAGTCTTTACTTAAGACCAGAAGTTCTTATCTCTCCACTGGGAGAAGGGCCAAGGGAAGGCATAGTTTCTGCATGGAAGATGCAGTGGCTCCAAACTTTATGTCAGAACCATGTTGAACAGGGAGGACAGATGGGATTCCAGTAAAAGAGCTGAGGCTCCCCTTGCCAACCTTTCCTCTCCATCAACATCATCCCAGATCACCCAGCAGTCCCTGTGTAAACACAGCCTTGTCCCATGGTGGACATGACTATTTTCTGAGTTCCGCAAAGGTAGAGGTCTTTACAGATCTTTTTAATAACAGACTAGAATTCATTGCTGCCAAAATCGGGTTTTCAGGACACAAATTATCCTCAGCCTTGTCCAAAATAAAGTACCAACTCTGCCTTCCAGCAAAATCTAATTACAAAGATCAAACTGGACAGAAAATCATCCCCGTGCTTGCGTTAGTATAAACTAATAGGAACTGAGACACAGGAGGCAGTGCAGCATATCTACAAAGCCTAACACAGGCCCTAAGAAAAACGATTGTATGAAACTATGTAGCAGTGTCATCTAGTGACATTATCTCATTATCCAGACAGCGCAACCAGCAGAAGGCCAGTTTTCACCCTATTGAGGTGAGCTGTGCCCATACTCTACTTTGACACTTGGTGTTGAGCTGGGGCAAGATTTGACAGGCAAACTGAGTGCATCCATACAAAAATATGACATTTGCAAACAATTCTCTGATGAGTGCACAGGCATCCTTAACTGCGTGTATGGAAATCCTAGTGGAATGACAATGCTAGGCATAGTACTGGTCCTGTCTTGTGTTACGGAAAGCATCTGTCATGATGGTGCTGAAATACAGCTCAGGAATATACCACCTAGTGAGACTCCTTTGAACTCATTCCTTGGTGTAATCTCCAGGATGTTTTGCAAGGTCCTGCAGACCATCAGTGAGCCATGGGCAGCAGCTTAGTAGCCTCTGCTGAAAGCAGCCACAGTCACAAGTAAGCAATTTGGCTGTTTTCTTGTTCCTTTTTAACATCTGACCTTAACACCAAGGATTGCCGTGGGAGCATTCAAAGCCAGGCTGGATGGAGCTTTGAGCAACCTTGTCTAGTGGAAGGTGGCCCTTCTGACAGCAGGGGTGTTGGAACTGGATGATCTTGAAGGTCCCTTCCAATCCAAACCATTCTACGATTCTGTAGCAATAACCAGTGACTAAATCCCACATCCCTTATTTCTAAGCACATTCATCGAATGTGAACTAATCTGTCCAAAAGGCTCATGAAAGCCTATTAACAGGACACTGAAAGAGATGTTTCTTTGATTCTTTCTTTTTTTCCTTTTCTTGCTTGAAAGTCTGCTTCCCTCACAAGTAAGAACATAACAAAGACCATTAATAAAAATGAAAAAGCTTAACTTATATATTGGATTCTTTCCTTTTTAGAGTTCTAAAGTTCTTCGTAAAGTGTAATACTTGCCAAGGAATACAGTTAAAGGAATGAGCATTTTGTTATATTTCCATTATTATTAATTAAAGTGTCAGAAACACTGTCCAAAGAGCATTCAGTCTGACAAACTTGGAAAATCTGGAAAATGTAATGCAAGTGTGGCACTTGTCTATAATTTATGCTCCAGTTTATAAAGTTATAAACAACAGTGCGACCTTTATTACCTGTATATAAATAAAAAAAAAAAATAGAATAAAATAAGGTTAAAGAGAATTGGATTTTTTTGCAGAGACCTCAACTTTCAAATCACATTAACCTCCTTCCTTTGCTTTACAGTGTACTGCTTAAGTGCTTTAAATGATACATTCCAAAACTTAATGTAAGATTCCAGAAAATTAAGCATAAGTTTTGTCATCGGTTTGATAACTAATTTTTCTGATTCTGCTGTGAGCTTAATATTCGAAATTAAGTTTAACAAAAACAAACAAACAAACAAACAAACAAATAAAAATTCTTGTTTGAGGTTTGGACATGCCATGCACCTGAAAGATGCTTAGCATATAATTAGGGACCATTATAATAATAGCTCAGAACAACCGAAAAATTGGGACACCTTTTTTATTTTTTTTTCATTGTAGGTCACTACAATGTCACTACATCTTGTATTCAGTCTAATCACTGCGCTCCGCTCAGAGCCCTGATCACTGAGTTGGGTGCCTTCAGAACTGGAATCTCAAACTTTGTTAGGGAAGCCTACTGTGTCTCACACAGGCACACTGAAATGAGACACCCAGGTTAGCAATATTGAAAACTCAGCTATACTGTGCCATGCAGGTGCAACAGCTCATGCAGCAATAACCTCAGTGTAGAAGGCAGATATACCCTTAGTGACCAAAGGGCATATCTGATGACCATGCCTCTGATCTCAGTGGTATCAGTTCAGCTGTCTCTGGGCAAGCGTCTGTTGACAGCAATCTCATAACTACTTCTAACTGGTTCATTCTTGGCAGTTCCAACAGAAAATGCAAAAAAAAAAAAAAAAAAAAAAAGGTGGGTGTTGGGGGAGA